>JALPQD010000115.1:1207952-2407952 GCA_023101885.1 Typhlomys cinereus | reverse complement strand
CTTGTGCTCCATTTATTCACGGCTTCTCACTTAAACCCAAGCTCTTTGATCAGCTTGACTGGGGATCTCCTGCCTCTCCCTTCCGAGTACCAGAGTGACAGGGGGCAGCCGCTGACCCGGCTTTTATGTGGATCCTGGGGATCTGGAGTTGGTCCTCGTACTTGAATGTAGGTGCCATAGCTACTGAGCCACCTCCCCGGCCCCAAGGCTTGACTTTTAATGAATTAATCTTGGCTCCTGAAACCTTACTAAACTTTCTTGTAGGTTATATATAGGAGCTTTTTTGGTAGAGTCCACCATATTTTGTACACTAAGATAAGTCACTAAGATATTTGTAATTAAATTGCTTTAACTTCTTGTTCAATTTAGATGCATTTCCTCATTGCTAACAATGAAAACTTTAGTCTTTTTTTTAAATTTTTTTTTATTTATTCAATTGTGTGCATGTGTGTGTATTTGTGTGTGTGTAGAACCACGGATGAATTTGGGAACCACCATGGACGCTTCCACCTCCTCCTTGTTTACTCTGCCCTGGGATTCACAGGCTCCGCCCTACCAGGACCAGAAACGCAGGCCGCCCGCGCTTCTGCCCGGGGTCTATACGTGGGGTCTAGGATCCAAACTCAGGACCTGCTGCCTGCAAGGCAGAGGCTTAACCCCTGAGCCACCCCTGTTGTAGAAAGATAAAAATATATTTAATAGTAAATATGTCTTATTTTTTATTAAATGTATTTTTAGAGACTATGAATTGGCATTTATCTACAATCTTGATGGATTTTATATCTTTGTCTTATATTATTATACTAGCCAAAAGATCTAACAGAAATGATATAAATACATGTCCTTGTTCCTGGTTGTCAAGAAATGTTAATGTTAACTATGATGTTAGCTACAAGTTTTCCATAATGGCAAGTATCATATAGAGTAAATTTCCTTTTGCTACCAGTTCGGTGAGAGCATTTTAAAAATATTTTATTATTTATGAGAGAGAGAGAGAGAGAGAGAGAGAGAGAGAGAAAGAGAGAGAGAGAGAGAAGAGATGGTGAGCACATGCAATAGTAGAGGTCAGAAGCCAATCTCTCCTTCTGCCATGTGGGTTTCTGGGGACCAAACAGGTTTCCAGGTTTGCCAGCAGGTGCCTTACCTGCTGAGCTAGCTTCAATTTGTTTTGTTTGTTTGCTTGTTTGTTTTTCCTAAATCAGGATTGGGCAGAGGACCTTGCCAGGGGGGTTCATCACTGAGCACTGACAACAAAGGGACCGGAACAGAGGCACCAGGCCAATGGGAGGGAGCACTGAAGAAATTCATAGTGCTCCAATTCACTTGATATTTCTCAGCTCTACCATCTGAAGTGCCCTGCACTGTCTTCAACACCAGCCAATTAGAGAGTTGTTCTTCTGGCCTGTACACATGTGTACCCATACATGCACATCCACACACGCATTTTGAAAAGTTACTCGTTTCTTGCTTATCACTGATGTAATTTCACTGCTATTTTTATAATCATGCCCTTCCTCATAGGAAAAGAATTATAACATAACACTTAAATAACAGAAGGAATGTGGGGCAGTCACAGAGCATCTTGGTAGGCGGTGGAGAGAATCAGCACAACTCCCCAGCTCCACGAAGAGCTGAGGAGAGGTTAGTCAGCTGGCTGCAGGTCAGAGGGGCCCAGTCTGACCCGATGTCTTTTATTGAAACAAGCATTTTACTAGAATGCAGCCATTCATAAAATGTCTGAGGCTGCTTCTACACTACAAAACCAGAGCTGAATAGTTAGAACAGAAAACAAAAATCCAAGCCTGAAATTAGACATGAAGATACAAAAAGTCCTTTGATTCTGATTAAAAAAAAAAAAAGACTCCAAAATCTAATTTAAACAGTAATACCATATGATATAGCCATACAGCACATTGACTGTGCTTCTCAGGCTTCCTACTCAGGTATACAATGATAATCAACTTTCTGATTAAAATTTTAAACAAACTTAACTAGAAATTTTGTTTTGTTTTAGAATTCCACTGGTGAAAAATCGAACATGAAATTTGCAGTTCTGTTTTGTTTTATTCTGCTGATCATTTTTCAAATTGACTTTGCACAAAATGAAAAACCTCCCAGGAAGCACAGGAGGAAGATGCAGCACAAAAGATTGAGGAAGAGTTCCTCGCTCAGCCATGGATCCAACAGGCAACTTGGAATTCAGCAAACCACTGTGGCGCCAGCAGCGAGGTTACCCATAATGAGCTCTGATTATAGTGTCGAAGAAGAGTTTGAATCTTTTCTACAAAAAAGTTTCCCTGGAGTAGAATCAAGTTATAATGTATTACCAGGTAAGAGAATATGAGGAAAGGAAAAGAGAGAGGAGGGGAAAGGAGGAGAGATGAAGAGAAAGAGACTGGGGAGGGGGGGAAGAAAGACAGTCTCCATGAGGTTAAGTCTCTAAAGAACAGTCCAACTTTTTATACCACCTTTGGATCTACAAATATAAATTTAAAAAATCAAATTTAAAGAGCAGATTTATACAAATTTTCAGAAAAAAAATAGATTTTTCACTATAAACCTAGAGTTATTTTTTTCTTTTATGTATATTTGCTGTGCATGTATTATAAATTATCATATTCATAATACAGGTAATATACATTTGTAAAATGCCTTTCATTTATAGTGCCAGATCATCTAGAATAGAAGTTAGCTGTTCGGATGACGCATATGGAAACTAGAGGATAACTCTCAGAAGTCAGTCAATTCTGTCCTTCTACCATATGAGCCTCTGGGGACTAGACTCAAGTTGTTAAGTTTGCAGGCAGGTATCTTACCTGCTGAGGCATCTCACCAGTCCTACTTAGATCTTTTCAGTCCTAATTCCTGTCAATCAAAAATGGAGTGAAAGTTACTTCAATTATTTCACATAGAAAAAATTATTGACTTTCTTTAAGACTGAAATTTCTGCCAAAGATTTCAAGTAGCCAATTTTTTTCAAAAAAATTTGTAGTTAATGATCCATATTTCTCTACAGTTGGAAAAAAAGGAAGTATATTATACCTAGCGATTATTATGTAAAATTTTAAAAAGACAAAAAAAGCCATCACAATATAATCTGTGCAGGTTTTTCATACACTGTCTTAGAGTCAAATGATTCTTAATTATTCTTTCTATAATGAAGTTAGCATAAAGAATGTACATTTATCGTGCAAGCAGGCAAATTAGGCTACATTTACTAAAAAAAGAAAAAGTTTGACAGTGCTGAAGAGATGGCTCAGGGGTTAAGAGTCTGTCTTGTAAACAGAAGGTCCTGAGTTCCAACCCCAGGTCCCACGTAAAAAAACACCAGGCAGAAATGGCAGTGGACAGAGTCTGGGAAATCCCAGAGGCAAACAGAAAGGAGGTAGAAGGAATCCAGGATGATTCCCAAAGTTATCCTTGGGCCTCCACAGGGACACACAGTTCTCTCTCTCTGTCTCTCTCTCTCTCTCTCTCTCACACACACACACACACACACATACAAAATAAAGTTTGACAATAGTGTATCTATTCATTGTTAAAGAATGATAATCAATCTTCTTGTATAAATGAAAAGATTATATTCAAGCTAAAAAGAAAGCTGAAATATCAAAAAGTTGTATGTATACAGTGAATTCATATATTTTAAAATTTTATTTTTAAACAAAAAGTACTACTTAAAGTTAGCCTTTTGTTCTTTCTTTTTCTCAAAATTGTTTTGGCAACAAAGGCTTTAGAAATTTTGATGTGGTATAACTACACCAGAAGGAAAAAAATCATGCGTATCATTTTCCAGTGGAGTAATTGTGGGAGGGATTAGCACATTATAAATATCAAAATGAGGGATGGATAGGCCCTGAACTGGTCGATATAAAATGTAGGGATGGGGAGAGAGATGTGTTCATCTGGTGTGAAATTTGGAACCCAGTGGCTTGCATGGAGAATTACCAGGAATTCCCTTCAGCTCTGCTTGACTAATACAGGCTATAGATGAAAGTGGAGAAATGTGTATACTAAAATTAACTGCATTGTGCGCAAAATTCTAGCACAAAAATAAGCCACACACAAAAACAACAACAACAACAAAAAACCCCACCTCTCCTAAATGACCCAAAGGACTGCAATGTCTTACTGAAAATCCCATGGAAGAAGGCTATTTAATCCTTCCTGTTAAGGCTGTCCATGGTGTCAGCTGTGAGCTCACTGGTATGACTCTTCATAGGGATGGAAACACATTGCTTGTCCCTTCTGAATTTAGTTGTAGGCAAAATTTATTTTGGCCAGTAGAACGAGATACTTTAAAACTCAAGTGTGATTTGTAACCTTACATTCTCACCACTGTGGCCTGCCAGAGGAAGCTTATACTAGAGTGCTGTCGCAGGCATGCCCCCTCGTGCCCACCCTGTATACAGGTAAATGAGAAACTACTGAAGTTTAGGGGGTTCTGTGCTCTGCTGCAGAACTGAGACTATCCTGACAAACACAAGCTGGATGTTACAGTCAAAGTACCATGAGACAGACCATCCAGCTAGAGGGCTGAGAGGACGGCTGGTGAAAAGCATCCTGGTGGCTCCTCTGTAAGACGCTTACCCTGCACATGGATGCATGCAGCACTCTACTGCACAGTGACGGCAGTTTGAGCCCATGCTGTGCTTGTCCATATGTGGATGCTGAACCTACCCAAGAAACGAAAATGTGTGCAATCCTTCTCTTCTAGGAAAGAAAGGGCACTGCTTGGTGAAGGGCATGACCATGTACAACAAGGCCGTCTGGTCTCCTGAGCCCTGCATCACCTGCCTCTGCTCGGATGGAAGAGTGCTTTGTGATGAAGCTGTGTGCCGGCCCCTGATGTGTCCCTACACGGTTAAAGTGGAAGGAGAGTGCTGCCCTGTCTGCGCGGATACTGGTATACTGCTTAGCTGCAAGCATCGTGTCATTTAATCTTTAACTTCTGCTTTTGTACGGTGCAAATTATAATAAACAGCTATCAAGGCACTTAAAAAAACAGTCAACCTTCCAATGCTGGTAAACACAGAAATACCCTGAAAAGTGTATGGCAAGATTTAGAAATAACTGACTGTGGTTTTACAGTTCTAATTCTCGGACTGAGCAAAGTTGGACCAGATTCCATCCTATGTGTCACTCAGCTTTAGAAACACAATGTTAGAATTCCCACAAAAGATCCCAACTTATCCATGATTTAAAGATTCTGCTTGGGTTTGTGCATGCATTCTATGCCTCGGTCCAACTTGCCAGAATATAGTAATCACTGTCAGAGGAACAGAGGAGTCATTTATAACTCCACCTTCCTGGCCCACCTGCCAAAAGGCAGCACAGGTCTGAGCAATCCTTGGGAAACTCAGGAGAGTGGTTTTCTCGGCAGCACTTTTGTGTGAGGTCATAGCATGGGTTTTCTTGGTGATTCACTGATCTCTTCTCCAATCAGGACTACACCTGACCAAGTTGGGGGTGGGGGGTGCTACTGGAACACAGATCTTCTGGAAGTAAAACTTAGCCAGTGATGCATGAGAAGAAACAAATGGTTGTTAAATCATTTGATGGGCAGGGATAAGGATACTTTATATTTTCTAGTCACAGATGACCAAACAGTAGGCATCCGAAGGAGTCTCTGGTCAGCCAAGAACTGCAGAATTTTTAGGAATTGTACTTTGTTTCATGTTTCATGCTATCAGCTATTTTATTAAAACATTGTATTTTTTTAATTATTTATTTTTTATTTATTCAATTGTGTGTGTATGTGTGTATGCATGTATGTGTGTGTGTGTAGAACCTATGGTCAAATTCGGGAACCACCATGGACGCCTCCACCTCCTCCTTGTTTACTCTGCCCCGGGATTCACAAGCTCTGCCCTACCAGGACCAGAAACGCAGGCCGCCCCCGCTTCTGCCTGGCGTCTATACGTGGGGTCTAGGATCCGAACTCAGGACCTTCTGCCTGCAAGGCAGAGGCTTAACCCCTGAGCCACCTCTCCAGCCCCTAAAACATTGTATTTTTGAAAAATGTTAATAAACATCTTCCCAAAAGAGAACCCTTGAAGAGAAATACAGACTTATAGGCAAGATTCAGAAATTCTCTTATTTTGCAAAGGACCTGCAATATTTTTTCCCACCTTTTTTGTGTAGGTGTGTGTATGGCTGTGCATAGAAGAGAATGCCTAAGTATGTGTACCTATGGAGGCCAAGAGTGACTTCAGCAATCATCCTGGATTGTGCTATCTCCTTACTGCTTTGCTCTGGGGTTTCCCAGACTCCACCTTCCAGGGCAACAAGTATAGACTGCCACAATTTCGCCAGGCATTAGTCCATGAGATTTGGGATCTGGATTCTGGTCCTTTTGCTTTTGAAGCAACGACCTTAACATCTCAGCCATTTCTCCAGCCCTAAGACATAGAATATTCTTGAAATGTGGTGATTTGTGAAAAATAAACTTGGATATATAGGAAGGATTTTAAATGTTTCAATATAATAAATTTAGTTTCTTTTTTGCTAATTTCTGCTATGTTTCTGCATGTTTTATATAAATGTAAAATAAACCTTAAACTTTATAATATATACTGAATGTATATCATAAATAATTTCTTCAGTTCATTATATTTTTACTTATTTTGGGGATACTTTGAATACAGTAGTAGAGTGATAATTAAATGAATGTGTAAATTTTAATGGAAGGAAACCTATGCATTCTGAACTCATTTCTCCTTAGAAATCTTACTTGGAGGGTGAGATCCAATCTAAACTTAGGTCACGTCTTCCTTACTTTCAGCAACTTATACAGGACAGTATGTATTATAAAGTTATCACATCTGATGACATCAACTTGCAACAAGGTTGCTTTTCATTTTGCATCATGTGGCAATATTATTCCCTCTAGTCGCCAGGTAGCATTATATTCTAAGGAAAATAAGTATTAACTTACTTAATGCAAAAACTAGTATTAAGGCCTAAGGCCTTATACTTATAGCTTACTAGATCTATTTAGTAGATCTAGTAAATAGAAATAAAGTTATGATTAGAACTTCATTTATTTGAAAGGGTTTTAGTCATTTATTTAAGAGACAAAAAATGTGCACATATATGCTAGGGCACATAAATTGAAGGTCAGAGGTCAGCTTTCAGCAGTTAGATCTCTCCTTCTATCATGTGAGCTTCCAGGGATCGAATTCAGGTCTCCAAGTGCCTCATGTACTAGGTTATCTTGCTGACCCATGATTAAAACTTTTTAAGGAAAAGTTAAAGTGCATTTTCTCTTTACATGGTAGCAAATGAATAGAGGGAATAATATTTACTAATGTCATATTCATTATGCTTTTTCCTTTTATTAACATCATCAACTTGCCCCTGCTACCTCGTCCTCCTTGTGCTCATTAGTCTATTTCCTACTCAGTGGTAGAACATTAAATGACAGAACTGAATTTTCTGGTGATTCTTCAGAACAAAGAGAACCTACCCATTTACTTCATAAGCAACTGCCACCTGTTCAGGTGGAAAAGGACCAAGCACTCAGAAAAGAAGCACTTCAATCTGAGGAGGACAAAGAAGAAATTAAAGAAGATTCGGAGCTGCAGAAAGAGACACCTAGACCTAGCAAATTTCCCAGCGAGGGAGAAAGCAACACAGAGAGAAAGCCGAGGGTCCGGGAGGACAGGCCAGTGCGCCAACTACTCGACCATGAGAGGGAGGATAAAGATGACGATGATGAGGATGAAGATGAGAAGGAAGGAGAGGATGACGAGAAGGAGGAAGAAGAGGAGGAGGAGGACCTCAGAGGAGACACCTTCCGAAGGCCCTCCCAATTCCCCATCTCTGCTCCCCCGAGAGGCAGGCCCCGCCTGCCCAGGGGCTGCTCCCTGTCCTATAGGACCATCAGCTGTATCCACGCAGCCCTCACCCAGATCCCACCGATGATGGCGCCAGAGGTAACAAGCCTGGAGCTCATTGGTAAGAAATGATGAATGATGACTTCTGTTAAATTTTGTGCTTTAACTTAAGTGATGACTCTTACAGCTCTATGAATGTTCTCTTAATTTTCTAAGAGACTGATATCATCGTCTTAAGATGTCCTGTTGTTGCAGTTCGCCTGCATGGCTGCTGATAAATCACCATCAAATAGCTAAAGGGAACAAGGAGTTATTCTCTTACAATAGACTGGTTACAGTTTGTAGTCCAGCTTGATGGGAGAGCACGCACCAACACCAAGGCCAAGGGAACTGGTCACACCATCTCTACGTAATGGCTGAGAGAGGGACAATCCTTACTTGCCAGACCAGCATGTCTGGTCCAAGTATACACGAGGATGCCAACTTTCCCAATAAGTTCTCTGTATTTTATTATAGGGCCTAATCCCATCCACCATACGCTGGGCCTTCCCCATCAGCTAGACAATCTCCTGCAGGTTCATTCTGGGCTTAATCTTAATCCAACCACTAATTTTCCATAAATGTGCCCAAAGCTCAAACTCTCAACTGTCAAGTTGACACCTGTGCCTAACTATGACATCTGTGCAGCAGATGGACATGTTGCAGAGTGGCTCATTGAGGTGTAAAACAAACTCTAAACCAAACTGCCATTTCCCATGGACCTTAAAAGTTAATTTTGGGGCTGGAGAGGTGGCTCAGGGGTTAAGCCTCTGCCTTGCAGGTGGAAGGTCCTGAGTTTGGATCCCAGATCCCACGTATAGACACCTGCGGAAGCGGCGTCCTGGTAGGGCGGAGCCTGTGAATCTCCGGGCACAGTAAACAAGGAGGAGGTGGAGGCGTCCATGGTGGTTCCGGAATTCGTCTGTGGTTCTACACACACATACATACACACACGCGCACACATGCATACACGCACAATTGAATAAATAATAAAAAAAATTTTAAAAAAAGTTAATTTTAACAGTAAAACTTATTTTCATTCACAGTTCCACTAAGTTTTGCAAGCACTATCACAGAAAAAGAACATTTCCATCGCCTAAAGTCTCCTATCTCCTCCAGACTGGTTACTGTAGCAAACTGACTTGTTTTGTGTTTCTTTAGCTTCGCTTTTCAAGTGTCATTAAATAGAGTTACACAGTAAGTAATCTGTAGTTGGATTTCTAATACTTTTGAAAACTTGAGTATTTTATTTTGGATCCTATTCATTCTTCTTCTTTTTTTTTTTAGTATTGTGTGTGAGTCCCTGTGGGGGGCCAAGGGTGACCAGTAATTATCCAGGATTGCTTCTCCTCCTTTTTGTTTCACTCTGGGATTTCCCAGGTTCTGCCCACTAGGGCTGGAAGTGCAGTCATCTGTGCTTTCCATCTGGCGTTTTCGCATGGGACCTGGAATCCGAACTCAGGACCTTCTGCTTTTGCAGCAGAGTCTTAACCCTTGAGCCATCTCTCCAGCCCCCTATTCATTCTTCTTTATTGCTGATCAGTAACTTATTATATAGGTCAAACAGTGATATGGGTTGGTTCCAGTTTAAGGTTATTTTATTCAAAATTGCTATAAATGTCCACATTCAGGTATTTGTGTGGACCTAGATCTTCATCTCCCAGAGTTATGCCCAGGAGTGGCAACACAATTTAAGGTGCCAAACAACTTTCTACTGGCAATGCTGTAAAGTTTCCACCATTCCATACCCTCCCAGAAGATCAGTGTAAACATATACACATGTAACAGGATTCTCCAGTGTCAAATGTACTGGAAATTTCCATGACTTTCTTGACAAAGGCTTTCATCCCACTTTCATATAATCACCTCAGGAATTCTCAAGCTTGGCAAGGCCTTCTCCTCCTGTGGCCTAGTGTCACATATGCTCCAGAAAACCAATTAATGAAAGTCTAAAGTCCTGGGAAGGATGAATAACTCATGCCAGGCTGTCTTTTTTTTTTTTTTTAAACAAGAAACTCACCACATCTTCCTTGTAATATGTGTTATTTCTGGCAAGCTCATTTTCTGTGTTTAGAACTATTGACAACTTTACTTAATCAAATGTCAGAGCAGAAATCCATAAAACTGAAGGATGTAGGGAATCTTTGTAAACTGAGGACAGGTTAGTGGAAGCATTTGAGGATCATCTTTAGCTTCCTATACAGAGAAAGAAACATGCCCAGAGCCAGTGAGTGATATGTTTGTGATTTCTTGCATATAAACAGCACACTGTTTTTAAATCCAAGAAAATGATAATGGAAAAACATCAAGAACAACAGTTTCAATCTAATCTTGCAGAAGCGCTGCTGGCTTGCATACTGCTCCTAGTAATGTCCAGCAGACTATTCTGGTTATTTCAAGCAGCAGAATCCCAAACATAAAGTCACTGTTAAAGTGACTAGTTCCAATCCTGTTATTTTGTCCAAACATGCACTCATTTATAGATTTCCTTGTTTTGAGTATTGCTTTCCTCTCCAGATAAAGTTCTCTTGATATTCATGCACAGTGACATTCACACACATATATGTACATGTTTGTATATGCACATTTGCTTAATAGAACTGCTTCATATCCTAGGTAATTTTATCATCTCCATTCCGGATGAAGCATTTAATGGATTACCAAATTTGGAAAGGCTTGATCTGAGCAGAAACAATATCACTTCTTCAGACATAGGTCCAAAAGCATTCAAGGTAAATATTCTCAATAAAATTAATAATATGACTACTTCTGGCAGTAGTTGGATGTGGGAAAGCAAGAAAGGTCAGAAAGGTTTTTTCCAGTGCTTTTTTTTTTTTAACAGTAAGTTTTTTCTCTGATGTCCCTAAACTATGTCACGTTTTCTTTTAATCACAGTTTGTTATTTTACATATTTTTAGTTTTACCCTAAGGGAATCAAGAATAACACCAAACATAACTAGCATTTTGAATTTATGGAGTAGTTTCTTCCCAAGTAGCTGAAAATATGGTGACATTTGTTTTCTCAGCATATGAACAAAATAGAGCCTCTATGAAGGTACAGCTTTCTTTATTGCAAAGGGTACACTCAGTTGGAGGATATTTTTGCAAAGAAGGTGTTAAGAAAAAGAAAAACAAATGAGCTTGGATACAGATTAATCTGGGAAGGGAGAATGAAAGAGGAAAAGAAAGAAAAATCATAAAAAGGAAACCTTTGAAGGAAAGAGATCGAACTGATTTTTTTCTTTTTAAAGAGAAAAGACTCAAGAATTAAGAAATTTCGGGGAAACAAAAATATAAGCAAGAGAGTAGATGTGCATAAATAAAGACCTAAATTACGTATTTTAAGAGTCATAGGTAAAGCACGCTGCATCAGATGAAACATTTGCTCTTTTGCAATCTTCTGGACCCTCCACCAACTTGCCATATGAATACCTCTTTGCTCTTCTTTTCTGGTTCTCTGGACAGGCAGAATGGAAGACTACCAGTGCCTGCGTCACTGCTATTGACCATTCTGATCCAACAACAGCCGGCATTAAGGGGTCACAGAGTTTCTAATTTGATCAAGAGAGTAATGTACTAGACAGTTACCTAATTTTCTGTTTGAGGCTTCTCTGTCTTGCTAAGTTTGAATACGACCACCGGAAAAATCAATGATTTCTTCAGTAAAACCCACTCGACTTCAGTTTTCCACTTTTGGTGGTAAGGCCAGGTTGGCCAATAAGCATATAACCAGTGCAGAAAGTCAACTGAGTGCCACACAGGAATAGCTTATATTTGTTTTGAAAATTTCCCAACTAGTTCTACTTTATAATAGTTGTCCTATCATAAATACTACTGTAATAGGAAACTAAACTTTATAAGTATGTTAAAAATAAAAATCATGGTCTTAATTGTTAGCATTCATGAAAGAACCAAATTTCACTTAATGAAATTTCTGTTTATTGCTATTATGGGGAAACCTCAGAGCTCATGAATTATGACTAATGTAGGGGTATGTGACAATGAAGCTGTAACCAGATAGAATGTTAATTTTAAAAGTTTTTTTTAAGTTTTTGAAGAAGTTAATGCGTCTGAATATGGATGGAAATAATTTGGTGCACATTCCCTCAGAATTACCATCTACATTAGAAGAACTTAAAATCAACGACAATAATATTCAGGCTATTGATGAAGAAAGCTTTTCAGGTAATTAAGATTGTGTGTGTGTGTGTGTGTGTGTGTGTGTGTGTGACGTATACATATGTGATGTGCATTGGGGGCTAGAGGTAGATGAGATGTTAGGTGTCTTTATCGCTCTCCAACTTATATTTTTATTATTTTAAAAAATATGGAGTGTGTCACAGTTATTCTTTCCTGTTACTGTGAGACACCATTCAAACTCAACTTAAGAGAGAAAGGGAGATTGGCTTGGCTTACAGTTTCAGAAGGAAAGTAGTTTATTGTGGTGAGAAAGGCACGGCAGGCAGCGGAAGCTGGAGGCAGCTTAAGTCACATCCACCATGGAGACTGAGAGAGCTGCTGCGACGGGCTAGAGCAGACTCCTAGCAGAAGCAGGGTGGCACTGACCAACCTGAAGGTCTACCCCCTGTAGTGTGCCTTCCTCCAACAAGACTCCACTTCTCAAAGTCGCCATAACTTTCCCAACACCAACCTCAAGTAAGGATTCAAAGACATGAGCTTGTGCGGAATGATTTATATTCAAACCATGACAGAGTGCTTCATGAATATACTGTCATCCTTGTGCAGGGGCCATGCTAATCTTGTCTATAGCATTGCACTTCTAGCACATGTGTGTCAGAGCAAGCACCCCAACCTATTTTTTGAGACAAGGTCTGGAGCCCATCCTGGTATTGGGATGACAGGTGTGGGCCACCATGCCCAGATTTTATGTGAGTTCTGGAGATCTCGATTCAAGTTTTCACATATGTCTAGCAAACCCTTGAATGACTGAGTTATCTCTGTAACCCAACATTTACTTTTTAATGACGTTTCCTTATAACTTTTTTTCTGTTGTCCTGTAGAAATTTTGATTTACAGTATCACTGAATCCATAAATCTAACACTTAGGACTTTACCATTTTAGTTGATAAACTTACTTTGATAATTCACTAGTAAAACCCAAAGAGATGTACTTGTTTCTTTTAAACTGCCTGTTGTCTTAAAAAATAAACAACCCCCCACAACCTTAAATCGTTCAATAATTCCAGGTATTTGTTATTCACAACACAGTAACTTCCTTACAAATCTATAATATTTGAAGAGATACACTAATATCTCCAGAGCGTCTTGCCTTCTGGTCGTTTGTCTTCTGTAGGTGATAGGTGGTCTGGTGATTGTGCCCCTTTTCTCACATCTCCCGTAACTAGAACTGTGTCCATACACATTGCAATTTGATTTTCCACAAGCTGGATCCTCAATCTAAGCACATGGACATTATGTATAAAGAGGAATGTGAAAGCACTGCATGTGAAGCTGGGGTGTTAGTGTACAGAGGTGAAGGGTGCGGTCAAGAAAACTCACACAGTAACCTTGGCGGTCCTGTTCCTGAGAGGATGTGAGCTGAGCTTCCTGAGGTGTGTGTGATGAGCCTGTGTCCACGGCCCAGCTTTCTGATGGTGCATGTAAATTTGCTGGTGTGGACTCTGGTTCTTATTTCTGCAGTGCTAGATGGGTGAAGCTGTCATACTGCCAATGCACAGAAGTGCTACTGTATTTTGCTTTTCACAAATTCTAGCTGATACCTTGATTAGACTGTGAGTTTTCTTGACACAAGATGACTAATTTTTCATCTTTCTATTTGGTTACTACTGTGCTTGAGGTATAATGCTCAATATTTTCAGCTAACTTGATTTAAAACCTAATGATTATTATGTATAAATGTTGAAAAACAGAGCATTTAAAGGAATAAGGCAATCCAAATATTACTTCTGTTAACATCCCCAAGTCATAGGAACAAAACATTTTGGTGGATGAGAAAAGAACAGTAATGATGAGAATTGCCAAATGTGAGTATTACAAAGTTATGGAAATACTCAATTTCCAGATGGATTTCAGGGTACATATGAAAAACATTAATATGTACAAATTTTGATGGGCTTTGTCATATGGAAAAGACATTGGAAAATTTAATGCCTAACTGTTTTGTTAGACTAAAAGGAACACAAAATTTAGAACAAGTGTATAAAGGGGTTATATGAACTGTATTTAAGTTCACATTGAGAGCTCCCCTATTAAAATAAGTCCTTACAAAACATACACTACTGTTTTCTTTTGGGAGGCTAAATTTCACAGTGTCATCTAGGCTAGCCTGGACTCCACAATCTTCTCATACAGGACAGTGGGAACCTAATGTGCTTCAGAACATTCTTGTCATGACAAATGACAAAATGACTAAAACGACCAAACCACAGTTTCAATGGCTGCTTTAAACCCACCAAAACGCTGACACATCACCAGGTCTACATGGGTCATGGCCTCACCCACAACAAAACTCTACCAATTTCATACTTATGAATCCTTTCAACAGCAACCTCAGATCTAAACAGAAGAAACTTTCTCTACTCTGCCCCCACCATCTTCTGACATGCACACAAGGAGCACAACACAGGATCATAGAGCATCGTGGATGGGTACTGCTGCCTAAACACCAGCTTCATCCCTTTGCATATGGTCCATGCCCTTTAGTCATACGTGCTTACTAGAGCTCAAGTTCCTTTCAGGTTTATCTAAATCTTCCTGTCCTTAAGACCCTACCACTTCTATACCGACTCAAATCTACACTCTCTTTTCTTACAGTTCTCCAGCATGTGTTGTCTTTACTCTCAAAATGGCCATTTCTGCTACTGCACAGAGTAGGACTGAGCTGCACAGCCCACTAAGGAAACACCCCAACCACCCCCTATTCTGGGAACTTGGCCACACCCTGAGTCTTTGACTCAGAAGCCCTGGGGTATATCATGAAGTTGTGTGTGCTCCAGCATGAACTTTCCAGTTGACCTGGATGAGACCATTCCTACGGCCAGTGGAAGCGGATGAAAAAAAAACTTGTTTTTATAAAGGCCTTCCATGGTAGCTCCATCTGATGTGTAGAGAACTTCTGATCATCTTTCTTTAAAACAAAACAAAACCAGACAAAAAACTTCCATTTGGTTGCACTCTGTGCCAGTAAGTGAATAACTATGATAGGAATTCAGTGCTCTGCTGTATTTCTCTAACTCCCTTGTTTAGAAATTGAAGTTTTGCCAGGGGAAAAAGTGTTCCTTTTGTATGCTGCAGAAAGGAATCACTCACCAATCTATTGCTGATTGCCTATTATACAGCAAATTTAATACCTACAGGTCTTGGCAAATGCTTTCAGTGACCTTCCACAGCCTTCTTACACTTTGCTTATCTGAGTTCCAAATCCCAGTTTACATGACATGGCCTTTAGAGGAGACCCTTACTTTTTCCCTGTCTTTCTTTTCTTTCTCCTGCTCTTGCTTCTGTTCCTTAAGCATATTTGTACCATTCCACACTTGAATGATTTCTCCTGACCATGGAGTTTTGTCTTGTTGAATGTGTAACTGAGATGTGCAAAGTACTTGAAAAAAGAGGGTAAGGAAAGTACAAACCTCTAAATATACTTGAGTTTTTCACAAGATTCCTTTTTCGATGACTTTACCTGTTCCCTCTTGAGCAGCACATGTAGCTTGTGTGTTTTATGATTTCTGCTTTGTTTTGAGACAGGGTTTCATGTATTGCACACATGAACTTGGTGTGTACCAAGACTGACCTTGAACTCCTGATCCTCCTGCCTCTAACATGCAAGTGGGAAAACAGGGAACTCTGCCGAGCGTCTTCCCTATTCTTTTGTCTCTTTGTGGTGCCAGGGACTTTGAACCCAGGACCTTGTACTTGCTAGACAAGTACTCAGCCACTGACTGAGCTGCATCCCCAGCCCAAACTAAACAACTTTTCAATTATTCTAATATTCTTATAATTTTATTTTATAGACTTAAATCAACTGGTCACCTTAGAATTGGAAGGAAACAATCTGAGTGAGATCAATGTCAATCCTTTAGCTTTCAAACCTCTGAAGAGCCTATCATACCTGCGTCTGGGAAAAAACAAATTTAGAATTATACCACAAGGTCTTCCTGCTTCTATTGAGGTACTGATATCTTTCTTCTATTTTTTTGTTTTGTTTTGTTTTGTTTTGGGAGTTAGGATTTTATTATGTAGTCTAGACTGACCTAGAACTCAGCACGATCCTTCTAGCACAGTGCTGTGAGTGCTAGCCATGCACAATCACACTCAACTTATTCTAATGTCTTAAACTTATTACTCACTACAAAAAATACACAACACAATAAAGATTTTAGAAAACCATTGGAAAAATATATATTAAAATCAGTACTGAGTTGTGGTGCTGTATACAGAATGTACTATAATTTGCACATCAGAATGATACTGCTATAGTTCTTGGTGGGGAAGAAGTGAGAATTTAACAAAAATCATAATTTCTAGGAGGTGCCCTAACTCCTAAGACAGTTTAAATGATCCCAAATCAAAACCGTGAGATTTGGTTCTGTTAATACTATTTGTCCTTAGCCACAAGTCCCAGATTAGAAACACACTCTGACCTAATACTACCAATATGGATATAAGAATTGTACCAAGTAAGAATGTAAGAGATTGAGGGTGGTTAAGAGGCACTACCAGACAGTAGCCCCTGGTTCATATCAGAGCTGCCATACCCAAGAACGCACTACAGCAATGCCCACCTCCACTAGACCTCCACAATAGCTGACCTATCAAAATTTCACCAAGAGGAGGGAGGATCTAGGTGCCATCAGGAGAGACTGTGTGGGACACGAGAGGGGAAGGTTAACTAACTGGTGGAGCATCCAGGTCCTAGTAAATACCCAGGCAATGGCCAATTCAGATGTTCTGGATCAGACCCAGTGGATTACACACATGAAAGGGGTTGGAGAGTGGGGTGGGAGCAGGAGAGAGACTAGGTGGAAAGGAGAAAGAGTGGGGTTGGATGGGAGGGGTGAGAAGGGATAGGAGTGTAAGGAATGAAAACAAATTCATCATATTTGCATATGAAAAGTTTCAAAGTATTAAAAAAAAATTCTATCAAGAAGGCCTGAACTGTTAACAACTCTAGAGCTATGAATTCGGACTAATTCCAAACAAGACTACCCTGAGACTAATTCTACGATCAAAGCCACATTCTTCTTTCGACCCTTTCAGCATCGCCAACAGACCAAGTGGCATTATTTCCTTGCCCAAATGATCTTTGGTGAATGAAGTCAATGTTTGTTTCTTGAATTAGGATCATCTAAGATGATCTGGAGAGTCTACACACACTGACAAGACAAAGTTAGAACTCAGGGTTCTTATCAACAATGATATTTATTCTGCTGTAAGTCAGGATGGAGCTTCCTCTATCCTTAGTAAGTCAGAACAGAGGATTATCTACTGTAAGTAACCTCATATGGTTGACCCTAAATCTTCTGCCTTTATTCCTATTTCTAGATTAGTAGATCCTGGAACTCATCAGTACTTGACTTCATGTAAGAATCAACTACGCTTTCAAAATATGTATATACAGACTTGTTATCATTATTATTTGGAGCTATTTCCCTTCCACCATTTTCATATGGGTTCTGGGGATTGAACTAGGGTTTTTGAGCTTGTATAGCAAGTACTTTTACCTACTAAGCCATCTTGCCAGCCCTCTCCGCACCTCATTTCCCTCCACCTTATTTCATTCTTCCCTCCCCCAGGTAGGGTTTCAAACATCTCAGGTTAGCCTCAAATTTCTGATCCTCCTGCCTCCATCTCCCAAGTGCTGGGGTTATAGGCACATAACACCAAACCCAGTTTTATGCTGAGCAAATAGAGCTCTGTGTATGCTAAGCACTCCGCCAACTAAGTTACATCCCCAGTCTGCATGTAGGCTTTTAAAATATAAAGACTTTCACCTGTTGACAGATACTTTGAATGGCAGGACCAGAAATTTAAATTTTTTTAAAGATCAAAATTTTATATAGATACACACATCTATTAAAACATATACTTAAGCAACTTGGATATAGGAAACAGCAACACGCCTCTCACCACAGCTGAACTTCCCATCTTAATTCTGTCTTTCCAAAGCAAACTATCCCCACCAACCTGGAAAGTGCTGGGTACACTCTATATGGCAACACATATAAATCCTAAGTTCATAGCTGCAGGTCAGCCTTACCTCACTACACATCCGAAGACAGCTGCAAATCATTCTTTCTCATAGCGGCAAAGTTCTCAGCATATGGATGTTATGCCAGGATTTACTTAACTAGTTTCTTACTGAGGTTCATTTAGAATTGAATTTATGCTTTAAAAAGCTCATGAGGTGATCCTAATGTACAACTGAGTTTGAAAAACACTGATCTAAGTTACCCATTGATGCATGAAAAAGATACAATGTTGTTTTACCCATTTCTAACAAATTGAAAAAAAAATAAGGTGCAATGGGAAAGTTATGATGATAGGAATAGAAAGTTACATTGGAAGCCAATTCTACTTGCACATTCCAATTAAAACAAGGAAAATTTTAGTAAATCAGACCCTTTAGTAAAAAGGTTCCTTCAAATGTTAACTAAACTCAGCTTGAAGGCATGTAGCTATTAAAAACGCTAGGTCTAGCAGACTGTATGCTGATCCAAAATAAGTCTCTAAATGAATTCAAATTAACTTTAACCCTAAATTGTAATATAAGTTTAAAATCATGGTTCTAAAAAAAAAAAAAGAAAAGAAAAAAAAGACAGAGCCCATGGACCAGCTCCTCAGGCATCGGCCCTGGAAGCTGGACAAGCACCTACAGGCCCAAATTCCTCTGGGTGAGTGGCGACAACAACGCACCTACTTTCTAGAGTTTTAAAGCTCAAAGGCGGTCATTATAAATTAGAAAGTTTCATACATATGGTACATTGTATCATGCAACATATTATGGTGAGAGAATTAACTTGATTAGATTTGGGAGAAGGCTCAATAGGTAAAGTGCTTGCTGTGTAATCATGAGGACCTTAGTTTGGATTCCCAGCACCATGTAAAAACTGGATGTGGAAGCATGCACCTGTAATCCCAGTTCAGTTCTGTGATGCTTCCCACCAGTCAGTCTAGCTGAATCAATTAGTGATGAATTCAGTGAAATCCTCTATCAAAAAAATAATGTGGAGTGATATGTCAACCTCTGGCCTCTACATGCATGTACCCTACACACACACACAAAAATTTTTTTTTAATTTACTGAATCTCATAATCAATATAGGTAGGAATTTTCATTTTACTAGTTATATTTGACAGTTTAAAAGCATGAACTCACTTCAAGAGGCAGTAAAAGACTTTATGTAATACTAACAATAACAGTCTATGATATATTTTAAAATATTTTATTTACTTATTTACTTGATGAGAAGATTGGGGCATGTACATATATGCCATAATGTACAAATGGAGGTCAGAGGACAGCTTTGGGAAGTCATTGCCCTACTTCTACTATAAGGGTTTTTGGGGACCAAACTCAGGTTTGCAAACAGATGTCTTACCTGTTGATCTATCTCATTGGCCCAACAGTCTACAATAGATTTTTAAGTCTTCATAAAACTGAATATTACTGAACAAAAATGGAATAAAAGTAATATTATTTCCTCTTAATGGTAGGAATTATACCTAGAAAATAACCATATTGAAGAAATAGCTGAAAATTGTTTCAATCATACCAGAAAGATCAATATGATTGTACTACGTTATAATAAAATAGAAGAAAGTAGGATTGCTCCTTTGGCATGGATAAATCAAGAGTAAGTATAAGTTTTTCAGCATTGTTTCTTACTGTCACTCTTAACTCAAACTTCATCAACTTTCCAAACTGTTTATTACATAACTACTTTTAGGATCACTGCTGCCTGTGGATACTCTGCCACATGCTAAGTGCTAAGCTACAAGAATGAGGTCTAACCTTCACAGTCAAATGTCACCCTGGCTCTGCCTACCTCACAGCTGGTCAGGTTTAAATAAACATCATCCTCTGCACACAGTAAGGAGCAAGTGTGTCACCCTCAGGTTACAGAAACCAGCCTGGCCTTCCTACACATACTGCCTTCTTTTATCCAAAACATTTCTGTCCCGACAAGGTTTGTTCTAACAGAAGAGGTAGAGAGTGTTAGATCACAGACCCTCCAATTGCCTTTCTCTGTCTTCCAGAAATCAGACCACGTACCCACTTGGAGATAGTTGGTAAGATATGCTGTGGCTTTGTACTCCCAGCCCTTTGTAACTGCAGAAAAGTTTATAGTCCTACCCTGGATCTGCTCTTCTGATTTCTGGTACAGAGGCAAAGTTAGACTAGATCAAATGGTATGGCGCTTGCCTACGATCCCTGGGAATCTGTAGGAATAAGAAACTCCTTTTGCTCTTTAGAAGTGCAGGGCCTGTTTCTTCCTTCTGGAGCCCATCCTGCTGCCTATGGTTCGATGCTAGAATTCTTGTGATGTACAGGTTGAAGGACTTGAAAGCTTTCTCTCTTCACTACCAACATATTATACAGTGTCTTTCTTTCCTAATAAAGCTCCTCTTCAGACATGAAAGCCATTCTCCTCTTTCAGGGCTTTCTGAAGTTCTTCTGAAGGGTAATTTGGGTCAGTTCCCTCTATGAATCTCAAGTAATGTCTCTTTTTACATTACCTTTACTTATTTATAAATTGTATTGACCATGGATTTATGTGTGTTCACTGCCTATCTTTCTCCCTTCCCTCCACATCTCTTCTCACTCTTCCCTCTCTCCCCTCCCACCCGTTTGCCTCCCTCTCCCATCTCTACATTTGCAAATAACTGGATTACACTAGTTAGTGTGTGGGCACCTGTCAGGGTGAAAATGGATCACCAGTGGGTAAAATTTAGAGGCTCCCCCTTCCTTTGTTTTGCACCAGTCCCATACAATTCCTCAAGGCAGCATCATGTCTGATGGGATCCTCTGTCTGTTCCACTGCACTGTGCTGAGAGATCTAGTGGAAGTAGAAAATGGTGCACTGAAACTCTCCATTCATTTTTAACAGACAGTAGAATCCATCTTCCTAGACAAGTCTCCAGCAAATGGGGGAAGAGTTGGAGGTCAGCTCTAAAAACATGTTCAATGGATGAGCCAACATGTCCTCAGGATTAATATTTTTAAGCAGACCAGTCAGGATTCAGGAGAATGAGAGGGAGGTGAAAGAGGGGTTTTTGGGGCCCACTGTAGGTTAACAGAGTCCCTCCTGGGTAGTTTGTTAAGAAAAAGGGTTCAGAAGATGTTCTGAACAAGGCAGACAACTCACCACGTTCCCTAAACCTCTGGCCCATCAACACTTCTAGACCCTTCTTTTTTACCCCAAATCCCAGGTGTGCCAGATCTCTAAATCAAACGTGGAAAGAAAATACAGAGGAAAAGAACAAAACAAACAAAATATAAAAAAATCAAAAGTACTTCCTTATTGGAATCAAGATGCCTGGATTTCATTTGATTCAATGGTGTGAGCTTAGAAATATTTCTGGGACATCTTTGAGCCTCCCTTGTTCCCCAAGGATCTGAATATATCCAAAGTTGAAAGTTACACTGATGCCCATGAAAACATCACACAGATAGATTCAGGATCATATCTAAAAACTGGTGTCTGAGAAAACAGACGAGCACAACTGGCCTTGTCAAAATTCAGGGCAGGCAGCCGCTTTCCTGAAGGTCCTCACCCTGCTCATGTTTTCTTTGCTACAGAAACCTTGAATCCATCGACCTCTCCTATAACAAACTCTACCACGTCCCCTCCTACCTACCCAAGTCTCTGCTGCATCTTGTTCTCATGGGAAACCAGATTGATCGGATCCCTGGCTATGTGTTTGGTCATATGAAGCCAGGTCTGGAATACTTGTACCTGTCATTTAACAAACTTGGCGATGATGGTGTCGACAGAGTCTCATTCTATGGGGCATATCACTCCCTGAGAGAGTTATTTCTGGATCACAATGACTTAAAGTCTGTACCACCTGGGATACAAGAAATGAAAGCACTTCATTTTCTGCGACTGAACAACAATAAAATTAGGTAAATTTTAACTTTTTCAACTATTAATTTAAATGCTGTTTGGCAAACTATTTGATTAAACAACAAAAGTATGAGCTGTGGAGTTTACTTGCGAGAAAAAAGGGATACTAAGGAGTGACACTTAACGAGACTAGAATGCTAATAATGCATGCCATGGTGTATGTAAGATGACAATCTTTGGAAATCAGTTTTCTCTTTCCACCACATATGTTTATAGGGACTGAACTCAGATTGCCAGGTTTGAGAGCTGGTATATAACATAGGTCATAGGGGGAATACTACTATTCAATGAAAGTAGCCATACAGTGTTTCCGGACTCAATTCATACTTAGGAAGAACTTCCTCACTGTATAGAGTATGCCAGTGCTCCACTGAAGCACCTTTATTACTTCTCTTCTTGGCATTAGATCTCTCTTTCCTTCCTTCTTCCATCTTTTCTCGTTGCTTCCTAAGACAGGGCCTTACTCGGTAGCCCAAGTTGGTCCAGGAATTTACTATGAAGCCCAGTCTGCAATCCTCCTGTCACAGGTTCCTATGAATTGGGATTTACAGATGTCAGCCATCATGCCCCACCCAACTTCATTCCACTGGCAAAAGCATTTCAAAAATACTTTGTTTACTGAGAGAAAAAAAACAAGAATGTGCAAGTTCTCATGCCATGGTACATGTGTGGTTAGAGGACAACTTTCAGGAATCAGCTTTCTCTTTCTACCATTTGGACTCCAGGGACTGAACTCAAGTCATCAGTTTTGCACATATGGTCTTTAGCACTGAGCCATCTCACTGGTCATCAAATGATCTCGCTGACCTTTTTTTTTTTTTTTAAAGACTTAACTCCTAAATCCTAAAGGAAGATTATTTGGACCATTTATAACTTGCATGTCTGTTTTCTTTAGGAATATTCTTCCAGAAGAAATTTGCAATGTTGAAGAGGATGAGGACTCAACTCTAGAACATCTTCATCTTGAAAACAATTATATCAAAACTAGAGAAATATCATCATATGCATTTTCATGCATAAGATCATATTCAAGCATTGTTCTTAAGCCACAAAATGTCAAGTAATTCCAATTTGTCTTTTGCATTTATGAATTTTACTCATGAATTTGCAGTACTATTTGTCACTAGTAAGAGATATACTCTTCATTTTATATTCTGTATGATCATACTAGTCAACCTGATTTCCCAACCCACAGATGAGAGATAAAAAATATGCACAAGGTATAGTCTCCTAGGAGCTCTGGTGAAGGTGAAAAACACCAGCGTCCCACC
Source organism: Typhlomys cinereus (assembly GCA_023101885.1). Lineage (NCBI taxonomy): Eukaryota > Metazoa > Chordata > Mammalia > Rodentia > Platacanthomyidae > Typhlomys > Typhlomys cinereus. The sequence continues at coordinate 2,384,696 of JALPQD010000115.1, read as the reverse complement.
TCTAGAAAGAAATCATCTCACTACAAAGGGATGCCAACCAGATGAATCTGGAATATAATAAGCATATCTTACAATTAGTCTGACTGCTCACATTAGCTGAGAATGTCCTAAGCTCCTTTTCTGTTTGGAGGATTAAGGCAGATTTTATTAGAGGCAAGAAAGAACGGAACTCACAAACATGGAGTCTGTGAGCAAGAGAGCCCCCAAGCTCCTTTAAAGATTATGCAAGCTACATACAAACACAGTATGCTTAAAGAGCACACTATGGGGAGGGCAGAGTGTCAGAATTCATGAATGACTATTTTTATTCTGTTAAAATAATTACTTTTTTCTATAAAATCTTTTGCTACAATTGCTCATATAAGCACATTTCACCTTTACTCCTATTACTTACAGGTGTGAGGTTAAAACATTGCAGTAATGCTAACTTCTCAGTTTAGATGAGTCTACATTATAAGCCTAAAATTATTTTTAAAATTTAAAAATGCTATTTCAAGATTACTTTCATCATTCTTCAAAGACAAAAATTATGAAAAGTAGCAACCTGTTAAAAATACAAATATTCTTAACTACAACCTAGTTAAATGCAAGTCTAATCATTCATTTTTTGAAAAATTTTCCCTCCACTTTCCATGGTTAGCACTTATCTCCTTTGTCACAATTTGCTGAAATGCATCCTTTTATTTAGCCCAATAAACAATTATTAGTGTTTACCAACTTCGTATTAAAGTTTTCATTCATAATGACCTTTGATTTTGCATTGCTATAAGTGTTTATAAGATGCATATAAAACTATGTTAGATTCTTTTGTTACTCTTAATTTTGTGTCCTAAAGTAATAGCACCCTCATAACTTAAGTTCTGGCTTAGGCTTATATCTTGGCTTCATTTCTGTTGCTATGATAAAATACTCTGACAAAATACATTTTGGGGAGGCTCACAGTTCCAGGCACACTGTATTGGGGAAGTCACACAGGCTGGAGCCTGAGGGAACTGAGTACGCTGCATGCACAGGCAAGAGCAGAGGGCAATAAATAAATGCCTGTGCTCAGCTTGCTTTCTTCTCTGTATTCAGTTCAGAAACCTCACCCAAGGAATGGTAACATATGGGGGCAGGTCTTCCCACATCGATTAACCTGACTGAAATAATTCCCTACAGGGATGCACTAAGGCTTCTCTCAAAGGTGATTCTAGTCACATAAGGTTGACAAGTGAGGCTAACCATCACTGACGCCTAGGACAGCTTCCTCTAATTTTTCAGACTTTAATTACTTTGATTTTTAAATAATTTTTCTGTAACATTAGGAAGTTTCCAGCCCCCTTTACAGAGATGCTATGAGAAACAATGTAAATAAAGCATACTGGAATATGTTTATGGTAAATGTAGTTATTATTACCAGAGCTTTATGTAAAAACTAGGATGAGCCAATATATAACCACGGCTCACAATTTTATGAGTGGCTAGCTTCCAAGGTGTGAAAATTGAGTTCACATCATGTTACTTAGTCCTTAGTTACTGGAGAGTAAGCAACCTTTTCTGAATATCCAGTATTTTGAGATTCTGACATGAATTAGAATGTATGAGAATGACTAATAGACTCATGGGTCCAATACTTAGTGCAGATGGTTAAAAACAGAAATGGAATAATATTGAAAAAGAGTTGAGATTCACAAATTTAAGACAGGTTAAGAACAGCAAGATGAAGTTACACATCCATTTTACAAAAATCTTTGTGCAGTACTTCTGTTGTATGGATGTGAAGGCACTGATGCTAAATCATCTAAGTCATAAATATTAGTGTTAAAGGAGACACAGACTAAATATGGACAGAGAATGGAGCTGGTACGATAGCTCAGAGGCTGTCATCTGCTTTCAAACCTGGACACCAGAGTTTGATCTCTAGAAGCCCACATGGTGGAAGGAGAAAATTCACTTTCTACTGACTTAAACTTTTTAAAAATTTTATTTGTGTGTGTGTGTACGTATGAGATAGACAGACAGACAGACAGACAGAACTGTGTGTCCCTGTGGAAGACCAAGGGTAACTGAGACTCATCATAGATTGTTTCTACCTCTTTTTCGCTTTGCTCTGGGATTTCTCAGTCTCCACTTTCCAGAGACAGAAGTACAGGCCACAACCAAGGATTCAAACTGAGGTCCTTCTTGCAGGATAGTCTTAAACCCTGAGTCATCTTTCCAGCTCCTTACTTTCTTTTCAAGACAGGGTGTCACAGGCTATCCTCAAATCGATCTTTCTGCTTTCTGCCTGGGATGACAGGCATGCACCACCATGACAGATTTACTGTGACTTTATTCAGCTGTATTTCAATGCCATTTGGAGAACCAGTGACAAACTTATCAGAGAAAGTCCTCCCTGGTTGGGCCGTAGGCAGTAAATCAAGACAAGAGCTGTCAATCAGTGAAACTGGCAGTGATGAAATGAGTACCCTGCTGAGGCTGGTCTCCCAGGTACACCTGGCCACAGCCAATAGTCTGCCAGGCCAGTGGACAAGGTTGCCTGTGGAGAGCAAGCACCTGGTGGCCTGCTGTGCACTGCACGTCTCTTCCAGGTGTAAAGATAGTTTACCTCACAAAGCTAAAAATCAGGATGGCTGTTGAACTTTGCCCTTAAGTTGGAAGATTCATTTGGTCAACTGTTTTTATGTTTTTAAAAACATTTCCAGGGCTGGAGAGATGGCTCAGTGGTTAAGAGTCTGCCTCTCAAGCACAAGGCCCTGAATTTGGATTCTAGTCCCAGGTAAAAAGCACTAGGCAGAAAAAGCATGGGCCTGCACAGTGGGCCTAGTAGGTGGAGTCTGGGAAATCCCAGAGTGAAGCAAGGAGGTGGAAGCAATCCAGGATGATTCCCAAAGTCAGCCTTGGTCCTCCACAGGGACACACAGTGCCCTCTGACTGACACACACACACAACACACACAAAATAAATAAAAATTAATATTTTTTTTTCCTTAAAAAAAAAAAAGAACATTTCCAGCATGGAACTGATTCAACCTTGAAATTTCATCATGTTCTAAATGGAATGCTTTAATTTCATAAAAATAGTGACAAATGTCCTTATAGCAAACATTCTTCATGATATGTTATAACAAATAGATATTCAGTTTGGTCTCATAAGCATGTTGTGATTACTAACACATATGTGCACAAAGAAAGCACTGAACTAGCCATGTTTGAAAATATTAATGTTGTTATCTGTCTTTGACTATACGTACAATGAATGCAGACTGTATTCTTAATTTTGAGATGTGCTTTTATTATATGTACTTCAAATAGCAGAGACATAGGAACCTATTTCATCCTCCAATACATAGATAATTATGTAGTTGCTCTACTTCTGTAGTATTTGTTTGATCCAATTATGAATCTATGAATCAGGTCACACAAGGCTCATTGGTAGATCTGGGTCACTGATAAGGGAGTAAGCACACCTCTCCCTCCACACAAGCCGCTTTGCTCTTGTCAGAAAGGACTGGCTCACCAAATTCCTACCCCCTTTGTTTTTCAAACCAGTGTACTAGCACTATCTAAATGATATACAACTTTTACAATAAAGAACAAACGTACACATTTTCTTTCTCCTTACTTCAGCTCTGCCTATCAAAGCACCCAGGCTGGATACCTCAGAGCTCTTAGAGCTCCACACAGTGGAGCACGACTGGCCCAGGGCAAGCTCCTGGTGCTCAGTATTCCACCATTCTTCAGGAAAAATTTTCCAAGGAGCAGGCAGGTGGTAGCAGGGGGCTCAGTGAGTGCAAGAGTCACACAACAGACAGATCCTGGCTAACTCTAGACTTGCCTGAAAGGCTGTGCTCTTCCTGCTGGACAAAGGTGCCTCTCAGAGGACCTGGATAAAACTAGAGAACGCTGCTCACCCATAGGCCTGAATCTTGGCAGCTGATGCTCAAGTAGAGAGCACAGGGCATGTTATGTAGCAAGTGTTGCCAATACAGGGGTGGTACTGTCAAAGGGCACCACACACTTCTTGGAGTTGTCCTCCTTAGACTGGAGTTTAACTGAAGGTGAGTGCTTCCATTAAATTGGGGGAGGGGGAAGAATCTACTAGTCAAAACTTATACACAGCATTCCATGATCAGCATAGATACTTCTAGGAGTTGTTACTACAGGAAAATTACTCTCATTCATACAATAATTATCCAAGTAACTTTTATAATAATATGTAGTATAAACCTCTGAACCTACCTGAGTTAATAAAGTTAATAATTAATAATGTTTAATGTAAGATTATTTTAGATTTTGTAAGTATATGAAAATATAAGCCAAAATAGATAGTAAAGATTTGGAGTTTTATCTTTTGACCTATTTTCCATGTTAAACACAGTACTACGGGCAAATAAGGTTTCCCTGAACTGGCGAATTTACATAAAGAATAACAAAGGATAGCTGGGATATAATGCTAGATATAAATAGTGACTCATACAACATACATGCATACAAAGAAGAAAAGATCAGCAGATGTAAGCTGAGATAGAAGCAGGCTGTGAATCAGCTGAGGGCAGGGCATAAATAGGACACGAGGCAAGCATGTTGTATGTCCGTGCTTACCAGTCCTGATCACAGCAGGAATGAGTGGTGACTAAGCTGTCAAAACCAAGAAGGAAGAAAAGACCACCTTCAATAAGATGCAAAATTCAGAAGGCCACTTGAGACACACACAAAAAAAAAGTGTCATAAAAAAAGATAGGGAGTAAAAATTCAGAAGCAGAGTAAGTGGGAACCTACGTATTACAGATCTGAGAAAGACTCAAAGAAATTCATGAGCGAGAAAAAGCACACAGAGAAGTGCTTAGTCAGGGCAGCCATGCCAAATGCCATGATGCCGCTGAGAAGCGGCAGTCACCTGTGAGAGAACGGGCAGAACCAGCGTTGTCAAGGTGGAGACAAACCAGAGGACGAGAGCACAGTAAAGACAGGAAGGCCCAAGGCTGCAGCTGAATGTACAAGCAAGGACATATGCACAGAGAGCCCCAGCGAAGAAGTGAGGCTCACTGTAGTCTCCAGGAGTGGAGCCTCTATTCTGCAAGAGCTTGCAAGCTTCTGAGCATTAAGATGTGTGGTGTCTAAAGTCAGGGCCCTCAGGAAGTTTGCCACAACACTCTGTGTTAACACTGGGACAGACCTAGGTTCATTACTTAGCCTTCACTGATTACCTGGTATTTCTACTGAGGTATTATTCCTTATGTATAGAGGTGTTCCACAATAGCTAATTATAACAGTAGAGAGGTATATCTTGTTTTTCCAAAAATATGATAGATTTAGGAAAAAAATAGAATTCATTTCTTGAACGCTTATATTTCTGGGTACAGTGGGTGCTAAAACCACTGCTGTCTTCCTGAATCCCAGTACAAAGCTTACTAGCTCATGGGTTGTTCAAAGTTGATATGAAAGCTATTTTCCTCCACTGCCACAAAACAAAAATCATAAAAGAGTCAAAAATGCTTAAACATTGTTGAAAGAAAAACGAGAGACTGAAAAATATTTTCATGGGGTCGTAAAGTTAATTGAGAACAATTTCTCTTACTAATATTTCCTGACATAGACATCAGAAACCAGAGTGTATTTTTAAAACAATTAAGTCATGCTTTGACAACTGGCAATACTTAGAAATCAATATGGTTGTTCTGCATAATAGCAACATTGACTATGTCCTTCCAAAGCCATCATTTAAACATGCCATGAATTACTATGTTCCCAAGACACTGACTTAATGAAATACTCAAATTCTGCTGTTTAAGGGAAAACTCGCAGGGTGGATAAAACCCTATACGATATCTATGCCACTCTTTCCTCTTATTTAGAGAAAAAGTTTCCTTGGGGAGATACTTACAAACTGAGAGATGACTACATGTTCTGTTCATGTCTGCATGTCAGTTCAGATCACTGACCAACCCAGAATTCAAAAGATATTGAAAGTCCTCATTATAAGAAATTTCTGGCTAGCTCTAACATAATTCCAAATGACCATCTGATGATACTCGAGTGTGACACCTTTTCATTGTATTCCAACATGTTCACGTCCTGGCACAGTAGACAGTAAACTGTGATGTAGATGTCCTAGATGTCTATGAAAAAGTAGAGATTCATCTCTTGCTGCTCAAAACAAAATAAAACAAATAAACAAAAACATTGAATACTGTGACTGAATTGAAATCATATCACCCACAGACCTGGGTAGGGTATTTGTATACTTACTGCCTTCTTGTGTCTTCATCTACAAAATTTGCCACAGTAAATGGCAACTTAAGTGAGGTGATGCCCCCAAGAATGTGCTGAGCATAGAGAAGGCATTAAATACAGGTTAGTGTCAAGGTCTGCATGTAGAGACTTCAGGAAACAGGCACATAGGGAGTTAAAGTGACTTGTTCAAGGTCCCAGACCTTTTAATGTGGTGGATATTCTTATCGAATACAGCCATTTCCTTAGATTGGGATAAATACGATGGAAAAAGGAGGGGGCCCAGGACACTAGGCTAGCACTTAGCACCTGCTGTGTACTGGGGCCCTCTTGACCTCTTGTGGGGACCCTATGGTCATATCAGCAGCTCAGTAATCACAGCTCTCCTGAGGGGCATGTTGGGGGTTAATAAGAATACTCGAGCATGACACCTGGTTAGTGTACCCCAACATGTTCACGTCCACGACACAGAACAGAGTAAACTGTGATGCAGAACATCCCTGAGCAGGGGCTTCAGGTTGAGGAGGCCTAGTGGATGTGGAAGCTGAAATTCAGTCTAAACTACTTCTTGGCCTAGATTTAAACAAAACAAAATCTTTCCAGGGTGGGTGTAGTGGCACATGCCTATGATCTCGGTATTCTGAAGGCTGGGGCAGGAGGATCAGCACAGATTCAAAGCTAGTCAAGGTCAGCAAGGGCTTCGAAGTGATACTCTGTCTAAAAACAAACAAACAAACAACTTTGGCCACAGGAAAGAGAAGTATGCTTAACTTGTTAGTCTGATTCATTGTGATTAACCATTTTAAAAAAAAACCCTGGGCACCAACAGCCCAGGTCTTTCTATTGTTCGGCAAACTTGGTGTTTATGTGATAGGTGGGGGGGGGGGGGTTGAGATAGTTCCTCTGGCAAGTTTTTCTATTTCATTTTTGATCCTATGATTATCAGTTCCAATTGAACCTAATCCAACAGAACCATAGATGCTTATGAAAGATTTTCAGAGAAAAGAAACTCTACTACAAGCTGTGCACTCTATGGAATGCATGCTAAACTCCACGTGTCATGAAACAATGCCTTGGCACATTGCCCACATGCCCTTGCTTCAGCATGCAGAACAGGAACATCTTGAAGTTGTGAGCTCTGCTGGAATCCGCTGTCACATGCTGCTATTTGCAAAAGAGCAAATGTTTCTAAGTCAAAAAGTATATCTTTTAGACTATACGACTAAAAAAAAAAGCATAACTTTTTCTGTTAAGTTATATCTTCTTTCTTACATATAAATGGAGAAAAATCTAAACTTATATACCAGCTTGTTTTTTCCTTTGCATAAAATGAGCTTATTTTTTTCCTTTGCATAAAATGTGAAGAATGTGAACCCTACACCAGGGAAAGAAGGACTGTATTAAAAATAACATATGATTATACTAAATGAGTATTAGTTTGGAAAAGGAAAAGAATACATCATGTTGTTAAAATGTTCTGGTTTGTTTCTAAGTAACAATCTTTGTGGTTAAATAAACTTACATCAAACAATCACTGGATATAAGCAATTCTTTTTGGAAGCTGGAATCAGCAGGAAGTTCACTGTTTTGCATGAATTGGGAATTATTCACAAGTACCAAATTTATATTGTGAATTGTTGAAGACTAATTTGACTAGTATTGTTAATACTGAAAAACAATGCATTGAAAATTTCAAGTATATTCTAGGACATCCCTTTTGAGAACATCTTAAAAGCTACAGTGGATCCTCTCTGAGAAAAATAAGCACATAAAATACTTTGTATACATCAAAAGTTTTATATGATGGGGCTGGTAAGATGTAATGTGCTTGTTGTGTAAGCACTGGGACCTGAGTTTGATCCCTAGAACCCCTGCAAAAAGGTCTGATGTGGCAGTGTTTGCTTGTAATCCCAAAGCTGGGGAGGTGGAAGCAAGCAGACTCCTGGGGCTCAGTGGCCAGACAGCTTAGTGTAAAATAAGCAAGTTCTAGGCCAATACGGATACCTTGCCTCAAAAAAAAACAAACAAACAAACAAAAAAACGGGGTGAATGGGGACCTCAGGAAATGACAATGTTTACTTCAGGTACCCACCTTCATGCATGTTTGCACGTGCGCATGCACACACACACACACACACACACACACAAACACATGTGCACCTGCATAAACACACACACACACACACACACACACACACACACACACACATTTATAACTCTTCCTACAAATCTTTTAAGTATTTATATATATGGGTTAGAAATCCCTGTCTAGGAAAACTACTAAATTGACTTAAATAAATTTTATAAAAAAAAATTTCACTAGGGGCTGCAGAGGTGGCTCAGGGGTTAAGCCTCTGCCTTGCAGGTGGAAGGTCCTGAGTTCAGATCCTAGACCCCACGTATAGATGCTGGGCGGAAGCAGGGGCGGCCTGAGTTTCTGGTCTTGGTAGGGCGAAGCCTGTGAATCCCGGGGCAGAGTAAACAAGGAGGAGGTGGAGGCGTCCATGGTGGTTCCCGAATTCGTCCGTGATTCTACACACACACACATACATGCGCACGCACACATATACATACAATGATTGAATAAATTATAAAAAAATTTTTTTTTAAAATTTCACTATAGAACAGCGGATGTCTTGGCAGTTAAAGCACATACAGCTCAAGTGTGGAGACTGTAGTTTGGATCTCTAGCACCCATGTGAAGCTGGGTGAACATGGTAGCATGTCTGTAAGCCCAACACTGGGGAAGTGAAGACAGGATCCCTGGAGAGATCTGGCTCGCTAGACTAGCGCAAAAGGCAAGCTTTGGGCTCGAGTGAAAGCCTCTGCCTAAAGATATAAGGTGGAGAACAATCGAAGAAGACAGCCCATGTTAACTTTATATACATATGCATACGTGTGTATGCATACCACACATAAAAATTCTACTCTAAGGACAAAGCAAAGGATTTGCATTGAGTCAAAGTACCTCATTCCCCCCAAATTTTTTAGTCATTTATTCGATTTATTACTATTTTCAAGGCTTAAAGAATAAATTTTTCAAGCTTAGAGAATAATATAGTGTGAATCTTTACATGTCCCTCACTTATATGTGTCAATTAATACTTTTTCAACTTGTTTTATACATCTCTTCTTCCATATCTATCATCATCCATCCATCCATCCATCCATCCATCCATCCACCCACCCACGTGGATCTAAATGAGTATCTCTATCCATTCATCTATAAACCTGTTAGTGGGGGATGCATCTGAACCATATGAATCTATGCTGGAGACATCTGAACACTTAGATCTAATATTTCAGTTTGAATTACCTGAGAATGAGGATCTGTCTTTATAAACCTGAGTCAACTATTATTTCCACAATAACAAACCCAAGAAATCTAACATTGATTCAGTATTATCTAATGTATCATCCACATTCAGATTTTAAGCATCCCATGAGATCCTATGCTGCAGTGTGTGAGGCCAAGACCTAACTGAGGATAACACGTCTAGTAGCTATTTTTCCTGAATAAGTATATCTTCAGGTGGGAAATGAAATTTGAAATATAGACTTGTAATGTAGATGTGGCTCACCACTATTAGATTCTCTCAAGAAAGAGCAGGGGAATTTATTTAAAATATAACTATACCTTGTACTAGTTTCTCAAAGCAAAGTAACTTTCAAAACAGTTAAACTTTTATATCGTACATTAAACCAAATTATATAAACTTTATGTTATTCATAAATTCAATTTCATTCATGTTAAATGACAATTTATGGCAATGATCTTTTTCAGAGCTAGAGATCTTAAGAGAACCAGAGTGAGCTCAGCCTTATAACCCTGCAGCAGGAAGTTTATGAAAGCAAGGTTGGGGCAGCAGAGAATAAAGGAGATGCCTGTTACAAGCTCAGAGAATTGCTGCTAACAAGATGTCAGGGTTGGCTTTGTCAGATAGCATTTAATCAAAATGTGCTATAAATCTGGCCTTTAGTATAAGACTTTCTAATTTTTAAAATGTCATTATTGTCTAAACACAGCTGCAGGCTGAATACTGCCCTTCCATGGTTCACATACATATAGTATAAATTCCTTACCAGTCAACATGCCCAGAACACCATAAGAGACAATATGAAAAACACCTGTAAAAGCTTAAACTTGATGCTAGTTTTTGTGGATGTTTGTCTACTATATATAAAACCCTGTGCTACTAGCCTGACATGGTGGTGCAAACCTGAAATTCCGCACTCAGGAGACTGAATCAGAAATATCATAAGTGAGATTCTGTCACAAGAGAAACGAAAGACAACAAAGCCCTATGTTGCACATAGATGCATCCAAAGTTCAATGTCTATGGATATTTTTAAAGTGGCATTACATGACACATATCCTTGCAGCCTTTGCCCAACTGTGAGGCCCCTCCAACTCATCCTACATTACTTTCCTCCAAGGCATTTTGTCCATCATTTGCTGGACAAATGGATGGGTGTGTGAATATACTACTATACAGCTACTATGAGAGAACAGTACACAATCCATCCCACTTTTCTAAGAAAATCAGGGATGCAAAATATTAAAACACAAACTGCTGGCAAAAATATGTGCCCACAGAGCACATATTAATGAGGAACTTATCTTCCTCATTACTTTTTTCATTTCATGAAATAGTTTCTAAAGTCCTTTCTTGTTTTGATTTATATTTCAGTAGCAACACCTGTTAGGAGAAGGGCTGAATAGAGTTCTAGAAATCATATGCGAGTATCAGTCATCTTTTTTTAATTTTCACAACTGTTGAAAATACATAGGATCTACATGTAAACAGAAACCTTTCTTGAAGTTCCTTTTATGGAAGTCGATGTTTCTGATCATAATGTGTCAGCAAAGTATTACTTTCTAAATTTGGTAACTTATCTCCTTATTTGCAACAAAAGACAATTAAAACTTCCAAAGACAGTGGCACAAATTCTTCAAAATTTAGACCGAAACCCTATAAAGATAAGAAAAAACATGTAGAATTAGGCCCTCAGGCTCTCCAAGTGTCCTATTCAAAGGTGTTTTTCTCAGAAGGCCTGGGAAAGGAGAGGCACACTGTGTTCCTTTGGAATAATCATCCAGAAAACGGTCACAAGGACTTAAGTCATGTATGTTACATTTTGTATACCAAAGAGAAGGTGAGCTGAGGTTTTTCCCGTGACACATCTCTCTAGGACAGGGAGGACCAGGCCCATACACAACTGTCCACCAGTATTATACCCGAGGGACCATTTCCTTCCCCTAGTCTTACTCTGATCGGCGATGAAAGAAAAAGAGCAGCTTAAGACTTAGAATAGAGACGAGAGAAAATGGTTGTAATATGCCTTCAGAAACACTCCCACAAGAGCCACTTTTCATTCTCCCCCCTTAGACTAAAGGAAGTGAACAGAGTGGGTGATATGGACATAGTGTGAACCCAGAAATAGAAATACAGATCTTTCTGAGAAAAGTTGCCAGAGCACCAGATAACTATTGTCATGTGAAAGTAAGAGCCATATATTTACAAAACTTGATTTCTTAAGAAGCTGAAATCTTATAATTTTCAAATATATCAATACCCACTTAATTAAATATGCATACATGTAACCTCCAATGATAAGATTAAAAATATTCATAACAGTTCTTCAAAAGGCAATTGACTCAGCTGAATATATTAAGAATGTGTGATGTATTATACAGTAATGAGAATGAACTATTGCTAACCAAAATGACATGGGTGGTTTTCAAAAACATAATATTGGGGGCTGGAGAGGTGGCTCAGGGGTTAAGCTTCTGCCTTGCAGACGGAAGGTCCTGAGTTCGAATCCTAGACCCCATGTATAGATGCTGGAGGCGGTCCATGGTGTTCCTGAATTCGTCCATGGTGCTACATACACACACACGTATACATGCACAATTGAATAAATAATAAATAATAAAAAAGTCCTCATCTCTCTAAAAAAAAACATAATATTGAATGAACAAAGTCAAGTACAAGACAGAATGTACAGCATGAATTATTTATATAATGTTCAGGTGATAAACTACAGCTACAATACATAATACCTTTATTCAGAAGGATAAGAAGGGATGGAAGGATGTTGAAATTTCTTGATCAGGAATAGAATGAACTGAATTTTGATATGATAATTATGATAATCTTGTTTCTTTGTAATATATGTGTCAATAAAATGTTAAAAACAAAATAAAGTCAGAGTTCAGAACAAACTGAATTTTTCTCAAGGACTTTCTGTTTATGACTATGCTGGCTGCTGTGGGTACAAGGATTAATAAAATACAGTTCATACTTGCATGCTCTTTCCAATCCATCAAGTTAATATATACTAGCAACTAAAAACAACTATATAGCTAAGAACACGGGCATTACGACTTAAGCAGGATGCCTGTCATCCCCTCAGATGTTAGGGTGCAGGAGTCACAGTTATACCTGAGATACAATGATGGTTGGCAACATGGGGCTGTTGAGCTGCCTAAGGTGGCCAGACTCGAGGAACAATGAAGAGAACTTTGCATAAATAAGGAGAGGATGAACACGCCTACACATGGGAAGCACACATTTGGGATGGCTGCAGTTGTCTTGCCTCAACAATTTGTACCATTTCTCTGGAGAATGGCAACAACAGATGCTCAGATTTTTTAGGAGAAACCAGATTCTGCTAATCCACTGGAAAAGCTTTTTGCAAACAAGCTATCTACAAATCCATACAACAACAAGGTGATTCACTGAGGTTGTCTATACCAAATGAATGTTTCTCACTAGAGTCAGAAAAACATCCTCTCATAAGGACTATGTACGTCTGAGTGGCTGTGGAATTGGGCAATCTCTTGTAATAATTGGGGGGAACAAATGATACTCTTCTCAGAGAAGAGCACCTTAGGAACAACAGAGAGAGCATGGCTGAGACTCTTGCAAAGTGAAGATGCAGGAGTTACCTGGCCACGCATAGTTGTCTACATTAACAACAGACCCTGGGGCTGGGAAGCGGTTTCAGGGTCTGGTCTGCACTTCTCCAGACATGCCTACTTCGGGCTTAAGAGTTTTCAAACAAACAAGTCTTGAGACATCTGCTTAATGTAAATAGCTGCAGTCACTCTGAGAAAACAAAACCAGTGCTCCTCAGGTATACCTAGAGTTTAGCTTCCTACTTCAAGAGTGTTGATATGCTTTATTAAGACTGATTACTGTTTTATTAGTCTATACAAAGGGACTGATTTTTCAAGTTGTAATTTATGAATATTAATTTACATTTAGAATTTTGTAAAGTTTTCTTTCAAATCAGGTATTTTTTGAGTGACTGACTAGAACTTCAATGGCCGGTTGCCATGCATTATTAAATTCTTTTTTCCCCCCTCTTCCAAATCTTCCAGTAGACGTCTAGAGTTTAGCTAGAAGTTTTGGCTATGATACAAACAGTGATGAAAAACATATGAGCAGTAACAAGTTTTAATCTCGCTCTTCAGTACTAACATGGACTAATCTGTTGAAGCAGCTTATTCCAGTATCACCCAGGGCGCAGCCACACCAGGGGCTGTGTTGGGTTGGCTGTGTTTTGCTCTTTTAAATGTAACACCTCTTCATGTTTTCTTAAGGAATCTCAGCATTTATATTGTAGATAAGTAGAACAGGGTGGATACATTTTACTTTCAAGAAAACTACTCTCTTCTGACAAGGTATGTTTCCATGTCTGTTTTTTATGTACCAGTATAAAATTACTTTATATTTAATACTGAGGAAGCATTAATGTTATGTTTATGAATAATATGGTAAAGTTTAGAGCATAGTTTCTTAAATCAGCATTTTAATAAAAAGTTAAATTTGTAACTAAAATGATTATAGTTTTGCCTATTAATTTTATTTCAGATGTAATTATGTGCTTTTTAAAAACACTAACACCTGTCATTACTGCTTTACCATAAATGTTTACAAAACTGATTTTTAAATTTAAATAGGTATCCTGCATGGCATTTTAGGAAAATAACATTAATACTTAATGTTAATGAAGTTTGGCTATATAACAGATTAAAGTATTTATTTCAAAGTATAAAGCTATGGTACTTTCTGATTTTTTAAATGTGTGAGCCATTCAAATATCATTTTACTTTTCTATATTTGAAAATTCCTATGTTAGTTGATAAATGTCTTCCTTATCCTTATGTCATGAAATGGTACTGGATAATTAAAATAGGATTCTACATAATTCCAAGAAAGAATATTTATCAGCAATAGTTTTAACAAGGTCTGTATTCTATGTGAAAGATTAGGGACTTCTATTCATAAAACACATACTCAGATTTCCTTTGTCCCTTTTTTATTATATCTTATTTAAAAATTGAGCAATATATTTTACTAATCTTCTTTAGCAATGTAGTGCATAAATAGAATATGCACTACATACTTTCATATTAATTTATTCAAAGGTATGACAGCCAAGAACAGTGGCCACATGCGTAAGGACTTAGTCACAAAGAACCTGAGGGGTTTCTAGTTAACTTATCTATTGTTTTAAAAATAAAATGGTTTATTTTTCTTGTAATCCCACTAAGAATTTGTGAACTGTGGAAGAAAAGAGAGGAAAAGGAAAGAAAAGAAAAAAGAAAAGGAAAGGAAAGAGCACAAGCCCACACTCATGTAAAAACATTGTTTTCGTTTGTTTTTGGCATGAGACACTTATACTGTAGTAGTGGAAAGAACTGAGGTTATGCAGTCTTCTGTTACAACTAACTACTACATTAAAAATGAATATACTCATACCTGATCTTAGGTTTGAAACAAAATATATTAATTTTATAAGCACTATAGGACATCAGAAAAAAGGAGAGGCAGGAATTAAAAAAAAAAAACAAACCAGCAGCTATGCTGGATATATTTTTTAAAAGGGGAATAATTAGGAAAAGGAAATAAAAGGAGCCAACTCTTTAATCAGGATGCTTTTTATACTTCTAAAGTAAAATTAATAGTTTAAGGCAAACGTTGGTTTTTAAAGCATCTGTGAATAAACATCATGGTCAAAAAGCTTCTAAATTTTACATTATTAATTTACAAGACTGTGCCTTAATTATATCTGCATGTAGTTTGTCACATTTATACATTGAAACTTACAACAGTTATCTATGAACTGATAGGAATGCTCAAGCCAAGGGGGAGTTGTTATGTTGGCCTTTACACATGAGATTTAAAAGCACAGTGGCTTATTTACCTAATAAGGGTTCTCAGATGAAATACCATTTCACTTAGACAAAATTTCCATTCCAAGTTTGTGGATCGGTTAAGTTACATACTTTTTGCTATATTTCTAGTCCTAATATGAAATCTGAGAACTTAGTCAGACCTGGTCTTTTTGAGGAAAGTCTGTTTACTGGCTGCACATAATTCTGAGATGAAAATCCATTCAGAGAGGCTGTGAACACAGCTGAAAGCAACTCCCCTCCCCCAGTAGAAAGCTGCCTCAGCTCTGCTGGCTCCAGGGAGCTTTGGATGCTCAAAGCCTCAGCTTCTTACTTCTGTGCAGAGTGCCTGGGAGGATGTCTTGGAGGTTTCTCCCAGCTCTAAACAGCTTTGATTTATTAATAGCAGCAGGAGCAGTGATCTAACATTCCGAAAAGCTGCTCAATAAGACTGGAACTTGAGACCCAAACCCAAAGTTTTCCATGAGTAGAAAACATGGGCAAAACTGGTCTACATTAGGGAAATAATGAATTTTCCTGAGAACGAGATATAAATATTTTTATAAAGTTTTAAAAAAAGCATTATGTAAATGCTGTCAAAACTAATAAACTTGACTTTGAACTGTTGACAGACTTAAAAAAGTCATATTATTTTAAATAATAATAATACACCTCATATTCTTTCTGAATAACAGGAGAAGCTTGTTATGTGAAGTTCTCTCCCATGTATTGCAATATTATCCAGTGGTGGACAGCTGTGCAAGTGGATCACTAGAGGTTCAGAACTTTCACATGGGCTCAGGCAACCCATGAGACCTAGATCAAACAGAGTGCAAATGGCAAACCCCTCAGGGAACCAAGGCTGGACTCACTTTTCTTTGCACACAACCAGGATAAGAGAACATGGAAAGAATATACTTTATATGGATAATAACAGATGGGATTAGCACAGACAAAATAAAATGCCAGAAGGTACTTTGTAAACTCCTTCTTAACAGCCACAGGTAGGCACCAGCAGCCAAAAATGCTTAAAAGCTGGGCTCCCTAGGGATACTCTTACCTGAAATATTCAGGCAGAAAAGTCCAGAATGTTCTAGAATCCCATCCAGAAGGAATCTCAACAAGGGGGCAGGCCATGAATCCACAGCCTGAACCTCACACCTGGGAAGAGCCCATCTGACATGCAGAACCGGCTGTCTCCCCAGTTGCAAATGTTAATACTTTTCCACTTTGACAGATAATGCTAAAACTAGCAAGTAGAAGTCTCAATTTCATACTTCCATTTACCTCTGCTTTTTTTGTTTGTTTGTTTGTTTTGTTTAAGGCAAGGAGGCTGTTAAGCAACATTGTTAGTCTAAGGAAGGAGACAGCATGGGCAAACCTGACTGAGGTTTTAGTGAGCACACCTGAGGCTGAGGAAGAAAAGCAAGCCTGTCACCGCTCTGCTTCCCACTTCCTGTCTTGGTTACCTTCTTATCCTCTCAGCTCAAATTCTGCTTCTCACATCTGATCAGTTCCTCAGCTTCCCCTTCGCCCAGCACCAGGGGGGTCTTTCTGGAGCTCAGTGAAGCAACCCAAGGAGTCTCTGTCACCAGCAAGTGGCATGCAGAGGAGTGAGGCCAGCCACTGCCAGACCACAAGCAAAACCAAGATGTGTTCTTGGCACCCATTCTGGAGCTCCAACACATTCTCCTAGTTATACACACTTAAGAAATTTCCATTGTTTGCTGAGCTCTGTATTTCTGATACCTTATGTGCTAAAATAGTTTCAGATTGATTTTTTTTTTTTGTCTATATAGAGAACCCAAAGTCCATGTATCTTAGTTTCAGTGTGAAAACACTTAACGCCCAACCAGCTTAACAAAACAAAACACCAATTTTCATTAAAATATTCATTTCCCACAGATGGGAAAATGGGGCTGGAGCTCAAAACATTTCTAAGTAATTTCTCAGGTAGTTATTTTTTGTTTGCCTCCTACGGGAGACAGATTAGAACAATGTGTATGGGGAGAACTTTGTACCACTTGTATGATCAGCCTAATGCTAAAGAAAAGGTAGAAAAGACAAAGGTTTTGTTGACAGGCTGATCAACAGCAGGCATGATGATGAATGCCAATAATAGGCTGAGGCAGGAGGATCACAAGTTTGAGGCCACCCTGTGCAACAAAGCAAGTCCTTTTGTCAAAAGAACAAAATGAGGGATGCCCAATGCAACACAAGTAAAAACAATGCACTAGGAAAAAATGTGTCAATCTATACCTCTTACCAGATATTACACATTTTTAATTTTTTACATTTATTTGTGTGTGTGTTTGCGCGCATGTATTCATGCACATATATGTATGTCACAGTACACTTGTGGAGGTCAAAGGACAACTTGCAGAATGTGGATACTGGGGATCAGACTCGGGTCGTCAGGCCTGGCAACATGCGCTTTCACTCTGAGCCATCTCACTGGTCCCACATACTCTATTTCAATCTTTATTTTTTTGCATGTGTGATGTGTGTGGGTGCACTTTTAAAGGGAGGTCAACATCATTTCTTGCTTTTACATGGGCAACTGGGATCAAACTCAAGTCCTGCTGCTTGAAAGGCAAGTGTTTTATGGACTAAGCCATCTTCTCAGTCCTATTTCAGTTTTTTCAATTCAATGTATACACGCTCTCACTACTTTTTTTTAAATGCAGATTTCATTAGCTTGATTAGTCTCAAGCTTATAAGATAAACAATTGGTGAAGAATGTCACTTTCAAAGCTGTAGACACTGCATCTAGTGTTAGAGTGCTTCCATCTCCTGAGTCGGTGCAAACAGTGGATGCTGATTTTATTTGTATATTTTATATGTATACATGAATGTGCACATGTGTGGGTACATTCAACCATAGGTAACTGCACAAAGCTAGAAGTAGACATTGGGTGTCTTCTAATATCAACCGCAGCCATGTTCTTTGAGGGTCTTTCCCTGAATAGGGAGCTTGTTATTTCTGCTAATCTGGCTGGATATTCTAAGCCCCTAAGACTCTGATTCTTCCCACAGTACTGGAATTATAATGCTCTGCTATGCCTGACTTACATGTGAGTGTTGCACTCTGGTCTCAGGTGATCATGCTTGAACAGCAATACTTATATCCAATATATATCTCTGCAGCTTGGCTTATTCTTCCCTCCCTCCCTCCCTCCTTCCTTCCCTCCTTCCTTCCCTCCCTCCTTCTTTCCTTCATTTTTAGCAAAGCACCTACCATTCAAGTGTTACTCTTTTTGTTGTTGTTTTCCACAGGTCCTATTATGTGGATCATTAGCCTGAGTTGAACTGGAATCAATGACCCTACTTGAGAATCCCAAGTGCAAAAACTATAACTGTGTGCCTGTATACCCAGCTTCAAATGTTAATTTTAACAATCTGGTATTTACTAAGGGTATCTTAGTAAGGGTATCTGTGGTTGTGTTTTTGAACATGAAGTATGAGAAAGAGGGGGAAGGGAGATGTGTCTGACTTCACCCTTTAAATGACCTAACTTCATGACTGGGGCACATGGGTGCTTCAGAAGTGCTTATGAAATAACACACACAAACACAACCACACATTATAATGAGTCACAAGTAGGTAGAGGAGAAGCAGAGACAGAAGCAAAGTGATATTGAAAATGAAGCTCTGTTGACTTTTGCCAAGACCCCATGTCAAGATTTCCAGAATGACCAGTAAGGAGGCCTCAGAGTAGCAATAAGCCAACAAAACAGGAGATTCTCATGTTGACTGTCCAACAGAAGCCAATGGACCTTTACTGCCAGCATAGCAGCATAGTCTCTCTGTGTAGTCCATAAACCTAACTGCACAATTATCCCATTCTGCTACGAGGAAAAGGTGAAGGAAGCTCCTAAATGTCTGTTGTAGGTTGTACCAGCAAGTGACAAAAAAAAAAAAAAAGGCTGGGAAACAGAGACCTGGCTTTGGCTCTGCTTCTATTTCATCGGGAACCCAGAGAAAGCATGAAGGTCTCTGAATACCATTTCCTTTTATTTAACGTGTAGGAAAAATGAGAACAAGTTCTCAGTTGATGTTTTCAAATAATACATATGGATGAAAGGCTAGGTCTGGTTTAAAATGGGATTCACAATAGTATTAAGATAAACTAAAGCTTTTCAATTGTCCTATAATCTCCTTCCTAGAACAACCAAATTGCTAGTGACATGCAGCTAACCAGAAGGCAAATGTTCTTGGATTTTAAGTCACAAAAAAATTGCATGAATTAATTAGATTTAACTCAAGTCATTTCTAATCATCTGGCAAGTGAAGACCTCTGTGTGTGTGTGTGTGTGTGTGTGTGTGTGTGTGTGTGTGTGTGTACTTTAACCTATTAATGAGTTCATTTCTCTGTGTGTATGGGGTGTATGTGTATGTGTGCACATGTGTATATAAACTTGAGGTTGTTACTGAGACACTGCCTGCCTTGTTTTGAGACAGATCTCTTGCTGGCCTAGAGCTCACCAGTGAGGCCAGGCTAACTGACCACTGGATCTCAGTCTGTCTTCCCAATTCTAGGATTACAAGCATGCACCACCACAGAAAAAACTGAATTAGAAAGTTGTCTAGAGATCAGATGGCTTGGATGAGGTATTACACATGTTAGACAATGGAACATATTAGAAGTATCCCAATGACATTGTGGAAAAAATGACCAATGATGAGAGCGAGGTTAGACAGAGTAAAAGCAAATCAGTTAAGGGAAATGTCCAGATGTTGTCTAAGGGACACAGAGGATGATCCTTTGAAAGTGATGTAGATATTGAGTGATGGAAGGATCTTGAAAATAAAGAGTCAGATATGATAATCTGAATTTTAAAAAATTTATTTTCTAATTAAAGAGTATTTATTGCTTATTATGAAAATTAAAGGAAAACTAGAGAACAGAAATATGCAGCAACTAGGAATGTAACTAAGTTGGTAAAGTGCTTGCTGAGCATGCACAAAATCTTGAGTTCTATCCAGGACCAAATAAAAACTGAGTATGGTAGTACACTCTTGTAATTTCAGTATTTTGGAGAGAGACGCAAGAGAAGTAAAAGTTCAAAATCATTCTCAGCTACAGAACAAGTTTGAGTACAGCTTGGATTATATGAGACCCTATGACAAAACAAAAAATTCTTATACACAGTTATACTGCCAGAATTTATCATCAATTGGCTATATTTGTCAGCTTAAAAAATTTTAGTATGAATTTTATTATTTTATTTTAATCTCATAGCAAAACAATCTATATTTTATGGACTGGAGAAATGGTTCAAGGATTAAGACCCTGCCTCTTAACCAAAAGGACCTGAGTTTGGATTCCAAATCCAAAGTAAAAATGCCAGGCAGAAAGAAATGGTGGTGTCCTACATTTCTAGCTTTAAAAGACAGAGTCTAAGAAATCTCAGAGTAAAGCAAAAAGGAGGTAGAAGCAATCCAGGATGACTCCTGAAGTCACCTTTGGGCCTCCATAGGCACACATAGCACACACACAAACACAAACACACACACACACACACACACACACACACACACACACACACACACACAAACCTACACTTTAAACCATTTTACAAACATTTGGTGAGTTAAAACTATTTCATGGAATAAATATCTCTTCCTTTATCTTACCATTCCCCTTTAATGACTAGAATTGTCTTTAAATCGTTCTACCTTAAAGAATTCTATGACAAACATCTTTGAATTCTTTAGAATTATTTCTTGAGGCAAGGAACTAAAAAGGTGAATTTGTGATGGACTCTGAAGTAATGCTATTATGAAATGTACTACAAGAGACTCAGCTTTTTCTTTTTAAAATGTTACTGACCTGGAGCGATGGCTCAGGGGTTAAGACTCTGCCCCCCAAGCAGATCTCAGACCCGAACATAAAAATGCAAGGCAGAAAATGACATTCTACACTTCCAGAGCCTGAGAAACCCCAGAGCAAAGCAAAAAGGAGGTAGAAGCAATCCTGGATGATTCCTGAAATCCCCCTTGGTCCTCCACAGGGACACACAGTTCTCTCTCTCACACACACACATAAATGAATAAACAAAGTTAGAAGAATGAAAATTCTTTAAAAAGTTGCTGAAGTTACTGAAGCTCCCTCCTTAAGCATTCTGCTGACTTGATTTCCAAAACATTTTATAAATTTACTTTCACATTCCCTAACAATGGCTACTTAAGTACGCCATTTCATTATCCCCTTGCCAACACTCAAAAATGTATTTGTTGAGGCTCTAATTTAATACTGACTGTCTACTGAATCCTAGATAAAGGCTTCTCACAAGACAGCATGAAGGAGTGTGCGCTGCTGCTGCTGCTGCTCTTGGCAGTGTGCGCTGCCAAACCCTTCTTCAGCCCTTCACGCATGACACTGAAGAATATGATGTTGAAGGACATGGAAGACGCAGATGATGACGACGATGATGATGATAACTCTCTTTTTCCAACGAAAGAGCCAGTGAACCCCTTTTTCCCTTTCGATTTGTTTCCGACTTGTCCATTTGGATGTCAGTGTTACTCTCGAGTTGTCCACTGTTCTGATCTAGGTAAGAACATGAATCAACTTCGCTTTGAAAACAATGATATTCTAACAATTTTAAGAGGGGGAAAAAAGCTTTCACTGAAATGTGAAAACTCATCTCAGGTGCTGTGAAATACTGTTTCATTTTATGCCTGGGTGAAAGATGGGTATGGTTGTCCATGCTTCTAGTACAAGCTACTTAAGAGGCCAAGATGGTGAGGTCAAGTCAGACCCTGTCTATAACAGGAAAAACAGGATAGTGATGATGTGCGTACTGCTGGCCCTGGCTGACAAAATAAATGAACAAATGAATGTCTAGTGGGGAGCACAGGGACTGCAATGCATAATATATTTCAAAAATATCATTTAAAACTCAGAGTTAAAAAAAATTAGAATTTTAGATATGGAAAATTTCTTCCTCTTCTCAGATTCCTTCACTGCAACACATGACAAGGTGTCAAAACCTTGACCCGGTCTAGTAAAATTCTAGAGAAACAAAACAAGGTGCCTGTCCACAGCAACGAGATGGATCACACAGAATTTGTGAAATCTTGTGTGTGTATGTGTATGTACACAAGAGGGGACATCTTAGACTCCACCTTCCAAGGCCAGAATTGCAGGCTGCCTCCACTTCCACTGGCAGTTTGACATGGGACTGGGGATCTGAACTCAGGTCCCTTTGATTGACAGTACTACCTGAGCCATCTCCCAAGCCCAGAATTTGTGAAATTTTTACTCTAAACATTTTAAAGGTAATATTCTAGAACTGCATAGAAAAGAAATGACTGAAATACAGATCTTATTGTGCTGTGGCTATGTTGCCCAGGGAAAAGGAAAGATTTACTTTGGTTTGGGATTTCAGAGGTTTCTATTACAGTGGGGAGGATATAGCAGTGCACGGCAGCTCATGTCATGTCAGTCAAAAAGCAGTGGGAGGATGGTGAGAAAAGAGAGGGAAAGAAAAATGGAGGCAGAAACAGAAATGCCTACGTGAGCTGGTTTTCTGCTTTTTTCTCTTAGCCCATCTCATCATCAGACTGTGGGGGGAGGGGTTGCCACCACATTCATGGAGTCTCCCCTGCCCAGTTAATTATCAAAATCCTCAAATGCACACTTACTAACCAATCAAGAGTAACCATATAAGTCAGCTCCCTATCAGCTCAACACTGAAATGAATCGCTTTAAACTCTAACATTCTAGCCCTGGTCTCCAGAAGATTTGTGATCATTTTATGATGCAAAACACATTCAATCTCCAAGAGTCCCCACAGTCTCAAGAGTTCCAACACTGCTCAAGAGTGTATGTTCACACAGACACACACACACACACACACGCGCACATGCACATACTCACGCATATGCGCACAGTTGAATAAATAATAATAATAATAAAAAAATTTAAAAAAAGTATATGTTCAAAGTTTCTTCTGAGACTTAAGGCAAATTCTTAGCTATGAGCCCCTATAAAATAAAAAAAAAACCCATTATTTCCAAGATGCAATGGCACAAAGTACATATTATATTCCCATTTCAAAAGCAATAAAATAATACCAAAGAAGAGTTGAACCAAAGCAATATCAAAAGTAGGAGAGCAAACATTAAATCCTGTCTACCCATATATCCCATCTAGGGCAGACAGTGGTATGATATGATCCCTGGTGTTTTGGGGTTGTGGCCTTGCCAGCTATAGCACAGGGCTTATTATCTCTCCTGGGCTGACTATGCTCCCTGCCTGCTGCTTTTCATGACAGTCATTCTATATTTCCAGCATTTCTTCTTTCTGGGGTATTCACTACATCTTTGGCTTCAGCCTCACAACTTCACAACTCACACTTTCGAGGATTGCTACAAAGATCGTGACCCTGTCAAACACTGTCTGGTATCCCAGGCCTTCCTTTGAAATCTGGGTGGAAGAACCCATGACCATAGAATGCTTGCATTTTGCATGAGTGCAACATCAGCACCAGGCAGGCGATCTCAAATCCTTCCAGTAGCTCGAGCAGTAAAGCATCTCTTTGTACCACAGCTGTTCACTCCCTGAGTATTTGGATCTAGCAGTAAGACTTTCCTAGTGGACTTGTGCAGTGTGGTTCCCTGAAGCAATTTTCATAAAGCAAAATCTTTCAAATGAATTAAGATCTTCATTTCCTTGAACTTGCAATGGGTAGGGTTGAGCATGGCAGACAGTAAGGAAGTGGGAGGAGAATACCATTAGTAGCTGGGTTTCTTTGTCCCTCTCTCCATCTGGGACACCAATCGTGGGATGATGCAGCCTACATTTTAGGAAGACAATACACCCTTAGTTAATCCTCCCTGAAAAAACCTTCACTGATACAACTAGAGGTGTGCTTTAATTAACTACTAGGTATTTTTCAATCCAGTCAAACTGACAATCAAAACTAACCATCATACTTGTTTTTTAAATGCTTCTGATGAGGGAGCATCCGAGAGCTCTCCTAAGGCTAGGTGTCTTACTACTTGTAAATCAATTTATAAATCAATTTATAAACAGTCGGGAAAAGTGACTACTCAGAGCAAATGAGTAGTAAGAAGTTTTTTCATTTATTTGTTTATCGTGCATGTGGCGGTCATAGGACATTTTTAAAATTATTCTTAAAATTTAAAATTATTTATTGTTTCACACATGCATACAATGAATTTATGACAGTTTTATGCCATAATTCTCGGACCCATCTTCTCTCCTATCTAAGGACAATTTAAGGGAGGTAGCTCTCTCCATCCAGCATATGGGATCCTGGAATCAAACTTAGGTCATTATCAGATTTAGTGGAAAGAGTCTTACTGATGAGCCATCTTATTGGCCCAAGTGGTGAAGTTTGTACATATATTATATATACATATATGAAAAAATGTACATGAAAATAATCCAATATATCTATTATTTTATTATTATTATTATTATTTTATTCAACTGTGTGCATGTGCGTGTGTATGTGTGCACGTGTGTGTGTGTGTCTCTGTGTATGTGTAGAACCACGGACGAATTCGCGAACCACCATGGACGCCTCCACCTCCTTCTGCCCCGGGATTCACAGGCTCCACCCTACCAGGACCAGAAGCGCAGGCCGCCCCCGCTTCCGCCTGGCGTCTATATGTGGGGTCTAGGATCCAAACTCAGGACCTTCCGCCTGCAAGGTGGAGGCTTAACCCCTGAGCCACCTCTCCAGCCCCCAATATATCTATTATTCTAAGAGCAAATTTCTATATTTCATGTTGTCTTAAAAATGAAGTGCCATATGTCCCATTTTCTCACAATATAAAAATCTGCACTGAAAGGTAATATTCTTCGGTCAAAAGGCAATAATGCACAGCTCCGATCTCAGTTGTCTCTTATCACATAGTTACAGAGCAGGCCTATCTTATCCCATTATTTTCACCTCAGAGTCAGACAGGCCCAGACATACATCCTGTAAAATAAATACATTATTTAAAAATGCCTTGAGACTTTTCAACATCATCTATTACAACTACTCAGTCCTGTATTACTTAATGACAACCATGGACTTTCAAAGTATACATCTCTGCCATATTAGTGATTTCAATTTCAGATTGAATGTCTAATATCTGTAATGTGTTTGTTTATTCCTCAGGTTTGACTTCAGTTCCAAGCAACATTCCATTTGATACTCGAATGGTTGACCTTCAAAACAATAAAATTAGAGAAATCAAAGAAAATGATTTTAGAGGACTCACTTCACTTTATGTAAGCATTTACAATAATTTATTTTAATTGATATTTAGTAAGTAATGGCCAGAGGAAAGGTCACTGGACTGAGAGTTTAAATGAGGATATAATTTAATTGACAATAACAATGATCAGTATATACCAAAATTAGTGAGAAACAATATTATTTTCAGCAATTATCAGCATAGTACATAATAAATCTTTATTTGCTGCCTGAACACATCGCAAATCTCTAACAGTAGCACATAGAACACTTCAGTTGGCTTATACATGTATGATATCTTTCCTTGATCTTTAGAGAGGAGAAAGATTTTTTTCCTTTCTGTAGTTATTAAAATTCTAATTTCCTAACACTGCATAACATTTCAAGCCATCTAGTTGATGTTCTGTGTTAATCTGGGGTTAAATTTGGAAAGCCTGGTTTTGCACTGCCATAGACAGGGTGGCACCACCCACTGCCCTCAGCACTGCCCTTGCCTTGCTGAGTATGTTAGTGTAGCAGCTCTGGCTCCAAACTGTAAGGTGTGAGGATCCACTTCCCCATACCCTCAGGATATGCAGGAGAAAATAACCGTACAGTCTCATCTCCAGGTAAGGTAAGGAGGAAAGGTTAGAAAATACCATAAGCCTGACTGTATGTGTCAGGACCAAGTACAGATCCTGATCTCAGAGAATTGAGGTCATCTGTCATCCTGGGGCAAGGACACCTAATGCTGTTTACGTTCGAGGCACACTGAGATGGCAAGTACTCGTATCAAGGCTTACTTGCAAAGTGCTGCGCCTGGGGGCTGGAGCCCAGTTGAACTTCCTAAAGAACCTATATTCAAGAGTTGCACTGCCAGAACCTTGACTGGTTCTTTGCCATTAAATTATGCAGGCAGTACATATTTGATAATTCACTACATAAAATTCAGATTGTATATATTTTAAAAAACCTGGAAGAACATAATTATTTTACAACAGGATATTAAAACAATCAGCAATAAAAGGATGGATCTGTGTTAAAGGATGACTGTTCTGGGTCAGGTAGACCTTGACTCGGCTCTTGGCTCCAATGATTGTGTAACATTGGGGGAAATGTCTTCACCTTCCTCAGTTTTAAGAAGGACATAATAATAGCATGGATTTCATAGAACAGTTTGGAAGATTAAATGGGCAAATACATCATATAAAGTGTTGCTCAACAGTGGGGTTTTCCCCAACTGTTATCTAGTACTACTGGCAAACTGCACTAACCAAACGTGCTAATACAAACAAATGTCTGTTTTAAACATTTTTGAGATGGCTTTTACTAAGTTACCTAAGACGATCTCAAACTCCTGCCTAACCCTTCCAGGTAGCTAGAGACAGTCATGTGTCAACACTCCAACTCCTAAAGCATTTATACAAGTAGGTGCTGTATACCTGACATACAAGTATACTGCATAATTAATGTTAATTTGATTATAATAGCACCTTACATAGTACCTATCTGAAAAGAGAAATCAAAATGGTTTCAGACAATCTACAAATCTGTTAGGCTTGAAGTGCTCGTTTGGTACTAGTACTCTCACAGAAATGACAATACATTTAGAGAATGAGTGGTATCCCTAAAGGCTCTCAAGTCTCCCCACTCTCTTGGGCTGCTATTACAGACATGCTCACCATAACCTGTCCTAGTTTCCTATGCTGCACTTTTCTGTTCTTACACATAGCGCCATGGAGGCTTGTCAGTGATGAATGTGGGCGCTGTGGTGGCCACAGCAACAGTAAATACTGACAGCACAGTTGACTTGGAGTTAGTTATCTGGCCAGGCTACTTGCTAGCCAAGCATTTGACAGAACCAAGAAAGAAGTGAATAAAAGCTTTAAGCCTAGTTTTACTACTCGTCATTCCTTTTATGAAGCTCCAACAACTGTGTCCAAAACAGAAAATAAACCAACGACAAAAGTCCTGATCATTGTGGGATCTTACAGAGGGACAGATTTACTCTAGATGAGGCAGCTCTGACCCTCTCCTGCAGGGTAGCCACAGGCAAGTCACTTTTATTCACTGTGGCCCTTCTCAAAGGAGAGCAGTAGTTTCTGCTAAATTTAACTCTTGAGTAAAGGGAAGATTCATAATCCATCTCAGTGATTCAACAAGCTGTTAAATTTTCCCAATATCATTCTTCTGTTAAATAGAGGAAAAGAGAATACCTCTAAGCCAGCATCATATTCATATCATTCTGTCAGATGGCAACAAGACATATTTTCCTCTCCTCTCCTAGGTTTAACCTTCCTCAGGTGAAACCTTTTAACAGTCATGGTACGGTATAGAGACAAAGTGAAATGAATGATAATGCTGATGAAGGGAATTTACTGGGCAGAGTGAATGCATCTCTGGTAGGGAGCAGTAACCACAATGTGGACAATAGCAGTAAAGTATATTGAAGCAGCCTGAAAACAAGGGAAGATTGTTGTAAGACAGAAGTGCCAACGAAGTTTATAAAAGGAGCGATTCACAAGGGGTTACTTGGCAGAATCAGACAGTTTAGATTAGAGAAAATAAAAAGGCCAGAAAATGCTAAGGAACTTGCTACCATCCCTGGTAAACATCAGAAATTCCTTCTGCCTAACTGAAAACAACATCATTTTGCAATGAAAATAGTTATCAGGGTGACAGATATGTTCTTTTTTCTTATTTTGACTTTGAAATCTCACATCCCAGAATCTCATAGTCTCAATAGACTGATGAATGAGCACAAGGCACCCATGAGGCCTCAGACATGACGCAAGGGGGTTGGACATGGAGGGTATAGTCACTCTGGCATAATCCTTTTGCTCTGGAGTTAAATCTCCTCTAAAGGGTGTTGTCTGGAATTTCTGGAAAAGAAAAACTGAGAGAACTGTGTAGGAACTGAGCCATTTCTCAGAGGATTCATTACAATCTCCCCAAGCTGTGAAAAGGCTAAAATACGTGGGGTTACTTTTATAGGGATTTTTCCTTTATGGGCTTTAACTCTGAGAGAAACAATAAACGACATTAACACATGGCAGAAGTGGGGCTCTCCAAGTATACAAACTGATGCAAAAATACATTTGGTGTTGCACTAGACATAATTTTTGCAACTAGACTATAAGATAAACTAAAGAAAATATCATTATTTACTCCCATGAACTACATGAATGTACCACCTATTCAAAGAGGAAAAAGATAAGCTTTTATCTAAACCAACTTCAGTCATTAAAGTCTCACACTCTTTCAACTTCATAAATATTTTTCAAGCTCAAACTAGAATAGGGAATTTTTAAAAAATTTAATCAATATTCAAATGGTAGAAATTGTATCTATGTCATAATTAATTATTGGAGAATATTAGTAAGTCAAATCTGCTTGCTAATGTCATGCACTTTCCTATGCTTTACCAGGCTCTGATTCTGAACAACAACAAGCTAACAAAGATTCATCCAAAAACCTTCCTAACCACGAAGAAGCTGAAAAGGCTATATTTATCCCACAATCAATTAAGTGAAATACCACTTAATCTTCCCAAGTCATTAGCAGAACTCAGAATTCATGATAATAAAGTTAAGAAAATACAAAAGGACACGTTCAAAGGAATGAATGCTTTACATGTTTTGGGTAAGTTTAAAATTACAATTAACAGACATACATAGACAAACTTTCAAGGAACATTTCCAAAATTAACTTTCTGAATGTATGATAAGCTGTTTCTAAACCAACGGAAACGTGAAACAAAATTCACACTACTTAAAGAAAGCCTTGTCATACTGTCGTTTTCTTTTTCAAGAATCTTTACTGGCACACTTAGTGTGCTGTTTTAGAAACTATACCATATTGGTAGAACCTATGTTATTTTTATTTAATTCAAAAGTAGAATTGCTAATGTATTTTGTAAACTACTCTAATACACAGAAATAATTCTGATATTATTTGGAATGCAAACAACTTTCTGGTTATCTAACATTGACACAAGGAAATTTTTGTCATGCAATTTAAACCTCATTATTTTATTTCTAATTGCCTTCGTATGACCATGCCAAATGTCTAACATAGTCATTCAAAGGTCCTAAGCAAGATTGATATTCATTATTTACTTATTCAACCATGTGCCCAGCACTTAACCAAGGAGTCTTTTACTGATACTCTTCAGAGTTCTAGCTCTATTAATCACATAATTTCTAATTGAAATAAGGTTTTACAAAGTTTACAAAGAAGAACTGGGGATACAAATTGCTAGGAAAAGTGCTTGCTGTATAAGCATGAGGACCTCAGTACTCATGAAAAAAAAAAACAAAAACAAAAAACAAGTGTGCATTTGTAATCCCTGTGCTGGGAGGTGGAGACAGGTGGATCTGTGGGGCTCACTGACCAGACAGCTTTACCACATGACAAGCTCCAGGTTAAGTAAGAGGCACTGTCTCAAAGTACAAGGTGAATGGTGCCAGAACAGGGCTGACTTCTCACCCCCATACATATGCACACAGGTGCATGCACAGCCTCTTGTCCTTCCCACAAAGTACAGGAGGCAGATAAAATGAAAAGCATAAATAACCTTAAATTATATGAAGAGTGATCATTTTTTTCCATCGTCATGGGATGGAGGACAGTAATAGTTTAAAAACTATATATTATGTATTCCTGCTATACATTCCAATTTATAACTCAAAACAATATTTTTGTGAGGGCAACAAAAAAGAGAGCACAAAGAAACAAACAGGTATACTGAGTGAAACAACATGAATGATAAAAACTAGACTTCTCAGAATATTTCTGGGATGACCTCTCTGGACATAGTGAGCTTCCTTTACATGTAACCGGTGTGTGCTAAATCATGTCTCTTTCCCCACAGAAATGAGCGCAAACCCTCTTGACAATAATGGAATAGAGCCAGGTGCATTTGAAGGAGTGACAGTATTTCATATCAGAATTGCTGAAGCAAAACTAACCTCAATCCCCAAAGGTTTGTATGTGTTTTAAAAAGTGTCATCTTGCAATAAGTATGCATCAATTGTTATTATACCTTAACATGCAATGTAATGGTAAAAACATTATAGTATATTGTAAGAACTATAACACAATTAGAAATTCTTCTGCCACTATATCAGGACTATGAAATTTGCCAAAATTTCACATACAACTAGAACATACATAGTTATCTTCTTAATAGGTTTAATAGTTAATGGATAAACATTAAGAAGAAACGAACTTTTTATTTTTCTTCCCATTTTGACACACTTCTAAAACTGTCAATCCATGAAGTATATTAGAGGTAGAGAATTCTGTAGAGAAGAAAGCAGAGCAAGCTGGATTCAGCCAGATCCTTATACCCAGCTGTGCTGCTACAGTCCAGGTGCATAGAGCCTGAGGCCAGATGGGGAGCTTGTCTCAGAAGATTCTACACTAGGTTCTTCTGGAAGTGCTGTGAAGATCAATGTACCAACACACAAAGGATGTGAAGACCATGTCTGCCACATAGGAAATGATATCTCTATGACTAGACTACATCCTTACCAGAAGTCTTGTACTCTTTAGTCCAGATTCCTGAGACCTGAACTTGGTACTTCTAAGTGAAGTGCTGGATAGCTTACTCCCAAGCAGGCTGTCTGGTGACTAGCTGCCCAGAACTGCCTTTCCTGGAACTCTGCTAGTGATCTTACTTGTCTTGTCCCTGGAAAGGGCTCTCTTCCTGTTGATGACTGCCTGGCAAGATAACCATATGATTAATAACAATCATTCCCCCTTTAAAACACGTGTCTTTCAATATATAGTAAAAGCAACAACTTGACCTCAATCCCCCTCTTACTACTCACTTCATTCAAAGATCAACAAAACAAACACAGAATTCAAGACTCAACAAAGTTACTACTTTTAATTCACTGTGATCTTTCACTTTTTAAAAAAGATATCTAAGGTAAAAGTGTAAAGATTTCATTGTCATGAAACAACCAGTTTAATCCAGAACTACTCGCACACATACATACACAACCTCCATTTAGCTTTGATTGAAGTGGTTATTTATCAGTAAGAAACCTAAAATTTTACTTTAGAATACCAACCAAAAAACACAATCTCAATATCACAGTTAAAAATTGTAAAATCCCAGTTCTTATTATGGGATAAAGAAAAGAGTGAAAGTAGAGAGAGGGGACAAGGTAAGAGCTGAACAGGAGAGCTCCTGAGCCTGGCATGGTGGTACTGCTGCTCTTAGATCACAGACCGGGCTGGTATCAGTGTGCCCAGCCATTCTTCCTATGCCACAGTCCTTTCCATGTTGCAGACCACTCTACTTAATCATCTTCAAATTTCAAAATGTACATTAGGTTTAACATTCAAGATTCTTTCAGAGCCTGAAAATCTTACAAACAAATCAGACTCTTAATTGCTCAACTTACATGATTATTCTATTGAGATGTCTTTGATATTCAGAAATCAGTTTCTTAAAGAAAAAAAATCCACTCAAGCGTGATAACCTTCATATTACAATTCCACCAGTACTATCTATACCTTGTAGCAGGATGGAATAACAGACCTCTCAGGAGGCCTCACAGGAAGAACTGTTAGGAGATTGGAAGTCCCCTGCCTCTTGGGAGATTCTACTGCCTAATCCCATAGCAGAGGGAATTGTTTGTGGTAGAAACGGACATTCCTATACAAAAGCATGTTGATATTTGTCTGCAGTTACTAAGTTTCTGCTAAATTCCCATCTCTGTGCATACTTCTGTTCACACCTGCTTTAGAGGCTGTGCGTCAGTCTTCTATTTGGTCTGGCAAAATTATGTATTCCAATAATAAAAAAGTAATGAGACAAGTCAAAAAATAAAGGTGGTAGATGAAATGGAAAAATGGTTGTTGACAAAAGGACAACACAGTGGTTCAGTTTCTATTTTTCATGATAAAATAATTTTAAGAAGTACTTGAATCATCGCCTAAATCCACAGTTTGAAATTTGATGATCAATGGTGCTTTGTCCTAACTCCATCTAACACACTTCTTTTCTTACTAGGCCTACCACCAACTTTATTGGAGCTTCATTTAGATTATAATAAAATTTCGGCTGTGGAACTTGAGGATTTTAAGCGATATAAGGAACTGCAAAGGTAAAAGTTCCCCTATACTAAGACATGGCAGCCCATTTGGTTAAAATTTTAGTGAAACTTTTAGAGAATGTATAGGGACTCTAATCAAACTTATCATTATTGCCACTGGAGGACAAAAAGGGACAACTAGAAAAAAAATCACTGTTATTATTGCTTACACTAGCAGCAACTTATATCCTAAGCAGGGTTGTGGAGTTTTCAGCAAATTCTACTAACCCTTACCACTGTCCTTAAATTGATGTATTTTTTATTACTTTTAGACTGGGCCTTGGAAACAACAAAATTGCAGATATTGAAAATGGAAGTTTTGCTAACATACCACGTGTGAGAGAAATACACTTGGAAAACAATAAACTGAAAAAAATTCCTTCGGGATTACAAGAGTTAAAATATCTTCAGGTAAACACTCTTCATGCATTTGATAGATACAAGCACTTCCTTTTAGTGTTTGAAGAACATATTAGTGTATCTCAAGCTGTGATCTAGCAAGCAGCAGGGATAATCCATACATGACTCCAGGTTATATACATACAAGTGCAGGGAAAATGGTTTCTGTAAAGACACCCCTCAAAAAACTCAAGACCTTCTCCATCTCCACTTTCACTTACTGAAACTTCTGAGCCACTATGAGAAGCTGTTAACCAAACTAAAAGTTATGGTTTCCCAAGCAGAACTGGTCAAGACATTAAAGAGGACCTCATGTCTTTTTATTCTGGAAACATCCCACAAGGCAGACAAGGGGTTAGGATACACATATTTTACCATCAATGTGGTAGTGATAGGAAAGAAGTGGATATTCATTTTTAAACACTCAATATAATTACACACATATTAGTGAAAAATCATTATTTTGAGCATAAAATGTTCATATTGGACTGCAAATGTAGTTCAGTGATAGAGAGCTTGCCTAGTATGTATGAAGCTCAGGGTTCAAATTTCCTGAAATCCCTAATTCACAAAAGTTGACACATTGTCATCTGACATTATGTCACAGAAAGTGAAAACAATACTTTACACATAGTTTGAGAAATTTCGTTATTCCTTGATTCTTTTCCATGCCCTATCTAACACCACTTTAGTCTATCTTTCTCATGGCCTTTCTGTTCAAACAACAAGACAAAGAACAAAACTGGGCATGGAATAGTGCTTTATAGTTGTGAGGGTTTTTTTTCCCCCTTTGGTTGTTTTGCTTATGGAGATAGGATCTCATTATGTTAACTCATACTGGTCTCAAATTCACTATGTAGTAGAATGATCTTGAATTCACAATCATCCTATCTCAATCTCCTGCATTCTGGGGACTCTAGGTATGTGCCTCCATGCCAAGCTTCTTTCTGGTCTACCTCTTAAGTTTTAGGGGCTGGAGAGGTGGCTCAGTGGTTAAGCCTCTGCCTTGCAGGCAGAAGGTCCTGAGTTCGAATCCTAGACCCCATGTATAGACGTTGGGACACACACACACACACACATACATACACACACACGCACACATGCACAATTGAATAAATAATAATAATAAAAATTAAAAAAATTTAAAAAAAAGTTTTATTCATGACACTCCTTAGAGTACAAGGCCACCAGAAGATGGGCTGTGTGTAGGTGTAGATCTTGGACTATGATAGTTCTGTATGCTGCACCCTGAACATCAGTCAGTCATGCACAAGCCTCAACTGCCCTGCCTCTAGCCAGCATCTTGACTGCATATCTATAACTTTGTCCATAACTTAGACATCTTGTTTCTCTTACATCTACCTGCTCTCTTATTAACATTTTTAATATAAATTTTAACACAGAGAACACAAGTCACAAGAGGATATTAAACATCACAAAGTGAACACACCCTTGCCCAACATGTGTTACTTCCAGTGAGGTCACTGTTGAAAACAATGCCTTGCTTTGGCATGGAGCAGCAGGAGAAATGAATTTTAAAATATTCTCAAACCGATAAAGAACAGAGAGGAGTAGAAAGTAAACAATATAATAATGCCTACAATTTTATAATCAGACTTGAATTTATCTCAGCAAGTAAAAGGAGATTCTTCAGGTGGCAAATAAGTGCCAGCATTCCAACTTTACCAGCAAAAGGTTCCTAATTTTTAGTACATCAAAATACTATCTACTAATTGGACTGCTTTAACCTTTCAGAAATCCTACTGCTGCAATAAAAGCACAAACAGGAAATGGAAAGACTGCTAATGAAAACAAAAGAGAAATTTCTATATTTTTCGTTCTTTATGGGAAATAGTTTAATTTTCAGAGACACAGTCAATGAAATTAGTTTGTCCAATGAAAGCAAAGAAAGATTCAAGAACTAATGATGTACTAGAAACGAGTTTTAAAGATGTAGACAAGCAGATATTTCTACTAACAACATATTTGAAAAAAAAAAAAAAAGGCAGTTGCACACATTGCTTCCCTGACAACAGAAAATGCAGCTAACAATTCCGAGTTATATTGCAAGTTAAAATTCTTGGAGCACTGAATTTCATTCCTCTGCTCATTTCTAATACTTTTTATTTAAACAAGTTAATGTAAATATGGCATAGAAATAACTACCTATACGGGATGGGGAAAGAAAAGAGGAGAGAAGCAAAGTGGCTAAGGTAAGTGACTGGGCAGTAATGGCTCAGACCTTGACACTAGTTCTAGGTGACACATCCCTCCCCAGAACACTTTCTTACATAATGTGTGAACTTGAATTGTTACAAGTATTTGACATGCACAAATGAGCATATTTATCTTGAAAGAAAATATGACTTCAATCAAACACAAAATACACTTGATCTTAGCCAAAAGACTGAGAAGTGATAAGCAAATGCAAAATAAACAGATAAGTAAGTGACTGGACAGTAATGGCTCAGACCTTGACACTGGTTCTATGTGACACATCCCTCTCCAGAACACTTTCTTACATAATGTGTGAACTTGAATTGTTACAAGTATTTGACATGCACAAATGAGCATATTTATCTTAAAAGAAAATATGACTTCAAACAAACACAAAATACACTTGATCTTAGCCAAAAGACTGAGAAGTGATAAGCAAATGCAAAATAAACAGATGAGTAAAACCATTAATAATTTATGACTATACTCAAGTAATCCAACTACTCAGAAACCAGCTACCTCAAGCTGAGGCAGGAAGATCCAAACTTAAGGCTAGACAGGACAACTTAGCAGAACCCTGTCTCAAAATCAAAAGGTTTGACAGTGTAGCTCATTGATAGAATAGTTTCCTAGCAAGCATGAGGCCTAGGCTCAAGCCTTAGTAACCTGTCCTCCAAACTACTAATAGAGCATCTTTATTTTACATTTACTCTGATTGTTAACCCATTCTTTTTTCTCCACAACAGATAATCTTCCTTCATTCTAATTCAATTTCAAAAGTGGGAGTTAATGACTTCTGTCCAACAACACCGAAGATGAAGAAATCTTTATACAGTGCAATAAGTTTATTCAACAACCCAGTGAATTACTGGGAAATACAACCTGCAACGTTTCGTTGTGTTCTGAGCAGAATGAGTGTTCAGCTTGGGAACTTCAGAAAGTAATAGATATTTCCACTGAATACAAAATTCAAAAATTCATTCATTTGAAAAACTTGAACTCTACAAATAACGCTAGTATAATACACATAAACAAAAAATCTATTCCATATGGTAAATGACAAAAAATTTCAACAGAATTTTGCCAAACTATTGAGGCAAAAGGATTAGCAGAAATAAACATCTACTGCAATATTGCCTTATATACTAATGGTTTTGCATAAATTTCTTTGCTTGAACATTCCTTTCTCAGTAATGAAAGACATTCAGTATTTAGCCCTTTGCTATCAAGTGCATTTTAAGCAGAATTGTACTGTAAACGGAATGCTTGACTTAATATCATATGTGCCCTTTCATTTGCTATTACAAAAGCAAATCTGACAAGAGCAATATGAAGTAGACATTATATTACTTTTTCGTTAATAACTTGGATAATACTGTAATATTTTAACCATGTTGAAATACAGCTTGATGTAATCATATTGAAATTTACTAAAACTAACTTCTTCCAATAAAATTTTTGGAAGTATTAATTATCAACTCAGCAGATGCTACTTGTGAGAGTTTGCTTTGGAGTTACAGCACATGATTTTTCTTTAATCATTATCTGATTATGAAACTGTAAAATATGTGTTTATATAAAATCTGTAATTTGTGTTTTTATGATCAGTTATTATAAGCTTTTAATAGTAGGACGATTGTTAGGTTATATAACATTGTCACCTCAGCGAGGAGTATTTTCGCGATATTTGGAAGAGTCTGGACACCTATCAGTCCTATACCAACTTGCCTCCTCAAATATGTACAGACTGGATAAACATACCTGGCCTAACTGAATAGGCAGAACATCAAATACAACAGACAAAACTGAAAACTGTACGAAAGTCAAGAGCACTTCCATGTATGCTTTTACTGGTGTTGAATGGAAAATAAGGAAAACATCATTAAAATATTGGCGCTAAATAAAGTAATTGTACTTTGGTTCAATTTTTCTTCCCCCATCCAGAAATATACAGTTTTAGAAAACTTATAATATATATATAATATTTTAGTACCAAAATACATCATATAATTTACATACTATAAAAGATAATTATGTTTATTTTAAAGTATCTCAAAAGCTAGACTTGAAAATTTTGGAGGGGGGTTAAAAGGAGAACAATGCTACAGAATGAAAGAAAGGGTGAAGGAATTGGACATAAAGGTGAAGACTGAGTAAACGTTTCATTCTTTAGACTAGGTCATTCAACTCTGGCACTATTTTGGGCCATCCCTCTTGGGGATGGGGACTGCTCAGTAAACTGAAGAATTCTAATATCCAGGATGACATAAATTAGGAAACTTGAAACAAAGCTACTGCTTTTGTAAAAACTGTAGAGGGAGGTATACAGTGTGTCAAAATAACAAAGGTTTATAATCAGCAGAAATGGTATCAGAAAGAGGCTTTCAACTGAAATTCAGTCCCTTTTACAATGTAAAATAGGTCACCATTTTTGATAAAATTTTGCACACACGTCCTGTGGAGGATCAAGGGTGACTTTTTTTTGCTTCTCTCTGGGATTGCTTCTACCTTCTTTTTGCTTCTCTCTGCGATTTCCCAGGCTACACCCACCAGGGCCGAAAGTGCAGGCCATCACCTGTTTCCACCAAGCGTTTTTTACATGGGACCTGGGACCCAAACTCAGGACCATCTGCTTGTGAGGCAGATTATTAACCCATCCCTCCAGCCCAGTCACTACTTCTAAGAACCTGCTTGTTCATCTGCAGATAGTAGACATGACAGCATGGACAGATGATGCTGCCATGAAAATTAAACAATAAATTGCTTGTGAAGGTTGGCAGGATGACTCAGTGTTGGTAAAAGTGCTTGCCAGGCAAGCTTTACGAACTGTGTCCAATCCTTGCAACCAGGTGAAAAGCTGGATGCTGTGGCACACATGTGTAATCCCAGCATAACTAAAGTGAGACGGGATGCCAAGAGAGAAGAGAATCACCAAAAGCTCATGGGCCAGCTCACTGGGATACTACAGACAGATCACAAGACAGGCCCTGCGTCAACCATGTAGAACCAGAGAACCAACTCCAAAAAGTCGTCCTCTGGCCTCCACATGCACTCACCCTCCCCCAACCACATGGGGGTACATGAGAAATGCTTTGTAAAATCATAATGTCCACAAAACATGAGTACATGTCCTAAAGAACTGTGGACTGACAAGAAAAACTAAAGAAAATGAAATCCTTAAAAATAAAATATGACAATGGCAATTATTCTAAAATTTAAATATTATCAATATCCAGGTATTTTTAAAATTTTTTTATATTATTATTTATTCAACTGTGCACATGTGCGTGTGCATCTGTGTGTGTGTGTCTGTGTATGTGTAGAACCACGGACGAATTCGCGAACCACCATGGACGCCTCCACCTCCTTCTGCCCCGGGATTCACAGGCTCCGCCCTACCAGGACCAGAAGCGCAGGCCGCCCCCGCTTCTGCCTGGCGTCTATACGTGGGATCTGGGATCCGAACTCAGGACCTTCCGCCTGCAAGGCGGAGGCTTAACCCCTGAGCCACCACTCCAGCCCTAATATCCAGGTATTTTAACAAAGTACTATTCTCTACAAAGTAATAAAATAAATTGTGATGTCATAGCACTGATAAAAGTCCAACTTCAATGACACTGAAAAAGAGTTCTATTTAACAATTAAAATTATAAGGTAAACAGTAAAGTTAGAGTCATCTGAACATATTGATCAAAATACTGCAGTTTAATGTAGTAGAACTAATTTTGATTTCTAAAAAGAAAAGGTGCAACAAAAAAGCTTAAATACTGGGAATGATTTCTGAATTCTTGCAATTAATTCCCTGTAACTAATGTTTGTGTTTTCCTGGCTCACAGCTGCTAGTCATTTTCAGTTTTAAGTTCACAAAAACAAAACACATAAGCTACCAAAACTGCCTTAGAGTTTCCTACCACACACATTTAACAATAAATACAAAATATTACCCGGTTGAAAAAGAATAAAATGGAAAACAAATGAGTTACTACACTTCACTGGGAGTAATGAGGATTTCAAGGCAATAAAAAAACTCAATAATTATTTATCTATATTTTGCCCTAATTAAAATAAAAATAATCACTGGAATTCATGAAATAGATTACTTTAAGAAACCCATTTGCTGAAGTCAGCACAACGAAAACTATTTTTCGAACCTCAATTTTTGTTTCTCTTGACACACTATTTTTCTTTTTTTTCATTATTCTTTCACTTTTTAGAAGAATTTTTACCTCGACCTTCATTGCCTTCCTAATCCAAGGACCTTTAACTTACTTCAGTTGATCTAATAAATTTCCCAAGGTATCAATATGGGCATTGCTTGAAGGGTTAGAAGCCCCATAGGTCTATGCTGTAGGCTATGGGGAAGGAGAAGAGAGTGAAAGAGTTGAAGTTGGAAAGGTGCACTAAGTGTGACTGTGAGTGGCTCTAACATCCACAAAAAGAGCTTGTACTTGATGGGGATAGAGCAAGTTGTAGCAAATACTGCTTGTGAAATAATAAATCACATTTAAGGCATTACCAGGGCCAAATGAAAGGTCCACCTCTTTCCTCCTCAGCAATTATTTGCATAAAATGTAGCTTTCTGTAAACTCATCTTTTAGATTCAGTTTCAGAGTCTTTTCCTGCACCATCTCCCTTAAGAGATCCACTGGAGAGGGGCAAGTCAATATGTGGATTTATGGTTTCCCTAGAATGGGGCAGCTGGGTGGCATTTCATAGTCTTAAGTCTGGGGCCAAAAGATACCAGCAGCTCAGAGTCTAAAGTCCATTCTGATGTAGTGATCAGAATGTGAGTCTTGCTGATTAACAGCTTGCATCTATCTAAGCCCTTCCAAAGAGAATGGGCAGGAAAATCTGTTTACAAACTCTCCAGTGATAGCAAACATATGCCTTCCTTTTCAGTAGCCTCTGGGGCTGAGTTTTTTAGAACAGTTTTTATGTATGTATGTATGTATGACATGTGGTTGTGTTTGTGTGTGTGTGTGTGTGTGTGTGTGTGTGTCCCTGTGCTGAGCTATTTAAAAGACAGATCTCAATAACTGATCCCAATGCATCCCTCAACTGTGATGACATCCTGGAGTGCACGGACAGGTGCCAAGTAATGTTCCACTGAAAAAACAAAGTGATTGCCCATTCAATCATTGGTAGAGGGATATTAAGGTTTTCTTCAGTTTGAATAATGTTATGAAAATGTGTATAGATTTCTGAGTGTACCTACATTTCCAAATCTCAGAGTAGAAGTGCAGGGTCAAGGAGGAACTCTGTCCCTTTTGTGCAACTGCCAGACTACTTTCCAATGGCTGTGTCATTTTACATTTTCACCAGCAGCTTGCAAACATTCTAATTTCTTACCAATACTGGTTAATGTCTTCTACTTTTCTGGTGGTGGGGACTGAACTCAGGATCCTCCTCAAGCTAAGCATAGCTCCACCCACAGCTCCTTTTATTCCTTTGTTTCTCCCACGGCTACCCGGAGGGGAATCAAGTGGTACCTTGAATTTTACTGTGCTCTCCTGATGACTTGTGACGCTTTCTTCTGATGACTTATGTGGAGTCAGCAAGATGGCTCAGTGGGTAAAGGGGCGGGACAATCTCAGTTCGATCCCTGGGATCCACAAGGTGGAAGGAGAAAACTGACCTCTGAAAGTTATCCTCTGACTTACACAAACATACCATAGCACATGCCACCCTCCTTTACCACAAGACAAATAATAAATATAAAACAGTGTAAATGTCTATTTAGAGTCTTCACTAATTTTTAAACTGGAGTTTTACTTTTAAAGTTATTAAGAGTTATGTAAAGCACCATCATAATCAATGAAATCATACCAATTCTATAGATACAATTCTCTTATGAATAAAATCATTTCATTTGTAAACTGTTCTTCTGTAGCTTCTTTTTCTGCTTTTTGTATAGGGTCATTTGATACATGAAACATTTTAATGGCTATGTCCAGTTGTCTTTCTTTTAGTTTCTTATACTATTGGCATTGCATGTAAGAAACTGCTACCTAATCTAAGTTCTCAAATATTTATGTCTATGATTTCTTTGAAAAGTTTCAGCTTGGGGCTGGAGAGGTGGCTCAGGGGTTAAGCCTCTGCCTTGCAGGCGGAAGGTCCTGAGTTCCCATCCCAGATCCCTCATATAGACGCCAGCGGAAGTGGGGGCAGATACCAGTGGCCTGCATTTCCAGTCCTGGTAGGGCGGAGCCTGTGAATCCCTGGGCAGAGTAAACAAGGAAGAGGTGGAGGCGTACATGGTGATTCCCGAACTCGTCCGTGGTTCTACATACACACACACATACACACACATACATATACACACGCGCATACACGCATAATTGAATAAATAATAAAAATTTAAAAAAAAGTTTCAGCTTTTATAATTAGGCTATTGTTCCATTTAGAGGTAAGTTCTATATATGGTGTAATGTTGACACCGAATTGCCTCACAACTTTTGTTCAAAGTCCATAAATATCTAGATATAAGCATGTCTATCATTTTGAAAGTTTCTCCTATATTACCTCCTGGTCCATATCTGCTTTTCAACACCAATAACACTAATTTTAAAGCAGCAATTGCCATAAAATAACAGAATGTTCTGAAACTTCAAATAAATGAACTCAGTTTTTGCTTGTTAAAAGAGAAGATTACAAAAGTCTAGCTTTCTGGATCTTCATTAACTTTGTGACTCTATGATCAGACAGATGACAGTCTAGACTCAAAATCGTTCAAAGTGCTCTTCCCCACTATAGTGCACACAATATGTAAAGAGAAATGTAATGAGAAAAAGTGAGGTATAGAAAATGGAAGTGATGCACAATGTCCTGATTGTTTAGCCGCTTGTGTCTGTTTTATTTGTACAGGAATAATTAGCTTCTGATTAGCTGAGATTCCACTACTTGCTAGTAGTGTGAGTCACGGTATGTTTAATTATCAAGGTAAGTTGGAGTTCACTATAAGGTGAATTTTTAAGGTCCAATATGAATATGTACAAGGGGCAGCTTTAGTCCAAACTTCCCATGTTCAATATAACACATACAAGATGCATGTAACCTAAGTTTAATTTTTTATGATTTATTTAGTTATTGGTGTATCAGAACACCTATGAAGTCACATAATGCTCTACCATTGCTATAAACCCAGGCATTTTTTTCACTCTTTATTTTGAGACAGAGGATCAATAAATTGCCCAGACCAGTCTTGAACTACTTTGTAGGAGAGGTTGGCCTTGAACTTGTGATCTTCCTGCCTCAGCTTCCTAAGTAGTTGAGAATATAGGCCTGTGCTACCAGTACTTGGACAATTCTTACTATTTTTGATTGACATTGCACTGTCCATATCTTGGCATATTTATCCATTCTAAAGGTGAGTGAGTTGTTTCCAATTTTTGTTTATCACATGGGTTTGGAGCTAGAACCCAAAGCTTTATGCATGCTAAGCAAGGGCTCTATCACTGAGGCTACACCTCAGCCACAGTATTTGGGCATTATATATAAGTTGCTACAAACACATCCAAGTAAGTCTTTCCGGGGAAAATGCATTCAATACCATAGGTAATGTACCTGGAAGTAGAATGATTGCCTCATGGAATAGATGTATTTAACTGCAATTGAAAATGCCAAAACTTTCTACAATTGCTAACAATTTACATTCTCACCAACAATGTTCAGGAGATTCTTTTGCTCCACAACTTTATCCATAATTGGTACTGTTAGTCATTTTAATTGAAGCCTTTCTGAAGAGTAAGCAGTGCAATTTTCTTGTGGCTTTAATTTCCATTTCTCTAATGACTAAGGACATTAAGATTATTTTCATATGCCTATTGGACAACTAAATAGGTTTTCTAAAAGTAACGTTTGAATCTTTTACCTACTCTAAACTAGTGCTTTTAATCTTTCTTTAAAGTTGACTTAACAGGAACTATACATTCTTAATATATGTTATATGTAGATATATATATTGCAGATATATGTATTATGACTGTCTTTCCCTAGGCTGTGGCTTTTTCTTACCGTATGTTAGTATTTTTAAAAATTATCATTGGTATATATTTATTATACACAATGAAGGTTCATTATGACATTCTCACATATTAAGAACTAAAATCAAGTTCTTAATTTTAATGGTCTCCAATCAGCGATTTGCACTTTATAATTAATGTTTTTGTATGTATTTGTAAGAAATATTTACCTGTTCCATATGCATGAAGCTATCTTCCCTTTTTGCCTGGAAGCAAGTTATATAAACTTTCACATGTAAGCTCTATGAACCATTTTGAATAAATATTTGTGTTTTGTAGAAGATACAAAGGAAGATTCATTCCTTACTAATATCCAATTATTCCATATTATTTATTAAATCATTTTATAACCACTGAATTACAGAGCAATACTAGATCTTTTAAACAATGAGATATTCTTTAACTGCTTTGTTGGCATAGTTTTGTAGTTTGTATAAAAAATTTATGTTTTTACAGTCATATCTTGGTTATTGATGTCAGATGTAATTATACACATTTAATTGTGCAGTACTAATTAATTATATGAACTAATTTTAAACCACTAATCATATATTGTAAGTTTAAATAGACAATGACAACTGAGCAGAAGCAAAACCTATTATACATGACGGAACTAAAAAGCTGCTTAGGAACTGAAGAGGAGAGCTATTTAAAAACAAAGAGGCTAGAAAAATAGTGAATAAAATGTGACACTGTTCAGTTCTTCTTCATGCACATAAAAGCCAGATGTAGCAGCACGCAGAACCCCAGTACTGGTGGGGGGCAAGACAAGTGGATCCTCAGAGCTCACTGGCCAGACAGCATAGCTGAAATATTGAATCCTGGGTTCATTGAGACACCCTGTCTAAAAATATATGGTAGAGTGCGAAAGGGGAAAGACACTAAACAATGTTCTCTGGCCTCCACATGTGTTTGCAGGTGAACACACATGCAACTAAACCTGCACTATGCGCCAGTAATGAACTAAGCACTTCAAATGTAATGCTAAAATACCTAGCACTTAACCATAAAAATATTATCCCGTCCGTGGCAGATATTGAATGCATACAAAGGACTCATAATGGGGGTTAGGATTTCAAGTCAGTGGTAAAACACAAGCTTGGCTCTAGGTTTGGTCACCATCTCTCTCTCTCTCTCTCTCAATCTCTCTCTCTCTCTTTCTCGATTTCTTCTATCCCAGCATTCCTCATTCTCTTAACATAACCAGAAACTTTTCAGTTCTATAAGTGCCTCACAGAGTAACTATGGTCCATGACCACCAGAATTATAGCTGCTTATTCAAGATTTGGTTCTACCCTCTCTACA
This sequence comes from Typhlomys cinereus, assembly GCA_023101885.1. NCBI lineage: Eukaryota > Metazoa > Chordata > Mammalia > Rodentia > Platacanthomyidae > Typhlomys > Typhlomys cinereus. The sequence goes on along the minus strand of JALPQD010000115.1, from coordinate 2,340,050 downwards.
AGGTAATCAGAATCTCTAGGGGGTGGGGGAGAAGAGGAGGGGGGGAGGAGAAACAAGAGAGAGAGGAGAAACAAGAGAGAAAAGAGACAGAGAATGTTCTGGGGCTGGGAGGATGACTCAGTGGGTTAGAGCACTTGTCGTATAAGCATGAAGATCTGAGTTCAGATTCCTGGAGCTGAGTATAGTTGAGCATGTCTATAACCTCAATGTTGGGTCAGATGAACAGGAAAAGAAGGGAACAGAATTGCTGCGGCTAGCTGACCAATAAGCCTACCTGAAAAACAGTGAGTTCCAAATACAGAAAGAGACCTGTCTGAAAGGAATAAAGCTGACAAGAACAGAGGAAGGAGTCTGTCTTCTCATCTCTCAGTTTATGTGTACATATACATGTGAGTGCACACACATACACAACATGTAACATACATATATATACTAGCAACACATACACCAAGAACCTCTGCTACCCTCCCCCCCCAAAAAATGCTAATTGCTAAAAACAATTTGGGGAAAAAATGAAGGGCACATTCTATTCGGACAGAATGTATTAATTTAAAAGAGCCTAGTACTGATGTAAGCCAAACAAACAGAACAAGTGAAAAGAATAGAGAATCAGATACCAAGCTGCACACTTACAGCTAATTCTCAAAAAGGATACCAATGCAATTTAATGGAGGAAATGATCTTTTCAACAACTGATGATAAGACAATTGGATATTCTATTTCAAAGAAGTGAATTCTGATACTGACTTAACACCACACATGACAATAAATTCAAAACAGCAGGGCAGAGCAGCAAGTGTGCCTGCAGTCCTAGTAGTAAGAGGGCTGAGGAAGGAAGAGCACAGCTTTGAGGTGAGTATGGGGTGTATCATTTCTATTAGACAACACCTGGTTTCAAACATCAGTCGATAACTTTGTTGAAAAATTATATGTACATATACCTGTTTATTTTATGTGCACAAAGTAGATCTGGAAAGACACAAAAGTATGGCAGCACATTCAGGTGATGCATACTCTCAATTAAGGACAGGAATCACTCCCTTCTTGCTCTTGCACAGACTTTAGAAACACACCTTTTCTCAATGACACTGTACTGATTTTTTTTATACATATTAATGAAGCTTTTTCTACACCCAGGGTTTGTGAGGCTTATTGATGAGGTGGCGAGGTAAAGTCAGGTCGAAGAGGTTAAGCCATGAAGTGCACTGTACTTTTAGGCATTCGCCTTCAAATATTTACTGAGCACCCATAATGAGTCATTTGGGAGCATGGCACCTCATAAAAGTCTGGCCAGAAAAATCAAGACAAATTTACAACTGACTACAACCAGCAAATATGCTAATACTCAGAAAATAAACAGAGTTACACAGAAGACTAAGATGTGGAGAGAGCTAATATCCTAAGTAGAGGGAGGAGCCCATGGAAAAGTCTGAACAAGGCAGCACAGCCTGAGACTCAGGGAGCAAAATGTGAGCAGTCTAGGCAGCAACAGAGCAAACACAAACTCAGGTCCTCTCGAGCTTTGAAAGCTGATGATAGAAATTAACTTAATTACCCATTTAAAATTTTATTTATTTTTGCATGTATGGGGTGTTTGTGAGCATGCAAGTGCACAGATGGAAGTGTGATAGTGCATTGAAAGACGGATTGATGTTGGGTGTCTTCTTCAATCACTCTCCTCCTTAGATATTATCTCTTGGTCCTCCACAGGGACACGCAGTACCCTCTGATACACACACACACACACACACACACACACACACACACACGCACACACACACACACGCACACACACACACAGAGATGAATAAGTGAAGTTTTTTTTAAGAAAACTGAATGATGGAGGGGGGGTTGTGATGATAGACCATAAATTCAATAGTGTCTGTTCCTCGATTTCCTATAGGGAAAATTATACACAAACTGGAAGACCTTGCTTGCTGAGCAAATGTGACAATGTGTTTAAACTAGTTCTATAGGTTGCTCAAATGGCCTTTCTGATTTAAAACAAGACAGCTCATTTAGTAAGTGTTACATTTGCTTTGCAAACATGATTATAAGCCATCTAGTGATACATGTAGTCACTGCTAGAGAGGCTGAGGCAGGAGGATGGTTTGCACCCAAGAGTTTGAAACCAACCTAGGCAACATAGCATGATTTTATCTTTAAAAAATAAACAAACAGCATGATCCCACTCAGAACACTGGGAAAGGAGGTAGATAATTTCAAGTACAGGTCTACGAGCTGCTGGTGTTGGCTGTCTCTATGAGGACACTTGCTGCCCTCCCAACCTGGATGCTGCTTTCTCTGATATTGCCTGTTAGATTAATTAGCTTATCTCAGAAAGATCTTCCCAGCCAACATTAGTATGTTATTGCAGCTTTGAGATACTGTATTTACCTCAATGAAATCATGTTTCTAGCATATAATTCACACTTTTCACCAGTTCAACTGATTTCTCCTCTCCTCTAATGCTATAACTAAACCATCTAACCAAATCAACAGTTGTAACTATCACTCGCTGCTCCTATTTTCCTTGAAGATCTGGCTGTAATGCCACCTACTGCATTCTTAACCACTGTTAACTTAAACTTCGTATTTGACTACCCACTTAGCTAAATTTTCTAGACATTTTTTTACTGTTTGTGCTTTAAGCTAGCCATTGATTAATATTTTTCCACATATGTTGGGAATAAGGACAACAAGTACTATGAATTGAAATCACACAGTTAATAAAGAATTATATAAAAAATTAAGTGGCTGATTTTAAAATAAATGTACTAAAAGAACTACGAAAGGCAATAAAACAATTTGGGGGGGGGGAACACACAAATTTGCTCGTTTCTTTCAGCGTGGAAGCCTGAGGTTTAGAACAAAGACAGTAATAGAAAACATATGGAAACGATCAGTAACAAAATGGAATCTTGGCCCAAATATGGCCTGCCACGTTTTACATACCAATGTCTCAAATAATCGACTAGATTTTTACAATATTGTCAAAGCATCACTTGAAACACTGTATATTTTTTCAAACCTGAAGTATGACAAAATAAATCCAGTGAGTTCTTTATAAAGTCTTAATGGAAAACACTATTTTGAAAAACCTAAAATGAACTCCAAGATTTACTTTACCTTATTTGCTCAAGCTTGAAAGGACCCCCCCCCAAAAAAATTCAGTATCCACTGCCAAGAAATACAAATAACTGTTTAAATATGAAAACATTAGCATAAAAATTTAGCATCTGAGCAAGCTATCAAGCTGTTGCTTTTAAGGGGAAACTATTCAGAAAAAAAAGGTGATAGCTATTAGTCATCAGAAGTCTTGCATTCCTATTTAAAAATTCTTATTTCTCTTGTAGCTATCCTAGTGGCTATATTTAGGATTAAGGTGAAGAGGATGACTGAGAGAAAAGAAAGTGTAAGTTTTTATATGAAAAAGTTATGCTTTTAATCTATGATATCAATGTAATCTATCACATTTTAAAAGTAAACTGGATGTGAGTGGCTGCATGTTTCCAATTTTGTTTTCTAGTTTTTAACAAAGGAAAGCACTGTTGTGAACTTAAAGCACTGGACAACTCAGAGACTGGAGAAGACAATTCTGAATTCCACCTTAAATTGCTGAGACACTGGGTTCCAGGACACAGTGGACCTTAATTTGAAAAATTCTTTGGCATCAAAATGAAAATAAAAACAGTAATCAGTACATGCTGTTTCATTTTGTCCTGTTTGTCTTTCACATTGGAGGAAATTCTTACCACACCTCAAACCAAAATTAAGGGGAAAAAGAAAGAAGCCAGCCACATAAATCTGACCAACAGCACAAACATCTTAATTTGAATCCACAGAGTTTTGTATAATGAAAAGAAATACATAATTTTAATTCAACCCAAGTGTTTTCCAAGCAGATTGTATTTGCTTAAATTGCTACAGTAATTCAAGGGACAGCCGGGTCTGGACACAAAGTTACTGTGGATTTTTAAGAAACTCAGTTAAAGAATTTAGGAATTTCTGATTCATTTAAAGGACTCGCAAATTCATCAGCCCCTGAAAACTAAAGCAATTTCAACAGGTATGATGATAACATAATTTTCATTTTTTTAAAGATTGTATTCCTACTGCTAATAAAAATATATTGGATTTAATATCAAAATACAATACAGCTATCATAAAAGTACAATTTTCAAAAGTAAAATCTTGTAGAAGTTACATTAAAATTTCAATTGGTAGAATGTTCAGGAAAAAAGATCAGTATAGTTAGTTTGAATTTCTGACTTACAATTACTTAACAAATGGTTTTGTTTACATGTTTTTCTTAATTTTGAATGAAGAAAAAGATTCTCAGATTACAGGAATTAATCTCTCAGTTTTTCAGGGGTTTTTTTTTGGCTTCCAGTTTCAACTGATCAAAAACTCTGCTAGTTCTTCAAAGACTTATCTGAGCAGTATTGGTGAGTCTGGTTGTAGGGAAGTTGTGCATTTGTACAATTTTCACTTAAAAAAAGCTTAAATTTTCTCTATTTAGCAAATTCTTGTTATAGATTTTTGTTTGTTTTCATTTGTTCAATTTTCAAAGGGATGATATGAACAATTTATCCACTTTATTGAAAGATTTGACTACTATGGTTTAAGGTAATTAAGATCTAAATGTATTATGATTAAAAATAATTCAGGCATTGCCTTTTAATAGTAAGAGGATTTAAAGAGTTAAGTAAATTGTTTTGAACAAAAATTGAAAGAAGCTAATAGTCAAATTTTCCGGGGCATATAAATGAAATAATTACATTTTAAAATGCTTAAATGTTAAAATGTTTTGACCTTAAAACATCCCACAACTAAGTAAATTACACCTCAATTTTTTAATTTTAGTACTAATCTGTACTAATGAAAACATGAGTTTTTCTTCAAATAAGATAAATGTTACATCACAGGAGCTCTTATTGTATTATGTAACAATAAAAATTCATATTGATGGCTAATTTTAAAAATTTGCTTTAAATTTTCTTTTTCAAATTATTTTTCCATTAGACAGTGTAATAGCAAGGAATATCATATTCAATAACAAAGATAGTAGCCAAGAGTTATATAACCATCTTCATTTAAAGAAACCATCATAAATGATATGGTTAAAGAAATCAATATGAATAAAGGTTGCTAACAAGATATAATCTGTAACTTATGAAAACAGTCATTCACTCAGATCTCTGGACTAGCATAACAGTGCACTGTATTTCTTTCATTAAAAATTTAGAGGCTAGGAGATGATATGACTGACTGCTTTGCTCTGAGCTACATCACAGAGCAGATACAAACTGTAAAGCATGCAAAAAGTAACAAAAGCATGCTTAGCAAATGGCTCCAGAGAGAACTGCTGGATAAAATAAGATCACTGTATTACAGGGGAAGTAGAGGAATGGCTGTTACCGGGCATATAGATAGCAACGGGATAGAACAGAAACCCACAATTGGTTCAAAGAGAGCTGGATAAGGTGGCACTGCAGGAGTAGAGGGCTCCAAGACAAATTTAAGTTTAGAAGGAAAAATGTTCTTTAGGGAAAGATACTTAGATGCTTAAAAGACTAAAAGGAGATAAGCATGAAAATTCCTTTTTTTCCAGAGGGGTTTTAATTAGAGATTTTGATCCAAAGACAAAGATTTCACAGATTTCAATGATGACAAAGATGTAAAATATAAAGCCAAAGATAAAGACATCGTTTAATCCCAATTTCTCATGATTGCTTGACAGATTCTAATTCTCAAATGTTAAAACTGCTAGTTGATGCTTACTAATGGTCTAAACACACAGACTTAGTGAATCTTCGTGAGCAAAGGTGTGACAGTCAGTTTTAGAGCTCTATAAGGCCTGGATCGTTGTCACAGGCCTTCCTGCCTTTCCTTTGAGGAATCACCCTTATAGAACCTAACTGTATTGTGATTGATAAGAAGTAGGACAAAGGCTTTAAAAAGTTAATGTGCTATGTTATGGTGTAAAATAAAACCCTATAAAATTGCAAATGTCAGCAGTGATCAAAATGTGTAAGCTCTTCTACATTATTTCTAAAGTCTAATTCAAATAATATCTATAAAAGACCTCTATCTCTCTCCCAGGAGGGTCAAACCACTGAACCTCCCAGCACTGCCTACCTCTGTTATAAACAACTGCCTTTGGTTAAGATTCATTCTGTGGTGCCTCTCTCCTCTAAATTATGTGCTTTTGATAGAAGGGTCCATATCTTCTTATCCTATTTATTTATGAGTTCTCTAACAATTCAGCATAATGCTCCATGGTTAAAGAGAATTATAAACTCAAGTAACCCAGTAGAACTACTAATATCCATAGAGTGGTTTACTAACCATCAATTGTATACAGTATCTAGTTGATCAGTAAGTGAAGGTAAATAAGTACCTCCAAGCAAAATTCTTGGGAAGCTTCTAGCGTAACACAGAGCTGGCGTGCTCTGAATATTAACTGTTCTTTGGGGAAAAAAATCATAGCTCATTCACTTACTTGCTCTCAAGACTTTCCTACATTGTCAAAAATATTGCAGTATGAATATCACATTTGCATTCCCAGAGTGAAAATTCTTTTTGTTTTTATATTTAGCATAGGCATAACAATGTACAACTTACTGGGAAATAAATTCTTCTTCCTTGTTTTAAAAATTCTAGGAAAGCTTTACAAATGGGTGTAAGATGCTTCTTACCTATTTAGCAGTTAAAATCAAACATGGATTCACGAATATAATGGTTTTACTACATGGATATAATGGTTTTACTATATTCTTTTACCTGTAATAGACATTTTAAAATTTTTATTTAATTTTTTTTTTTAGTTTTACAAGCATATTGAATACTAATCCCTGCTTCCCTCCATTCCCCTTCCCTCCCATTTCCCTCCTTCCCCTTCATCCTTCCATTTTACTCCCTCCCACCCTCCTGCCTGGCTGCTATGGACTCCAGAGTTCCCTCTGGCTTGTCTACTCTTGTGGGAGTTCAGGCCTCTGTGGCATACCAAATTGCCCCTCCCCGGGCCACACTCATCCAACTTTAGCCTCCAAGATTTCTATGTATTCTTATCTCTCTTGAGTTTCTTGATAGTCTACCAATAGATGTTTGTGTGTCAGTCATTATGCAGGTCTGATAAGTACAAGTCCTATTGCATTGAGTTCCTAGATGCAGCAGTCCTGCCTTGAATGGAATGTCTTGTCCAACAGTGGACCTTCCCATTTTTAGGTTCTTAAAAACTTACTGCTCTCTCTTCTACGAGGTTCCCTAAGCCTTAAGATGGGGAGAGATTAGATTGGTCTGATTCTGGAGGAGCATTGCTGAGTCACCGGTACTCTGCATTATGGCTAGCCCTCATTGTCCACTTCACTGCTCTTCTACTGGCCTAGGCTCTATCCTGTCAGGGTGTTGAGATCCTTTATTTCTGTTGTAGAAAAAGATTTCTAGGCTGAGTGCCAAGTGTTCTTCAAATCTATGATACAATAGTAGCTATTTACAGAGAAATTTGGTGTACTATCTTCCTACTAATGGGTTCACTGGCTGTTTTTCCCTATTGATCTATTTCTTTCCCTTTTTTAGGTTCTTGTTCTAGTTAACAGTAACAGAAATATGCTCCATTCTGACAAGTGGGTCTTGAGTTCTCGCAGAAAGCCATTGGTTGTCTCCTTGATACTCATGCCACTATTATACCAGGTGTCATGGTGATTTTTATTGCAACTTGTAGATCTCGAGTGTTGATGAGGCCTGTGATTATTTCTCTCCCCCAGTAGCTTTTACAGTATTTCTTGGTACTGTGTAAGCTATCCAGCAATTAGGAAGTTCTCAGACCAGTTCCATCTGATATATTTTGTTCTGTAATCCATATGTATTGTATCTTCAGTAATAGGGTCTTACTAATGATTTTTTTTGGAGAGCAACCAAGAAAATGGCAAAATCCTGTTTGGGGGACTTTGAGACCTATCTGACCAACATTTTACCAGAAGTACCACATTCCTGCTACTTCTAGTATATATCTAATTGTCACTAGATACTAAGTGGATCAGTTCTGGGCTTGTTTGTTTGTTTTGTCCTGTTTTCCTCACTTTGTGCTCCTCTGCATAGAGGCTGCTCATTCCTATTCCTTTCTTTTTTTTAAATTTTTTAATTATTATTTATTCAATTGTGCGTGTGTGCGTATGCATGTGCGCGCGCATGTGTGTATGTGTATGTATGTGTGTGTAGAACCACGGACGAATCGGGAACCACCATGGATGCTTACCACCTCCTTCTGCCCCGGGATTCACAGGCTCCGCCCTACCATGACCAGAAACGCAGGCCACCCCCGCTTCCGCCTGGCGTCTATACGTGGGATCTGGGATCCGAACTCAGGACCTTCTGCCTGCAAGGCAGAAGCTTAACCCCTGAGCCACCTCTCCATCCCCCCTATTCCTTTCTTTAAAAGACAATTTTTGACATATCATTAGCATATGAAGTTTCTCTGAGGTTACCTCCCACAATTTTAGGGTTTTTCTATAAGTCCTTCTGTCCTTCCTATATCTCATCTCCTCATACCCCCTAGGTATTTTTCCCAATTATTCCCTCCTTCATCCTACTTGCTGTGGTATCCTAAATCTTCCCTTTTAAAAGGTTTCACCTTAACCAATCCTTCCTACCTTATCATTCATTGGTTCCTTTAGAATTTTCTGGCTCTTAGAGTAATTCTAAGCTAGACACATTGACAAAGATATCAGTACTAGCATTCACATATAAGATAGAACATGTGGAATTTATCTTTCTGTGTCTGAGATATTTTGCTCAATATTAAATTTTCCAGTCCCATCCATTTACAAGCAAATTCCATAATTTCATCCTTTCTGATGGCTAAACATTATTTCATTGTATATATGTACCACATTTTCATTACCCATTCCTCTGTTGATGGGCATGTTTCCATTTTTCACTATTGTGGCAAATTCTTTAAGTCAGAATTTAGGCCCTCTAGATTCTAACTCTAGTAGACTTATTTTTCTCTCTAACAGTTACCACTTCTCAGATACTTTGCACTTAATTGTTGCTACATTGTGACTTAACTTTTCTACTAACCTTTTTTACCTCATTCTGCAAGAACTGTAATATTTCATAAATGACTAGATCAGATATTATATACTCCATGAATAACATGGTCAAGAAAAAAATGCAATATATTTAGGTTTGCAAAAGTTCATGAGTTTCAAAATCACATGCTATATAAAGAGATCAACTATTGATATTTAAATACCTACATAAATATACCTATCTATGGTTCTATTTTTTAATTTAAAAAAACCAAGTCAGGTAATCATCCAAAAAGGACACTAGGAAATGAGATTTTAATAACTTGAGAAAAGAAAGAAATAAAACAGTAGTCTTGGAGGGAGGGCAAGGGAATAAACTAAGGAGACCACACTTGTAGTTGTGGCCAAGAATGGAGTGAGACAATCAGTGTGGTTCTGGGTTTCCTTCCTTATATTTAGCTGTATGAGTCACACTGAAAATAAGTGAGGAATTTGCCAAAAATAAGGAATTTAGAACATTCAGGAATATGCAAAAATAAGAAAACAATGAATTGTGCAATTTCAGTCAAAAGAAACATTGATACTGTTGGGCAGTATGGATGAGGGTCAGTGAAAAGCATAGGATAACTACATGCTAGGTTCCTCTAAAACTGAATAATTATAAAGTTGGAGTTATTACATAAGATATGACCAGAGAATGGGATGTTCAAAATTGAGAGCACGATAAGATTGCAGTATGATAATGACCAGGCCCAGGATGTGCTTGAAAAGGAAAGATTGAGACAAGATTACAAGATAAAAAGGATTGAGGCTTTCTAACTACATGAATAACTTCTTCTGTCTTCACACACACACACCACACACGCGCACACACACACACACACACACACACACACACACACGTTTATATTCTAATTTGTTTCTGACAAATGTTTCTGAAATGAGGTTCCATAGAGAAAATAATTTAAGTAATTATTTTTTTCAGTTGTACCAATGATGAAAACAGAAAATAGCACTCTAGATGAATAAAAGGTACATTATTTCATTATGTACAGTGGTGTGAGCACATTTATCTGTTCTTTAATGAAACCTTGGATAAGAAAACATAGAGGAAAAAGTTCTCAGAAAAAAGGAAATGTAATTTTTTTTCTTTACTTTTCTCTAAATAACACTCAATCCATCTGGGTGACAGTTTTTAATTTGCCAAATCTTCCACATAAATATTTAATATAATCCTAGGCAAGGGGACCAAGGCAGGAGAACTACTTGAGCTTAGGAGTTTGAGACCACCTTAAAACAAGATACAAGATCAGCAGGTGAGATAAGAAGGCAAGGCCTGGGTTAGGGAAACAGCTCACACATGTGCATATACATATATGCACCTGTGCAGAACACACATGAACATGTGCACAAATTCACACAACCACATACAGAGGCAAGGTACAATTCAACTATGACTCTAATTCTTACATTATTCCTTTTTGAGACATTGTTTCATTATATTGCAAGGCTAGTCTCAGACTCCTGAGCTGAATTGATCCAACTCATGAGTATGAGTCACAGGCACATGTAACATGATAGAATATGCATTCTTATTTATTGGTAGGAGGCAGAGCTGTCAAATGACAAATAAAATGCAGGTTTTTCAAGCCCCTAGTCTAGAACATATTCTACCCTTCTTTATAACATCAAGTTCAGTTCAAACAAGTATTAACTGTCTTTGAAACCCATTACACACACACACACACACACACACCCCACAGCCCAACTCCACACAATATACTTCTGCTGCACTGTACTGTTTTTCCTTCTCTGATCTGCCACTGGATTTAAACTCCTAGGAAACAGGAACAATGTTGCTTTAATATCTGGATATTCAGACCTTAACTCAAAAATATCAAGGGAAATTGGGTGTAGTGGTGTTCCCTACAAGCCCAGCAAGTGGGTAATAGAGACAGGAGGAGTAGCTCAATGCAAGACTTGGCTAAATAGCCAGATTGAGGCCAGTGTGGTCCCTATGAAACACTGTCTAAAAAAGTGGGAGGGAAATAAAAAAAATCATTTACTAGAAATTAAAACTTTGTAAGATACAAATATATATATACTTGAGATATGAAGAGTTACATAAGCAAAGCTGGAGACAAAATACATTTGATAAACTGTTTTATAAAAATTTGAAGAAAATTTAAAGATGTAGATAGATATAGGCAGAAACAGTAAGAGGAAACATGATTGTTATTTCTATATAACTTACCACATAAAAAAATATTTCATGTTCTTTCAGAGGACAGGAAAGGATTTTAGTGACAAGTTTTAGGGAGGGTGATTTATAATCTTTGTGCATTGTATGTGTTTTATGCATGTGTACAAGTTCATGTGTATGTAGGTTTCTGTTCAGATTTATTTGTACATGTGCAAGTGGAAGACAAAAACCAATGTCAGATGACTTCCTCTATTAATCTCTTGTTTTTTGAGACAGGGTTTCTCACTGAACTTGTAGCACATAGATTTAGCAAGAGTAGCTGGGCAACAAGCCTCAAGAATCTGTCTGCCTCAGCCTCCCCAGTGCTGGGATCAAAGCAATGTGTCATTATGCCTGGCTTTTACTGACTGAGCCATCTCCCCAACTCTAATATTAATAATGTAACAGTCAAAATTGAAATACAGGTCACTCTTCACACCATTAGTAATCATCAGTAAAGGACAGAATAATACAGTAAGAAAGCCTGGCATTCAGCTGGTGAAACATTTTGCCACCAGATCTGATTATCTGAGTTTGCTCCCTAGAGAACACACATGTGAAGGGAAAAGAACCAACTCACACATATTGTACTCTGGTCTCTATATGTGCACCTTGATACACACACACTACGTTTTTAAAAATATTTTATTGTGTGTCCCTGGAAGACCAAGAGTGACTTCAGAAATCATCCTGGGTGCCTCTACCTCTTTCTGGCTTTGCCCTGAGATTTCCCAAGCTCTACTCATTAGGGCCAGAAGTGCAAGCCTCCGCCATTTCCCCTCAGCATTTTTTTATGTGGGACCTTCTGCTTGTGAGACAGAGTCTTAACTCCTGAGCCATCTCTCCAGTCCCCACTACGCTTTTTTTTTTTAAAGCCACCATTTACAGCGAAGGCAACTGCAGTGTAGTTGAGTGTTATCAAATTATCGTCATTAATCATACTCTCTAGAAAGCAAGATAAATAAGAATCTCTTGTAAAATAATGACTAAACTGGGCTTAGTGGCTCACATCTATAATCCCAGCATTTGGGAAGCAGAAGCAGGAAGACTGTATTGAGTGAGGACATCCTGGTCTACATATGAAGGTCCAAGCCATCCAGAGTTAAATAGTGGAATGTCTACAAACAAAAAAACGAACAATCAAACAAACAGCAAATGACTAATTTTCATTCTGATTCAATGTAATATTTTACTCTTTTTAAGGGGAGAAGGGCCAGAGAGTTTAATTCATTGACACTTAAACATTAAATTTTAGTTTGAACATTGCCCATTCTTTATGGATATTTTCTTATATTCAGATATAGGCCTAACATATTTTATAAATAATTGTCATTTTACATGAGAAATGTTCTGAGTTCATCTACTTTTTCTACAATATATTTTCTTTTTTTCCTTACCATAGGACAAAAAAAGAACATGGGCTTTTTTAGTCCAGTATATGTCATTTTCTTTTTTTGGGGCATCAAAGTATATTGCCAATATGAAGCTTATCAATGGGATGAAGATTATGATCAAGAACCAAATGAGGATTACGAACCAGAATTTCAATTTCATCAAAATATTGAATATGGAGTTCCCTTTCATCAGAATGTTTTAGGCTGTGCCAGCGAATGCTTCTGCCCAGCTAACTTTCCAACATCAATGTATTGTGACAGTCGCAAACTCAAGACTATCCCAAATATTCCAATGCATATTCAGCAAGTCTACCTTCAGTTCAATGAAATTGAGGCAGTGACCGCAAATTCATTCATCAATGCAACTCGTCTTAAAGAAATTAATCTCAGCCACAACAAAATCAAATCTCAAAAGATTGATTATGGCGTGTTTGCTAAGCTTTCAAATTTACAACAACTTCATCTAGAACACAACAATTTAGAAGAATTTCCTTTTCCCCTTCCTAAATCTCTGGAAAGACTCCTTCTTGGTTATAATGAAATCTCCACACTTCCAAATAATGCCATGGATGAACTGGTAAATTTGACTATGCTTGATCTCTGCTACAATCATCTTTATGATTCAATGTTACAAGAGAAAAAACTTTCTAAAATGGGAAAACTAATGCAGCTCAACCTATGTAATAACAGATTGGAATCAATGCCTCCTGGATTGCCTTCTTCACTTATGTATCTATCTTTAGAAAACAATTCCATTTCCTCTATACCAGATAATTACTTTGATAAGCTTCCAAAACTTCATGCTCTAAGAATGTCACACAACAAGCTGAAAGATATCCCATATAATATTTTTAATATTTCCAACCTTATAGAGCTTAATCTTGGACACAACAAACTGAAGCAAGCATTCTACATTCCAAGAAATTTGGAACATCTATACCTACAAGATAATGAAATAGAAAGTATGTGAGATTTTATTTTGTGTGTGTGTGTGTGTGTGTGTGTGTGTGTGTGTGTGTGTGTGTGGTATATGTGCATGTGTATAAAAGGGCTCCATTTCCTGGGACCAGAATTGCAGACCACTACCATTTCTAAATGGCTTTTTTTTTTTTTTTTTTAACGTGGGGTCTGGGATCCAAAACTCAGGTCTTCTTGCTTGTGAGGTAAAAATTTTAATCCCCAAGCCATGTTCCCAGCCTAAAATTTTGTTATTTTTAAAAGTGAAAAAAAAATGGTATTTCAAGTCTTTAAAGAATTAGTAGTTAATAATATATACTTTACACATTTCAGAAAAGGTTGTTTGAATTTGGCTAAGAAAATGGCAGATCCTGGTCCAGAAAAAAAGATGTACCATAAAGTACATAGTCTTTTCTATTCATTTCACCACCCTGATTATTGGGAAACAGTACTAGAGAGTATCTGAAGCAATACGAGCACCTTAAGTAGTGGGAGTGTAGATGAACTTTCTTGCCTCTTTTGTGAGATTAAGTCTAAGAATTCATTCCTTAAATAATAAGTAAAACTAATGATTTCATATTTATTTTGGGTGATACAAAACTTACATACCATTTTTTATTTTTCATTTGATTAATATAAAAAGTAATTAAACCTAAATCCAATCTTAAATATTATAATAAAACTGTATGCATAAATACAGACATCAGCATAAAATTAGAGCTACTGCATGAGATGAATTTTTAATTTGTATTTTTCAGACATCAATGTGACGATGATGTGTCCTTCTGTGAACCCACTACACCATCACCATTTAACATACCTTCGTGTGGATCAAAATAAGCTGAAAGAACCAATAAGTTCATACATCTTCTTCTGCTTCCCTCATATACACAGTATTTATTATGGTGAACAAAGAAGCACTAATGGTGAAACAATACTATTAAAGACCCAAGTCTTCAGGAGATTTCAAGATGATGAAGAAGATGATGATGATGGGGAAGATCATGATGATCAGGACAACACTCTGGAAGGCCAAGAGCAAGAAATGACAGAAAACTTCAATCTTCACTATTATGAAATGCAGGAATGGCGAGGAGCTAAATAGACACACATTTACAACTCTATAGAAACAATAATATAAATTTAAACACTGCTCAAAGTCATGTATGTAGTTAATGTATTAACATAAGGTGAGAGCTGCACTTAAGTTGTCAGTGACAATGGATGCATTGCATAGGATTAGAAGTTCCTAAAAATGATACAAATCTTATAAAGTAGAATGACAAGTAGGAATCAAAAAAAAAAAAATAGAGTCCAATGGCTTTTTTACTTCTTAAACTTAGAATTATCACATTAAAAAAACCCAACAACCCTAAACTTTATGTACAGAAATAAGTCTAGAGATGATGACATAAGTAGTATTAGTAGTGAAGACCCAAGTACATTAGAGCACTACCATAATGTTTGAATCGCAGGAAGTTACCTTAATGTAACTAGCAGCCTATAATGGAATAGATTATTTCTTGTGACTTTGTCTACAGTGGCTTTTACAACTGCATTTGTGGTCACCTTACTGTAACAATTAAGCTCTGGTGCAGTGCTCAGAACACAAAATAATGCACCTGATTCTCAAGAACCCACTGTATTAAGAGATTAAGACATACAGACTTAGGAAATCAACAGTTCTTGGTGCTTCTCAGAACACCAAACCAACAAAATTATACACTTTACCTGAATAACTTAAAAAACACCAAACTCTCTTGTTACACATGTATTTTAGCAAATATCAGGAAATAACCAAAATAGTCCTAAATGTGTTCCATTTTTAACTACAATAAATGCCTTTATTTTACTGTAAATTAAAAATGCCTTCATGTAGTTATATAAGATTTGACAGCTGCTTTGTTCCCAAGTTATATTAATATTGATAAAATAAAGTTCTTTAAATATTACTAAATCCTTCTGTTTTCCTAGACTATAATGTTATAGGTACATATGTTTATTGGCCAGTGTTTGTTTTACACAATGTTAATACTGAGTATAGTTTAAAATTCAAAGGGCAAGCAATTCTAACATCTTAAAAATCTTGAAAGTCACTTATATTCTGCAGTCTGTTTGTACTGAAATATTTTAAATATGCCTAATAATGAAGACTGAGTTCTGTGAAGAATCTTGATCAACCAGGCTAATGCCCTACAGAATTGCTAATAATAGGAGTAAATACAAGGGATAGATACAAACCTGGAGATGCCAACACATACAACAACATAACAATTAGGTGAAGAGCAATAGCCAAATGGGCACACTCTAATTTGGAAATACCTCTCAAAACTGTCAGGCTTAAGAAGCCTCTATTAGTATGTCTTTGAGTAGGTTACTTGCATTAATAGGAGTACTCCTCTGTCCACAAGCACAACGTTCGTGATGCAGAGCAAACACAAAACTCCACTCAGTTGTTTAAGCAATCACACCAAGGTATTCAGTGCAGAGAGCTTTGCAGTGTAGATCAGAAATGAAGTGCAATGTGCAACTGTGACCACAGAAGAGTGAAGTCCAAGAATAAAGTTAAACACAGCATAGGCAAGAGACACCCTCGGCACAGGCAAGACACCTTAATCTACTTCCTACATTGAAAATCTCCAAAACAGGATTATAAATTCAAACATTTATTATGAATTGATAAGTAGACAATACTGTGTGGGTGTCTGAGAGATTAAAAAGAGATCAGACATTTTCTAACCTAGAGCAATTTAAAATTTAATTAGTTATCATCAGGGGAATGCAAACCCAAACTGAAATGAAATAATACTTTTCTTGCTGCTACAAAGGCTGCAATTAAACAAACAAACAAACAAACAAACAAAACCAGAAAGGTAACAAATTAGAAAGAAGACAGAAACACTGACTAGTGCCCTCACATATTACTGAGTAATGTAAAATGGTACAGCCATGCTGGAAAGCTAGACTTACGCATAAATCAACATTTCTATTCACAGGTATATGCCCAAGAAAACTGAGCAGTTTCTCACAAAGCTTGCTCACGAAAGTCCCTATCAACACTATTCATAAGAGTCCGCCAGGCATGGCAGTGCATACTTGCAATTCCAGCACTTGGGAGGTGAAAGCAGGAGGTTCAGGAGTTCAAGCCCTCAGCTACACAGTGAGTTTAACGGTGGCATGGCCTATAGGAGACCCTGTCTCAAAAAACCAGCAGGGAGGGAAGGGCTGCTGCTGCTGCTTCTTCCTTTTTTTCTTTGTGTGTGTGTGAGAAAGAGAAGGGTTTCTTTTACAGAGGATAACATTTTCTAAAATTATTGTGGTGATGGTTATCCAAAACCCTGAAAATATGAAAAAAGTACTGAATTTGAATACTTCAAAAGGATGAAGTGTACTGAATGTGAAAAATCTTAAGAAGAATGTTTATATTTTAATAATAATAAAGATCAGGGCTGAAGATGGCTCTCAGTGACAACTGTATGTTCTACAGTCATAAGACCAGAGTTCAGATCACAGTGCTCAAGTAACAAGCAGGCCTGCCCACAGAGCCTGTAAATCCATCTTTGAGGTAGGCAGAGACAGCAGGATTGCTGGGGCTTCCTGGCATCTGATGTGACAAGACACTGGTGCCAGATTCAAGAAAAAAAAACATGCTTCAAAAGAACCGGCCAAGAATGATAGGACTGGATACCTGACACTTTTTATGGTCTCTTCTACATATAGGTATGCATATCCACGTGCGTGCGCACACACACACACATACATAAAAACTAATCTTAAAAAATAAGATCAAACTACTTATTCTAATACAAAGAAAACAAAATGACAAAGAGACAGAAACAAGGATCATGACCATTTCTGGTCTGGGAAACAGTAGAAATTTCAAGAAGTGATGCTATGCTGTTTGGTAGGAAACGACAAGTAGAAGTAGAGATTAACTTACATTAATACAAAGTAGCAACCGCTCGCTTGAATTTTGCACAGTTTAACAAGTAAAAATCCTTTAATAGTCAGAAGTCTGCAGATTGTTTTTTCATTTCCTATACTGATAAAATATGCTTTGATTTTCTAACATCATCTTCAGCAAAGAATAAAACCACATATTTAGCAATGTTTAAAAAAAGACTGAAATCATGAACTTCAGGGTTCTCTCGGTCTTGTCTACTCCTTTGGGGGTTCAGGCCTCCATAGTGTAACAGTTATCTCTCTTCAGGCCCCCCCCCCACTGATATGTACATTTCCCTTCACTCACTCAGCTTTAGACCCAAAGGTTTCCACTGTGAGTTCCCATTCTATGGGTATAATAACAGCTGCCTACAGAGCAGCTTGATGTACTGTCTTCCTACCTTATAGGTTTATTGGCTGTCTTCCCAATTGATCTATTTCCTTTAAGGGTGGGAAGGTGTGAGAGGGAATGGTGAAGGGAGAGGAAAGGAGGAAGGGGGGAGGGAGGGAAACTGGGATGAATACTCAATATGCTTATAAGACTAGAAAAAAATTAATAAAAAATCTACACAATCACAAAAAAGATAAAATGCAGGGAGAAGGAAAGAAATAAAGTAATATTTAATTAACACAAATTAGACTAATATTCAATTTTATATAGCAGTCATGAAAAATTTCAATGTTGTTATTATTATAAATATATACATACGCTGAAAAAAGATTAAAAACAAACAAACCAACCAAAAATAAGGCCAGCAAGATGGCTTAGTGGGTAAAAAGCACTTATTATTCAAGTCTGAAAAACTAAGTTAATCCCCAGAACGTAAAGGTGGAAGGAGAGAACTGGTTCTCAAAAGCTGTCCTGACTACCAAGTGTGCCAACATTCACAACACACACATGTGAATAAGTAAGTAAATATATAAATAAAAGACACATTTAAAAAAAAGAATTTGGTATTGGACACAAGAGTAGGAAGCCTAAAGTTTTCAATTCTAGGTAACTTCAGTGAAGTTATTTAGCTTCTCTAAGCTTTCCTTTGCTTTCAAGAAGATGGTTCTCATGTGGCTGTTACAAGGATAGAACATGACGATCACTGGAAGCATGCCATGACCACGAACTCGTACTCAGCATGTTTAGTCCTGTAGCCTGTAGTCTTGGGTGCTACATACCCTGAAATACTCATAGTAGCTTTTCTTCACCAGAGAGCACATAGAAAGACATTACTTCTCTGAGTTCCTTCCAACAGTGTAATCATGAAAAAAAAAAAAAAAAATGATACTGGTACTAAACAAAAAACACTTCATTAAGGATTTCATTATGGAACCAAAATCCTATACCAATGACAAACAAATGCAGTGCCATTATTGGAGAGTTCAGCTTCACAAAGAACCTTCCATGTGTTCCATCCCAATGACAAAGCTGACAGTGTAGCCAAACTCCTCCCATCTAGTAAAAAGAAAAGATAAACTCTTCTCGGGTTTCTTCCCTTAAACTGCATCACAAAAATTCCTCTTGAATCATACTGAGGATGCAAACTGACAACTCCTCCCATTATTCAAGAATTTCAGGATGAATTAAAACTTGTAGTACAGTGAGGATCAGACTGCCAACCACTTCCATTGTTCAACAATGCCATGTGAATTTACACCTGCCTGAGTAATTCTCACTAAGCATTAAAAAACAATGCTTTTCTTGAGAGAAAATGAAGAATAAAGTATTTTCTTCACCTAGTCCCACCATGATGCCAGTTACCTGCATCAGAAGTACAGACCATACCAGTTGACTTGATACTTAAAACAAAACAAAACATAAAAACATGCAAATCCATTTACTACACTGGATAGTATTTAGTTGTATTAAAAAGTAGCTGATCTATCTGTGACTATTAACAAAATGATCCAAATCGTATCATAAATCCAAGTTTAAATCAACAAACATTAATATACAATAAAAACATATTTAGCTTTTAGAAAGAAAAGAAAAATAAAGGACTTCACATAACATGCTAAGGATAAATGGTTGAAATATTTAGCCTGTCCTTAAATATTACTTGAAACATTACACATATATTTTCACTTTACTTCTCAACTTTGGGACCACTAAGCTAAAATACAGATGTATGCATATCAAATAACACACTTAAACAGCTCTGCAGGGAATACTCAGGCACTTGCCAGGAGAGGCATCCCAGATGAAACCCAATGAGTCACACAAGCAAAAAGACATGAAAATAAGAGGGAGGAGAGAGCAATTAGGATAGAGAGGGGATGGGATTTGGTATTTAGAAATGTATGAAGTGTCAAAAAATTTTTAAAAACCAAAATATATAAAAACAGCTGTGTAGGGGAAAAATAATCCTTGTCTCTTTTGTATACTTTTTCTGTTGTAAAGAATTCATATATCCCCAAGGATGGTTAGAACTAAAACACTGGTTTCCTGATTCCAAGCTTTTTCTCCCTCTAAATCTTATAAATAAAGTACAAGAGCAGCTGGAAACAAAATTAAATCATAACCTCAAAAGTCCAAAGTTTCTTACATGTTCCAATTTTCTAATAAAAATACATAAGCTTAGTTATAAGTATCACAACATAATGTACACATCTTTCATTACTTTATGTGTTTACATTATGAACATTATATAGAGCTTTCTATACAAAACAAAAACAAGATTTATGAATAAGATGTACTTTTAGCATGAACTTTTCCTTACATGGAGTCATAATTCTCCTCCTTTTAAATTATAATCATTGGTCTATAAAGTACTTATATTCTCATATCTGTCGTATGAAAAAGGATGATTATTTAATCATATGCATGAGATTTAAAACAGAGATTCAAACTCCAGGTTTGAGATAATATCCTCAATGCTGAACTTTAAATGGTTAAGGGAAACCTCAGCAGTTCTCCACAGACAATTTCGTCCCTTAACTCCTAACATTTGGCTGTATCTGGACACGTCTATGTTTTTTATCACTGATGGTGATTCTACTGGCATCTACTGGGTAGAGAGCAGAGAAGTGCTTGTAAACATTCTCAGTACATACAACAGCCCACAAACAAACACCAGGTCCAAAATGATAGCAGTGCAGAGGCTAAGAAACTCTACAGTAACTACGGTTAAACCAACAAGGAAATTGAGCCCCAAAGAAATAAGAGAACCCCCAAGACTATGTGAAACTTAATGACAGAATTAAAATTGAAATGCAGAAAAATTCCAGGTCTTAAACCACAATACTTCCTCTGAAGCTGAGGCTGCAACTGAAGATGGAGAACAGACTCTTCTATTCTAGCTCACTTGCCTTTGCCAGAAGCCAATCCACTTGGTAGTTAACATGGTTTCCATCAGTAGAACAAAGATGTCTCCAAAAATTCTTCACAGAAAATTCTTGATTCTAAAATTCACTTCCATTTTTTTAATAAGATCTTATGTATTCAAGATTGGTCTAGAAGGCACTATGTTGCAGAGGATGCTCTTGAACTTCTGATCCTCCTGGTTTACCTTCAGGATGCTGGGATTGTAAGTGTCCACAAACACATCCAATCTGCATGGTCTTAGAGCTCAAATTCAAGGCATTTTACACACAACAGGCTGCATTTATGTTCAACAAGCACTCTACCAGCTGAGCTATAGTCCCACAACTCAATTCTTTTTAATGCATTTTTTTGGTTGCCTACTACTGAGGAACAATTATGAGGAAGAACCACAGATTAATGAGGCACCATTAAAGAAATAAGGCTATTACAAGAACCAGCAATGATACAATAGGATTGCTTAAAAGAACTCCACAGAGAAAACTTTCACATTGGGTAAAATGTGTGTTCTAGAACAGCAGGCAGCTTTCCTTTTCAGGGAGAGTTCAAGAACTTACCACCAGAACAAAACATTGATTTCTGGAATTGAAAGCTACCTACTTTAAAACATTTTCTATCAGAAACTGTACATAAAGACTTTGGCTTTGCCTGAAGAGAGGGCTGAGCTTTGTTTTGCCACCTGAGAGGTGATCTACATCATTTCTGAAAGTTCCACCTTTGTGGGGCTGACAACATCCACAGCTTTTCATTTTTTTTAATAGAACACTTTATTTATTTATTTATTATTTATTTAATGTGTGCGTGTGCGTGTGCATGTGTATCAAAGTACACCATGTTCCTGTGGAGGACCAAGAGTGATTTCAGGAATCATCCTGGATTGGGCTCTGCCCATCGGGGCCAGAAGTGCAGGCCACTGCCTGTTTCTGCCTGGCTTTTTTTAATGTGGGACCTAGGATTGGAACTCAGGACCTTGTGCTTGTGAGACAGAGTCTTAACCCTTGAGCCATTTCTCTAGCTCCCACATCCAATCGTTTTAAAGTTGGGCTGGTTACTTAAAACAACCATGTGATTTAGAATGAGAGTTTTAAATTATGAATACCAGACAACCTGAAGGTTGAGTTCAACCATGTGGATAATCCTGTGAGTGATTTTTATGAAGGACCCTTCCCTGAGTAAACCACAACTGCTCATTTAACTGCCTTCTGCAAGTCTGTAGTTTCTTTAGAGGACTACCAAATGTGAAGGCAGTTTTGAAACCTGCCTGAACTTGAGGTTGGAATTAGAAGTAAAGATGGCCTTTGTTTTGAGATGGTGTAATTTCAATTATACATTGGCTGAATTTAAGCATCAACAAAGGTTTGTTTATTTTCCAATAAAATTCTAGAAAATTCCATAATCTTGCTTTGTATAATCATCTGCTTTGTATAATCATCTGCCTGCTTTAGTATGGGTCCACATTGAACTTGGTTCTAAAAAGAGAACATAGCAGAGCTGACTGCATATATGTCCTTCTATGCAGGTAGTTGTCAAAAAAGAAAAAAAAACCTGATGTCTACTTTGTAAGACGCCGACCTTTGTCTGTGAAGTAAGCTGCCATGTTGTGAACTGCCCAATGAAGGTCACTTTGTATAGAACCAAGGGAGGCTTTAGCTTAAAGCCAACAGTTGCTAATAAGAAAAAGAATGCTATTTTAAGTCACTGATTTGTAACCAATACAACAAATACTATTTCAAAATGTATCATTAGAAATACAATTAAGGGCTGGAGAGATGACTCAAAGGTTAAAACTCTGTCTCACAAGCAGAAGGTACTGAGTTCCAATTCCAGGTCCCACATAAAAAAATGCCAGGTGGAAATAGCTGCTTCCTTCACTTTTGGTCTTGGTGTGCAGAGCCTGGAAAATCTCAGAGTGAAGCAAAAAGAAGGTAGAGCAATCCAGGAGGATTCCCAAAGTCTCCCTTGGGTCTCTACAGGGATATAAAGTGCCGTGGACACACACACACACACACAAACACACTAACAAATAAACATATCTTTAAACTTAAAAAAAGAAATACAATTAAACTATATTGCTCACTGACTTGATATCACAGTGGTCTCTCTCACTGATTAAATTGATGTTCAAACACTTCAGCAGGGTATCAAAGACACAGGGACCCTGAGAAGCCACAGTTCTTAATATGCTCTACACCTACCCACTGCTTTCCCCTTCTCTCTCTCTCTTCATACACAATAATGCTCTCACATACAACTAAATACACTTTCCCAGAGCCGAGGATATATAGTTTAGGGCAGAGCTGGTCTCTTCACTTTAAACATCTTGTCCAGGTCTATCTTCCTCACCTCTCTAGCATGGCTGTACATTTTTTAACTTAAATCATTAAGAGCTTATGGCCTTTTTGAGGTTGTGGCACAAGACTCTGGGGACATTTCTAGAGAGCAAGCCCTCTTTGAAATCGATTTGAGTGTTTGTTGGCTTTTCTGTTGACTTGGAGAACATCAAGGAAGAAATGAATTTTATTTGCCTCAGTTAACCTGCCTGTAGTTATGTCAGAGCTTGTAGTCAATAAACTTGTATTTAATGAATGAATGCTAATAAGCATATTCATTGGTTACAAATTTTCACACACAAAAATATTTATGTATTACAAAATATGAACCTGTACAATTAGGGCTGGAGAGATGGATCAGGAGTTAACACTCTGTGCCAAAAGCAGAAGGACCTTGGTTCAGATTCCAGATCCTATGTTAAAAAATGACCCTCAGAATTGGTGGCAACCGTACTTTCGGCTCTGAAAAACGGAACCTGGGAAATCCCAGAGAGAAGCAAAAAAGGAGGTAGAAGCAATCCAAAATGATTCCTCATGTCCCCATATAATTTAGCAAGGTCATGGTTAACTGGGACTGATGATTCGGTCCACTAGGGTTTTCCCAATTTTTATAAAATAATTTTCAAAATGTATTATTATCATCAAGTGTATGTTGATGCATATGTGTGAGTGGCATGTGATGGCATGCGTGGAGGTCAGAGAACAATTTGTGAAGTCATTTTTCTTCTTCCATCTTTACTTGGTCCAGGGATTGAATTCAGACTGTCAGGCATGGATGACATTAGTGCTTTTACGGCTAAGTCATCTTGCTAACCTTTTTTTTTCTTCAAAATATCAACTTTTTAATTAAAAAAAATTATCGTGTGTATGTGTGCACATGAGCACATGGAACATGTATGGAAGTCAGAAGACAGTAGGTTCTCTCCTTCCACCTTGTAGGTTCCAGAACTGAACTCAGGTCATCAAGTTTGAATGGCAAACACACATACCTGCTAAGCCATCTTTCTGACTCAGAATAGTTTTGACTTGAAAGAGATTTCATATTCTCTTGTAAATATCTATCCACATTTATTAAATTTTTTTCCAAAAATTAAGAATTGGGACTAGAGAAAGAGCTCAGGGAGGCAAAGCTTTTGTCTCAAAAGTAAAACAACAACACATCTTAAGTTTGGATACCTAGATTTCATGTAAAAATCAGCCCACATAGCAGCAGCCTGCAGACATGGAAGGCAGAGTGTGGGAAACCCCAGAGCAACCCACGATGATTCCCAATGTCACTCTTGGGTCTCCAGAGGCACATACACTCAATTGCCCTCCTGTACAACACACACAAAGGAAGGAAAGAGAGGGAGGGAGAAAGAAAAGAACAGAGAGAGAGAGAGAAAGAGACACAGAGAGAGACAGACAGACAGAGAGGGGGAAAGGATTGCTTCTTTGTTAAAACACCCGAGAGTAATAAAAATTAAGTAATGTGATTGATTTACTTCTCTATTTTTTTATATAAGGTCTTGCTATGTAGACCAGGATAGCCCGAAACTCACCATCTTCCTATCTCAAAACCCCAGCTGTAGGGACAGGTGTGTGCCTAGCAAAATAAGTACTTTTTTTGTCTCAAGGCACTTTAACCCATTGAGCTATCTAACCAGTGTACTTTTTTAAAATAAATTAATTCTTTAAAGATTTATTTGTGATGTCTATACTACTCCTACTTTTTAAAGTCAAATTTTATATCAAATATTTTAGAGTTCCCTTCACTATGCAGGAATACTTTTACTATTAACTGTAAAATTATAAACAAAATTTATTTTTTCACTATTTTATTATTCAACAGTTTTCATGCATGTTTACAATGTATGTGGGCACTCAATGTTCAGTGGGCAACCACTGAAGAAAGCAGACCCTCCCTTTCATAGGCAACATTAACTCTCGACAGTCCCTTGCAGAGGGGTGTTGCCTCGGCAGGCCTCCCCCTTACATAAGGAAACGATATCAGGCCCAAAGTTGTGCAGGTCTTATGGAGATAAACACAGCTGCAGTGAGTTCATGGGTGCAATGGTTTTGTCATCTGGCAATGCTCTGGCTATTACCTTCTTACTGCCTCTTCTTAACTGATGTTTACTGAGCCTAGATCAGGCATCAGGTAGTCATGCTGACATCCTGTTTAGAGCTCAACACTCCATGGTCACTTACTCTTTGTATTTTGAACAAAATTATTTTTTAAAAAAATTTAAAGCTATTTCTCACACTTTTTGTCATAAGAAAGGGATCAAAATCAAAGGCTAAACTATAAAATAATTTTTGTTAAAACTATCTTTTGCACTATAAGTTTCAAGGCTATGAATCAGCTGCAGTACTGGTACAAAATCCTGAGCTCTCCTAAAATAAACAGAACAGGCTATGCTTTGGTTTAGTGTCCTATTTCTTTTTTTCTTTTCTTTTTTTTTTATTAAAGAAGTTTTATATCCCAGACAACCAAAAAATGAAGAAATGATTTATAAAACTATGACATTTTTCTAAATGGAAAGTTTACTATATGAACTAAGAAGAACCCAGGTTGGAGTCCACTGAGGCAGCCTCCCCCACTCCACCCTGCCTCATGCCGAAGTTTCAAACATCTTCAGCACAGCTCTCTCGTACAATATCCTGCATTTCACCCTGGGGAAGGAATGCTGGCAAAGATCCCCGCCACACAGACTCTGCTGTTAAAGCTGCTGGGCCCTGAAATTTTATGCAGCAGCTTGAAATCAATCCACGCTCTGCTCCTTCACCCTCCCACTGGGCTAATGCACAGGCATGAGCACCTACTGAGGAAACCGCAAAAACTTCACAACAGCTACAACGGTAGGCTTGCTTTTCACATATTATTTTAAATATTTGTTAAAGTGTGATGACTCTAAAGACTTTTAAAGTTATAATGAGAACGGAAAAGTTACAAACCATCTTATTCTTAATTTTCCATCACTGGATTTCTGACAAACTGGCATCTATAATATAGACCAGCAACTCTTGGTGAGTCTATCTGAAGTTTAGACAAAGTCTGAACTGTATACCCATCAGATAAAACTCACTGGTGAGCCAAAAAGAATCCTGCCAGGATATTTGCAAAGTTCCTTGAGTGAAGTTCTGAACTCCCTTAGTCTGCAATAGCATTGTTGCTGTTTTCAGTTTAAAAAAAAAAAAAAAGACAAGATTCTTAATGAAAAACAGCAATAACTTACTAAGTTTGTGAAACTAAGAAAATTAATATGTAGCTTTTCTTATATTCTGTACCATCTGAAGGTGCTGATAACTATTATTTATGATATTAAATTTAAGGTTTAAGTTTTGAACTCATAGAACTTCTCATAGAACTGTTTCTTTTAAAACAGTAAAGCTGAAATATGATATTTAACTCACATGAGACAGGGTCACAGTCTTGTTATTAACCATTTATACTGCAGGTACCCTAAGCAGACTTTAATTACATATAAGTACCTCTACTTAGTGCACTTAATTAGAATGTAACTTAAATTACCAACGTATCTTCAACATTTGATAGATAAGAAGTAAAACTACCCTCTGAAATTATTTTTCAAAATGCTACTGGTACATAAAAAAAATTGTTAGTATCAAATTAAAGATCACTAAGGGTTAAATACTTGTTCTCTAGCCCCTATTGCATACACTCTGCCAAAACATTCTCTAAGCTTTTAAATATTGCTTCGATGGTCTGCATTCTTATTTCCAGGGCAAGGAGAGTCTTGTCACACAGTGAGCAGGCCACTAGCTTACAACGTCAGTCACCTTGTCTCTGCTGAAATGAAGACAGGGCACGCTGCACTTCTGCTGCTGCTCATGCCTCTGACGGCGCCAGCGCCACCGCCCCAGCTGGGCTTGCACATCAATTATGAGTATGAAACAGATCACGCTCAAGAAACCAAATTTGTCCAGAACTATGAAGATACATACCTGGATGGAAAAAGTATTAAGGTATTTTATTTCTACTCTAAATGTATGTCCTGAAATGTGCCCATTTGAGTGTATGTTTCTATTTTTCTGAATATATCTGATAGAAGGCAAAGAAGCATTTTTCAGTATAAAGTGATTTATAATAACTATGAACCTAAGTTTATACTTTTAAAATTGCATGACACCTATATTAGCAATTACCTATGGTAACAAAACAATTGCTACAATAACTAAAAAAGTTAAATTTATGAGACATTAGACTTTAAAATAATTTTAACCAGATGTAACTGATGTGCAAAGTAATGCCACACGATGTGTACTTTATACTGCCTGGAAAAATAAATTAGGAGAGGCAAAGATGAATTATCAGCTTATGTTTATTATTTCTATAAAGAAGGTTCAAGGAAATAAATTTAATAAAGTTCTAATTATGCATGCTAACTACACAGAGTACCCAAACTGAAAAAAATCTACGTATTATTGGGATTTCTTTTTAATCCCATTTAACAGTTCAGATCCTCTATTAATTTGCACCGAGGATCTGTTAATTGTTACTGAGTTACCCTGCAATGATAACTTTTATACCACAACCATTCAGCCATCTTTAAGGGACGAGTAATTTACCTGTGGTTTTCTTGGCTCACAGAAATATACACTGGATAAAGGAAAAGCTAACATCACATTAAACTATGTGTTGCTCACTATGTGTCATGCACACACACACTGAAAAATGTTGACAAAAATATAATAATATTCACCATTTTAAAAGCTTCTTTCACTATAGATGGTGAAGAGTTTACATTTAAACACACTGCTTTTTTTTTTTTTTTTTTTTTTGTCTAATGCTAACATCACCACAAGCTTTTTTTTTTTTTCTTCAATAAAATTAGTTAAGATACTGGTATTACTTTTGCTCATGATTGAAACCAAAAAAAAAAAAAAAAGATATTTCTAACCACAATTTCAAGATAAAGAAAGAGAGGGGGATGAAGAACAGAAAGAAAAATCCCTCATAAAATAAGCAAGTTTCTCACATCAAAGATTTTAATCTACCAACCAATTGTAAGAATACTTCCAAAAGTCCTTAGTCCTTAAAACATAGAGATGACTTTCTTCTTATCTTTACAGGGCTTTAAGCAGTTTTCTCTTTTAACATAAAAGTGTGGACTAGTATTTGTGGAGTGGAGAACTCAGTGGGGCAGAGTGTGGGGACTGTTCAGTCAGCACACAACAGAGAAGTGTAGACAAAGCAGTCATGACAGATAAAGTGAAGCGGGACCCTGAGTAATAGATTAGTCTCTGAAAATGGGATGGGGGTTAGGGTTGATAAACACCCCAACTACACAGAGCTGAAAGCCTGGATCTGCAACCTGCTCAAGTGAAGAGGCTATAAAGAAAAGGGTCCTAAGGCCAGGGGAGGGAGACATAAAAATAGATAATGAAAGTAATTTAAAGGTCAACTCTGAATGAAAATGGCAGAACTTCCTCTTAGGGCAACGGGGTAGAATTTTATTTACATCCAGATCCTAAACTATCACTGATTTCAATATGTTAACTATTCATCAAGTATTGAGTTCAGCCATTAGAAATATGTAAAATCCTACTGAAGCACCAAAGAAAAATCCACTGACACTATGAGAAACTAAAGGTTGCTTGTGATTCCCTCAGGTTTGCATCAAACTCAGACTTTATTGTACTTAAAAACAAATATAATCTTCCAACAGGAAACAGAAAGTATGATAATAGGTGGTGAGAAAAGTTTTCAGTTACAAAAAGATGAGGCTGTACCATCATTACCCAGCAAGAAAGAAACTGATGGTGAGTATTGTTTTTTCATGTAATTTTTATTACATTTTTGTCTAGTTATATAAGCTTAATAGGTACCCCCTTCTTCCCCCTCCTCTCTCCCTTCCCCCCTATTATCCCCCACTGTATTCTCTCCCCTTTCCACCCCTCTCTCTCACCCCTTTTCCTTCCCTCCTCCTCTCTTGGTGCTTCCTGTTCTTTCCTCCCATCCTCCAGAGTATTTGTTTATGTGGGCGCTGAGTATCCCTCTGAGTCATATACACTAGTGAGGGTTTAGGACTCATTGGCATAGCTTGGGGCCCCTTCTTGGGCTGCCTGCTAGTATGGGAACTCTATTATGACTGTTTAACCCTTGCTTCTACCTGAAGCCTTCTCCCCTGTGCTAGACTTTGTTGACATGTCAGCCATTGTGCAGGTCAGGCAAAGTCCAATCACATTGTGGCTATACCTGGCTGCTGCAGTCTTAACCTGTGTGGAGTATCTTGCATATCATTAATCCTACCCATCTTTAGGTTCTTACATTCTTGCTGCCCCCTCTTCTGCAAGGTTCCCTGAGGTTTAAGATGGAGAGATTTGGCTGGTCTGGTTCCGGGTCTTTGGTGTTGTGAATTATAGTTTTTTGTTGCTTTCAGTTTTGTTGTTCGTACACTGCCCTTTAATTTTTATCAAAATCATCTTTTTAAAATGACAACAATCAAAAACTGCCTCATGCCACAGTAAATACAAAGTAGAATTTCATCTCCAATGGTAAAGTCACACAAGTATATCATTTACCATCCCATATTATGAGTGAAAACTGTGAGCCAGGAACATTCAAGAAATTTACAAATACTGGGGATATACTTCAGTGGTAGAGTGCTTGCTTAGTTTACCACAGAAAAAGGCAAACAATCAGGAAAAACAAGTTCAAAAGAGAAAAATCACTGCATATTAAATAATTATAATGCCCACTTAAAATTAATGCAATAGAAGAATTACTGTAAAATAAGCTACAGTCACTTAATAATCCAGTGTACTTGATTTACACTTGCATCACAGAACATGGGTTCGCACAAAAACAAACAAAATAAAAACAAACATAGTTTTAATCTTGCTACAATAAAGTTAAAATGAACCACACTAGGAAATAAATTTTTAAAATCTACCAAGGATTTTGTTAAAAACAGACCTGGATAAATGGGAAGACTTCCTTGTTCTTGAAGAGGATGACACAGTATCATAAAGGCATCAGTTATCTCTACATTCCTAAATCAGTGACAATCCCACTCAAATTATCAGAATGTCTTTATAATGCTAGGAAACAATGTGCTCGCATAGATAAGGAAGCAATGAATAATGTTATATATAAGCAGGAACTAGAACTATGAAAAAGTAAAATTTATTATGCTTAACAAATTCATGAATGGTAGTACACAAATCAACCAAAAGCTAAGTAGATGGAATGAAAATATGAGAAATGGACAAAAATATACAAAGAAATTTATTAACATTGTCTCATATATTGCAAGCAGAAATGTGAAAAAGCATAACACTTTGGAACAGGAGTTTGACAGTCTAACAAAATCAATGTGGTTTTTCCTTTTAAATTGGGGGAGGGGAGTGGAGTGTGGAGGAGTGTGTCGGGACATATATAGTACATGCACCTGTGTGCATGCAGTAGCCAAAGGAGGATAGAGTATTTTGTTCTTTCACTCTCTCACCTCACTCCCTTGGACAGGGTCTCTCCCTGAAACAAAAGCTAGGTAAGTGTCCAGCAAGTCCCAGGAATCCTGTTTTGTCTCCAGTAACAATGCTAGCCTAACAGGCACACACATGGTCACACCTGGCTTTTTCCCTTTTACATGAGTGCTAGGGATTTGAACTTAAGTCTTCATGCTTGCTCAACAAGCACTCCTATCTGCTGATCTATCTTTCCAGTCTTCAAATTTACTTTATGATATAGCATCAGCTTTGAGGGATTTTACCTTGAAGATACATGTTCAGAGTAAGAAAATACAAATGTAAAATTACTGAAGCATTGTGTGCAATTAAAAAATATTAGAAGCAATCTAATTATCTTAATAGTCCATACACTGGGCAAAGAAATCCACACAACAAAACATAACTCAGCTATCAAAATGAATGAACAAATGAAGAATAGTGGTATAGATAAATTGGTATAGTGCTTGCTAAGCATGCAGGAAGCACTAAGTTCAATCCCCAGAACCACACAAAGGGGAATGAGATAGATTTCTAAGAACATGGAATGATTCCTAAAACATATTATTAAAAAAAAAAAAGTACAAAATAGTGTCAGTAATAAAGTATGTTTCATGAAATAAAGGAATATAAAATTTTTTTACATGTAGTTAATTCATTTGTGCGAAAAGAAACACAGAAGAGCTCAATTAAAAAAAAAATTGGGGCTGGAGAGGTGGCTCAGGGGTTAAGCCTCTGCCTTGCAGGCAGAAGGTCCGGAGTTCTGATCCTAGACCCCACGTATAGATGCCGGGCGGAAGCGGGGCCGGCCTGCGTTTCTGTTCCTGGTAGGGCGGAGCCTGTGAATTCCGGGGCAGAGTAAACAAGGAGGAGGCGGTCCATAGTGGTTCCCGAATTCGTCCGTGGGTCTACACACACATACACACATACACGTGCACAATTGAATAAATAATAAAAAAAATTTTTTTTTAAAAATTGAGATGGGCTGGGTACCTGCCTAGTAAGTTCAAGACTCTGGGTTAAGCACCTAGCACTGCAAAAAACAACAACATGTTTGGTCATTTGAATTTTCAAACTGCAGCTTCATATATAGGCAAATATTAAGAAGTTGGCAAGATAGATCAGCAAGTATGGTAACTGCTCACAAACCTGGTGATTGAGTCTGATCTCTGGAAGACCACATCACATGGTAGAAGGAGACTTCAAAAGTTGTCCTCGGATATGCACACCCCTGCCTTTTTTCTCTTCCCCTCTCCCTCTCCCAAATAATAAACAAAACATTTTAAATAAACTCTGAAAATATTTTTAAAGTATAGGAATAAAAATATTGTGATGCTAGCATAAAATAACTTTTAAAAGATCAATGGAACGAGTCCAGAAATAGAACTCTATTTTTGTATAATGTACAAAATTGTAATGTACAATGGTGGAGTGAGTGGCTTATGACAATGTATCAAGACACATCAATGAAGAAAGAATGAACTTTTCTAAAACTCATGCTAATACAGAATCTTGACCCTTCCTGACATCATATAAGTTAACTAAAATAGACAACATATCCAAATATTCTTTAAGCTTAAACTACTAGAATAAACAAATGATAAAAATCTTAACTATTACAATTTGGATCTTTTTTTCTAAAGATGAAGAGACTTTTTTTGTTTAGAAAAAATAACTTATTTAAGAGGAAGAGAGAGAGCGAGAGAGCGAGAGAGAGAGAGCGAGAGAGAGAGAGAGAAAGAGAGCATACACTTGTGAAGGTCAGACGACCACATTCAGAAGTCAGTTCTCTCCTTCCACCATGTGGACTCCAGGGATCAAACAGGGTGCCAAGTTTACATGCATCTCACTCCTACAGTTTGGATTTTAAATCCCTAAATCATAAACTCCAAGTGTTGAAGGCTTGGTTCCCAGAAAATGGTACTAATTTGAAGGTGATGCAATTTCAAGAGGGGCAACCTAGTTGGGGGGACTTAGAACGTGAACATTACTCACTTGAAGAACATATTATTCCAGAGCCCTGTTCTCTCTCTCTCCTCTCTCTCTCTCTCTCTCTCTCTCTCTCTCTCTCTCTCTCTGTCTCTCTCTCTCTCTGTCTTTCTTCCTGGCCATGAGATACTCTGCCTCACTACAGGCCCATAGTTAATAGAAATAACTAATGGTAGACTGAAACCTGAGAATCTGGGATTACTTTATCATAGCATAGTATTTTATCATAGCAACAGAAAGCAGAAAAATAAAATAAATCACAGATATTAAATACATCACAAAAACATGAACACAAATCTTTCAGTGTAAATAAATACAATATTTAAGAAAGAAAAGGAAGGGTTGGAGAGATAGCTCAAGGGTTAAGCCTTTGCCTCAAAAGCAGAAGGTCCTGAGTTCAGATCTCAGATATCACAATAAATGAGGGAGGGAGAGGAGGGAGGGGAGGAAGGGAAGAAGAAGAGGGAGGGAAGAATTAAAGAGATGCTCCAGGGATACAAATAACATCCCAATTTTAAGTCATAATGGGAGACTTGGAGAGCCAGTGACAATTCTAATTTTTAGAAAATGGCTTGTTCCTTTTACTAGTGATTTGTCATGTCATTAGCTACTATCAACAATCTGCAATGTTTCTGACACATGAAACTTTGATAAATCAAGCTTGTATTTATCTTAACTCCTGCTTTGTGGAATTTTTTGATATTCAAATGAGGAAATACGGCTGGATAGATCAGTGATTTAAGAAAAACTGCAAAAGCAGAATAAAAAGAGTGTGGATTATAAGCTTTCACAAGAAATTCTGATGCATTATCAAGTACAATGTAGGTCCCTGGCAATTATAACCATCCTTCCTGCTATCGCTGATGATTCAGAAAGCTGTCTTCACAAATTAATTGCAGCATTCATGATAGCAGTGGTTGTACGATTGGATGATGCTTTCAAACTATTGTTTATACTTGCAATTCTTTCTCATTTTAGAAATGCCCACGTGCCTACTGTGTGTTTGCTTAAGTGGCTCTGTGTACTGTGAAGAAGTTGACATTGATGCAGTGCCACCTCTGCCAAAGGAATCAGCTTATCTATATGCACGATTCAACAAAATTAAAAAACTGACTGCCAAAGACTTTGAAGACATGCGTAAGTTTAAACAAGATACTGAAAGAAAAGTTTTTCTGTACTTTTCATCTACTATACCTGAAGTTATCACTGTTGGAGTATTTAAGAATCTATGTGCTTCATAAAAATCCATTCTTTTCCACTCCTTCCATTCTCCTTTCCACTCAGAATTCTATGCTCTTACTTTATGGTGATTTCTAACAGGCATCTTCTCAAGACCAGTGCTTGAAGACCCACATTGCCTAGGCAGTAAGCAGAACCAATATAACCAGGATGCTTCTCAGGCGGTTTTGTTGTTCCCTTTCACCATGAGAGCAGAGAAAATGCTTTTCTTTACTTTTCATAGTTTGTTGCTCATTGCTTTTTAGCAGGGTCTCATGTAGTGGTGACTGCTCTTAAACCTGCTATACTGCAGAGGCGAACCCCGAATTCCTGCTCCCCTTCCTGCGTCTATTTCCCACATGCAGGATTACAAATACCTGGGTTCCTCTCTTTATTTTAGCCCACAGTTTTTATGCCTGGCTATACACTAAAAATAGCTGGAGAACTATTTTTAAATACCAATAGAAATATTTTCTAAAAGTTCTACCCATGCTTGGGATAAAGTCCAGGCATCAACATTAAAACCAACCATAATCCATCAGATAATTTTAATAGAAATGGTATTGAGAAGAATGGCTTAACTCTTTCCCAGTTCATTTATGATCATGCTAGCATCTAATCAAAGCCTAACCTAAATGAAGTATTACTGTCAGCATATCATCAACCCCTATTTCTCCAGTAAGAGTCCCAGTCCTCGATTATTCATTTTTGGTCAGTTTTCTACACTCAGTTTGTTGAGTGACCCTAAAAAACACCAAAACAAGAAACGCAAAAGGCTTATTTATCTATTCAATTAGTGTTTAGGGATTGAGTACAGACTTTACATTTGCTAGGCAAGTAACTAGCACTGAGCTACATCCCTAACCCCTCAACTACATATTTATGAGGTTAACTGTATCTGGATTCAAGCTGCTGCAGTTTTGAATTGTGGTCTGAAGGACATGCTATATTACCAAGTTACCTACTTGCTCAGATCTATTTATAATACAAAAATCAACTATAGAGCTACAGGGCTATAAACTCAATTCAGCTGTGCCCCTCAAAAATGCATATGGTGTAGAAATGCAGAGGAGAAAAAAAAATTGAGCTATTCAAAAATACACATTTCCACCTAGGTTATAATAACACAATGCTCTGTCTCCTTTTGGCTATGATAATGTAAGTCACTATTCTGTTTGATATAGCTAGCAGCATGTTTCTCACATTTTGTGCTTCATGCTGAAAATGTTACTGTGGGAATAGCATGAAGCATAGTGCTAAAGCGCTATATAGTATTTCTAAGTGCAGAACAGCTATGGTATGTGCCTTATGAAAGAAATACATGCATTAGATAAGTTTACTCACTCCAGCAGAACTTACACCAATGAAAATGAAGCATCAGTGCATAGCAAATAAATTGTCCTTAAACAAAAATACACATGAAACAAGATGTATACTAATTAGCTGACAAAAATGTGTGAGCAAAGGCACATAAGCACTTCCCCTAAAACTCTCCTATAAATGACAGCAAATACTACAGTAGACTTTAGAAAATGGACTGTAACAAAAGCTATTTTCTAATCATCTCACCCAAAACTAACACAGAGAAAGGAGGAAGAGGAAGATTTCTTGATCTCTTAGTCTATACCACTTTAACAAAACAGGGAATGTGCTGGTCGAAAAAAATTTTTTAAGTTTCTTTCAAACTGCCTGTGCATCCTAAGGAACTCAGGGAAGGAAGGAAAGACCATTAACTTAAATATTCCTTCCAAATCAGAGTGTCTGAGCTAGAGAAATGACTCAGGTTTTAAGACTCTGCCTCACAAGCAGAATATCCTGAGTTCAAATCCCAGGTCCCATGTAAAAACATTAGGCAGAAATGGCAGCAGCTTGCACTTCTCACCCTGGTAGGCAGAGCCTGAGAAATCTCAAAGTGAAACACAAAGTAGAAGCAATTCAGGATGATTTGGTCCTTTACAGGGACACACAGTGCTCCCCTACACACACACACAGTGCTCCCCTACACACACACACAGTGCTCCCCTACACACACACACAGTGCTCCCCTACACACACACAGTGCTCCCCTACACACGCACACAGTGCTCCCCTACACACACACAGTGCTCCCCTACACACACACACAGTGCTCCCCTACACACACACAGTGCTCCCCTACACACACACAGTGCTCCCCTACACACACACACAGTGCTCCCCTACACACACACAGTGCTCCCCTACACACACACACACTCACCAAATAAATAAATAAATAAATAAATAAATAAATTTAATTAATTAATTAATTAATTAAAAAATAGCTTCTAAGAGTAAAGCCGAAGCATCACTGGTAGTCATAGGTCCTCGATGTTCTACAAAGCCTACTGATGGGATTGGAGGTACAGCTCAGTGATAGACTGCCTGTCTAGCATGTGCTGAAGTCTTGGGTTCAATCCCCAGAATTGCAAAATAACTTATTTTACTGAGTTACTACCTGCAGAGAGTCTGCTGGACACTAAAGAGAAAAAAATGTTGCGTGATCAGTTAAAACAAATGCTTTTCGTCATTCTATACAATGAGATTCTAATTTCATATTTTTGCATATATTTTCCCTAAGCTAACTTAAGGAGACTTGACTTTACGGGAAATTTGATAGAAGACATAGAAGACAGTACTTTTTCAAAACTTGCCTTATTAGAAGAACTTTCACTTGCTGAAAATCAGCTACTGAAACTTCCTGTTCTTCCTCCGAAGCTTACTTTATTTAATGCAAAACACAACAAAATCAAGAGTAAGGGAATTAAAGCAAATACATTTAAAGTAAGTATGATGTAAAATGACTGAACACATTATCACTGGTAATATTATACAAGAATGAGAAACTTTGGTGTATAACTGTTTGGTTCTTGTTCTTTGTCTATCTGTTTTAAGGCAGTCTCACTATGCTGCCTATTTAAGTCTTAAACTCCTGTGCTCCACCTATCCCCTGCCTCAGTCTTCTGAGTATCTGGGAATCCAAGTGCACTATAGCAAGCCTGGCTTTTGTTTTGATTGCATTTTCTAACCACTTTTATGTAAGGGAAGATATTAATTATGTAATAAATAGCTACAATATTAAGTTCATTCAGCCTTGCTTATGCCTGTACTGCATTTAAAATATAGGACTTTTACTTACTTATTCATTTATAAACAAGAGAACATGAACAGGGGGCCATTGAACTCACATGAAGGTCACAGGACAACTTTCAGAACTTGGTTCTCCTATTATGCGGGTGGGTGAACTCAGGTCACCAGGTTTGCCCACAGTGCCTTAGACCATCTTGCTGGTCCCTGATCTTCATTTTGTTCCATGGTATTATTTTAAATGCCATTACTAACATATTTGTGCAACAAATATTTAGACTAAGATAGTTGGTCTCTCATGGCACTTAGTCTTCAAGACTCAAAATGGAACTTTGTTTCTTTTTCTTTACAAGGCTTGTAATACATAAATGCCTAAAGTAAACATTATACTGTATTTGATTTTTTTAATATGTAAAATGTTACATTATAAATTTCTGTTAAGTACACATATCTATAACCTAAGACTGAACTGAAGTAGATTGCAAGATTGTGACTACCTTCTATGTAGGTGAGTGTGCGTGCCTGTGTGCCTGTGTGCTTGTGTGTGTGTGTGTGTGTGTGTGTATGTGTATGTGTAAGGAGGTGGGGGGGATGTTGGGTGTACCCATTTGGTGTTTGTTCATGCACAGAAGCATGTATGTGTAAAGGGCAGAAAAGAGTGTCTTTCCCTCAGACACCATCTTCTTCTTTCTTTTTTTTTGAAACAAAGTTTCTCTTTTGAATCTGGGACTCAACAAGTAAGTTAAACTAACTGGCCAGCAAGCTGCAGGGGACCTCCTGTCTCCAGAACTGGAAATATTACGTGCATGTCATCATGTCTGGATTTTTATGTGCATGTCGGGGATGGAACTCAGGCTCTCATACTTGTGTGGCAAACATTTTACTGAGCCTAAGTATCTTATTGGAACTATTCGTCTCACAATAAAATAATAAAGAAGTCAATTATTAGAGCATGTCTATAATTTTTTGCACTTAGGAGGTTAGGCAGGGGAATCAGAAGTTGAAAGTCATTCCAGCTACATAGTAAGTTTGAGGTCAGTCCAGGGTACATGAAGCCCTGCCTCTAACAAACAAAACCCTATTAAATACAGTAAGAGAGCCCTATGTTCAAACCTCAGGTACAGAAAAGCAAAAAGAAATTTTGGGGGTAATTTTTTAAAAATTACATGATAGTGCCTTATAAACCAAAGTATATATAGTAAAAATTATAAGCATTACTTATGTAGGAAAAAGAGAAGATGATTTCTTTTGCTTTAAATAGCAAGATTGTCTAACACTATTTGGCCAATGGAAGCAATCACCTAAACCCGCCATACTGAGATAGTGGGGATAAGAAGGAAAAGCTCCTGAATTCAAAAACAGACTAATTCCAGATATCTAAGAAGAACCATACTGGAATTGAATAATCAGAAATGAATGATTAATATTCTTTGCCAACTGGAAAATCATGAATTCTGAGTTTGTTATTATTTTCCATTCTGCTTCTGTGCTACTTTTGAGATATATTTCTCTATGTCTCTATAAGTTACATTAGCAAGATAAGAAAAGAATGTGCAGTTAATATATTTCTAGACTAATATTTGCAGAACTTGGAAGAAAGTGATTTAAATTCCAGAAGGAAGAACTGAGTTAAAAATATGTGCATAGGGCTTGTGGCATAGCTCAGTGGTAGAAAGTATGCTTAGAACTCAAGGCCATGAGTTCAATCTCAAATACCAAATAAAAGCCAAAATAAAATAACATTTCCTACAAAGAATGAGAGATGAATGGGTTTTAATCAACCCATTTAAACAAGACCTTGGCTAAAAACAAAAGGAAAAAAAAAAGACAGGAAGGAAGGAAAGGAGGGAGAGGGAGGGAAGGGGGAGGGACAGAGGGAAGGAGAATGGAGGGAGGGAAGGACAAACTTTCTTGAAAAAAAAAACTTGCAATTTAAAGCTATAAATCTAAGCAGGCTAGTCTCTAAATAACTAGCATACCACAAAATGCTTAGATCGTTGCCTGGTAGTACAAATCTTGCTCTCTCAGCTACTTGAATAGTGAGGCAAGACCAAGCATTCAAGGCCAGCCTGAAAAAGATGGGACAAAGTCAGCATTTTAAATTTTAAAAAGTTTAAATATTTAAAGTTTTATGAATGTATTACAGAAGAAGAGATTTGGGGCAAGTTGGCATAAAAACTATAATTATTAAATTATAGTTTTGCTTAATGCCTTAGGGTTGCAATAGCTACTGGTAAAATTGTTACTGTAATTCATATAAAAAAAACCCACTAGAAAGAGAGTTTGTTGGTGTTCATATGGTAAGACAGCAGGATATCTAAGATGTTTAAAAACAACTGCAATAACAGCATAGAAAAGAATCAACAGTGAAACCTGCTGGTGCACACCAGCAACCCTGGCACATGAAAGGCTAAGTAAGGTACATGATAGGACCTGGTAACTGAACGAATGAATGAATAAATAACAAAATCTGACATAGCATAGGTTGTCTATCAAAGTTAAATACAACAACAGGGCAAACTATATCCTAAAATCATAATATACAATCATAAACACCAGGAAGTTTTTGATTATGTATAATATTTCAACATAATGAGCTTATGGGAAAAGCCATGTGCTTAATAAATTGCATCTGCCTCCTTTTTACTTTACTCTGGGATTTCCCAGGCTCTGCCCACCAGGGCTGGAAGTACAGGCTGATGCTGTTTCTGTCTGATATTTGTACTTGGAACCTAGAATTCAAACTCAGAACTTTCTGCTTTTGAGGCAAAGTCTTATAACCCCTGAACCATTTCTCCAGCCCAGTAACATTCTTTTTTAATGTATATATTGTTTGAATCCTGTGAATGACTACACAGACATCAATAACACTCAAATCAAATTTTCCCTACAGAAACTGAATAACCTGTCTTTCCTGTACTTGGACCACAATGACCTAGAATCTGTGCCTCCTAATTTACCAGAAAGTCTACGTGTAATTCATCTTCAGGTACGACTACTCCTTTCACAGTATCTGGCTTTGATTAACTAAAAGGCCATTCTTGTTATTCAGTGAAAACATCAAGTAAATTATAATTATATCATTATAGTTGTGGATCATTCACTGCTTATCAAAAGCATCAATATTTACCCAAATGAACCCTCTGCCCAGAATCTTAGGTTTAACCTAACACATTCTGATTGGATGAGCCTAGGAGGTATAGTCTATTCTTGAGCGGAGTCCTTCTCCAGGCATCTTAGTCCTTGTTATTATTTTTGGCAGTGAATGTAAGGCCTCAGATATATATGAGGTAGATGTTCTACTACTGAGATAAATCTCCAGTCTTTCAAAATTTTCACTTAGGAAATTCTTTAGCTCTTTTTTTGGTGAATATTTGCTTTTGAAGACTTACTAGCAAGATTTATAGGATAGCAGCAAGTAGGAAAAACAAAAGCTAAAAGGAAATATGCTAAAGTAATCCCTGCATCACAAGAATTGTTCTTTTGCATTTCTTTAGAGAATATTTAAGTTCATACCATTTTGAGTTGGATTGTATAAAAGGTTCTATTTTCCAGCTTGTATATTCCTATTCTTAATAATGTTGCATGGGTATTTACTGAGTAACAGTGAGGAATCTGCTCTTCTAGAATAATCCAGCACACTTAAAAATGAAAATTCAAGATTCACTGTCATATAATAGTTTTTAAAAACAGCAATATTTTTTAGGTAAAATATCATGTGGGTTCCTATTACCTTGTATGCAAAAGAATGATTTTAGATTTCTGAATAACTTTTTCCCATTTACTTCTCAGTTTAACAGCATAGCTTCAATCACGGATGACACTTTCTGCAAGGCTAACGACACTCGCTACATTCGGGAGCGCATAGAAGAGATCCGCCTGGAAGGCAATCCAGTTGTCCTGGGAAAACATCCCAATAGCTTCATTTGCCTAAAAAGATTACCTATTGGGTCATACTTTTAACTACTGCCAGTGTAGTTTACAGTCTAAAGTATCCATACTTAATCCAAAGGAACATAAATACTAGTTTAGTATGAACATTTCATCTCACTATAAAGGAATCCTATGTTTTAAGCAGGGGGGTCCAAAATTCTTATATTGTAACATGCCAAAAAAAAAAAAACAACTGAATTTCTTATGTCAAAACAGAATAATGTAAAAGTAAATAGGATTAAAAATTCCTTCTAGTTTATACTAGACTAGCATTTAAATGGCATGCTTTAACATAAATTCCAGCATTAGAGATGCATTATTGCTTTTAGTAATGAAGCAAAAGAAGTCCAAGAAATTTTCACTTGTTTCTTTCCTGGAGTTTATTGCATCTAAAAAGCATTTAAGGCAGATGTTCCAAAAACTCTGAAAAGCCAAATAGTTCAATGGGCTCCCATTTTTATTTTATGATTCCTTAGTATTTGCTATGAAACACAAACTTTGTTTTCTTCCTAGGAAAGCAGCTACTTTACTGCTTTACTGTATTTTTCACTTAGCCTAAGAAGTAAGTTGTACTTACTTTTAAAAATTAAAAAAAAAAAAGTAGAATTTTACTCTCCTATAAAGAACAAATAAAAAAATGTTCAAGATTTGCTTTGTGGTCAGATGATCAGTCTTTAGTAAATTACTATTAAAATTAAGTTTAATAGTGACGTCTACTAAAAAAAATTTAAAAAGCTAAACAAACCCAAACCAGAAACTTTATTTTTAAAAAATGGAAATTCTATGCATTTCTCAGAGGTTTATCTACTTTGAATAATTTTCTAATTTTTCATACTAAGAATGAGTCTCATCAAAAACTTAATTAAATATAAGAAATGAAAATCAATCTTTGGCCCAACAGCAAGTGATGATAACTCTGCCAGATGGACGCTCCTAAATTAACTTCCTCTTGCCCACGTCCCACTCAGAAATTTCAGTCTATGCATTGCTTTGGAGTTAAGGAAGTTGCCACTATTTTTACCAACATGAATATGATCTGTACATAGCAAAGCAATATCAATTCCATAAGTTATGAATTGGTCTCTATACAATATTATTCCTTGAATAATACTCATTTGATTCCTTCCTCATTTTCAAGGCCGACTCCAAATGAAAACTGTTTTAAGGCCACAGCTTTTATTCTAATAATACTTATCAGCTAATTCATTTATCTTGATCAATTAATGATTGTAGCTGTTATACCACTTTCTTATCATTTTGTGTGCATGCCTCATTTTCTCTGTGACTGAAAACTCAAAGAGTACTGAATAGTTTTATACTTTTATGGTGCCTAGCATAACAACACATTTGAATTAAATATATAATAAATGTTGTAAAAACTATCAAGGGTTCTATTATATCTAAAAAAATAGACTATGATAATCTTGACTAAATCAATAGGAATAAACTCTATGGGAATCAATGGGAATAACATTATGTAACAAGCCTGAGATTGGGGAAGGTGTTCAAATAAATCAACTAAGTTTCTACTTTTGAAAAGAATGTGTACACACATACATTTCTGTGATACTGAGACCCAGCACAGAGCCTCATGCATAACAGAGACAAGCCTATCACTAAACAATAAAAAATCTATGTCATCTTTAATCTTTTTCAAAAAAATTTACTATTAGCGTGTTTGTGTGTACATGCATACATGCACATGATATGGGTATATACAGCATGAATACCCTAGTATACATGTGGAGGTCAGAGAACACCTTTCCAGAGTAGCTTCTCTCCTTCCATGTTTATAAGGTTCCAGAGGTGAATCTCCAAAAGTCATCAGGTTTGTTCAACAAGCACCTTTAACTCCTGAACCATGTTGCTGGCCCTATAATTTTTTCATAATACGATTTGATGAGAAAAACATCATAACTATCAAATTTTAAAGACAATAGTTCAAATGAAATAATGGTTAGGGAGAAAGAAATTCTAAAAAATTCTAAAATTTTTTCTTTATGGGGTTGACAAGACAGCTTGGCTCGCAGGTTAAGGCACTTACTTGAATATCTACAGACTCAAATTTGATTCCAGAATCCACTTGGTGGATGGAAAAGACCACTTTCTACCTTGGACCTCCACATGTATGATATGGTATGCATACCTGCTCTCTTTCTCTTTCTTTCTCCCTACCTCCCTCTCCCCCTCAAATAAATAAATTAGAAAAGAATTTTCTTAAAAATGTGATTTGGATGCTAGATAAGAAGATATGAAAATGAGTAGATTACATCTTCATCTAAATGTCCTTAATTTGCAAATAAAATAATATAAATTATACAACCAAGATTCAGAAGGTACCAATGGAAATTT
The DNA here is from genome assembly GCA_023101885.1 of Typhlomys cinereus. Classification (NCBI taxonomy): domain Eukaryota; kingdom Metazoa; phylum Chordata; class Mammalia; order Rodentia; family Platacanthomyidae; genus Typhlomys; species Typhlomys cinereus. The sequence continues at coordinate 2,296,788 of JALPQD010000115.1, read as the reverse complement.
AAAAAGCAAATTATTTTGATCCACATATATGTATATTATATATTCCATTCTTAATGATGATATTCAAAGAAATAGTCTTCAAAATGACTAAAATGATTTATGTTTTAGAAACTTCACAGAAAGAGATGAAAGACATACATAAAAGTAAAGACATTCTATGTTCATGAATTGGAAGATGTATATTGTTAAGGCAATGAAACAACTCCCAGATTCAATGTAATCTCTATGAAAGGTCAATGACAACTTTTTGCAGAAACAAAAAATCCACTCTAAAATTCACATAGCTTATCAAAAGACCATAAACACAAAAAAATGGGAAAAAAGAACTTTATACTTTCTAATTTCAAAACTTATTACAAAGCTATAGTAACCAGTGTTTTATTGCCATCAATACCTCTGTATATCTCTAGTCTAAGACAAAAATGTTCAAGAACATACACAAAATCATTGTAACTCCTCAAGGGACTGCAGAATGAAAACTGCCCATATTTTATTCTAGAGAAAATCTTACCCCTGACAGATTTCAATACAATCAAATAAAATAAATTTAATAATAAAAAAGAAGAGAACCTAAAATAAAAGGAGGATTAGAACCAGCCTTAAAACAATAGTCATAACGTGGTAGGCTTTAGGGGGAACCTGAACTTTCAAATATTTATGTTGATTCTTCTCAGAACATTTTATATATATAGCTCATAGTGGCCAATTATTTATGCTATCCAACTTAGGAGGGTTTGAGGGATTGTAATGCAGGCAAACATACTTCTGCTGCTTATACCTCCCAAACAAATAAAAAGTCATCTTTAAAGTATTTCCTTTAGGCTTAGAAACATTACTTTACAATAAGTTAGGTTTCCTATGTTCAAAATGTACAATAATCAAGCAGTTCAAATTAGAATTTTGTTGAGAAGTCACAATTATACTGTTTCATGATAATCCTATAGCCATTATATTCCTTACTAGCATTTTTCTGGTATTTCAAATATCACCTCATTCCATAATATGAATTATTCACTGACTCAAATTGAAGCTCCTGCACCATTTATGACAAATAGCTGTAAATCTCTGAGGCAAGGAAGGTACTGTCTGTTCCCTGAAAACATCAAGGAAAGTGCTAGGACTGTATCACCACATGATCACCAGTTTCATTTTCCGTGTGCATTTAAATTCAAAAACTTCAGACTTTACCTTGAAATGCTTAAATGTGCGCTTACGGTACTCATACCACTCCACGAAAAAATTCAGGCTTCGGAAAAACATGAGCAAATCTCTTTTTTCTTCTGCTCTGTAAAAATAGGATTCTATGATTAATAAGTAGTAACATTAGACAATAGACCCTAGCTATCTGTTTATTTTTTCCTTATTTTTATGTTAACACTGAAAAAATGCTCATTAAATTATTGCACTGAAACCCTACACTTCTCTAAGTATCTCTTTTATGATTAGTAATGCTACCATCTCAGCCTGAAGATTCTTACTCAAATGTTTAAACCTATCCATGATTTCAGTCACTCAAAATGCCACATTCTCCAGGAAATCTTATTTGATGAATTAATATAATATGCTTTCTAGTACAGAGCTCGGATCCCACAGAAGTGCCTGAGTGGATAGGGGAGTCTTCCTTACGCTAGCAATAGGAGTAGTAAGAGCAGTGAGTATGTGGTCCCTTAGAAACTACTGGAGGCTGGCTAACAGGAAGACCAACCACATTTCTAGAAAGTTGAAACTTTTAACAAGACCTTATTGGAGGATGTTGTTGGAGAGGGAGTTCAACTAAAAACTCTAGACACTGGTATTCAGTGGAGAGTCCTGGTTAGTGAACACACTGATTGCTAGGAGGGTTATGTGCTAAGATTCCACAAGAAAGCTACAACAATCCCATAGTTCCTCAGACCTTAGTTTATTTTAACACTACTATTTGGCTATTCCTGGAGGCTTATTCTTTGTAATGGTAACAATAAGTATAGTGATTTCAGTAAATGAGTCTGAGGAGGGTGTGGGAATTTTTGAAAGTCTATCTGTCAGCTGTAGACCCTGTCACTTGTAGCTAGTATCTGAAGTAGAGGAAGATCTATAGGAGACTTCCACTATAACCTTATGGGGTATTGTTTCAGAATTGAAATGAAGGACATCTGATAGGTACCAGAACAACCACCTCAGCCTACCTGTTCCCTTAAAGCTGTAATTTCATTACTTTGCCTGTGAACTCGCACAGAAATCTAATTCTCTTAATATTACATCTATTGTCTACAAACAATAAGAAACTAAGATCCAAGCATTCACTTAGTTATTCACTTCATAAATGGTTGATGGCTGTAGGAGTTGAGTTTGTGTTTTAGCCATGACAGAGTAAAAGTACATTTCAGCTGAATACTGCCATTAACAACTACACAATTTAAAACGCTGAATATACATAAAACAAATATCAGACTATCTGAACCATGGGCAGAAAAAAATGGAATAGGCAGTTTTAGGGAATTAAGGAGAAACTTGGTGATGGATTCAGTGGGTTTTATTTTCTATCTCAAACACTTCTCAGTTTGGACACCACAGACGGCCACAACCCACAATGGCCAGAGGGTGCAGTGTAAAACAAAACAATGAAAACAAGTAAAGGTGAGGGAAAGACCATCTCCTTTAGTTGGCACAAGTTATTAAAGATGAGAAGTGGAGGCTCTAATGCCAAAAAGAACTGTGTTCCTTTCCCTCAAAATCAGGCCTTCTGGCCACAGAGACGGCAAGAAGCCTGCAGACTGGCACTGCCAGCAGAAAACAAAACAGGCAGAGCAGTGGCTTTCACTGGGGAGAGAAGGACTCTGCATTAGACAGCACCATCTGACCCTAAACAGTATGAGCAAGGGTTAGGCTCCGCCTTGCAAGCAAAAGGACCTGAGTTCAGATCCAAATCCCAATCCCGGATCCCATGTAAAATTGCCGGGAGGAAATGGCAGCAGCCTGTACTTCCTGTCCTGGAAGGTGAAGCCTGGGAAATCCCAGAGAAAAACAAAAAGGAGGTAGAAACAATCTAGGATGATTCTTGAAGTCACCCTTGGGCCTTCACAGGGACACACATACAAATACATACATACAAACACACACACAACACACACACACATACACACACACAAAGTACAATCAAAAGCAAAAAAAAAAGTAAATTAGAAAGCATTCCAATCTTTTTTAACGTTTATTTATTGTGTGTGGTGTGTGTATGTGTGAAAGGGCACTGTGTGTCCCTCTGTGTGTGTGTGTGTGTGTGTGTGTGAGAGAGAGAGAGAGAGAGAGAGAGAGAGAGAGAGAGAGGGCACTGTGTGTCTCTGTGGAGGACCAAGGGTGATACTTCGGGAATTATCCTGGATTGCTTCTACTGTCTTTTCACTTCACTCTGGGATTTCCCAGGCTCCACCCACCAGGGCCAGAACTGCAGGTCATCATCATTTTGGCCTGGTATTTTTATGTGGGACCTGGAATCTGAACTCAGGACCTTCTGCTTATGAGGCAGAGTCTTAAACACTAAGCCATCTCTCTAGCTCCTCGAGCAGAACTTTTATCTAAAACCGTAAAACCCATTATGCTTTGGATTCGTGCAGCTATTGGGCTATCAAACATTCCAATCTTATTCTCCACCCACAAGGCTGTTGAACATGAAGATACACTCTCAATTCTCCATACCTAGACTAAGAAAGAGAAAGAAGCAATCCATCCATATGAGCCATCCCCAATGATATTATCAGCAGAATTTTCACCAGAAAGGCAGAAGGCAGTGTGTCAAAACATTTGAAACATTAAAATAACTATAAACCAGGCATCCTATAGAACCTTTAGAACTAGTTTTCGGAAGAGAGGAATACAGGAACACTGCTTGTCGTCTGGAGACCATGTACCTGTCAAGTACTATTTTTTTTTTGGTTGTTGTTGTTGTTCCCCTTTCTAACTCTAATCAGGGATGAATCGTTTTTAATCATTTGCTTTTGAAACTTGTAATCCCAGAAACAATTACAATCACTGTTACTCTGGTTCCCAAGAATTTTCTGTGCAAAATCCTGACAATCACTAATGATGGAAGCAAAAATTTGGGATGTTTAAATGAAGACTGCATAAGGCCAGTGAGATAACTCATGGCTAAGGGGCCTGCTGGCAAACTTGGTGACCTGAATTCAATCTGTTCACATGGTAGAAGGAGAGAACCGCTTCCAAAAGCTGTCCCTGTCGGCCACTGCAATTCACTGTCGTCTTACCGGTGTCTATGGTTCTCTGTCTGCCTCCTCCTCCACCTCAAGTAAATACAATAATTCTAAAGGCTGCTCTCAGAACTTTAGTAACGGCTGCAACAAATTAAAAACAATTCATGTCATAATACAAAAAGGAAAAAGGTAAGGAAGAATTTAAGATATTCTCAGCATAACAGATGGAGTTCAATACTTTTAGATCTGTCTGTAGGAAATACGGGATACCTTCATGGTAAAATGAAAAAAATAATACAAAGAGCTTGACCCCATATGAAGAAATAAGGACTCGATAAAGGCAAATACATGGTTTATTATTAAAGAATTATTATATCAATAATATTATTATAGGCTCCTGCTCTATTTTTGGTTTTCTATATGATTTAAAAGACTAATACTTTTTCAAAAATCAACTATTAAGTCTATATGAAGTGTAGTTATTCCTCAGCATTTAGAGGGAACTGGTTATAGAATCCCCATGGATACCAACATCTATAGATGCTCACTATTCTTGTATTAAATGACATAGTCTTTACATGTAATCTATACACAACCTCTCATACAAGTTAAACCATCTCTACATTGCTTATAATACAATGAAAATAGATGTTATATTGCATTGTTTACAAAATGGTAAGGAAAAGCCTGTACATCTTTAGTATAGATGCAAAGCTTTTTCTAAATATTTTTGAACCACACAGTTACAGAACTCAGAGTATGGAAGAATAACTATGCTGCTGCAACTTTTGTTTGCAATTATACATATTGTTTCCTATATAATTTCAGAAAATAACATACTTAACAGAATTATTAGCTTATGTCTTGGGCATACAACACTCAAGTATGTGTGATACTGTGACATACACTACTGAAAAGATAAGAGAGAATTATAGAGAATCGTAGCTTTTCTCTTACCGAAAGTAAGCTGGGATAATTTCAAATTACAATGCTATAACTTAGTTGTGGTCATGATTTGGATCTTAAATGTTCTGCAAAGGCTTGCACATTAGGTGGTTGGTCCTAAATATACCTATATTCAGAAAGGCATTTAGGAAGTGACTGGATCATGATCTTACTTCATGAATGGATTAATACATTTATGGATTCAAAAGAAAATGCACCATGGGAAGAAAGTAACAAAAACTTTAGGAGGGATGCCCTGGTTGGAGGAAGCAGGTCACCGACAGTATGCATTTGAAAGGTGTATTTGTCCTGGCCCTTCCTCCCTTTGTCTCCTTTTGCTTCCTGACCACCAGAAGTGAGTAACTTTGGCCTAGCATATGATCCCCACCTAGCATATGATGCTCTGCCTTATTACATGATCGGGAATATCAGAGATATATGACCATGGACTGAGACTACTAAAACCATAAACCAAAAGAAATCTTTCTTTCTTTAATTTGATTTCTTTCAGGTGTTTTATTACAGTGATGGGAAATTAACAAATAGGTTAGATTTAATTCCTTTATATCTACCAAGGAAAACAGTTTAGACTGTACACAAAATTAAAAATCAGGAAGGAATTTAGAAGATTCATATGGGAGAACTGGAATTTGACATAAATACCTTCCATCTTGAGGCAGGAGCTTCCATAATGACTGACAAGAGATTCTGGCTCACAATCAAGACAAGACATAAACAGAACTTCGTACCAAACCAACAGGATAAACAGTATTGAGACTGTTGACATTTCCTCCTAGATACAACTGTAAACAACTGCTGTCTTAGAGAGATCATTAATCTCCACTGTCAGACAGCTGCCAAAGATTTAGATGCCCAAGATTCCTCAACTGCACATAAGAAAAACAAAATCAAGGAAAGATGGGACTTTGTAGAACAACTGCCCCCATTTGATTGGCAATGTCCCAATTTGGAGGTAGATGTTTCTTTTAAAGTCGCCCTGGGAATTTATATGGAAGAAAAAATAAATCAGCAAAATGCAAAAGTAGTTACTAATGAAAAAAAAGATGAGGGAGAAAAAAAGCTATAAGACATTGAAAGTAAGAAGCAAAATAATATAGTCCATCCTGATTAGTAATGACTTTTAAGTAGAGGCTGGAGATGACTCGGCGGTGAAGATGCTACAAGCAACCTAATAAGCTGAGCTTTGATCCCCTGAGCCGGCAGAGTGGAATGAGAGAACTAATGTCTGAAAAGTTTTCAAATCTATGAGAAGGGGTGTGTGTGTGGCAGTGGTATATGAGCCAAGGTGACTGCTTGTTTTCTCATTCTCTCTCTCCCTCCCTCCTTTCTTCCCTCCCTCCCTCTTTTTCTTCTCCTCAAATAAAAAAAATAAAAAGTAAACAAAAAGCAAAAGGGTGCCATAGATAAGAAAGGGTCATAGAGTGGGTGAATATGATCAAAGTCCATCATATATGCAAGGATGGAAATGTGGAACCTTGATATGTCACCATATGCTCACTTTAAATAGATTAAATTTTCCAATAAAAAGTAAAGTCTTACAAAGTTTATATATATATATATATATATATATATATATATACACACACATATATATGTGAATGAATGATTCCCATGTAACAGCCATACACAATTGTTTCAAACATCTGTAACCACTGCAACCTATGGGAAACAGAGGTAGAGATACAAGAATCTACATAAACTTGAGGGTCAGCTAGCCTGGGCTATGTAGTGGGGAAAAAAACTCAGTGGCTCAAAAAATAAGGCAGAAAGAGATAACAGAAAGAGATGTGATATGGACTGTTGGCCTACAAACATGGTAAGTCCCCACACAAGCATACATATAAATACGACATGAATTTTAAAAAAAAAATTCAATTAAAAAAATACTGTTCCAAGTGAGGCAAATCAGTCCATAACAGGGGAGGTTGGGGGATACTTCATGGTTCTACTTAATTTTATTTATTGTGCGTGTGCGTGTGTGTGTATGTGAGGAAGAGAGCGGGTACTATGTCCCTGTGGAAGATCAAGAGTGTCTTCAAGAATCATATTGGATTGCTTCTACCTCCTTTTTTGCTTTGTTCTGGAATTTCCCAGGCTCCACCCATTAGAGCTAGAAGTGGAGGCCATCTGTTCCACCTGGCGTTCTTATGTGGGACCTGGCATCCAAACTCAGGACCTTCTTCTTGGGAGGCAGAGTCTTAACCTTTGAGCCATCTCTCCAGCCCCAAGGTTCGACTTTTATGAGTTACTTGAAATATTTTTTTTAAAGTAGAATAGTGGAAAAACAAAAGTGGAAATTATTAGGATTTTTGGTTGTTTGTTGATTTTGTACTTCTTGTTATTTAGAAGTACACTCTCACTACTGTAAGCCAGGCTGATTTCAATTTGTGATCCTCCAGTCTTTGCCTCCTGATGCTGACATGTGTCCTCAATTTTGACTGAAAAAATCATTGTTTAATAGATGTAGAGTTTTAGGCACCAAGATCCTTGGAGGCAAGGGATTGACAGCCACAGTAGTGTTCCTATGCTTAAGGGGAACACAGGAAAGGGTTCAGGGAAATGCCACTGGGTCCTTGTACGTCATCGGAGAGGAGGCCCAGAGGAGAGTCAGGCATGCACAAGAAAGGACTCTGGGAATTGGGGCGGGAGGACACGGGGAGGATGAGGCGGGAGGGGTGAGGGGAGGGAGAGCAGGGGGTTCGGGGGGAGGAGGAGGGAGGGAGGGAACTGGTGTACCTATTAAGTTTGTATGAGCTGAAATAATAAAAAATGTATTAAAATTTAAAAATAAATAAATAAATAAATAATAGATGTAGAGTTTTAATTTTTAGGACACTGTTGATGGCTTTACAATATTATGAGTATTTAATAAAATTGAACACTTAAATATGGTTAATGTGATAATTTTAATATGAGTATTTTACCATAATAAAAAGAAAAAAGGACTGTATCAGTTCCTCAGTTGCATGGGATGTACTTAGTAACCAAAGTGTCCCAAGTTCAATCACACACACACACACACACACACACACACACACACACGTGCGCACAAACATACACATGTGGAAACCAATGCATATAGTCAAACCAAGGCAAGAAAATAGAACATAACAAACCACAAAAGGAAAACAAAGTAACAGAATAGCTAAATGAACACACAGGTACATGACAATGTATTTTACAGAGAACAATGGATACGAAGCTTTAAATATGTCTACTATCTATTACAATATTTTAGTTTTTTATTACTTGTCTTATACATGAATTCGCTGAATTTAGGTCATTATCACCCAAACCCATTCCCCTTCCAACCACTAGAAATTTTCTTCCTAAGCAGTGTCTCTCTTCTATTTACATTTCTTTTGTGTAAGGGGTCCACCGAGTTTCATCAGTTCTGGCTGCACTGACTTGTATCTGAACAGTTGCTAGAGCACAGGCAATGTATCAGTGGGTACACACTGAAGAAAGCAGCCAGTGCTAACTCTTGACAGTACCTGAGGGAGGTATGGGGGCCTCATAAGCCTTTCCCGTCCTCATGAAATGTTAATAGGTAAATGTTACTCTCGTGCAGGTGTTGTGGAAGTAAACATAGCTGCAGTGAGTCCATAGGTGCAGCAGCCCTGCCATGTCCGGAAGATGCCATCTGACAGCAGCCCTCTCCACCCACTGGCGCCCACATTCTTACCACCCCCTATGTTCCCTGAGCCTGGGGGACCTTATATTTCCTGCTTGCGACAGAGCATTCCATAGTCACTTCGTCTCTGCATTTGGTGCTTTTAATTCTCTAAATTAAATGCCTTCCATCATAAAAGGAAGCTTCTTGCTTGAGGACTGATAGCCTTACTAATCTGTAGCCTGTGAAGTGGGTGGCTATTATAAGATTTCTAACTTTTTGAGCATATAAGTTATTCTCCAAAGAATATCACCATATGAAGAACAGCAGTTTCTTTAAAACATATTACAAGCCTGAAAGACAAAATATCCTATTTTTCCACCAAACAAGCAAAAAAATAAGCTCTTCATTATGTGATAAGCTTATAAGCCAAGAAAAATCATCTTAGAAGCTGTAAAGTTAAAGTCTGCACACACATACATGTTCATGCCTGCTCATACACACAGGCACAGCAGCCTGGTGATAGGAGTATACTATTTTTAAAAGATACAGTAATTCATAATTCTTCTAGGCGCATATTTTCATAATGAATGCTATTATTTTAGCACATATAGTTTTCAATTACATACAAAAATTGTGTATGTTGGCTCTTACAATCATAAGATTGATTGTAATTAATCTGTTTTTCCTAAGCAAAGTCCAAACTTTAGCAAATGTAAAACAGATGTTATGGATTTTCTTTCACAAAATGTTGGCAATAACACATTTCAACTTCAACTAAAGTAGTCAGAAAACTAGAATGATTCTAAATACCTCCTTCTTAAATGTAATATAAAACATAAAAAGTGATCTGAAAATAAAAATTCTAAAGTGTTCTTCTAAAAATTAATTCCTAGTTCAAAGTTAGATGGATATTACAAATTAATTCTCTAATATATTAGCATTGGCTCTCATATATTATTGGTGGTATTCTAAAATAGTATGAACGATTTGGCAGTGTATATAAAACATAACAAATCTACCCTTGTCATAAGACTCACTGATTCCAGTTCTGCTTATTTACTCTAGAGAAAAGAAAACTTATACTCACATAAAAACCTGCACTGAATGTTTATAGCAACGCATATGTATGTATCTGAATATATATACAACATGTTCCCTTACTGGTAGAAATACATTCCAAGACTTCCAATAGATATCAGAAACCAGAAATAATATCAAACAAACCCTACATATGCAATGTGCTTATACAACATAACTTGGCCACACTAAGAGATTAATAGTAAGTAATAATGAAATGGAATAATTATACTGCAATGTAGCTATATATAATTGTTACATGCTAATTCTACTAAAAACTGAAAGAATACAAATGATCTTTGATAGATTAAAAAGGTAAAATCTGGTACATCCAAATACACTCTGAAATGAAAAGAATGGAATGGGTTTTATCAGGGCTTAAAGCAGGGTAAGAATTACAGAGCATGACTATAAAACAACAGTATAAAACTTTCATGTATGTGTATGCTACCTGAACGATTCAATCTTTGTTTGTTTGACGCTTTCCCTATTAGCACAGCAAAGTCTAGCACTTGTCATTTTTCTATCTTAGATTCCAGTGCCAGCATTACAGGCATGTACTAGAAGTTCAGCATCTTGTAGTTGACACACAAATCTACACATGCGGTAAACTCAAAGGCTGTACATTAGGAATAGCAACTTTATTACATTTTCTCTTCAAGTAACTAGACAAAATCTTGAACCTATTCCTCAGGAAGAGGCTTGCTAAGCAGGACCATTCCAGATTGCTTGGCTGCTCAGGAGTCTCTTACAAGCTTCTTCACTGCTGGGGGCGGGGTGTCTCCTGCAGACTGCCCTGGCTGGCTTGGCTGGCTTGGCTGGCAGGAGAGTCTTCCCTAGCTGTTGCTTACTCTTTACCCACATCCTGGGGGAAGTCCCACCCCCTAGCTTGTTACTCTCAGGAACTTCCTGAGAATCACCAGTTGATTATTTACTGAGACTGGGGCAAATTTACTAAGGATGGCTGCCCAGAGGAAAAAGTGCCACACAACAGGTAGAAAGAGAAAACTGACTTCTGAAAGTAGTCCTTTGACTTCCACATGCTGGCCATGGTGTGCACAGGTATTTCTTCTCTCTCTCTCTCTCTCTCTCTCTCTCTCTCTCTCTCTCTCTCTCTCTCTCCTCCCTCTCTTCTACCTTTGAGACAGTTTCTCACTCTCTCACTTTTTCTGCCTCCCTCCCTTCTAATAAATTTTTTTAAATACAATTTCATATGACAATACAGAAGAACCTTACATAGTTAAGGAGAACAAATAAAACTGCATTTACATGAAGCTCAAAGATGAAACAAGAAAAAGGAAAGTTCAAAAACCTGCAAAGTGGGACTAATTGTGAGGACTGAAGACAACTATTAGGATATGGTGAAGAAAGAGTGACGAGAGGATATTCAAGTTACTCTGCTATGGCTACAATAAAATACTCTGACCCAAGCAACTTATAGAAGAGGTTTATTACTCCATAGGGAACAGATGGTGGAAGGCAAAAGCAAGTTGGGAGCAGGAGGCTGCTGTTACTTTACAGACATACAGGAGGAAGGCCAAGGTGAAGCCGAGTTACCAAACTTCAAGACCCAAACCCCAAGGAAGTCCTCTAGCAAGACTCCAACCTCCCAGAAGTTACAGAGCCTTGAAAATAGTAACACCATCTGGGAACCAAGTATTCAAACACATGAGCCTGAAGGAGGACAAGTGGGGAGACTGAACAGCTTGGGTCTGTATTACATATATACTTTGCTACTTTTTAGCAATTCCTTCAGCCATATACCTATGAACTGTGTGCTTTTCTTTATGCTTATGATTTTTTTAAGAAAAAGTTTTTAAATGGAAACCCAATAGTCAATTAAGTACATGACTATACTGTACATCTTTTATTGGAAATTTACTATGTCTGGTTGGGTACTAGGATAAAGCAGTACACAAGAACAAGGCATAATTCTTGCCCTTAACAAAGAGTGGGCAAATCTCTAGACACTGAGATAAAAATTGAAACATCATAGAATAAAGGAAGCTAAGCATGTCCTGGAAGAGCCAGAGAATTAGGAATAATGTCCACATACAATAGGGAATAAGATCTTAGACCTGTATGAGAGATAAAAAATAGACCTCTACATAGCTGCATGCTCTCAGGCTACTACTGCAGAAGAAGGTACACTATACAAACTCCACCTTCAGGGCAAAGAATGAACAAGAAGGCTGTATTAAATGCCTGCACCATAAATAGCTAAAAAAAAAAAAAAGTCATGCTAGATGTTCCACCCTAAACAGGACATCTAAACCACTTCCCTAACCAAAGGTTCAGGAAATATAGAGGAAGAGGGATCTGTAAGATTACAAGAGCCTAAAAGGGGTACAGGAGAGCAGCCACATATAGCCTTCAGGGTTGTTTAATCCATGAATTCACTGCAGCTACATATATTTCCACAAGACCTGCACAGGATTTGTCCTATGAACATTTCACCACAGAAGACGGCAGATCTCAAGATGCCCCATGCAGCCTACAAGAGGCTGATGAGGGTTAATGCTGATGGGAGGAAAGAAAAAATGCTTTCCTCAGTAACGCACCCACTGATACATGATTCAGGCTCCAACAAGTACTCAGGCAAATGTCCTTAAAGGCAACCCAGGTAAAGCTCAGTGGGATACTGTTCAGCAATGCAAAGGAACAAACTACTCATATATGTAACTATATGAGTGAATCTCAAAGGCACTATCCTGAGTAAAATGCACTGTGCATTTTAATTCAAAATTATACTGTTGTGATTTGAATGTAAAATGTCCCTCACAGTTCATGTGTTCAACTACTTTGTCCCCGGCTGGCCTCATGGTTTGGGAAGGTTGTGAAACCTTCAGGAGGTGCATTGCTGGAAGTATGTCACTGGAACAGTTTTAAGATTTGACAGCCCAGGCTCACTTCCAGTGCTTCCTCAGTGTGGCCACAATGTGTACCAGTCACCATGCCTTGCCAGCCTGCTATCATTCCTTTCCTGCCATGATGGGCATTTATCCCTAAGCCAAAATAAATGCTTCCTCCCTTAAGTTTGCTTGGTACCAGGACTTTGTCATAGCAAAAGATAAGTAACTAGGAGACACACACAGACAGACACAGACAGACAGACACACACAACACACACACACACACACACACACAATATGATTCTATACTCTAGAAAAGGCAAAACTGAACAGATGGGAATACATCAATACTTGTCACGACATAGGAGTGGGAGTTCACGTTTACAAAGAGCAAAACAAGGGAGTTTCTTCGGTATTATGAAAATGTACTTTACTATGATTATGACGGTAGCTATATTAAGTTGTATTTCCATCAAAATGGGTTAAATGAGAGCAGTCAATGAAGTTGGAAATGGAATGGATGGGTGTTTCACAGCAGACTAGTCATAAAACAAAGAAAAATTAATAAACCAAAAGATTGATCTGAATAATGACCATGAAATATTAAAAATAGAAAATATGAGAAGATACAAGAAAGATCTAGATGAACATACATCACAATCTCTAAAATGAGAATCAAGAGAAAGTAAGAGTTCTGTTTCCAAGACATAAAATTCTTCAGATCACTCTCAATCTAACAAGAAAATCTGAATAACTGATAAAAACATACTATTCCTTGAGCTCATCAAAAGCTTGAAATTACACAGCAAGAGCATAAATTAAAAACTTGTTTCTCAAATTATATTAAGAGTAAAAGGCACATAAATAGTTCACTGTTAGTTAGATAAGGAGAAAAAATTATTGTACAAGTCAATATAATAGAAAATCAGCTAAAACTGACAAATTCTTAAAGAGCAAATGTTAATAAACATGACTTTGGAAGGCACAAGAACCACATACGAAAACAACGTTGTACCAGAAGAACTTGGTCCATGGCAGGAATCCAGACAAAACTCTCCTCACTAACATAGGCATGCTTTAAAAGTACAGGCATGAAACCTAAACTCTTGACAGAAGCAAAAACCTTAAGTCACTGAAGATAAGAAAGAAATGTAATGTTTCCAAGAGAGAAGGTCAACTCATCTGACTCTGGAAGAAGGATTAGAAAAAACTCTTTTTCTAGGGGCTGGAAAGATAGTGCAGGGGTTACGGCTTTGCCTCCCAATCAAAAGGACCTAGTTCAGATCCCAGATCCCATATAAAAATGCCAGATGGAATGGTAGTGACCTGCCCTTCCAGCCCTAGAAAACAGAGCCTGGGAAACCCCAGAGCAAAGCCATGAGGTGGTAGAACAATCCAAAATAATTTCTGAAGTCACTCTTGAGCTTCCACAAGCACACACAGTGCCTCTTCTACACACACCCAAATACACATACACACCACACCAGTGTGTGCTAAAAAATAATAATAATAATAAACAAATAAAAAAAAAAAAACTCTGCTTCTAACCAAAAACAGGAAGCAGTGAAAACCCTGTGTTCCATGGAAAGGAACAAGACATTCATGGGGCCTATGATGCCATAAACGCTAGACATCAACTCCAAATGGATCAAAGACCTCAATATTAGACTAGAGACTATAAAACTCCTAGAAGAAAAAAATAGGAACTATCCTCGAATCTACTGCCCTTGGCCAGCATTTCCTCAATTAAGACCTCAAAGGCACAGAGAATAAAGTCCAACACTAAACAAGTGGGACTATCTGAAATTAAAAAGCTTTTGCTTAGCCAAAGAGACGTGAATCAACCAAAAAGCCAACCTACAAAATGGGAGAACTTCTTGATTAACCATCATCTGAGAGAAGACTAATACCCAAGTACATGTTGAACTTCAAAAACTAAATACCAAGGAAGTAAACAACCTCATCAAAAAATGAGCTATAGAACTGAAAAGAAACTTCTCACAAGATGAAATTCAAATGTCTAACGAACATCTCAAAAAATGTTCTGTCTCCCTAGTCATCAGGGAAATGCAAATTAAAACCACCCTGAGATATCGTCTCACTCTAGTCAGAATGGCTAAGATCCAAAACACAGACAACAGCAAATGCTGTCATGGATGTGGAAAGAAGGGGACCCTCATACGTTCCTGATGGGATTGTAAACTCTTACAACCCCTTTAGCAATCAATTTAGAAGATTCTAAAAGGTTAAAGATTGAAATTTCATACGACCCAGCTATACCATTCCTGGGAATATTCCCAAAGAACACTGTATCCTGTATCAAAAACGTGTACAAGCATGTTCATAGTAGCCCTTTTCACAATTGCAAAGAAATGGAACCAACCTAGATCTCCAACAGCTGATGAATGGTTAATGAAAATGTAGTACATATATACAATGGAATACTATTCAACTGTCAGGAAAGATTAACCAATGAAATTTGCGGTAAATGGTTGGAACTAGAAGAAATTATATTGAATAAAATATCCCAGATGCAGAAAGACAGACACTGTATGTTCTCCCTTACAAATGGATCCTAGCATTAAACCCTCAGTTTGATGAAATCAAACAGAAACTCCCCCCCCTTAGGATTTTTTTTAATTTATTTTTTCCACTCATACAAACGCAAAGAAACAAGTTGGGATGGAGGATGGAAGAAGATCCCAAAAGAGCAGAAACAAAAGAACGTAGGTAAACAGTTTTAAAAGGCTTTATGTAATTGAAAAGTCTTAAGAGAGAGGAACAGGAATAGGACACACTAGAGAGTAGGGTGAGCCTCCAGCTCACCCCCCTACAACTCCAGGACAGGGAGTACACACTCAGCACTGTAAACAGCAGTGGAGAAGATGGAAACTGACTCTAGACAGGATCAGATACTAACCACAATACCCAAGAGTAAACTTCTATCTAAACACCTGTCATTTTGTCTTTGAATAAGAGAGAATCTCAACACCCAAACAAGAGGCAGTCTAGTGCAATAGAAGAGCAGTGAAACGGACAACAGCAATCAACCAGAATGCAGAGTACCAACAACCCTGATACATACTCAGTCAGAATCAGGCCAACCAAATCTCTTCCCATCCTAATGCTCAGAAAATCTTGTGGAAGAGGGAGCAGTAAGATTAACAGTCTAGGGATGGGGAGGTCCACTGGTGGCCAAAATAGTCCATTCAAGGCAGGATTGCTATATCCAGGAACCCTCTAATAAGACTTACCTCACCAGGTCTACACAATGGCTGACATATTAACATTCCTCCATGGACTGGTGAGCATCTCAGGAGAAAAGGTTGCATGAAGTGGGAACCTTGGGGGGATAGAGCTGGACAGGTAAGGGGAATGCCCTTGTCGATGGGTCTGCCCAGGGAAGGGTCACTTGGCTTGCCAGGGCCTGAGCACCCACTGGAGCAGATAATTCAGGGGAAACCCTAGGGCCAATAGAAGAAGACAGACAGGAGGGTGGGAGGGAGTGGGATGAATTGTTGAAGGAAGATAGGTGAGGAAGAGGGAGGGATGGAGGGGGGAGGGATATTATGCTTGTCAAACTAGAAAAAATAATTTAAAAAAAAAGAGGGCTGGAGAGATGGCTCAGATGTTAAGATACTACCTCATAAGTAGAAGGGTCTTAAGTTTGGATCTCAGGTCCCATGTAAAAATGCCAGGTATATATGGTAATAACCTAAACTTCCAGCCCTGGTGAAATCCCAGAGTGAAGCAAAAAAGGTAAAAGCAATCCAGTATGATTCCCAAAGGCACCCTTGGTCTTCCACAGGGACACACAGTGCCATCTGATACACACACACACACACACACACACACACACACACACACAATCCAAAATCTAGTTGAACAGCTGCTTATCTTGAGTCAACCCCTCACATTAGTGAAACTACAAAAAGCTGGCCGTGAATACTATACGCTTCCATGTGTTTTTCCACAGGGACTATCCTCTACCCAAACAAAAATTCAAGAAAAAACAACTCATAGTAAACAAATTAGCAAAACTGGACTCAAAGATGATTGAGAGATTGGCATCTATTGACAGGAACACATCTATGGTTTGGCACACAATGATGATCAAGGGTTACATTTGGGTTTGTTCATGTCATAATCTTAATGCTCAGCACTTAGTCAACACACAATAAAGGCTAACAGAAGAATATATGTTTAAATATAAACCATGTTGATAATGCTATTTTCATGGAAGATATATTTTCTTATAAAGAAAAAGAAATGGTAAATTTAAAAGCCCATAGTGAAAAAAAGGAAAAAAAAGGAAAAATTCTTTTTCTATCTGTAAAGACCAAAAAACAATTTTGTAAAACAGCTTACCTAGATGCAAATTCACTTAATTCTGAATATTCTGTGGGTTCCATTATAATGCTGAGGTCAGTAATAATAGAAGATATTTTCTCTTCAGCCTAAAATAAAAAGTTTATTTATCAGAACAGAATAATCTTTAAAATAAAGAGACAAAAATACTTTCATAATATGCAAGAAGGTAATTCCAAGAAATGTTAAGTATTGGTTATTTATTAAGACAAAATCAGATCTTTAATACTATTAAAAACTAAAATAAACTCCAAATTAAGTACTTAAATTGAATATTGAAGCAACAAATATTAGAAAGAGAAATTTTCTGAATAGGAAAAAACCCTAGCAAATATGATTACATGAAAGTTCAAAATATCTACACACAAAAAAAAATCAATCACCTTATAACAGGAGAGAAGCCATAAACTGAAGAAAGCATTTAAAATAATCATGATGAAGAAAACAGAAAAGTTAAAAAGAAAAGGTCAAAGGACATAAACTAAAAATTCCAAATTATAAAGTTATCACATTTAGAAAGCTAGATTTCACTAGTACCAAAATAAGTGTTAATTAATTGGGTGACCTTTTTACTCTTGATCAAAAATTTTAAAATATTCCTGCTGGGAGTCAGGGATACAGATCAGTAGCAGAGTGACTCATGTGCACCAGGCCTGAGGCTCAATCCACATGCAGGGACAGTGTACTTTAGATAAAGACATATGTATACTGGCAGTGAGTATAAACTGGAACAGCCCTTCTGGAATCATTTTGAACAGCCTAAAATATTCATTTATTCTATTCTTATAACTTAGTTTCTAAGATTCTATACTAAAATAATAGGAAATGAAGATAAAGACTTATTAATAGGGGCTGGAGAGGTGGCTCAGCAGTTAAGCCTCTGCCTTGCAGGCGGAAGGTCCTGAGTTCGGATCCTAGACCCCACATATAGATGCCAGGCGGAAGCGGGGGCGGCCTGCATTTCTGGTCCTGGCGGGCGGAGCCTGTGAATTCCGGAGCAGAGTAAACAAGGAGGAGGTGGAGGCGGTTCATATACACAGATATACACATACACAATTGAATAAATAATAAAAAAAAAGCTTTAAAAAAAAGAATCATTCTATATTTAAAAAGACTTATTAATAAAGATATTTATAACAGTTCTACTTATCACCAAAAGCCAGAAAAAATTATATGTCCAATAATGAAGAATGTTAAAGTTTTTTTCTGACTTGCAAATTGAAGTGACATTTATCTATGTTTTCTTATTTCCTTTTTTTCCATAGCACTTGTGTTTTTGCCATAATTTTAGATTTTAGGTGACTATAATATATATATATATATATTGTGATGGTGAAAGAACTTTGTACTAGATTTATTCTTCCACCTGTCAGTTCTGTTATTAATGGGAGTAATCTAGAAACTTTTATTAGTTTCTAAGCCTTTGAGTCTATCTCCCATTTGTCTGGACACTAACTGGCATGACACCTTATATTCTGAGTTGTTGGAGAAATAGATATGATAATTTATCAACTTCATTTAGTTTTTCACCAACTTGAGGAATAATGGGAGCCCTCAGGAGCAGATCAGTTTTACACTTACCTGAATAGAGATTTTTCCAAAAATGATGTACAAATAGCCAGTGATCACAGAAAAGATAATTAATATTATTAGTCATCATCTGTAATTATACTTGATATAGTAATTTCACTCCTCGTTATAGAGCTAAGACAAAAATATTTATCTGCTTAAAAACACCTATAGATGAGGGTTTATTCCCAAGTACATTATTCAAAGGAGCCAAAAGTGAAAACTATTTCTTTTTTTTTTTTTTTTTTTTTTTTTTTTTAAGGGGAGAGCGCGAACGCAGTCCCCCACTACCACAAATTATGCAGTCGAGTTTCCCGCATTTGGGGAAATCGCAGGGGTCAGCACATCCGGAGTGCAATGGATAAGCCTCGCCCTGGGAAAACCACCTTCGTGATCATGGTATCTCCCCTGCCAGGTAAGTATCAAAAGTGAAAACTATTTCTACCAGCTGACAAGATAAACTGTCCATAGCCATATAACATAACAAAATGGCAATCCAAACAAGTACTCACATATGCTACAATAAAATGAACTTGAAAATACGCCTAATGAAAGAAAGCAGACACAGGAGATCAAATCCATGATTCTATTTATATGAAATGTCCAAAATAAGGAAATAAATAGAAAATACATTAGTGGTTGCTTAGGGTTGAGAAAAAGATGAGGAATTAAAGGGTTTATCTCAAGATAGCTATTACTAGAAACAAAGAAATTCCAACAAGAACAATAAACAACACAAAGAGAGGGGGAGGGGGGGGAGGGGAGGGGAGGGAGGGAGGGGAGGCGAAGGGAGGGGAGGGAAGGAGGGGGGGAAGGGGGGGGAAGGGAAGGAGGAGAATCCAATCTACAGACAACAGTCTAAAATAGGAAGAAAGGATAGAGGAAAACAAATTCCAGAAGAACATCTTTTCTCTAGTTTAAGTATGTGTGCATAAGAGCTAGATTTTGAGTCTCGGGTCATACTCCCTGAAGGCGCCCAATCTCATCAGATTTTGGGCTTTCTTTCGCCATTGAGACAGGGAGGTTATTCTATTAAACAGTCAGGGATTACTAACCCCCACCCCTACACCTTTTGTTGGTTATGAAGTCTGTCCAGGCACTGGAAAGCTGACCTAGAGGAACTGTCTTCCCTCCTTCTCTTGTCTGTGATAACTATGTCACTCCGCCTGAGTTGATAAACAAAGAGAACGGCCTTATGAACACCCTTACATCAGCCTCAGCGGCTTGTTCTTTTCTCCATAATCCATCTAATCTAAGCCAGTAGTTCTCAATAGACACCACAATTTAAGACCTGAGAGTAGATATATTTAAGGAAATAATTCTAAGAACCATGCATGGTGGCTCACACCTATAATCCCAGCACTACTGAAGCAGGAGAATTGACATAAGTTAGTGGCCAGCCCAGACCACATGGTGAGTTCTATGAAAGCTATGTAAGCTCCAGGCTGAGGGAGAGAGGGAGGAAGGGACATAGAGAAAGAGAGAGACAGAGACAGAGAGAAAGAGAGAAAGAGAAAGATAGAAAGATAGAGAGAAAGAAGAAAGAAAGAAAGAGAGAGAGAGAGAGAGAGAGAAAAAAGAAAGAAAGAAAGAAAGAAAGAAAGAAAGAAAGCAAAGAAAGAAAGAAAGAAAGAAAGAAAGAAAGAGAAAGAAAGAAAGAAAGAAAGAAAGAAAGAAAGAAAGAAAGAAAGAAAGAAAGAAAGAAAGAAAGAAAGAAAGACAGAGAGATGGACGGAAGGAAGGAGGGAGGGAAGGAGGGAAGGAGGGAAGGAGGGAAGGAGGGAAGGAGGGAAGGAGGGAAGGAGGGAAGGAAGGGAAAAAAGAAAATTTTACTTTGTAAAATTTATAAACTTTTCATAAAGCACACTTCAATGGGATTTAAGTGTTTTTGTTTAATATCATATGTACTTTCAAATACCATACACACACACACACACACACACACACACACACACACACACATATTGCCTATCATGAGATTTTATTCTCTTCATTTAAAAAGTCTCTCTTTTTAAGAAAGGGGACAAAGGAGTTTAATTTTTTTCTTAGTTGCTTAGAATTCTGATGTAATTGAGTAATGAGAAATTAATTTTTTGCTTAGTTTTTTCTTTTTTGAAGACAGGGTCTTGCTATGTACTCAGATTTACGTGTGTGTGTGTGTGTGTGTGTGTGTTTTATTTGTAGAAAAGGACAATGTGTGTATGTGGTTGTAGAAGAGGGCACTGTGTGTGCCTGTGGGGGACCAAGGGTGAGTTTGGGAATCATCTTGGATTACACTACATCCTTATTGATTTGCTCTTGTGTTTCCCTGGCTATCTAAAGGCCAGAAGTACAGGCTACTGCCATTTCTTCCCAGTGTTTACATGGGATCTGGGATCCAAACTTAAGTCAAAGGCTTTAACCCTTGAGCCATTTCTCCAGCCACAAATGTCTACTTCTTAATCATTTTTGTTCATTTCCTTTGGTTTCGGGAAGAGAAGTTATATAAACATTCTTTACCACCTTTCCTACAAACTCCTGCCCATTTGAGTTATGCTATATGAACTATGAAAGGCTGATACTGTTCATATTAGTTCTGACAGTCTTAAAGCTCCTCACAAACAGTACAGCACTGACAACACCAGGCAGAAAACAAAGCAACGAGTTCTGTATTCCAGTTACCTTCGGTAACAACAGTATACTAAATACAGGTTCATAGTCTGCACAGATTTCCCCATTTTTGCTTCTTAGCATTCTACTAATATGACTTAATCCCACTTTGGTTCAAATATTATTAGATTTTATTACTGAACAAATTACAATTATTCTGGAAAGTTAGTTTTATTTCCTTTTTAGTTTTCTGACAGCTAAACATCTCCCTCTAGTGGAAGAGTGATTTGAGAAAATAGAAACACAGAAAGCAACAAACAACCTTTTTCACTTTCCTTTCTAGTTAATCTCATATTTCTTTCCATTCAGCCTCAATAGTAAAAATGTGAGCAGCATATAAAATGGTGAAATCTTTGTAGAAGGTAAGTTGTTATTATTGATCAAAATGTGTATGTACATTCCTTTTATCTAGAAATCCTACTGAAAACAGATTTCTAGTACTTGCTCAGCTGAGTAAGGTGGTGTGCCTAGAATCTCAGCATTCAGAAGTCTAAGACAGGAGAAACCTGAGTGCAAGCTCAAACAAGTCTGAGTACATAATAAGACCCTGTCTTCAAAAAAGAAAAAAACTAAATAAAAAAATTAATTTCTCATTACTTAATTACATCGGAATTCTAAGCAAATAAGAAAATAATTAAACTCCTTTGTCCCTTTTCTTTCCAAGCAGTAACTCTTGGTAACTCCCATACAACTGATCCCTAAGGCCCTGCTGATTCCCCAGCTGTCTGAAATTGCTTCAAACATCTTAACAATTGAGTCAAGAATCCTAAAATTTAAAATGGATTAGAGAAAAAAACAAGTGCTCCTAACACAACCAAGGAAAGCATGCTTTTCTGTAGCACACTTTTAGTAAAAACAGGCAGTGACCAGGGCTGGAGAGGTGGCTCAAGGGTTAAGCCTCTGCCTTGCAGGCAAAAGGTCCTGAGTTCAGATCCTAGACCCCACGTATAGACTCCGGGTGGGTGGAAGGGGGGGGCCAGGGGCCGGCCCCAGCCTGCGTTTCTGGTCCAGGTAGGGCGGAGCCTGTGAATCCCAGGGCAGAGTAAACAAGGAGGAGGTGGAGGCGGTCCATGGTGGTTCCCGAATTCGCCTGTGGTTCTACACACACACACACACACACACAAACGCACAATTGAATAAATAAAAAAAAAAAAATTTTAAAAAGGCAGTGACCAAATACCTACATAATTTTAAATGCAAACAATACAGTTCCTCTTTTCAGAGATCCAACACAGTGTTCTGTTTTTCAAAGAAGTATCAGTCCTCTAATATTTTTTCACCGAATTCATAAAGAATATAAAACAGAAAACACTAGTTGTGCCCAATACCCAGCTTCTTACTGGCTTCTGGTGACAGAAGTATGCATTCTAAAGTGAAATTAAAATGGAGCCAACTCTTGGGCCACAGCCCAACCAATTAGCATACAACCAATCTTTGAGTACAACCATTCTGAAAAATACAACTACAGTGAGGAGCACTTTCAAATCAAACTCAAAGAATAAACTTTCTATTAGCATTTGAATATATGGACAAGTTTTCCTAGTAGTCATTCCCACAGTTATTCTTTTCTTCTTGCCACAGAAATACCTATGGCAAAACCCTTCAAGACCCCCAGGCCAACAGGATGCCTGAGCTGTTTCCTGGATGTTGCACATACTAAGATTACATAAGTTCTAAGGGAAGGAATTGGACCTCAGGCTGACACCATGAACCTGCCACAAGTAATAAGCTGGGACCATTAATGGACCAGCATGCAGATCACCTAGTGTAGCACCACCAGGTCAGAATCATATTCATCACAAAGAAAGAAATTTCAGCTGGTCAGACTATACCATCACCTACAATGAGAAAGGAGTCATCCCCGGACTACCCAAAATAAAAGACGGGTTTTAAATAAAACAGGTTGTCCGACCCAAATGACACCAATGCATATGGGTTTCTGCTCCATTCCAATCGTCAACAGATGATCTTCACAATGTACAACAGTATTGCCTCAGTGACCCTGCACAGGCCCTAGTTCTGTGGGCCTAGTTCAGGCCCACCAGGAACAGCAGAACTCACCTAAACTCTACTCATCATCCAGGTCCACGACACATGAAAATGCTAAACTGTGTTGCATTCTGTTCCTAAGCATTTGGGACACATTTTGTTGGTTACCTTGATGATACTGGAAGGAGATTCTGAGTAGGTAAGTGAACTCTGGGAACTGTCATCAGATGAGGGGCTTGGATAGCCCACAGATCATCCGCAGCCAAAGGAGAGCAGTGACATACATCAGTGAAAAGAAGCAAAACCTCAAAAGCCTGAATCTCATCCTCGCATGTTTTTCATAGGGTGGCTGTCTAACCCTCAAGAACACGAGGTCTAATTCACGAGGTTCTAAAGGTCCTGCCCCATACAAAGAAACAACTTGGGCTGGCTTATGGCTAAGGACACGACGAGAATGAGGAATCCTGGCATCTGACCATTAATGCAATTAATGTAGTACATGTGCAGAACAACTTACAGAATCTCTACTACATGTACAGAACAACTTACAGAATCATCCAGTCCCAAGCAGTCTCTCGAATGGTTCCCAGAGGACTACTACCTAAGAGACCCTGATCAGAGACATAACTGGGTTGCTCTTAAAGTAACACTTTGCTGTTGTTATAACAACAAAATGTTGGGGAAACTTGTTACACAGCAATAGATAATTAAAAGATGCAGGATAGCTGGCCCCTCAGATCACTACTGCTGCATCTAGCACTGTTCCCTCAACCTTAGGGGCTTCCACTGAGAACCTAGGACCATGTACCTAGCCAACAATAAAGCACCTATACCATCTGCAACAGTCCTGTTACAACCAGTTAACAGAGTATTTATTCTTTTTAAAAAAAAACTAAAAAGAATCCTGAGTCATCCATTCCTCTTCAGCTCAGACAGTGCTAGAAGTTGCATATGGAAGAAAAAAAAAATCTATTATCACAGTATATTCCTCAAGTTACCTGAATTTCCAGAGTTTGAAACTCAAGTTGAAATGTAATCATACTGCAATTTCCAGATAATCTGTGTTTTTGTAGAACTTTCTTTGTATCTGTAAATTAGGAAAACAAATAAGATATTTGCAAAGAACATTTTTCTTCAAATATTTCTATTTTAAATTTGTGTGACTATCTAAAATACATATAGGTAGACACATGAAAGTATACATTAGTAATTACTTTTTAACAATATCTGGAATGGGGCTGGCAAGATAGCTCAAAGGGTACCGTATCTGTTTACAAACCTAAAGAACTGAGTTTGATCCCCGGAAGCCCACAAGGTAGAAGGAAAGAACTGACTTTCCGGAGTTTCTTCTTTGGTCTTTACCTATATCATGACATGTACACATCTTTCTCTTCCCTTTCCTCCTTCCCTAATAATTAAAAAAAAAAAATCTAGAAAACCACATTAAGTTGATTAGTCCTAAAAAGTAAGATTTCTAACAATTTATACTTTCTAGTTGTCAATTATATCAAAAGCTAAGGTAAGAAATAGAAATATATTAATATGACCATAGGTAAGTTTGAGTCATAATAACTCCTAGATATTTTTCATTATTTTTAACATTATCTACTTCTTATTTATATGAATTCACCAGACTCTAATCACCAAGATTGTACTAAATAAAACCAACTGCTTTTTCCTGCATAGTTTCCCAATAAACTCAACTAAATAAAATTTAGACTCACATATGGAGTCACAACTGGACCTTGGCTCCTGGGATACATCTGACTCTTTGGTACTAAGATAAACCACATATATTCTAGCTAGGACAATGTCTCTTTTGTCCTAACCCATAAATGTACCCCTTTCCAATCCAGATTTCAGGGATCCAAAAACTGGTCTTTTCAAAACCCAAAATCGCACTTCTTTTAGTAAAGTCGGACTCTGTTTCTTTGGTTTCATGGCACATTGGAGCTGGTCCTCACACATTAGGACCAAGTTGTTTCAAAACATTATTAAAGACAATAAATTGAAACTTTGTTACCCTTCAAGCTTTCATTAAGTAATAAACTACATTTTTAACTTTTTTTTATTTTTGCAGTATAACATGGATATCTTCAAACGTGTAAATTGCCATATTCTTGGGCTGGAGAGATGGCTCAGGAGTTAAGACTCTGCTTTGAAAGCGAAGGTCCTGAGTTAAGATCCCAAGTCCCACATTAAAAATGCCAGGCAGAAATGGCAGTGGCTTGCACTTCTGGTTCTAGTAGGCAGAGCCTGGGAGATGCCAGAGCTAAGCCAAATAAAAAGAGGCAGAAACAATCTAGGATGATTCCCCAAGTCACTTTAGATCTTCCCCAGGGACACAAGAGTGCCCTCTTCCCTCTCTCTCTCTTTCTCTCTCTCTCTCTCTCTCTCTCTCTCTCTCTCTCACACACACACACACACACACACACACACACACACACACACAAACACATACACCACATAAAGGCACCCCATATATAGGCAGATAAATAAAAAAATTTTTAAATGTCATATTCTTTTTTTATTTTTTTTATTACTATTATTTATTCAACTTGCGCATGTGCGTATGTATGTGCGCGTGCGCGTGTGTGTCTGTGTGTGTGTGTGTGTCTGTGTGTGTGTGTGTATGTGTATGTGTAGAACCACGGACGAATTCGGAAACCACCATGGACGCCTCCACCACCTTTTCTGCCCAGGATTCACAGGCTCCACCCTACCAGGACCAGAAGCGCAGGCTGCCCCCGCTTCCGCCTGGCGTCTATACGTGGGATCTGGGATCCGAACTCAAGATCTTCCGCCTGCAAAGCAGAGGCTTAACCCCTGAGCCACCTCTCCAGCCCAAAATGTCATATTCTTAAGTATACAGCTCCATCATATTGAGCGCGCGTGCGCGTGTGTGTGTGTATAAGAGAGTATGCACACCTGTGTATGGGTATGTGCGTGTTCATGCACTTGTGTGGCCCATAGGAGGATGCTGAATGTTGTGCTGTATCGCTCTCCATTATATTTCTTTGTCACGGGGTCTCTCACTGAGACTGAAGCTAAAATGGCAGCCAGCAAACTCTAGCGATCCTCCTATCACCACCTGACAGAGCACTGGTGTTACAGGCAAGCATATGCACCATTTCTGGCTTTTTATGTGGGTGCTAAGGACTTAAACTCAGGCACTCATGCATGCTGAGCCAACAAGAACAGCTGTTGATCTTACCTGCTGAGTCATCTCCCCCCACTCTGTCACTTATTTATTTTTAACATGTGTATTTATCCTGGGTTATTCCTTACCCCACACACACACACAAGATTAGCATTAGTCTGACTTCATGGAGGCATGTAGTTGAGCTAACAGAGTTAATTTTACAGAAGAGCACAATTCTAAATCAGTTAACAGAACAAGAAAGGTAAAGCAATCTCATTTTAGAATCTGGAAACAAGATGGATGAATTAGTACATGGACAATTAGAAATGACTAGTGGATCCAGAAAAATCAAAACTTAATGTGATGAGGAAAGCCCATCTACAGAGTACCAGGAAGACATTCTGAATGGATTAAAACCAAATTAATGGGGGCAAACATGGGTCTTGGGTGTGGTGTTAGATGCTGAGATAGGAGTAGAGGGCGAGAAACACAAGACAGAGAGAGAGCAGAAGTAAGAGAACCAGAAAGGGAAAGAGAAAGACAGGGAGAAGCAGAGAAAAGGAGAAACTATATCCACATTTGAAACTTATGCTTACACTATAGTAATCAATGTGCTATTAGTGAAAGGATAGACAAATAGATCAAAAGAATGAAATAGCCAAGAAATAGACTCATCCATACCTGATGTTAAGCTATACTATAAAGTCATAGTAATAAAAACAGCATGGTACTGGCTCCGAAACAGATCAATGAATTAGAACTGAAAATTCAAATATAAGCACACTTACCTATAGTCAACTGATATTTGATATAAGTGCAAAAAAATTGGAAAAAGGACAGTATATTCAACAAATGGTGATGGCAAAATTAGACATCTACATGCAAAAGAATAAAACTGGAAAAAGAATGAAACTGGACATGCATACTAAAGGATGCTCCAGGAATGGGGAAAGGAGGCGACACCGGGAGAAAGGGAGGAGGGGAGAGAAAAAGGGGGGAGGGAGCAAGGGGATCCAGGGAGGGGTGGAGGGAGGGAGGAGAATGGGGTACCTATCAAGTTTGTATGAATAGAAAAAATAAATTAAAAAAAGAAAAAGAGAAAGAAGGAAGGAGGAAGGAAGGAAGGAAGGAAGGAAGGAAGGAAGGAAGGAAGGAAGGAAGGAAGGAAGGAAGGAAGGAAGGAAGGAAGGAAGGGAGAGAGAGAGAAAATTCAAATATAAGCACACTTACATATAGTCAACTGATATTTGACATAGGTGCAAAAAAAAACTGGAAAAAGGACAGCATATTCAACAAATGGTGATGGCAAAATTGGACATCTACATGCAAAAGAATGAAACTGGACCCTTATTTGCCTCCCTGTACAAAAACCAACTACAAATGGATAAAAGACCTCAATGTTTGACCAGAGACTATAAAACTTCTAAAACAAAAAATATGGAATTCCTTTTCACCCCACCCCGCTCCGCCGGTCGGGACACGCGCGTGGTCCAGCCGGGCCTCACCCCGCGCCCTAGGACCCCAGGTCAGCCCACAGGGACCCGGCTCCGACTCCCACCATCCAGCCGGAGCCACACGCGGGGGCCGAGGGACGAGGAGGACCTCCCCCTGCGCCCGGGCCCCGTCCCAGATGCCCTCGGGTTAAATAGCTCCACGCCGACGCCCCCATCCTCCCTTTACACCCCACCCCGCTCCCGCAGGTCGGGACTCCCACGCGTGGTCCAGCCGGGCCTGACCCCGCGCCCTAGGTAAGTCCCCGTTCGGGCCCCGCCCACCAGTACCCCAGGCCAAATAATTCACTTTAGTGAAATTAAGAGATCTTAAGAGTTAAAATGACAATGCCAAAGTCAAAGTGCAAATCCATGAGAAGCAACACTCAAGTAAACAAATGTCCCACTGAAGAAATTAATCCCATGTTAGACTCCAACAAGAACAAACCCGTGGAAAAAGGCCAAGAAAGCCTGACCCAGGATAAGGTCTTCCAAAATATGATCATTACCATGTTCAATACTATGAAAGAGGAAATCCGGGAGAAAGTACATAATCGAATCAATCGCTTTGAAGAGGAACACAACAGACATCTGGAGGAGTTGAGAAAAACAGTGCAAGAAACAAAAAGTGGCATAGAGCAGTTAAAACAAACTCAAGCAGAATTTAAAACTGAGCTAAAAGACAAGTTATCTTCAACCCATAACACCACAAAGAGTCTTATCAACAGAACTAATGAAGCAGAAAACAGAATTTCAGACCTTGAAGTACTAACCAGCTCAATGGAAGAGGTTGTTAAAGCCAAAAAGATACTTGAGAGAAATATCCAAGAGATATGGGATACCCTGAAGAAGCCTAACATGCGTATTCATGGAATACCAGAGCAAGAATCTCAAAATACCACCCCTGAGGAAATTTTTCAAACGATCATCAAGGAAAACTTTCCTCATCTAAAAAAAGAGAGGCCCATTCATATATAAGAGGCATTCCGCACCCCAAACAGATACGACCAAAATAGAAGCACACCGCGGCAAATAATAGTTAAAACACTCCACATTCAAGATAAAGAACTGGTGCTGAGAGCTTCAAGGGAGAAAAAACAAGTCACTTTTAAAGGCAAACCTATTAAAATAACAAATGACTTCTCAGTCGAAACAGTAAAAGCAAGAAGAGCTTGGAGAGACATACTTCAAGTATTGAATGAGCAAAAATGTCAACCCAGGCTGATTTACCCTGCAAAACTATCAGTCATGATCGAGGGAGAAAGAAAAATTTTCCAGCACAAAGACAACTTTAAGGGATACATGGCCACCAAACCAGGCCTTCAAAAACTGCTAGAAATGATACTCAAGCGTGAAGAAAAAAACAGGCATATCCAGGAGAACAGAAGGCAAATATAACACCATTAAAAGCGAAGCACTATACTTATAAAAGCTACTAAACATAATAAATGTCTGGAATTAACAATAGTTTCTCCATTATAACACTAAATGTTAATGGACTTAATTCACCGATCAAGAGACACAGATTACAAACTTGGATTAAAAATCACAATCCATCAATCTATTGCCTGCAGGAAACCCATCTCACCACAAAAGATAGGCACGCTCTAAAAATAAAAGGCTGGTCAACAATTCTACAAGCAAATGGAAGCAGAAAACAGGCAGGGGTAGCCATTATACTATCAGACAAAGTGGATTTCAAACCAAAAAAAATTATAAGAGACACGGATGGATACTACATTTTAGTCACAGGTATAATTCACCAGGAAGATTTCACAATACTGAACATATATGCACCCAATACGGGCCCCTCCACATTCATTAAGAAAACCCTACAGCGTCTAAAGCAAGAAATCAACCCCCAAACGATAATTCTTGGGGACTACAACACCGCCCTCTCTACATGGGATAGATCAACAGGTCAAAAGCTTAACAGAGACACTTTGGAACTTAATCAAACCTTGAAAGAAATGGACCTTACAGATCTCTATCGAACTTTTCACCCACGCACCAAAGAATACACATTTTTCTCAGCAGCACACGGAACTTTCTCCAAAATAGATCACATATTGGGCCACAAAATGAATCTACACATATACAAGAAAGTTGAAATTCTAACCTGTGCCCTATCAGACCACCAAGGCCTAAAGCTGGACATCCACAACACATCAAACAAGAGAAAATACACTAACTCCTGGTAACTTAACACTATGATGCTGAATGAGAACTGGATTCAGGAAGAAATTAAAAAGGAAATTCAAGATTTCCTGAAAGTGAATGACAACGAAAATACAACTTACCAAAATCTCTGAGACACAATGAAAGCTGTTCTAAGAGGTAAGTTCATAGCTCTTAATGCCCACGTCAAAAAAATGGAAATATCAGAAATAAACAACTTAACAATGCAGCTTAAAGCTTTAGAGAAACTAGAGCAATCTGATCCCAAAAGCAGTAGAAGAGAAGAGATTAGCAAAATAAGGGGAGAAATATCTGAAATCGAGACTAAGAAAACGATAGAAAAAATCAACCAATCAAAAAGCTGGTTCTTTGAAAAAATCAACAAGATTGATACACCCCTAGCTAACCTAACCAAAAGCAAGAGAGAGAAAACCCAAATTAACAAAATTAGAAATGAACATGGAGTTATCACTACTGATACCCAAGAAATCCAGAGAATTATAACATCATATTTCAAAAACTTATACTCTGTGAGGTTTGACAACACAAAAGAGATGGATGAATTTCTAAGTAAACACAACTTACCTAAATTGAATCAGGAAGTTGTGAATTATTTAAATAGTCCTATAACATATAAGGAAATTGAGGAAGTAATCTCGAATCTTCCCACCAAAAAATGTCCTGGACCAGATGGATTCAGCACAGAGTTCTACCAGACATTTAAGGAGTTAATAACACCAATACTCCTTAAACTGTTCCATCAAATAGCAAAGGAAGGAACACTACCAAATTCCTTCTATGAAGCTAATATCGTTTTAATCCCAAAACCTAATAAAGATTCACTTAAAAAAGAAAACTATAGGCCGATCTCCCTGATGAACACAGACGCAAAGATTCTCAACAAAGTCTTAGCAAATCGGATTCAAAAACATATTAAAAAGATCATTCATGGGGACCAAGTAGGCTTCATCCCCGGCACACAAGGTTGGTTCAACATACGCAAATCAATAAATGTAATTCATCATGTAAACCAGTCCAAAGTCCAAGACCACATGATACTCTCGATAGATACAGAAAAAGCTTTTGACAAGATCCAACAGCCTTTTATGATCAAAACGCTAGAGACAGTGGGAATGGAAGGAACCTTAATCAATATAATAAAAGCTATATACGACAAGCCCACAGCAAGGATTATGCTCAATGGGGAACAATTGGAAGCATTCCCACTTCGATCAGGAACTAGACAAGGCTGTCCACTCTCACCACTTCTATTCAATATTGTACTTGAAGTCTTAGCTGAAGCCATAAGACAAGAAAGGGACATAAGAGGGATTCAAATCGGCAAGGAAGAAGTCAAGCTATCCCTATTTGCAGATGACATGATCTTATACCTGAGTGATCCCAAAAACTCCACCAGGAAGCTCCTGGAACTAATTGAGAAGTTCAGCAGGGTGGCAGGATACAAAATAAATGTGCAAAAATCAGAGGCCTTCCTATATGCCCAGAATGAAAGAAGTGAAAAAGCCTTGAGAGAAACCATACCATTTACTATAACCCCTAAAAAAATGAAATACCTTGGTATAAACCTAACTAAGGAGGTAGAAGACCTTTACAATGAAAACTTTAAAACCCTAAAGAAAGAAATTGCAGAAGACACCAGAAGGTGGAAAGACCTCCCTTGTTCCTGGATTGGCAGAATCAACATTGTAAAAATGACCATCCTACCAAAGGCAATATACAGATTCAATGCTATACCAATCAAAATCCCAAAGCAATTCTTCAAAGAAGTTGACCAAACAATCTCAAAGTTCATATGGAGGCACAAAAGACCCAGGATAGCAAAAACAATCCTGAGTAACAAAAACACAGCTGGAGGTATTACCATACCAAATCTAAGTCTATACTACAAATCCATAGTTATAAAGACAGCCTGGTACTGGCTCCAAAATAGACACACAGATCAATGGATAAGGATTGAAGACCCAGATATAAGCCCACAAAGTTACAGCCATTTGGTCTTTGACAAAGGGGCCCAAAGAATCCAATGGAAAAAGAACAGCATCTTCAACAAATGGTGCTGGCAAAACTGGATCTCCACATGCAGAAGATTAAAGCTGGACCCGTACTTGTCACCATGTACAAGACTTAATTCCAAATGGATCAAGGACCTTGATATCAGGCCAGAGACTTTAAAAACCATATTTGAAAGGATAGGGAACTCCCTCGAGCTGATTGGGCTAGGCCAACAGTTCCTAAACAGACATCCAATGGCACAGTCACTGCTACCAACTCTCAACACTTGGGATCTTGTGAAATTAAAGAGCTTCTGTTCAGATAAAGAGATTGTCACACGAGCTCAAAGGCAACCCACAGAATGGGAGAAAATCTTCACTAACCACATATCTGACAGAGCTCTACTGTCCAGAGTGCACAAAGAACTTAGAAAACTAAACTCCAAGGAAAACACTGGCCCAATTAAAAAATGGGCCCTGGAACTTCAAAGAAACTTTACCAGGGATGAAATTAAAATGTCTAACAATTATCTTAAAAAATGCTCCACTTCCTTCGCCATCAGGGAAATGCAAATCAAAACTTCCCTGAGATATCATCTCACCCCGGTCAGGATGGCAAAAATCCACAATATAAACAACGACAAATGCTGGAGAGGATGTGGAGAGAGGGGAACTCTCCTACATTGTTGGTGGGAATGCAGGCTCATACAGCCACTCTGGCGAGCCGTCTGGAGATTCTTAAAGAAATTAAAGATTGAAATGCCATATGACCCTGCTATCCCACTTTTGGGAATAACCCCCCATGCAGTAGAGGTTCGCCTCGATAGCACAAACTCGACCATGTTCATAGCAGCACTGTTTACAATAGCAAAGTCATGGAATCAACCTAAATGTCCAACAGTTGACGAGTGGATAAGGAAACTGTGGTACATCTATACAATGGAGTACTACTCAGCCATCAAAAATGATGAATTACTGGAATTTGCTGGGAAATGGATGTCATTAGAAAGAATTATATTAAGTGAAGTATCCCAAACCCAGAAAATTAAGCGCCGTATGTACTCCCTAATAGGTGGCTCCTAGTACCAAACTCACCCAGCCCACATTGAGACACTCAAAAGTAAACCTATGTAACACAGTAATTGCAAGGATTATGAACAAGAGAGATGGGGTAGGAGGGCCACACCAGAAACAAGGAGAGAGGGGATCATGTTACAGCAGAGAAAATAGGCCTCCATCAAGGTCTGCAAGTAAGTAATGAGAAACCTGGTTAAGTTCACAGACGTTCTTTCCTGATCTCACCAGAAGGGGAGGGCATATAGTTTAGCAGATAAAAAGTAATCATTTTGCAAATGGGTGATGGACCCCTCCCTCAGTGAGGTTTCCTACTCTTATTACATCTACCCTTGAATGTGCTATTACAACAAGACTCCAGTTTAACAGCTTTTTGTCTCTGGCCAGGGGGTGACATACAGTGCCCAGCAGAATGGAGTGAAGGGAATTGCAGGAGCAGCAAAACTGCAAAAGAAAATCAACAAACCACAATCCAGAACTTCAGAGACTCTATATCAATCACATAGAACTAGGCCAGCCTAATCTCTCCCCATCCTGGAGCTCAGGGACATTTGCGGAAGAGGGGGCGGTAAGATTGTAAGAGCAAAAGGATGGGAGGAGCAACGATTTGCAAGATTCTCAACAATAGTTGGGGCCAAAGCAATCATAATGGGACTTTGCATGCCCTGCGCAATGTCCAGCGCACTGTTGCCCTCATAAAGTCTAGCATCTGTTAAGGGCACCGAGACCCCTGAAGGCAAGGGATTGACAGCCATAGTAGTGATCTTATGCTTAAGGGGAACAAGAGAAAGGGCTTATGGAAATGCCACTGGGTCCTTATATGTCATCGGAGAGGAGGACCCAGTGGAGAGTTAGGCGTACACAATAAAGGACTCTCTGGGAATTGGGGGGGAGGAACTGGGGGAAGGGGAGGGGGAGGAGGGGGTTCGGGGGGAGGAGGGGGGAGGGAGGGAACTGGTAAAAAATTTTAAAATGTATAATTAAATTTTTAATAAAAAAAAAGGAAAAAAAATATGAAATTCCCTTAAATTGATTGATCTTGGCCAGCATTTCCTCAATAGGACCCCAAAGGCACAGAGAATAAGTCCAACTCTAAACAAGTGGGACTATATGAAATTAAAAGGCTTTGGCTCAGCAAAAGTGATTGTGAATTGACCAAAAAGGCAACTACAAAATAGGAAAACATTTACATATCCGATAGAGGACTAATATCCAGAGTACACAAAGAACTTCAACAATTAAATACCAAAGAAGTAAACAACCCCCATTAAAAATGAGGTACAGAACTAAAAAGAAACTTCTCACAAGAAGAAATCCAAATGTCTTAACAATCATGTTAAAAATGTTCTCTTTCTCTAGTCATCAGGGAAATGCAAATTAAAACAATCCTGAAATATCATCTCACTTTAGTCAGAATAGCTAAGAGCCAAACACAAACACAGCAAATGCTGGCACAGATGTGGGGAGATGGGGATCCTCATACATTGTTGGTGAGACTGTAAACTCACACAGCTGCTTTGCAGATCAATTTGGAAGTACCTTAAGAAAGTTAAAAATCGAGGGGCTGGAGAGGTGGCTCAGGGGTTAAGCCTCTGCCTTGCAGGCAGAAGGTCCTGAGTTCGGATCCCAGATCCCACGTATAGACGCCAGGTGGAAGCAGGGGCAGCCTGCGCTTCTGGTCCTGGTAGTGCGGAGCCTGTGAATCCCGGGGCAGAGTAAACAAGGAGGTGGAGGCATCTATGGTGGTTCCCGAATTTGTCCGTAGTTCTACACACACACACACACACACACACACACACACACACACACGAACACACACATACATGCACAATTGAATAAATAATAAAAAATTTTTTAAAAAAAGAGGGTGTTTTTCCTCTAGGCATAGCATGATGCCTTTAAAAAAAAAAAAGAAAGTTAAAAACCGAAATTCCATATGACCCAGCCATACTACTCCTGGGAATATCCCCAAAGAACACTGTATCCTGTATCAGAGACACATGCACAACTATGTTCATAGCAGCCCTTTTCACAGTTGTAAAGAAATGGACACAACCTAGATGTATCAACAATAGAAGAATAGTTAATGAAAACATGGTATGTATATACAATGGAATACTATTCAGTGATCAGGAGAGATGAATCAATGAAATCTGTCAGTAAATGGATGGAACTGGAAGAAATTATACTGAATGAAATATCCCAGAAGCAGAAAGACAGACATTATATATTCTTCCTTAGAAGTGGATCCTGGCATTAAACTATGAGTTTGATAGAATCAAACAGAAACCCTACAACACCCACAAATACAAAGGAACACAAGTGGGGGGATCCCAAAAGAGTAGAAACAAAGAACATAGGCAAAAGTTTAAAAAAAAAAAAGCTGAAGAGACCGTTTAGGGGTTAAGATTCTGCCTCACAAGCAGAAGGTCCTGAATTCAGATCCCAGGTCCCATACAAAAACAGTCAGATGGAAATGGTGGTGGCCTGCACATCCCACCCTAGAAGGTGGAGCCTGGGAAATCCCAGTGAAGCAAGAAGGAGGTAGAAGCAATCCAAGATGATTCCCGAAGTCACTCTTGGTTCTCCACGGGGACATATATGCCCTCTGATACACACACACATACACACACACACACACACACACACACACACACACACACACACACAATTAATTAATTAATTAAACAAACAACAAAGTTTCTATATAAGAAAAAGAGAAGGAAGAACAGGAATAGGACACAGTAGAAAGGGGTAGCGTCTAGGTAACCAACCGCCTGCATACTAACACCTAACCCCTGCCCCTCCCACCTCGTGACAGGGAACACACACGCCCAACACTGTAAACCAGTCTAACAGTGGAAGGGGAATAAACTGACAGTGGACAGATGTCCCAATACTAACCATAAACATCCAAGAGTAAACTTCCATCTTAACACCTCTTTATCTTCAGATAGGAGATCTCAACACCCAAACAGGGTGCAGCCTATCACAATGGAAGAGCAATGAAATAGATGACCAATAGCCAACCAGCGACCCTGCAATACTCGCCCAGAATCAAACCAACCAAGTCTCTCTCTATCTCAAGGCTCAGGGAACCTTGTGAAAGAGGGGGTGGTAAGATTGTAAGAGCCTAAAGATGGAGTGATCCACCACTGGACAAGACACTCAAGGTAGGGTTGCTGCATCCAAGAGCTCACTGCAATGAGACTTGTCCTACCAGACCTTCACAACGACTGACACACCAGCACGCCCCCACAGACTAACAAGGATCTCGAGAAATAATTAAATGCAGTGGGAACCTTAGGGGCTAGGGCTAGACAGGTAAGGGGGATACCCCTGTCAGTGGGTCTGCCCAAGGAGGGGCCACTTGGTCTACCACACAGACCTAAAACCCTACTGGAACAGTTCCACAGGGAACCTTGGGACACACACACACACACGAAAATGACTTCTTGTGTACACACACACACATCTACTTTAGGGAATTTTGCTGTTGTTCAGTCAATATTCCCCTTAACTTGTTAGTGCATCATAAATCTTTAACAATAAAACTTAGCCACTAAGATCAGACAGTTAACTCTATTGTTACAGAAGGTTCGGTTACTAAGCATTTATTTGGCCATAGGCAAAATCAAAATTAGGAAACCACTGCAGCTGAAGTAGCTTTTGTGTGAGTGATTGCACTGATAAGATTTATAAATTAAAATCCACTGTCGTGGTGGTACGTATCTGTAATCCTATCAGTAGGCTAAGATGGGGGGCCAGCCTAGGCTACATACAAGACCCTCTCTCAAAAACAAACACGCAAATGTAAATTAAAAATAAAATAATGATAAGTGGTAATTGTTAATCACTACTTGACTTTGAAGACATTTAATGGCTATGTTCTTTTTTTAATATTTATCAATGCAATTATTAAGATTATTTTAAGATGGTCAAAAGACACCTGACTAAACAGGTTTGCCATAACCACATTTTCAAACAGCAAACTTGTAGAATTTTAATTAAATGTTGAAAAAAATTTCCTATTTCCTGTATATACTACTAAATTACAAATAGTGCTTACCTTCTTCTGTCATCTCAGTGTTTGTTATGTCCTCTGTCTTCTTGGAATAATTTTTAATATTGATTCCAGTAAGTGCTCTTAGAAATGAGAGTTCTGATTTTAAATGTCCAAGTTGACTTCTCAAGTCCTTTGCAGATTCACATCCATCAGAATCTGATTGTGGAATTTTTTGAAATAATTTTCTAAAAAACAAGTACCAGAAATAGTTGCTTCAACAATGAGTAAATGTTGTACTTACTATCTTTAGTTTCCTCAAACCATTCCCATTTTGTTCTTGTTGATCTCTTCCCATTAAAACTGTAGAATAAGACTCGTAGAGTGCTTGTCTAACATGCAGAAAACTGGTAGAGGCAGGAGGATCATTCTCCACCACTATACTACTAGTTTGAGGCCAACCTAAGCTACACAAGACCCTGACTTAAAAAAAAGGTAGCTTGAACACACACACACACACACATATACACACTCATACATATACACAACGTATACATATATTTCATTTTTTGTACATGTATAAAGTTAAAATAGTAATTCTTTGCAACTTTTTCAATATACAGAATGCCGCTTTAGTACATTATT
Source organism: Typhlomys cinereus (assembly GCA_023101885.1). Lineage (NCBI taxonomy): Eukaryota > Metazoa > Chordata > Mammalia > Rodentia > Platacanthomyidae > Typhlomys > Typhlomys cinereus. Next base: position 2,258,974 of record JALPQD010000115.1, on the reverse strand, counting down.
TTAAGGATACATGCAAGAATATGTGTCAACATTGTTTAACCTTTACTGTATGGATGGAAATATAAAATGAATATAAAAAATAAAAATAATAAAAAATAAAAATTGTACTTTGGTGACAAAGGGGTATTTTGAGGCATTGTTGACCTTGAAGACTTCCCAGGGAAAATGTTAGATTAGAGGTTTACCTCTAGTATTGCCACAAGAAAAACAGGTTCTATTCCAAAGAAACAAAGAGAAAGAACTCACAATGTACACACTAAAAAGACGGAAAACAGCTCCAGCCCAGAACTTCCTGGCAGCAGAGAGAAGCAGAAGCCACTGCTAAAAGGTAAGCCAGACAGCCCTGGAGAAACAGACTAGCAGTCTTACCCACAGCTTTTACAAACCAAGGTTCAGTTGTAGCTCTTGCCAAGAAAGTTTCTTCTCTGACAACTGGAGTCAGCAGTGAAGAAGCATTTCCCACCCCAGATGCCTGTATTGAGTGTTGTCTTGGGAAACAACTTACTGTTTAAAAATGAGCTAATCTGGGAGCCTGAGAAAAGGAAAAGATCACAAGTCAGAGAGTCTGAATTGAACCTACCACAGGGCCAAAGTGATGGACAGCTCGGAAGTGGGCATTGGAAAACAGGAGGGTCAGTGCTTAACAAACTGAACAGTGCAGTTATAATAGGTTCAGCTAAGACAACAACATTCATAATCTCACTTTCAGTGGCTGGGAGTAGACACCAAGTGAGATCAACTCTGGAATTTTAATACAGCGGGGTCTGAGGTCAGAGGGCAGATGAATCTCTGGAGCCACCGGCCTGGAGAGCTCTCAAACTCCAGCACACTACTTGGAGTTCACAGCTGCATCCCTCCAGCACAGTAATTAATTCTTAATTGGGTTTCTTTTGTAGTTTTTATTTCCATGTATAGTACATAGGTAGCGCCTGTATGTGTACATGCATGTGCTGGCAAGTGTGTGGGCATATATGTGTGTACATGTGCATGTAGAGGTCCAAAGCTGATTATCAGGAATTATCATCAATCACTCTTCCACTTTTCTCTTTCTAGAGTGGGTCTCCAATTAAACCTAGAGCTTGCCCATAGGGAGTCTGGCTAGCCAGCTTGCTCTGGGGATTCTCAAATTCTGCCTTCTGCAGCTGGAATTATAGACTGGTCACCACACCAACCTCCCAGGCATCTTACGTGGGATCTGGGTGTCCCGACACTGATCTTTTTGCTTGCTTGGCAAGCACTTTAACTGCTACACTCTCTCTCCAGCCCCTTAGTGGATGTTGAAAGTATGAAGAGAGGTCCACTTGTTATGGAGTTTAGTATTAGAGTTGCTTCCTTCATTCTAAGGAGAGTGGAAGAAACCTAAGTGTGACTAGCAGATAGCCTGGTAGGCAAAGAAGAAAAGCTATTGAAGACAGCTGTGTTGAACATCTGACGCTTGTCCAATACAGGCTGGCACCAGCACAGATCACAGGAAAGACAAGAGTCCACAAGCTCAACTGCATAAAACTGGCAGTCTTCAGCTTTTGAGGACCCAGAAAGAAACCACTTCACCTCTCCATTTATTCTAATTACTGTCTATTTCTTTTTGTTCCTTCTGTTCTGTCCCTATTTTAAAAAATATATTTCTAGTAGTTTTAGTTTATTGTACCGAAAAAAGATACTAATTTTTGTTCTTCATTATACATTTATCTATGTTTTTCTATAATTTTTTTATTATTTATTCAATTGTGCATGTATGTAATATGTGTGTGTGTGTGTGTGTGTGTGTGTAGAACCACAGACGAATTCCGGAATCACCATGGACCGCCTCCACCTCCTCATTTACTCTGCCCCAGGATTCACAGGCTCCGCCCACCAGGACCAGAAGCACAGGCCACCCCCACTTCCGCCTGGCGTCTATATGGGTCTAGGATCTGAACTCAGGACCTTCTTCCTGCAAGGCAGAGGCTTAACCCCTAAGCCACTTCTCCAGCCCCCGTATTTTTTTATTTTTGCGTGTAGGTGTGGGTGTGTATATGTATGTGTAGGTATGTGTAGGTGTGCATACAATATGATATGTGCATATGTGTGTGCCTATGTGAGAAAGACAATCAGCACTGACCTCTGACCTCCACACACAGGCATACTTATGTGCACATGCACACGAACATACATACACACACAAGTAGGACTAAATGAAAGGGAGAATGGGAACCAATTGGTAGAAGGATGACAGTGGGGGGAAGGGAATGAATGGGAATAAAGTATAATGGCACATAAGTAAGATCCCATAATGAAATCCATCATTTTGTATGCTAACTTAAAAAATTAGTTGAAAAAAAAATCTCAACTCAGTAAAGGCCTCACAGCTAATAATGATAAGGTCAAAACTTCTCTTCAAAGATTGGGAAGACAAAGTACTTACTCTGATCATTTCTATTCTAAATAGTGGTGGAAGTCTTATCCAGAACAATTACGCAAAAGAAAGAAATTTTAAAAAGAGGGAAACTGGAACACAAGAGATTATCAAATCACTCAGCAAATATCAGAGCCAGGATCTAAAGCAACAATTTGGCTCCAGAGTGTAAACACATGTATGTAGCTGAATAACTTAACTCCAATTTTCCTATTGCCAATTCAGCCATCTATTTAAAATCACGTTTTAAAGTAATTTGGCACACAGGTCTCACTCCTTCCTCGGTCTTGTCATGAGAAAAAAATGAACATCAAACCCACATACTGGACTGACATTTAAGATCTCCTGCAATCTGGACTCCTCTGATTCCCAATTCCATCGATGAGGGTGACATAAGCAATCGACGTCACCATCTCAAGCTAATATTGACATCTTCTGGTAAGTAAAGAAGCTTTTTTATACTATGACATTGTGCTGCTCAAACTTTAAAGTATACATTAAAATGATATAGGGGAAGACTTCTTAAAATGTGGGTTCTGATTCAGTAAGTGGAGATAAATCAAAGTCTATAACAATCATGAACTCCTAATGTTTCTAATCCCTGGGTCACACTTAGAGTAGTAACAAGAGTCTCTGAAATAATATCTTGCTTGCAGAGGAGCATATAAAGGTCTTCTGTCTATTCCCTCTCCATTTCACTACTTACCGTTTTTCTACTTTTTCTTTAGAACTCCTCCAGTTTTTCCTACATTCTTTGCTCTTTAGCTCAGGAAAATCTCATTCTCTCTAAACATGTACCAAATTACATGACTAAAAAAATGAAGATACCATATGCTTTCATGTTTAAGATAAGGGAAAATAACTATTAGTATTTCTCTCTCCTTTTTCTCTCCTTTACTCAAAGACAATGCCTGCCCTTGAGATCTCTCTAGGACTTCAAGCAAGCTACTTCTCTGATAATCAGGCTCCTTAAATTTAAAAGGCAGCCACCTACCCCCTCCAATAGTTAGTTCTCCTGCAGACTATGTCATTGTTTGGATGTGAGTGGCCTCCCAACTGGCTCATGTTTTCGTGTCCTTAGCTGCTGTTGCGGTTGGGAAGGTCGTGGGTAACTTGGAATTGGTTCTGAAAAGTTAGGGAAGCTAAGATTTGGTACCAAAACCTGAAGTGTATTGTGAAGTTTGGGAAGGTTGTGGCACCTTTAAGATTTGCTGAAGGAAGGGGGTTTGGTAGCCTCTACCTTCCTGATGCGGTGCCCTGAAAGTGATCTACTTCTGCATCCACCCATGCCTTCTGCTGCGTGCTTCCTACCACAAAGGACAAACACATCCCCTCTGAAACCAGAAGCCCAATAAAATCTCCCTTTTCCCCTTAAGCTGCATGAGTATTGTCTCACAGCAATAAACAAGAAATAACTGCAACAACTGATCCACAAAGCAAATGCCCAAAAAAACCACTGCTAGAGCAGCAGGGCACGGAAAAGTGGACTATAAACAACACTGGGAAGACTGACTGAGGACGGTCACGAGTTCGAAACCAGCCTGAGTTACAGAGTGAGTTTCGGGCCATCCTCATTTTCACAGCAAAAATGCCTCAAAGTACTATCTTGGTTAAAGAAGGACAAGCGCAACGTTCTCCTTGATCATCATCAACAGAGACCCAACACCCTGACTATAACGGTTGTCTCCCCACCACGACTGCAACAGCTTACAACCGAGGGCCAAACGCGGTGTTCCTCTCGGGATCAAAACGTTCACGTTCACACTGTGTCCCACGCTACGATTCCCAGCACCGCAGCGTGGGGGGTCGCGGCTCGGGGGCTGTCTGCAGAGTGGCCCGCGGGCCCGGCGACCCGGTTCCACCGGCCAGGCGCGGGAGACAAGCGTCACGTACCGGCCTCCGGACGTGTTGTCCACGGGCTCCGGGAGCATCCCGCACTCCCGCCGCAGCGCTGCGATCTCCGCCTCCAGGGCGCGCACCTCGCGCGACTCGGCATCCATCGCGCAGCGAACCCCGGGCTCCGAGCTGAGCCGCGGACCGCTCGCGCCGAAACCCCAGTCTCGGAGCTTCAAGCTTCGCGCGCACCCCCGGCGCGAACCATCCGGTAGCTCGTGGTGGGGAGACTGAAGAAACACGCGCGGCGCGAACCATCTGACAACTTACGGGGAGGGGGAAAGGCGGCGTAAACCAGCCGGCTGCTCACGAGGGGGCGTGGCTACAGAGAAACGTGCGGCGTAAACCATCCGGCAGCTCGCGAGGAGGGGTGACTGCGGAGGAACGTGCGGTGTAAACAATCTGGCAGGTCGCGGGGGGGAGGAGATGCGCGTCCAATCACGCTCAAACGACTTTGTGGATACTGGAAATTGCCACAGAAGTCTCTAAACAGTCCTAACTCTTTTTCGCCCCAAACCTAAGACCAAGTTCTGGGCCTTCTGTACCCCTTAACGGCCTTGGAACCGCCCGAGCACTAACTACGTCACTGAGGAGGCGGTTCCGAGAAGCGTGTAAAGAGTCTCTGTGTGTTTGTTCCGTTCCCCCACTTCCGCCTAATCCGCCTACCCGGGTCAACGCTGGGGGAGTATTTGGCGGCTGGTTTCTTCCGGAGACATGACGGGATTTTGGCTCTGGGTCCCCTGCGGACGTTGAGGGGAAAGTAGCGGAGGCTTGACGGTAGTCCGAAGGTGGGAAGACGAAACAGAGCTGGGGAACTGTGTGGAAGCGGAACTTTAGGAGGCTGGGTTGGCCGGGACCCGGGAAGGCGGGGCCCGAACACGCGTGGGATCCGTTAGCGATCAGCCCTCCCGGGCGCCTGGAGACGGGGCGATAAGTAGGGCGTTTGGGCAGCGCTGTGCCCCCGGTCTCTTCCTCCTTTGGGGTCTTCACCCCGGAAGGCCGTGTGGGTAGGTTGGGGAGCGGAGGCTGCGAGGAACAGGTACATCGTCCTTTCTCTCCCGGGCTTACTGTCTTGTGCGGGGGCTTCTTGGCACATGTTCTGTGGTCTCGCTTGGTGGACAGAAGCCCGTCGGCTCTCGGAGGGGACTGGCGAGAGCGCTGGGCGCCAGCGGCTCGGTTCCCCGGGAAAGCATCCAGCAGTCCTGGTTCTCTCCCGAACTGCGCCAGATTCCGAAGTCAGACCTGGATGTTTGAGCCTGATCCCGCCACTGAGATTTTCTTCGTGGCATAACCTCTCTTTAAAAAAAAAAAAAAGATGCTCACAAACCGTTCTGTCCCTGAGCAAAGCTTGGCAGACACTTAGACTGTGTCACAGTATTGCGTTTGTAGAATTATTTAAGATCACTGGAGCTCCACGTTGGAGACATGTTTGATCCTTTGACGCGCTATTTGTCAAATTTGAAGTAAATAAGAGAATGTGTGATTAACTCTGGGAGGAAAAATGTCATCGTCTGATGTGAATTAAGAAAATGAAAGGAACCTGGAGAGATGGCTCAGGGGTTATAAGACTGCCTGGCATGCGGAAGATCCTGAATTCAGAACCAGGTCCCACATAAAAAAACGCGAGGTGGGAATGATAGGTGGAGCTTGGAAAATCCCAGAGCAAAGCAAAAAGGTAGAAGCAATCCAGGATGATTTCCAACTTCATCCTTGGTCTTCCACAGGGGAACACAGTACCCTCTGATACATATGCAAAATAAAGTTTTAAAAAAAGAAAATGAAAGGGATAGGATATAATTGTGCTCGTTTTCAGAGAAGACAACGTGTGTGTGTATTATGGATATAGGACTTCAGCAAAATTATCAGGGATAAAGTTTGAAAGGCAATATTGCGTTTGTGAAAAACCATAAGAAGGCATTCCTCTATAGAATATTTCTTTTTCAGATACACGCCTTAATGGATGCCAGCAAAGAAACAAAGCGTCTTTTTGTGGGTGGCCTTGGCCAGGCCATTTCTGAGACAGACCTACAAAATCAGTTCAACAGGTTTGGAGAAGTTTCTGATGTGGAAATCATCACCCGGAAAGATGACCAAGGTAAATGTATAATTTTAGAGGAAAATTTAACTCAGGACAAGTATTGCAAGAGAAAACAACTCCAGAACTGAATGTTAACACTAAACATAGAAAATGATATATGGTGCCCCAGGTTTGGGGGGTGTTATGTATGATGGGGAACTTGACTGAAGGTAATTTCTGAAGTCGGAAAATTTAAGCATTCGATTTCTGGAACGTCTGAAACATTTCACGTTCAGTTTTCAGAGTTCACTTGGTAGCATAAAATATCCTGTTAATAGCATGTCACTAATATACAATCAAGATGTGTCTACTCACTTAAGGTTCTCTCCTACTCATTGTATTTTGAAATATTTTGATTTTTCTGTTCAGAGAAAAAGTAAGATTTTTTTCTTTTTATAAAAAAAGTTTGTAAAAATTCATCTTTTAAATTTAAGAATGCTAATCAGACCTTCTCTTCTTTTAGGAAATGCACAGAAAATTTTTGCGTACATCAATATCAAAATCACAGAAGCAGACCTGAAAAAATGTAAGATTGTCATGTGTTTTCTTTCTTATATGTTTTATTTATTTGAGACAGAGAGGTGTTGCAGTTGCTTGCATCATTGTTGATAAATTACAACCAAACACCTTAAGAGAATAAGGGTTTATTGTCTCTTAACATAGTCCAGTTACAGTTCCTTGTCCAGATTGGCAGGAGAACTCACACCAATACCAAAGGGCCAAGGAAACTGGTTACACATATCTATAAAGCAGCTGAGAGAGGGACAATTCTCACTTGTCAGACCAGCATGTCTGGCCAAGTATATAGGAAAATGCCAACTTTCTCAGCAGCTCTCTATTTATTCACTTGTTCGAAGACTAATCCCACCCACCATGGATTTGGTCCTCCCCACAACTGTAGACACTCTCCTCCAGGTTTGTTTTGTGTTTAACTCAGCTACTACGTACAGAGCTTGAATTCCCAACCATCAAGTTGACACCTGTATCTAACTGTGATAGATACGTCATCCGTATTTGCCATGGTGCATGGTTGGTAGTCAGAGGACAACTTTTGGAAGTCAGTTTTCCTTTCACTATATAGATTTCTAGGGATTGAACTCAAGTCTCTAGGTTTAGGAGCAGGTATCTCAGAGACACATGTTGCCATATATTTTCTGTTTGACATGGATGGCACCATGTACCTCTCAATGACTTTTCTTCTAAGTCTAATCCTCAGTAACCATTTTAAAAGTCATATAGATGAACAACCATGACCAAGAAAATTCGGATACCCCACATCTTAAGTTTATATTCATTGTGTTTGTATCAGCAGACTTGTTATAGTATGCTAGTAGTAATTGGTATTTTCAAAAGTTTGGACAAGGGTCAAAACTTCCACAGAAGCTGATCGTCATATATATCTTACCTAAAATAGTTGCCACACTTCTTCCAAGTCTTGCCCAAGTTCTTGCCCAAACTAATCCTTGCTATTAAGCATTAATATATAAAAGGACATTAGAATATAACTTTGTAAAACCATCTCTGAAACTGATATGTCTTTCATTGAGAGATTAAGTAAAGTTGAAGGTGAATGGTGGGTTTTAATGAAGAAAAAAGAGTAGGTGATCTATAATGGTACTAAAGCAGTGATATCTTCTGGTTACATGGCTACCAAAAAATCAAAAGACACTAAAAAGTAAGAAGAGCATGTCGTTAAAAGAAGGTTATTAGTTTTTTATAGTTTAATTTGCAGAAAGATTATTATTTGGTGAGAATATATGTTACAAGTTACAGTTAAGAACATACCAATTCTGTTATATAACTTCTGGCAGATTAAAAGTATTTACTACATGAAATTTTCTGGTATATTAATGAAATTGATAGCACATATTTAGAAAAGTCAACTACTTGGGCACAGTAGTTCAAACACTTTAATCACTAACTTGCTTGCATGTTTTACACTGATAATCGATATGTGGTGAAAAGTAGAAGTAAAGTGCCACAAGATTTGAAAATGTTCTCTAATTGGCCCTGAAAAGTTTCTTAGGTGCAGTGTGGAAAAATAATAAAATTTAAAACTATCACTTCACCTGATTTCTAACATGAGTTTCTAAATAAGATTAATAAGAGTCTCTAAATAATGGTTAAGTTTTACTTTACCATTCGTACATTTTTTTTTCTCATTCCAGTCCTTGAGTAATTGTAAGATAGAAGCCATAAGAAACCAGCCGTATTGTCAGGATGAGACAGAAGCCTAGATTACCCCCCCCCGCGCTACTTTTTCTTCTACTTTGTAGGTGTCTTTGTGACAACTACATTTACAGTTCTTGATAATAAATGTGGTAGTTAGATACATGTGTGTCAACTTGACTGTTGCATGCTTAGTTTTGGCACATCTGCGAAGAATTGATAGTGAAGACAAGCCCTGACTAAACATGCAAGAGACTGTATAATTGGCATGGGATGATCCAGTTGATCATGAGCAGACCCATTCCCTAGGCAGGTGGATAAAATGGAAGCAGCTGGTTAAGTAAATTAGCATTCTTCAGCATACTTGGACAAACATGTTGTTTGTCAAAGGAAGTTTGCCCATCTCTCACCTATCCTATGAATATGGTGTGGCCAATTCTCTTGGCACCTGATGTTGGTGTGGACTCTCCTGCCCAGCCGGATTAAGAATTATAACCACACAATCATAAGCCAAGAATAGAACCTTGTTTTCTCATAAGCAGTTTGATCATGAATTTATCAGCAGCATTGAGAGTTAACAATAAGTAATTAGAAAAAGAAGTGTTCTAGTTCTGCATTGCCATATACTTTGATAATTATTATTTACCTTACAGGCATATCTATTTTAAATAAAACAAAATGGAAAGGTGGAACACTACAAGTTCAACTAGCTAAAGAAAGCTTTTTGCATAGGTAAGATGTTTTTTTTTTACTGCATGGATTTAAAACCCATTTTTCATAGTGTGAATTATTTTATAAATTATTATTTTGAAATTACCAAATTGCTGTCAGATTCATACATTACAAGTGGAGCTAAAGTTCTAAACAATACTTTTGCTCCAGTGCATGTAGTTGCATGTAGTAAGGTATAAAGAATGTGTTGATTTTGATAGTTAATACTATACAAATATATAAGAAGTATCCATATAAGAGGCATAAAAGTATCTGCTTATAATTTCAGAGCAAGATTGTGACAATTTGAGCTTTTAAAGTCCTAAGGGTCATTTTTTCCGAGGGGAGATCAGATTGGTGTGGGAAATGTAAAAATGAAACACATTTAAGAGTATATGGAGGAGGGTTGGAGAGATGACTCAGGAGTTAAGACTGCCTCAAAAGCAAAAGATCCTATAACAAGGTCGCTAGGACAGAAAATTCTTGTCGCAGTGACCATGTCTCAGGCGGTCCATCTCCATGACATTCACAGTGCTTCCAGCAGTGCCATGTTGGGACAAAGTCTCTGGAGGTTGACCACCTCCGTGGTCTGCCAAAGGCACTACGAGGAGGACTCCGGGAAGACTGCCATTTTCTGTGGAAAATAGGTGGAAGTTATTGGCTATGATGATTGTGTTTTTCGGATCAGGATCACCTTTATTGTAAGACACCAACTACTTAAGAGATGAAGATGTTGGGGCTGGAGAGGTGGCTCAGGGGTTAAGCCTCTGCTTTGCAGGTGGAAGGTCCTGAGTTCGGATCCTAGACCCCACATACAGAAGCTGGGCAAAAGCGGGGGCGGCCTGCGCTTCTGATCCTGGTAGGGCGGAGCCTGTGAATCCCGGGGCAGAGTAAACACAAGGAGGACATGGAAGCGGTCCATGGTAGTTCCCGAATTCGTCCATGGTTCTACACACACACACATACATATACACACATACATACACACGCGCATACACACACAATTGAATAAATAATAAATAAAAAAAGAAATGAAGATGTTTTAATTCATCTATTTAACAGATATCAAGAATGTTGGGGCTGGAGAGGTGGCTCAGGGGTTAAGCCTATGCCTTGCAGGCAGAAGGTCCTGAATTCGGATCCCAGATCCCACGTATAGACGCCAGGCGGAAGTGGGGGCAGGCCTGCGCTTCCGGTCCTGGTAGGGCGGAGCCTGTGAATCCCGGGGCAGAAGGAGGTGGAGGCGTCCACGGTGGTTCCCGAATTCGTCCGTGGTTCTACACACACAGACACACGCGCGCGTGCACACACACATATATATGCACACACACACAGTTGAATAAATAATTAAAAAAATTTAAAAAAAAGAAACAATTTAAAAAAAAAAAAAAAGAATGTTGAAGAAGTGAAATCACTGAAAATGAACTAAACTCTTGAACCTCATACAAGATATACTTATAAATAAAACAATTGCATAACTAAAAAAAAAAAAAAAGCAGAAGATCCTGAGTTCAGATCCTAAATCCCACCTGGAAATGGCAGCAGCCTACACTTCTGGCCCTAGTGGACAGAGCCTGGGAAATCCCAGAGTAAAGCAAAAAGGAAATAGAAACAATCCAAGATGATTACTGAAGCCACCCTTGGTCCTCCACAGGGATATACAGTGCCCTCTGATACACACGCAAAAATAAATAATTTTTAAGTGAAAATTATTAAAAAAGTATATTGAGGGAAAGGCAGATATGTAACTTAATGATTATTGTATTTGCCTAGCATGCATGAGGCCCTAATTTTAACACTTACAACATATTTATATGGAGCTTATAGTCCATAAAGAGGAGCTGAGATAGATACCTGCCGTTACTGTCAAAGAATATGTAATGATAAATGAAAAAATTTATCCAAATTATACTTCTGTGATTATCTAGATTGCACTATAAAATGTTTATATTTAGGATGAAACCAAAGCAGACTGTTAACAAAATATGGAATAAAAAATGTTTTGCGGACTTACATGGCTAATGGAGAAAGCACTTGATTTTGAAATTTTGAAATTGAGCCTGATTTCAGATCCCCAGAACCCTTATAAAGTCAGAACTGATGGTACATATCTGTGATCCTTGTCCTCTGCTGAGAAGAAGAGTAGACAGGAAAACTCCCAACAGCTAGCCTGTTTGCAGTAGGAAAGAGACCCTGTCTCAAACAAGGTAGAAGAAAAGATCAATATCTGAATTTGACACATGCATATCATTTAAAATGTTGGGAGTTTTGTTTGTTTTTTGTATTTCTCTGTTCTTCAGTAATCTACATTATAAGTGTCTTTAGCATTAAAAGAAAATAGTGTAAGCCATATGCAGTTAACAAAGTAGTTTTAATTTGTGTTGCTGTTTTAAACATTGTATAGTTTAAAATAGTTTAATAGTATAAATATTTATAGTGTTTGTTTAGGATTACTTAAAGAGAAGTAAACATTTTGTGTGATTGATTATTTTTAACACTTTTATTTTTATTTGCTATGTGATTTAGACTGGCCCAAGAGAGAGAAGAAGCAACGGCAAAGAAAGAAAAATCAACAACAGGCAATGCTACCTTGTTGGAAAAAGTTGGAGGAATGAATTTCCATATGAAAGCTGTACCTGGCACAGAAGTTCCGGGACATAAAGTGAGTCTTTTGGTAACCTGAGCCAACCCTGTACACCTGAAACTACATGGTTATAGGTGTCATGTCCAAAGACAGTTGCTTTGAGACAGTTAACATAGGATTGTGTTTTGATTCATCAGTATGCAGAAGTTCCTCACCATTATATACAGAGAGAAATGAAAACTCGCCCAGAGACCATCTCCCAAAGGATGTGTATAGTAACAAGTATGAGCAGGTCACAGTTTGCACTTTTGAAAGCTTATTTTTTATATATTTCTTTTTTATTTTTTTCTTCTAGAATTGGGTTGTAAGTAAATTTGGAAGAATCTTGCCTGTTCTTCATCTTAAGAATCACCATAAACATAAAATATCCTTTGGTTAGTGTCTCATAGGAATTATTTCCCACAGTGATGGATACTTACAAAATATCAAAGATCGGTAAGTTTTTAGTTGTTTAACAGTTTGTATGTTACCACTCTCTGTGCAAGGTAACATACACTTACCCCCATGTGAAAAGCAGAGAATAATAAATGAATGTCATGCAATTTAGTGTTATGAATGATTATCAAAGAAGTAGTATTTGCTAATATACATGTCTTACTGTATATGGATATGCAACCATTACTGAAGTAGTAATTAAGAAACAAAGGACAGGGATACATTGTTAAAATTAAGTTGGTTCAGAATTGATAGAAAAATGATGGAGTACAATTTTCCTAAAAAGAAACTAGTAGATGAAAATAAACAATGTAGTGGGCAGAATCATGTGGATCCTGAGGTGAGCACATTCTGATGCCTATTCTATGAAATTGGATTATGTAACACCTTGAAAAGCTTGTTTTGACCTCCATTCAAAAGATGGATATGTATACCAGGGTTGGCTTTAATCTCTATATGCAATCTTAATAGCTATGGCAATTATTAGTGGTTGGTGCTTGGTTTTAAGTCTGGAAACATGGAAACCTTTAAAACCTGGAACATTACCTACTAGGGTACCAAGATTAAATAGTCTTTTGTTTCACCAGATTGGTAGTTTTCCTAGCACTGGTGCTTTTGCTTTGTTCCTTGACTCTGAGTAACATTATGAAATATGATCCATCAAAATACTGCCATAACCTAAAGAAGATTGGGGAGGATTTTACAAGTACTGTTCCCATAAATAGTCTTACTTGGGAATTGGAAGGAGGCAATGACCCTATAAGTAAGAAAAGGCGAGGAGAGTTCTCTGATTTTAATGGTCCTTCCAAGAAGATCATGAAAGTGCAGGAGGGCAATGATTCTACTGGGTCCAAGGTTCCTGATACAAGACGAAAGACTAGTCGGGTAATGGAGCATGATATACCAATACTTCAACAACATGAACAAAAGACATCTCATTCCATTGCACCTTCTAAATCAAAATCATGCCTTCTACCCAATTCAGATACTGAACAACCTAAAAATGTACTTTTCCAAAGCAAGAAGAGAAACTACATGTCTGATGACATTGACTCTGAAGATGAATTAAGAATGATGATTGAAGAAGAGGAAAACTTACAAAAAAGTAGGTGTGCCTCAGGAAATGAAGCTAAATATGATTCTTTTGAAGTCGTAGGGAATGATTTCAAATCAGATATTAACAAGCATTCTTTAACAAGTTTAGGGCTCAGTAGTACTTCCTGCAACATTAGCAATAATGTAGGAAGTGACTGTGAATATGACTCAGGTGACACAGATGAAATAATTGCAATGAAAAAAGCCACTGATAAGATCAGTACAGAAAAAGCTATAAACAAAACTTCGAAAAAAAATGAGCTTTCTAACAATTGTATTAAAGAACAAAAAACTGAAAACAACACAAAATCAGATCACAGTTACGGAGTGAAATCTCTGAATCCTAAATCTCCATCTGACTCCAGCAGCAGCGAAAATGAAGAAGATGAAGAGTATAATTCCATGATGAAAAACTGTCCTCGGGTAACTCTCACTTTGGCTGATTTAGAACAGTTAGCTGGCAGTCAACGGGAGGTTTTAGGAAAAGATAAGAGTGATGTTCCACAAACCAGCAGCCACTGCAACTTTGACAGAGCCTCCAAGAACCACAAGATTCCTTATGATCTTAACAGTGACCAAGCATGCATTTGTCCTGAGGAGATTATAGCTTCTCTTTTAGAAGAAAACACTTATGACAAGCAGAACCTAGAGGAAAAGAACGTAAAACCAAAATTCCAGGCATTCAAGGGAATAGGCTCTCTCTATGGAAAGGAATCAGTGAAAAAAACTTTGAAAGAGAATCTTGCCTTTAATAATATTAATACATATCAGAACTCTTTAAAACATGTGGATGTCAATAACATTTCCGTAGAAAATGGATCCCTGTGTGCTGATGGCTTATCAAACAAACTGACTTCATGCATACCTGTTAGTGCAAACATCACAAACCACATTCAGTCTCGAAAAGGACAATTTAATTTTGAAAGCCAAGACCATAAGGTAGTGTTCTCTAACAGTTCTGAAGAGGGAAGTGAAAATTCTATTTCATGTCTGTTGCCTAATGCTAAAAAATCCTTGAGTCTTGGTGGAAAGATTGACAAGCTAGACATTGAGAAAGATACTTGCCATGTGCCTAAAAATAAAAAAGTTTTAGACAAAGTGAGATCTGATTCAAATAGCCCTACATCTCTTAAGGTACCACCAAAAATCTCTCCCAGGAAAGACCCTCAAAAAAGCACTAGTTTCTCAATGTCTCTTAATAATGTGTCAGATGCGAATGCTAAGGATAAGCATGCCGAAGATAATCAGAAGCGTTTGGCAGCCTTGGAAGCAAGGCACAAAGCCAGAGAAGTCCAGAAGAAGCTGGTGCACGATGCGTTGGCAAATTTGGTAAGCACATTTTCATAAGAGAACTCTTACTAAAGTCAGGTTTTGTTTTACATTCACCAGATTCACATTTTTGTGACCCTGAGTTAGAAGCTTTTATCATGCCAAATATTTGATAGACTCTTAATAGGTGAAATTAAACACTAATAGTTGCTTAAAAGTTTAAATACATCTTTAAAAAAGTATCACCTCATTTAGAAACTAACTGGTAAGTGATCACAATGTGATTTATTTTCTTTTGGCATTTACTGGTATGAGTCTTCCCTGTTCCTCTAACAATGAAGTCTCTCTTTAAGTTCTAAGTTGCAGAATGAGGATGATGGTTCTGATGTTCATGAACCTTTTGACACATGCCGTTGCAAGCAGGCAGTCATAGTTCTTATGGAGCACTGGATCCCTCAGGTTTTCTTAGCCTGAATTGGTACTGCGGAAGTGTAAATAGGAATTTAAAGGTAGAAAAGAAATTAATAGAGCTCAGTGATCACTGGACATATATCAAAAGAGTCCTGGATTTCTTGGTAGAACAGCAGATAATAAAGATACTCAGTGAATAATGAAAAGGAAATGTGACAAGGGAAGGCAATGATGGGTATACACTTGTTCAGTGTATGTTTGAATTGTAATAAAATGTGATGCTTTTGATCCCGCACTAGGATGGTCATCCAGAGGCCAAGTCAACACACATCATCTTTGCCTCAGATGGTGAAAGTGAAACAGAGCAAGAAACTCAAAAGCAAAACCATATAGGAGAGGGGCTGCTGAAAGTAAGTTCTTCCAGACAGCCTATGGACATTGGTCTATTTTGCAAGCCCCCTAACCCTTTTCCACCTTTGTCTCTTCTTTGAGGTAGGGCTGTTGTTCCAACCCAGCCTAACTTTGAACTTTTGATCCTTCTGCATCGGTCTGTGGTTACAGGCTGTATCAAAACACCCAGCTGCAAATCCATTTCTATCTCCTGCATAGCGAGTTCCATACAATTGCCAATTTTAAATGAAATCTTTCTGGGAGCTGCAGTAAGACCCAGACATGTCAAAGTTACCACAGACTGAACTAATAGGAGTATTGGAGGTTTATTCTCCCACATGAACCTATGTTCTCCATCTCTTCTGTAAAGTCATATCAATATTCATGAAAGACTATAAGGAATATACTTACATATAGTAACTGCCCCTCAAATCCAACTGGTCCTGGAAAATATCTGAATTAATCATCCCAGAGGACAGTTATAGATCTCTGAATCAGGAGGTTCGTCTGACCCATCGTCTGCTTGTCCCTGATAGATGTATCTTGATTATTTTTAAATGCAGAAGGAAGATTCCATTAAGAAGTGCTGATTGCAGCAGTTAATAAGCATTTCTATTTTCATCTGTTTGACAGGAATGTGCAGATAAAGCATGTGGGAAGCTGTTTGATAGCAGTGATGAAAAGGAATCTGATTCTGAAGATGACAGTGACAGATTCAAAATAAAACCTCAGTTTGAGGGCAGAGCTGGACAGAAGGTTAGTAAAGACTGAAAATAATTTTTGAAAGTGGTCCTTAAATCTGGATAAAGGCCAGAAGGCCGTGATTTACATTCACATGTTGGATATTTATTGTGGGAATAAGTCCCCTCTGACCCCTGATTGTTTTATATTTCCTGATGGGAGTACACTTGTAGATGCTTTGGAAGAAATTTCCTGGGAATGTGGTTATCAATTATATCTACTTCTTGTTATATAGCTCATGGATTTACAGTTGCACTTTGGAAGCGATGACAGATTCCGCATGGACTCTCGATTTCTAGAGAGTGACAGTGAAGAAGAACAAGAAGGTAATTGCTTCTTTGTTCAGACTTTAGTCCTCATGTAACTGGGAATGCAAGAAATCATCCAGTATACTTTCCTCATTAGACATGTGAAAAAAAAATTGCACCCTAAGACTTTGAGCTGAGTTTGTAATCAAAAAGTTAACATTTCGAAGGTTTTTTAATATATACTTCTTTAGTAAAATTTAATCCCTGGAAGGTGCCAGATAAGGACAATAATCTTTAGCATCTTTTCCACCATTTCATCCCTGGCATGTGAGAAGAAGGTGCCATCTCTATCAACTATAATAAACATGTTCTGGATTCTAATAGGTAAAGGCTGTCTTCCTCTGGTGTACATCCTAGGGGTTGGTTGATTGGGGGTTTTTTTGTTACCGTTTTGAGTTTTTTGTTGTTGTTCTTGTTGTTCCTTTGACAGAGAGTCTTGCTATATAACCTATTTGTCATCAACTAGTGATCCTCCTACTTAACCTCATGAGTGCTAAGATGGCAAGGGTATGCCACTATACTCTGCTAGCTGCTTTTTTTTTCTTTTTTTAAAAAGCCATTTTTTAACTCATACCTGTTTAAATGTATTTAAGAGTAATGATGCTATCAGACGCATCCTAATTCTACTTCCTATGAGATTTTTCACAGCAGCCATCCTGTGTATTTTTATCTAAAGACTTAATCTCTGTCCCTGCCTTTTTTTTTTTCTCCTTTGGGTGTTAATCTGATCATTAACTCTAGTTTTGTTTTTTGTTTGTTTGTTCAATCAGTCTCTATGTCCTGTATGGCTTGAAACTCACCCGTTTCTGCTTCCCAAATGCTATTTTTTTCATGTATTGGGGAGGTATGTGATATTAGGGTTTCAAGTACACCCAGCTAGCCACAAAATCAGATGTAGCTTAGGATGACCTTGAATTCCTATTACTCCTACTCCACATCACAATAACTAGATAAGATTGGTGAAATGACTCACTGTGTAAAGAGGATTGCTGTTAAGCCTGGGGACTCAAGTTCTAGCTCCAGAACTCTGTGGTCAGAGAGAGATGACTCTCACAAATTGTCTCTGACTTTTACATATGCTCTAGTATGTGGGCATCCACACATATGCATGTATACATGAATATATGTATATACAACATAAATAAACAAGTGGAAAAAATATTTTTTTAAAAAAGATCTAGTATTGTAGGTGTGCATCATCACATGTAGCTGTTGTTCAGTCCTGCAGATAAGCAGCACAGGCAGCCTTCATCACAGCCCTGCATTCTGATTCTCTCATGATTGCAATAAGATTAAAATTGAAGTTACTTTTTTAGGAAGTTTAAAATTGTTAAATATTAATTAGCAGTTTTACAAATTTCAACCTTGTATATCAACTCTTGCCACCCTGTTAAATTACAATTATTTTGTTTCTCACATGCCCCTAATCCACTTTGGGGGCTTCTACTTTGTCTTTCTGCTCTATTCCTGATTTTATAAAGCCTTTCTTTATTCAGTTGATCACAGTTATCTTTTTGTCTTCCTCTGGTGTACATCCTAGGGGTTGGTTGGTTGTATCTTTTTGTACTCTTTAAGAATTTGGGGATTCATCAGTAGAAATCTTAAAGAGCATTTTGTTCCAGTTTTTTTAGTTACTTATCCTGCAGTAATCTGAAGGAGTCTAATACTTGTCTGTTTCTATTAGTTGAGAGTTGCAGCTTACAAAGTTACACATATGTCTAGAACACATGGCTTTCTTCCTGCAATGCTCATTACTGAGTTAGATACTAAAGCAGCTGTTATAATAGAAAATTACATTTTCTCTAGTTATCATTTTTACACTTATGTAAATTTTTAGAATACTAAGAAATAGCAGTAATCTCTTTAATTTTATAATGAGTGGGGGGGGTTGTTTTTCACTATTTATCTTAAAACTTTTAAGATTGCCACTAAAACCATTAACTCTAGACATCATTTTCACAACTTAAAAGTAGAAGTGGGAGGTTTTGTTTACTGGTCATGTAGTTTCTGGGTTTGTCTTAGCATGATACTTTCGCCATAGGCATAGCAAAACAAGGTCAAAACAAGGTTTTTCTTCTAATTTGACATACATTGAACATGTTTAGGTGTTTATTGTATTCCATTACTGAGGTTTCTCAAACTTAGTTTATCAAGAGATTACTAGTTATCCTTTTTTCTCAAGAGGTAAAGGAAAATACAACTGCTGAGGAAGAAGAGCTTGCTGCAGAGAAGAAGAAGACCCTAGATGTTGTGCAAAGTGTATTGAACATCAACTTGAACAACCCTACAAACAAAGCAGCCACTAAGAAATTTAAGTATGATTTATATTCTAGCCCAATCTATATTTTGCTATTTTTCTTTTGCCATTAATTGCATTATTGAACTCAGTTTAAAGCCCATTATTGTTTTGCTGTCCTTTTTTTAACTTTTTCTACTTTTACAAGCATATTAAGTATTCATCCTAGCCTCCCTCCCTCTCTTCTCCTTCCTATCCCCTCTCTTCCCTTCATCGATTCTTCCTACTTCCTCCCACCTGTATGCTTCTATGGATCCCAGGATTCTCTCTGGCTTGTCTACTCCTGTGGAGGCTCAGGCCTCTGTGGCATATCAAGTTACCTCTCTTCAGGTCACCCCACTGGCTTTCTTCTGTTTTTCCAATGCTGTCACAGTCTCTACCCTCCAAGGCTGGAATGGCAGGCAAACCACCTTCTTCACCTGGGATGTTATGTGGGATGTGAGCATCCGAATTCCAGTCTTCTTGCTTGTTCAGTCCTCACTTTAACTGCTGAGTCATGTCTCAGCCTCCTTTTTAATTTTGGAGGCAGGGAAATTGAGACCAATTCTGACTGTCACCCAGGCTAATCCCAAACTCATGATAATGCTCTTGCTTTTACCTTGAGAGTGCTGGGATTATGAGCATACACCCACTAATTTAAAAAAATAAATAAGTAAGTAAACTAAAGACACATGGTTTAAAATGGTGTTTCTAACAGGTTTCTGATTTTCCTCTTTGATATCATTTGGCTTCATTTTACTCCAAAATTTGAATCTTCCCAAGTTGAACTATAATTTACCATTATTTATTTACATTAATGTTCTGATTCATCTCTTCCAATCTTCACTCTTTTTACATAGGGACATTGTACGTTATGATCCAACAAGGCATGATCATGCTACTTACGAAAGAAAAAAAGAGGATAAACCAAAAGAAAGGTAAATTGAGGTACATTTTACCTGCAACATCTGATGAAACTGCTTATATCCAATGTCTTTATCTGCTTCACAGCCCTATTGCTTGAATAATTGAAGTTACTTAACCCTGTTAGGTCATTAATAAAGGATTTTGTTTCATTTTTAAGATGAGGTCTACATATTTTTCTCTAAAATAAACAGACTTTAAAAATCAGATAATCTGGCCCCTATTTTTATAGTAGAAAAAACAGCATATGGAAGAGGCTGTGTTCCAATGAAACTGTTAACAGACACGGTAATTCACAAGCAACAAGCAGAAACCAGAAAATCCCTCCAACACTTGTGTCGGGCATGTCTTTAGCTAGATCTTCCTTTTATATCTGTATATGTTCTAATCTTGCACATGACAGTATTTCTAAAATTCTGTTTTCTTTCACTATTCAATAGCATTTCCCCAATTTTTTGGCCAAACCTTACCTGCAATTGCCACAAAGGTTATACACTTTTCTCTAACAAGTTCTTCAAGACTCCTTAGTCTTTTGTTATTGCATAGTATCAGAAGTGTATTTTATATACATAATATATATATAATATCCTAGTCCTTGATGGTATTATTAATAATTTCTGTAATTCTTCCCAAAAATGTTGTGTTTTTTTTTTAAATTTTTGCATGTATGTCTGTGTGTATGTGTCTGTGTTATCAGTGCTTACTGTGTGTGCCTGTGGAGGCCAGAGTGACTTTAGGAATCACACTGAATTATTTCTCCCTCTTACTTGCTTTTGCTCTGAAGTTTCCCAGGCTCCACCTTCCAGGACTAGAAGTACAAGCCACTGCCATTTCTATCCATTTCTACCTGGGATCTGGGATCCGAACTCAGAACTTTCAGTTTGTGAGGCAGAGTCTTAACCCCTGAGCTATCTCTCTGACCCACAATAGTATTTTTGGTTCACCTTTCTAACCATAGTGACCCTCATTTTTACAGGTCAGAGAACCAATGTGGGGCTTCTGCCAGCCTCTAGCTATATCCCGATTATGCATTTTAAAACTGGGGAAAATAACTATATGATGAATGCCGGAACCTAATGGACCTACTATGAGACAGACTTTGACTAAAACTCCATTGATCCCCTGTCTTCCATAAATTCCTACTTTAACTGAGGATCATAGTTAATTTTGGTATCTTCTGGAATTAGTGCAAATTTGTAGACAGTGTTAAGACTTAAAATATCTGATTATTTACTTTTTTTATATTTGGAACTGTTTATGTTATACAGTTAGCTTATTTTTTAATAGTAGGCATATATGTTTTAAAACCCAGCCTGACTGATTTGTTTTATGAAGTATGAATGGTTTCTCTCTAATTTGGTCTTTTTCCTTAAGATAAATAACTAGGGTGTTTTGTTCACTTCCATTTTAGATAGTAAGTACATTAAGAACTTTTGGCTTGTTCGCATGCAAACTATATGAAGTAGACTCTTAGAAAAAGGTATTTCAGGGGCTAGAGAGGTGGCTCAGGGGTTAAGCCTCTGCCTTGCAGGCAGAAGGTCCTGAGTTCGGATCCTAGACCCCATGTATAGACGCCAGGCGGAAGTGGGGCGGCCTGCGTTTCTGGTCCTGGTAGGGCGGAGCCTGTGAATCCTGGGGCAGGGTAAACGAGGTGGAGGTGCATGGTGGTTCCCGAATTCGCCCATGGTTCTACACACACGCACACATGCACAATTGAATAAATAAAAAAATTTTTTAAAAGTATTTCAATCTTTTTATTAGGTAAAAATTACCCTCTAACATTTTAAGTGTATTCATTTCTAAATTACAGACAAGATTTATGGCAGTATAAACTCTTTTAAAGAGACTAATAATTTGTTATTCATTTATAAAACAATTTTAGTACATTCCTTTTCAATCGAGTTGGTAAGATTTGCAGAATTTTAAAGCTTAAAATATTAGAAGTCAACTGTTTTATCTGTTCATTTGCATGGAGATTTTACTTGGAGATGAAGTAATTTTTTTTCTTTAGCTGATAATTTCTGAAATATAATCTAGAAGATAGGAAATGAATATTGTTCAAGTTTAATATTTATATCTATTTGAAATAATTCATGTTAGAAAAAAAGAAAATTTTATTCTATTTGTTTATTTTGTGTGTATGTGCTTGTAGAGGCCCAAGGGTGACTTCAGGAATCATCCTGGATTGTGTCTATCTCCTTTTTGCTTTGCTCTAGATTTCTCAGGCTCTACTTTCTAGGTCCAGAAGTACAGACTGCTGTCATTTCTGCCTAGCTTTTTTATGTGGGACCCTGGTTCTGATCTCAGGTCTTTTTGCTCGAGAAGCAATCTTAACCCTTGAGCCATCTCTTCAGCCAAAAATTTATTGAAGTTTCAAGGATGAGATATAAAGTATTTTTTTTTATTTTTTTATTTTTTTTATTCAAGTGTGTGTGTGTGCGTGTGCGTGTGCGTGTGTGTGTGTGTGTGTAGAACCACGGGTGAATTTGGGAACCACCATGGACCACCTCTACCTCCTCCTTGTTTACTCTGCCCTGGGATTCACAAGCTCTGCCCATCAGAGCCACCTTTCCGGCCCAAGATATAAAGTATCTTACCACTTTACTTTTACCTATTTTAAGAAAATTTTCAGAAAATGTCATTGTGAGGTGCATGTTGTTTTATGTCATTTCAGTAAAGCAAAACGAAAAAAGAAACGGGAAGAAGCTGAGAAGCTGCCTGAGGTTTCTAAAGAAATGTATTACAACATTGCTACAGATTTAAAAGAAATATTCCAAACTACAAAAGACACCAGTGAGAAGGAAGAAGACATACCCTGGAATGAGGACTGTGATAAAGGGGAAACTGAAGAAATTCATAATGCTGAAACTCTGACAAGTGAGGTCAAACAGACCAATGGGTTCACATTCTCTTTTTTCGAGTCAAACACTGAAGATGTGAGAGAAGGTACTTACTTTCCCCATGCTTTTTTATTTCAGGTCCATTAAATTTCAGTCTCTATTAAATATAATGGATTTCATGTTGTATCAATATTGTAGTCTTTTTTTAATCCATATAAAAATACAAGATTTGGTGTTGCCTGATTATAAATGTATGTTCCTTCAGGTGTGAATTAAACTATTTTTTGCATTTAAGGATTTAGATTTGCATTTAAGGAAATAGTACCCCACATCTCTTCCTTTGTTACTTGAAAAAGTCACGAAAAAATAAGCTGAATCATTTCAGTAACTTCTTTTCTTAAATGCAGTTGGAGATGTCATGACTTATAAGAAGTGCTACATGATAAGGATAAAGGAAGCTAGCTTTCTTGGTTTTATACAGATATCCCATGTTGTCTGTATGCCGTTTACTTCTTAGATTTTCCCTGGAGATTTTACCAACTGTAGAGAAAAACATACATTAGTTCCTACAATTTTGATTCTATTCTAGAAGATTTACCTCTGAAGATCAAAAGGCTCTCCAGAGATTTTAAAAAATAAAATCCCTGTTCTTTTTCCTTTTGGAGATTTCATTTTGTGTATATTCCAGAGTGACCTGGAACATATGATATAACTCAAACTTATGATCCTCCTACCTCAGCCTCCTTGAGTATGAGCATAATAGATATTTGTAATCTGCTTTTTCTGCAACATCTTCCTCTCCTGCACTTGCTATCTTGAAATAAGGACTTCCTGAAAGACAATCTTCCCAAATTTCACAGCTTCTGCTCTATAGACAGCTAAAAATAATGTTTTTAAGCAGACTAATCTTTACCCAGTACTCAAGGTGAATGTGCAGCTTTCTAGAAGTTCCTGTGGGAAGCAGAATAATAATCACAGTGATTCTACATCAAAGATCAGCAGTATGTGTTTAGCAAAAATATCCAATGTCAGCAGTGTTGGTACTGCAAAAATAACTTACAGAGATCATAGTTTTTCAAAAATCGGAAATAACACAGTGTGTCATGTCTTCTGCTTATTTTATTTTCTTGTATGTGATGTGAGCCACTACCATTAGTCCCAATGTGTTTAATAGAGTTCATTTGAATACTCACTGAAATCTTCAGATTTTTGAAGGCCAAGTGTGAGAAATCAGCCTTGAAATCAGTCCTTGACAGAAACAACCTGTGTTTTTAAGTAGTTGGAACTTTTAGACACCTGTGAGGGATTGTCTAGCTCTTAGAGCAGTTGGTTTTTTTTTTTTTTTTTTTTTTAAAGTACATATTTTCTTTTTTTTTTTTATTATTATTTATTCAATTGTGTGTGTGTGTGTGTGTATGTGCGCATGTATGTGTCTATATGTGTGTAAAACCACGGACGAATTCAGGAACCACCATAGACGCTTCCACCTCCTCCTTGTTTTGTTTACTCCGCCCCAGGATTCACAGGCTCCGCCCTACCAGGACCAGAAACGCAGGCCGCCCCCGCTTCCGCCCGGCGTCTATACGTGGGGTCTAGGATCCGAACTCAGGACCTTCTGCCTGCAAGGCAGAGGCTTAACCCCTGAGCCACCTCTCCAGCCCTAGAGCAGTTGGTTTTACTGCAGTTCTATAACATAGTTTTGAAATTTAAAAACATGGCATGTGTAATTCTTTTCTCATGTGTAAATAAGCAGGAAGGAAACCTGGTTTCATATAATGCTTTAAGTTTCTCTTAATAGCATTGATTCTGTGGTTAATTTTGAAAATTATATTTCTTATTTGTAAGCATTTAGCTTTTATGCCTTGCCAAAATTAAGATAGTATAAATTCTTTCAATATTTTAAAATTGAAAAAATAATATTACTTATTTTAGGAGCTGGAACTATAGAGTATTTGCTTCAAATATTCAAGGACCTGGGTTTGAGTCCCAACACAAGAGGAAAAAAAGATGATACCTATTTTAAATCAATGATTAATAGAAATTTAAACTTCTATATACTAAAAGTAAACATTTGAATATTTTCAGAAATATTTGGTTACTTGGTTTTAATTGCATCTATCATTGTCGTAACAATATAGACATCTATAAAGTTGAAACAGTGAAACCTGGGAAGATTATGTCTCGGGGAGATCCTCATTTCCAAGATAGCAGTTCAGGAGAAGAAGAAGATGTTGCAGAGGAAGCAGATGACAAAATGTCCAACTCTGGGTAAGCAATTTGTGTGCAGACTTATTTCATAGTTTATAGAATCAGGCGCTTTAGGCACATTTTAGAAGAATCTAAGACCCTTCTGTAGAGGGTTTATAATAGGAACCATAATTACTTTTCCTTGAGATTTGAATAGTATTTGGTAGAACATAAGTCATATCCTGGGAATTGAGTCTGATAGCAAAGTTCCTGATCCTGCAGTTGACTGTGTGCCAGCTGGAGGATGCTGGCAAACAGAGTAATGAAGGTGGCAGTATCAATATCCAAAGTGGAGAAATAGAATTTATTTTGAATTCCTCATTATCAAAGTTTTAGATGGAAAAGGATGTTGAATGGAGATGGAAGCAGGTGCATTTAATTCAGAATTCATTTAAATTCATTTAATTTAATTTTTAATACGCAAGACAAAGCAGCCGTTCCTAAAAAAACAGTTTATAATTTCCATGTAATTATTTCTTCCCCTCTTTCTCCTTTTCCTTTTTTCTCCTCCTCTTCCTTCTATTCCTTCTCTTCCTCCAACTTCTTTATTTCTCTTCTTCCTTTTCCTTTCTTCATCCTCCATCTTTCTTTCCTTTTCCTTCTTCCTCTCATTTTTCAGTTTCTCAAGGCAGTGCTGTCATAACCTAGCCTGGTCTTTATCTCATTATAGCTCAAACTGGTCTTGAACTGATCCTCCTGCCTCTACTTCTAAGTATTAGCATTTTAAATGTACATCACCACATCCAGTTCATAATTATGTTTTCATAAATACCGAAAGTAAACCTAATCTATTTCTGTACTTTTCCTCCCACCTGTTTTCAGAGAAGCAGCATCTCCTGAGAAACAGACCACTAGATTTTTCTTTTTCTCTAAGAATGATGAAAGACTTCATGGTAAGTACATTTTTCTACTGAATGATGTAGTACATACTACAACTCACTTATGCACTGTAGTGCAGCAAGTCATATTGAAAATTTATGACCCTGGTACTTTCATGTGGTTAATTCCCTCTATTTAGAATAATACATGTTGACTTGTAAATCTCTTGGGGACTCAGAGTGCCTCAGTTACCATGCTCCTTATGCAGTAATCAAGGGCTTATTTTATTACAGGGACATGTTTAGTTACTATCAAAAATCCTTCAGTTTTTGGTACTGTAAAAGTCCACATGAAGGCTTAGTTGGAATAGTGCTTGCATAACATGCAGGAAGCCCAGGGATTGATCCCAGCAACTACATGAGTGTATGTATAAGTCAGGTATGATGGCATATGCCTGTGGCCCCATCTTTCAGAAGTAAAAGACAGGGTAATCAAAAACTCACGGTCATCCATTCTACATAGTAAGTTTGGGATCAGCCTGGGCCACATGAGCCATATCTCAAAAAAATAAAGGAAAAAAAAATCTATGTGAAAATTCCAAAACTGATATTGAACTCAAATTGTTGATGAACTCAAATTGTTGATGCCAGCATTCAGTTGTCTATTAGTTGCCTAATACATCTCATTTTTCCTCTTAGCTTCGAACTTATTCTGGAGAGGTGTAGGAAGTGATATTAGCACGAATTCTTGGGAGGCCCGAAAAAATAGCCTGCTTCTGGTAAGTAATTGATCTCCTTCAAGAATAGATATAGTATCATCTTTGTGTTTATACCTCTCCTGAAAATAAGATGAAGATATAGAAAAGGTGGCAATAGAGAACATAACTTAAACTCTCAGAAGTTACGATGCTACAAAGGAAGTTAGAGGTTGTTTAATTCAACCTATGTTAGATGTAGATGAGAGATTGAAGGCTGACTCATTTGCGTTCCGCTGTTCTCATTAAGTTACAGGAAAACAGGAGTCTTTCAAAGTCTGACAGTTTCTTTTTTTTTTTTTTTTTTTTTGAGGATTAAGGTAGAGTTTATTAGAAAAGAGAAAGGTTGGATGGAGCTCATGGACTCCAGACATGGAGTGCCATGAGGAGCTAGGGCGCCTCCATGAGAAACAGAAATAAAACAGAGCTCATGGCACTAGGGGCTGGGGAGCCCATGAGAACTCAACAGTGCCTAGGCATGGAATTTATGAGGAGCAAAGAACAAGAAACAGGCTCAATGGCACTGGAGTGCCATGAGGGGCTAGATTGCCCAGTCTGACAGTTTCTTAAACACATAGTTATAAGTTGTAAAGTCCCTGTTCACAGTAGAGTACTGCTAAAATAGGTTTCCATGGTCCTAATAATGATAGTAACCTAAATTTTATTTTATTGAAACCCTTAACAATTTGTATTTATTGTGAACTAAAGTTTTAATTTATGATTTTCTAGGATTGCCGGAAGAAACATAAAGAAGCTAAAAGGAAACTGAAACTAAAATGACCACTTGTCAGCCTTGGTTTTGATACTCTATAAAGCTGCCTCACTAAATCACCAAAAAAGAAGTAACCCAGAAAATAAGGAAATTTCAGAGTTGAAGAATATATAAAATCTTGATGATGGTATATCATCTTCATTGACTTTTTGCCCTGTTGAATTTTCTTCCCAGGTTATTTCCAAAATTAAAAAGCCAGGTTGTAGTGGTACACACCTGTAAAACTTAATCGAGAGGATATTTGAGTATGGGACTTTCCACCAGCCTGAGCTTGTTTTGATACCGTACCTCATAGCAATATCTTTTTGCCCTTCATCTTGTTGGTTTATACAAAGCCTTTTTTAAATAAACAGTTCAATGCACGTGTATGTTTAGATGCTTATTTCTATTATACTAAATACTGTTTACCTACC
Organism: Typhlomys cinereus; assembly: GCA_023101885.1. NCBI lineage: Eukaryota > Metazoa > Chordata > Mammalia > Rodentia > Platacanthomyidae > Typhlomys > Typhlomys cinereus. Next base: position 2,231,392 of record JALPQD010000115.1, on the reverse strand, counting down.
TTTCATCTTTTTTATTTAACAGGATGAATTACAAATTTGCTTTTAATTGTGTTGCATAACTGAAATGTGTATATTTCAGGCGAACATCATGAGAGTTCTGAGGGACCAGGACATGAATACTAGAGCAGAATTTTCCTGCTGTTGGACTCTAGTTAGAAAATATCTTATGCACGCAGGCCCATCAGTCTCTTTGTCCTATTGTAAGATAGGAGTCAAAACCCCAAGTCCAAGTAGGCAAACAAAAATAAGCATCTTTTCCCCATTTGACCAGATTCAGCATTTTGCCTTTTCTATGATATGCAGATTGCCTTAATTTGTAACTTGAAAGTTGGCAACAGCCAGTCTTTGTATTAGGTAGTTCTTCCATAGCTCTCCAAATACCATAACTATGAACTGTGTTGTGAGCTCTTAAACGGTATTCATGTCAATTTTCTTGAATCTTTCACACACATACCTTTTGTTAAGGAACTATTAAGAAGCTGTCTTCCTCGTTGTGAACCTAGGTCACCAGCAATCATTCCTACTATATAAAAATATAACTGCTCTCAACCACTGATGGAAACTACTGTGCCAGATCCCTTTTCGGAACATTAGAGGTCCCAACCAATTGCTTTCAAAAAGTGACTCCCCCTCCCCCAGTAGTGTATATCATATCCCTTGTAGCAAAAGTCAAGATGTCAGGCAACTGATCATCCTGCCCAGTTTATCATTATTTACATCAAAGGTATATATCTAAAGCTGATTCCAGACCATGTATTTGCAACCAATAATCCCAAGAACTTGTTCAATTTTAGCACACCAAGTTCCTAGAAGATGCCAGAACCAAGTGAGAAATCATCTCAAAGCAGGAGTGATAATTGATCTTTAGAGGAAAACCTCAAGAAGAAAGAAAGAACACTTTTTCCTCTTGAACTCATCAAATCCCATGATTATCTTCACAGCTTTAGTTGGAAAAATCCTGACGTGAGGAATCGATTTTCAAGGTGATAAGCAAGTCGAGAAGAGTTTTCATGCCTTTCTTTTCCATGGTCCATGAACTCCAGTCCTTCAATAGAATCTTTCTCCTTTGTTGATTTCTGCACAGTTAGTAGCATTTGAAGAGGTAGGTGCATGGGTCCTAGAGGGATTTTTCAGCAAACCAGTGATTGAAGTATTGGTCATACTTGAGCTTCATGTCTGCAAGCCTTCCTGACATTGTTCATCCAGGGTTTGCTGCTTAAATGGCCCACCTACTCAGTGTCTATGCAGGGTGGTCTAATATGTGGCAACTAGAATCCGCAAGTGTTTCCAAAGACAAACTGATGCTACCAGTCACTTAAGGTCTGGACCCAGAAATAATCTCAATGTCACTTTATATCCTACCTACAAGGTGAAACAGCGGAATAAGCCAAAGAGCTTGTGACTGTATTTAAATCCATCAAATACTCTATGTCAGAGCAGACAAATAAAGAGATAGTAGCCTTGCCTATCCCCAGTCCCCTCTAGATAAAAATATTTTTGTTTCCTCCCATACTCCATAAGTTACCTATAATTTTCCATAATTTATCTATCTTGCTTATATCTCATTTCCTGGATTTTGTTTGGAACACAGGATCTAACCCAGAGCCTTTTGTGTTCTTTTTTTTTTTTTTAATTTTTTTATTATTTATTCAACTGTGCGTGTGTATGTGCGTTCGCCTGTGTGTGTGTCTGTGTATGTGTAGAACCACGGATGAATTCGCGAACCACCATGGACGCCTCCACCTCCTTCTGCCCCGGGATTCACAGGCTCCACCCTACCAGGACCAGAAACGCAGGCCGCCCCCGTTTCCGCCTGGCGTCTATACGTGGGATCTGGGATCCGAACTCAGGACCTTCCACCTGGAAGGCGGAGGCTTAACCCCTGAGCCACCTCTCCAGCCCGCCTTTTGTGTTCTTGATGAGCATTCTACCAGTGACCTAAATTATGTCCCTAGTACTTCTACCTGTCAACTTCCTGTTCTGGAAAAAAAAAAAAAAAGCTATTAACTCAAAAAGGATTTTACCACAGTTTACTTCCTGCAATATTTTTTTTTTAATTTGGTTAACTTTTTCTAGACCATAGGGCCACCTTACCTCTCGACAGTGGTATGTAGTATTTCTCAATCCAACTTTTATTTTTAAACTGTGTGTCTGTATATCAGAGAGCACTCATGTCCCTATGGAGGTCCAGGGATGACTTTGGGAATCATCCTGGATTGCTTCTACGTCCAGGGCCAGAAGTGCAGGCCATGGTTTTTGCCTGGCCTTTTTTTTTTTTTAACATGGGACCTGGGATCTGAATTCAAGACCTTCTGCTTGTGAGACAGTCTTAACCCCTAAACCATCGTCCGACCCCTCACACCAATTTTTAAGTAGTGATGCTGGTCAGTCTGCTTCATGCATAGGTGTTTGTTTTCTTTTTTAAGGACACAGATATCCAGGAGGCCCTTTGCTCTTTCTCTGCTCTCTAAATGTAATAGTCTAAAATAAGATAAAATAATGGGACAAAACTTTTAACAAGGAAACTGCCATAGTACGGATTCGTTAAGAGTGGGAAATTTACTGAGCAAGAATATCTGAATCCCATGGCCACTGATGAGCTCCAGGAAAACATGGAACTCCCTGGGGGGCATGGGGTTTACAGAATAATGTTTGTAAAACTAGGTTTTTGCTGGTAAGTAGTAATCTATGACCTTCAGTTCTGTAAAACAGTTTGCTTCCCATGAATATTGTCTGTTTCACATGATTAATATTCCAGAATATAATGCTTGCCTTTGTAATCTTGGGTAAAACAAAAACTGGTTGCTGCATTCAACCCAGAGTGCAAATGCCATCGGCTAAATAAAGCTCCCCCTTTTTTAAAACTTACTGGGTGTTGGAGTGGTGAATTTCCTGAGTGGCCAGATCCCTTACATGGAGTAGAAATATGTGAACAGGGTGGTAACGTGTATGCAGAAACAAAAATATTACAAATATTTCTGGTTAATCAAATGACTTCCCCTCACTTGAGGAACCATTTTAACAGTCTCTCCAGGCTCTTCCTTCCCTTGCCATTTACCGTAGGATAAGCAGTCTCCATGGTAACTGCGCCTCGGGACAGTTATGGGAGTCGACTTATTGGAGGCTCAGTTACGGATGTGAACCTTCATGCGTGGGCCGCGGGTGCGGCTCAGTTGGTAAAGTGCTTGTCCGGCCTCCAGGAAGCCCTGGGTTCGAGGAGTTCTACTCTGGTAGAACTCTGGTGCTGTGGACCCGGGAGGGCGGAGGATCCGAACGTCGGGATCATCCGGATCATCCCGCAGCTGCATAATGACTTTGGCTCCAGCCTGGGGTTCGGGAGATCCAGGGATAAAAATAGCTTGAGATGTTCATGAGTTTCCGAAACGAGCAGATCTCAAGTGTCTGGCTGTGAGGAGCTAGACCCCCAGAAGAGCTGCTGCCCCGCCCAAGCCTGGGGTCGGCGCCCGCTGTCCTTTCCCATCCCTGAGGCTTCCGTCCGCACTGCAGCGCTGCAGCTGGGGGCTCCTACGCAAGCGGCGTCGGGGCCCCTGCGGCCAATCGCCATAGAGATTGTTGGTGAATGTCAGAGAGCACGTGCTGATTGGCCGGCGCGGAGCAGACCTCTTCCCCTGCGCCGGCTATCTAGGGGTTGCATCACCTGGAGTCGCCACGCCAGAGCGTGAGCGTGGGCTCGTTCCTAGCCTCGCTACCCTACGGGACTCTGCAGGTAAGCCGGACCGCTTGTGTGCGCGGGGCCTGCCGGCACGAGCGAGGCACGCAGGCGCCTGTACCAACCCCTAGACAATAGGACGCGATTTAAAAAAAAAAAAATCATGTTTCTTTGGGGCCTGCTGTGTCTTCGTTGCGTGCATAGCCATTTCCAAAGAGCAAACGTGAATGGGGCGTAAGATGCCGCTGCGGGATTCACAACGGGACGCTCAATTCTGGCATGCCGGATCTAAGATCCACAGAAGTTCCTCGGCTGCTTGCTGACCTCTTGGGTATTCATAAGGATTAATCAGTGAGCAGTTCCGGGTTTCATGCTCCGGGCTCGTCCCCCATTCTGTGAATGCATTAATCGTAGACATGTGTACGCTGCATGCCTAGCCTGGACTGCATTTCCTAGTTGGAAACAGAATAGCCACCCAGTGGGATTTGGAGATAGGGGGAGAAAGTCCTGTAGGAACTGTGGTGAGCTTGCACATAAAGATGGGCAGAAGACCATACCCAAACACCACAGGGTTTGAAAGTACCCATTATGTTCGTTCAGAAGGACTTGCTGTTGGCACTGTGTTTTAGGGGGATGTATATGAGGAATAGGTGAGAGGTAGCACTGCCTTTGCAATCTTAGGAGTTTGTGGTTCCCATTTTTAGTGGGGTAATGAAGTAATAAACATCTTTAGAAGATTATTTAAAATAAATATGTGGGGACTGGGAAAGTGGAAAGGTAGTTAAATAAAGTTTTTGTCTCAAAAACAAAAGGGCCTGAGTTCAGATCCCCAGGTCTTTGGGGAGGGAAATGGCTGCGGCCTACAATTCCACCCAGGAAAACAAGCCTGGGAAACCCCAGTAATAATGCCCTGGTAGAGCAATCCAGGATGATTCCCAATGTCACCCTTGAGCGCACACACTCAACCCCAGACACAGGCATGCAAAATATGTATGTGTATGTAAATTGTGTATATAAAATACATGAGGGATTTGAGCATTCTTGTACTTGGATATTTCAAAGGAAGCCCAAAAACAATACCCTGCAGATGGAGAGGGGGTTTTGGCTGGTTGGTTTTGGTTTGTTTTCTGATAGTGTTGTAGTTCAAACCCGGGGCTTTTGAATGCTAGGCAAACGCTGCCACTAAGCTCCACCCTCAACCAACATATTTTGCATTAATTATCTGAAATAATTTTTTTCTGTTATTTGTCTTTAAAGCAACTTTTTCTATGACCAGTAACAGTGAGAGGAAGAGTTTCCAAAGAACAATGATGGGGTGGGGGAAGCTGCAAATTGCAATGGGAATACGCAAGTCATAGTAAATTGTGGAAAAGTCTAAGTCCAGGTAAAAAATTATTTTCAAAGGCAAAAAGGGGTGGAAAATGTATTTATTTTAATACTGTAGCTTGAATCCAATGTTTTCGCCCCTCTTTGAAGCTTCTAGAAAGTCCTTGAAAAAGGGCTCAGAGACTAACTAGAAAGATCTCATCTTGGTATCATCGGCCTTCCTGTGAATATCTTTGTGTATACATCTTAATATTTACATATATCTGTGGGATAGATAACATAGTATATTGTTAAGAAAAAGATTAGATAGACCTACCTTGCAATTAATTTTGACATAATGTTAACAAGGTATAAAGACCTGGGAACACAAAAGAGGAAACTGAGAGTAGATGTACATGTCTTGGAGATTCATTCAATGTGGGAATTATTTTGGTAGTATCAAGAATGATATGAAATGTTGTGCCTCAATGTTGAGAACACTATCCTCCCTCCAGCCATGCATGACATGGCAGTTGCCAATTTGAAATCGGAACATCTGTAATTACCTACAGGAAACCCTAATAGGATTAAGTCATTTGACATTCCCTTGTGAAGCTGAAAGTGGTGTGTGCAGCAAACCTTGCAGCTTCCAGAAGATCTCTAAGAGGTTAACAATTGCTAAGGGATGATAGTGAGTATTCTAGTGTGTTAGAACTCACTGCAAGTTACTCATGTTCCTGTCTCAAACTAGTTGATTCAAACACTAGATACAAGTTGACTCTTCTTTGGTCTGTTGTTGGTTCCCTGTATGGAGTGAATAGGCGTTCACATATTTCCAGGAAAACGCACTCACCACTAGGTAATGAAAAGAATTGTGGATCCATTTAAACAGAGTTAAAAAAGAAATCTGTGTGGCAAGTAAGGTCTTGATGTATGTTCGTTTACAAGGAAGTCCTGTTACACAAGCCAGTGTGGCCACAGATTTTTCCATCATCCTTCCTTGTTCTCCCAAGTGCTGGAATGTTGGGTATGTACACCAACACGCCCAGCAAGAATTGGGTGTGTTTTCCCAAGATGAAATAAACTTAAGTGAAGGTCAAGAAAATTAAATACAAATAGCCAGACAGAGAGCTAGAGATGTGACTCAGTTGGTAGAGTACTTACTTCATTCCCGAAGCCCCAGTACCTACAACACCTCATCTGTAATCTCAATACTTGGTAGTTAACAACAGGAGAATGAGAAGTTCGAGGTCCTTCTTGCCTACACAGGGAGTTCAAAACTAGCCCAGCCTACATGAAACCCTGCTGCAGAAAAACAAGAAGCAGTAGAAGCTGAGGCTATCTTGGATGGAATGCCTGGTTGTGTTGTGATAAAAGGGAATAAGATGAATAGCTTTGTGTGCATAGCCTGGCAACGTCAACCTATCCTCTTCGCCCTGTGGTTGCTGGAGACTGTTGTGCAAGTACAGCTCTCCAGTGGATACAATGGGCCAGAGAAATCCTGTGATTTATGCATGGGAGCTGTTTCTTCTCAGCAGCTGCCATAGCCCGGTCACTGGTACATTGTTCCTCCGGAGACATTCAAGACCTTAGTATTTAATGCAATAATACTGTGGTTCTTAAGCTTTGGTGCACAACAGAGATACCTTAGGAACATCAGTAAAAGCTGTGCTTCTTCAGAAAGCTCAGATTCCATTTTGTAGACAAAGAAAAGAGGTTGGGGTAAGTGTTCCTAAATAATTGTCAGAATGATGAGTGATAAATAGTGCTCCAACTTTTATCTACATGCTTCTTCCCCTCTAAAATGGCTATAATCCAAACTAATAAAGAATAACGGGGAAGATGTGGGAAAGTTGGCTTCCCAATTGACTGCATGTAAAATGGTGCAGTCCTTTAGGAAAATATTTTCAAAGTTTCAAAAAAAAGTTAAATACAGAGCTGTTATATTACCTAGAAATTCTACTTTGTGCTCTGTACCCAAGAGAAAAGAAAACATGTTCACATGAACTTGAAAGGCATTCCAAGTGTTGAAACAGATGACTTAATAATCAAAATATGGCAAAGCCATAGGGAGTACGAGGGCACTTTCTACATGAACAAACTTTGAAACATGCTAAGGAGATAAAATCAATCACAAGAGACCATGTATAGGTATTTCATGTAATTATTTTCATTTTATATGAAATATCAAGGATAGACGTCTATATAGAGTTAGAAAGCAGACTAGTGGTTGCCAGGGACTGATAGAGTGTGGTAGGCTGGTAGTCGAGAGAAGATTGAAAATGTTATGAAATTAGATAGTGGTGTTAGTTGTAAAACCTGTTAAATAAAGCCTTGCATATTTTATTTGTTTATTTATTTATTTGGGCATACATGTGAAAGTCAGAGGAAAACTTTCAAGAGTCAGTACTTTCTACTATGTAGGATTCTAAGGATCAAATTCAGGAATCTAGATTTACATGTGGGCACTTTTACCCACTGAGCCATCTCTCTGGCCCAGATTGTATGCTTTTAAAGGGCATACTTTGAGGATGTAAATTTTTCTCAATAAAACTGTTACTTTAATACTTGTAATATGAATAGTGGTATGATTGTATTGTAGTAATACCTTGACATTCCTAGGTTGCTCTGTGATCAAACCACTTTTTATTTCTCTTGCAGCAACAGAATGGTTCAGCAAGTTCCAGAAAACATCAATTTTCCTGCTGAAGAAGAGAAGATCTTGGAGTTCTGGTCTAAATTTAAGTGTTTTCAGGAATGCTTAAAGCAATCAAAGCATAGGCAAAAGTATGTAGCTTTCCTTGGTAAAAATAGGGTTCCCTAAAAGTAGTCTTTTCTTAGACTAAGTTCTATTGAAGCAGATATCCAATATTCATGTGTATAGTCTCAGAATCTCCCAGTTAGTTCTCTATGTAATAGGTCCTCAGAAACGTAGAATGAGTAAGTTCTTAGTTGTTAAGGTGTATTTGGTTTCTTTAAGTAATTCAGTTCTACCCTCACTAGCACCTGAATATAAAGCCCTATAAATGACCACCATAATATTTGCTCCTGCTAGTGTCTATTAAACTAAAAGATGAATAAAAAGAAAATGTGACTCTTCGTGAGTTCTTGTGTCGTCCTTGCACGGTGCCCACACTCATCTACTCTGTAATGTCCCAGTTTAGTATATGTGCTGCCAAGTGATCTTTAATGACTATGTTATATGTCTTCTCTACTTGCTTTATATTAAGGGGATAATGAATGAAGAATTGATAGCTGTCATAAATTTAGCAGGACCACCAGTGAATAGCTCATCAGTCTGAATTTCCTAGTCTTGTTGCTTTTCTTCCCCTTAAACTAAAGTATGATATCTACTTATATAAAAATGTCTAAAACCTTCGATATTTTAAATAGCATAATGTATTTTTATTCTGTTAGATTTTCCTTTTATGATGGGCCTCCTTTTGCAACTGGACTGCCTCACTATGGACATATACTTGCAGGGACAATTAAAGATGTAGTTACAAGATATGCTCACCAGAATGGGTTTCATGTTGACAGAAGATTTGGCTGGGATTGTCATGGCTTACCTGTGGTATGTAGTCTTTAGCTTTATGATGTTCTGATTATGTATAAGCACATCAGAGCTGATGAGATGGCTTAACAGATACGCACAAACCTGACACCCTGAGTTCAATCCTTTGGAAGCCCACATGGAGAAAGAGAACTGACTTCTAAACAGTGTCCTCTGACTTCCACATGCTTGCCTGCTCTGCTGTCCCTCACTTTCTCACTCAAATAAGTGAACTATAAACATGTCAAACTGTTCCTCCAACTTTATTTTCACTGACACATTTTTGCTTTTGGGTTTTTTTTTTTTTTTAACTGTTTAGTTTTCTGCAATTGCATAGTTGTATTTGTTTCATGAGACAGGGTTGTTACTAATCTTACCTGAAATTTTCAGGAATATGAAATTGATAAGACACTGGGAATCAAAGGACCAGAAGATGTGGCCAAAATGGGCATTGCAGAATATAACAAACACTGCCGTGCAATCGTGATGAGATATTCTACTGAATGGAGGGTATGTGGTACTGTTTTGAGATTATGTTTGGGTTATTTGTAAGAGTGAGCAGAGTATTTAATATTGAAATGGTTTCTTTATGGCCCTTTTATTTTTCATGAAATATTCCCCAAAGTATGCCATCCATCCCTATGAAATTGTGACAGGAAGAATTGGGTTGTCCAACCCAACTGTGTACTTAAGAATTAGCTAAATATACCTGTTTTATCCAATTTCTGTGTGTTGAGTTGGTCTTTCATAGTTACTCTCCGTTCATAATCCCATAATATGTGAGAAACATAGTATTTTAACACACAGACTTACTTGGATGTTTCAGTGAAAAAGTAGAGGTGTTTGATTTGGTTTGGTTTTTGGTTTTAGAGACAGGATTTTACTATAGAGTTCTGGCTGGCCTGGTCATCACTGCATAGTCATGGCTGACTCTGAATTCATGGGAATCCTCCTGCTTGAGCCTCCCAGGTTCTAGGATGACGGTATACACCATCACAACTAGCAATTAAGATATTTTTTAAGAAATCAAATTTAAACCCACTCCTTTCATAATTAATGTGTGTGTGTCTGTGTGTGTGTATCATGTCCCAAGGAAGGACTACAGATCCTTCCTTGTTCTTCTGTTTAGATTAGATGATGCATCTGTATAATAACTTTTTCTCTTACCTTCATACTCTCAAATTCACTCCTCAGAATTTCCTATTCTGCCAGTGGCAACATGTTCCTGGCCCTTTAAACATTAACCCCATGATCACCTCAGATACCAAATCCTTTAAGTCTTCTTAATGTCTAATTGTGTCATTCTGCAGTCTTGCTTTATCATCTTTACTTAACAATCTCTATATCTACATCCTCATGTTCTTTGTGCTTGTTTTTGATCAACATCCCATTTGGCCTTAAGCCACTGGGATTAGAGCCACACACCACCACTGCCCAACCTCATCGTGGTCCTCAGGCTGCTGTTCATGGTGCTCTTCTGCTCACAAGCATTGAATAGCTTCATTGTCTTGTCAGACAAGGTCTGATTTCATCGGCTTGAAAATCAGAACTCAGTTTTCTCCCAGCTTAACTTTCTTGCCTGGTCACTAGAGAAAAATCCTAATGACGATGAGTATAACCTGAATATTGACCTGTTTCTTTTCTCTTCTAAAAAAAAAAGAAAAATTTACTTTCCATTTTGAGATAGCCTTCAACATGCTAAAAATTGAAAACCTGATAGGAAACATTCTCATACTCTTCACTTAAAGCAGTAAATTAATAAGGTACTATATAGACCTTTTTCAGATTTCCGTGTCCCACTAATTTTTATTACTAATCAAAAAACCAATTCAGGATCACTCATTAAATTTAGTTGGAATATCATCATAGTCTTCTTTGATAGACATTTTCTTTATGAACTTGTTGCTTATGAGTGGAAAAGTCTAAGGATTGCATCCAGGGTGTTGGCTTGCTCAACAAGTGCTCTGCTCTACCTCTAAGCTACATCCCCAGCTTCTGTCTTATCACTTCTGATATGCATACACAAGTTTTATGGAATATGCATCATTGTCTAATGTTCCTCGTGGTTCAGCTTAGGTACACTTTTTGGTCAAGAATACTCTAGAAGTAGCAGCATGCTCTTCTGGAAGCATTTGTATTGCTGTGTCTCACCAATTATTATGAATCTTTCACTTAATTAAGGTGCTGCCTATCTAGTCTTTCCTTTAGAAGTTGCAGGCTTTGCCTTGTAATTAAATATCTCATGGGAATATTGTTCACAATATTCTTTTTCTTTTGATACTTTCAACCAGATAATTTTAGCATTCATTGATAATTCTAGCTTCAGTTATTTCTTTGGTATTTTCAAAGTGATGATTTTGGTACAGTTTTATTAATAAATATTTTGTGGGGACATGGTGGTATATACTTGTAATCTCAGACAGAGGCAGGAAGATTACCACAAGACTAAGGCCATCCTGGTTTACATAGCAACTTCTAGACCAACCAGGATACATAGTGATCCTCACCCCATCTCAAATAAATACACAAGTAAATAAATGAAATGAAAATGTAATTATTTAAATAGATGTTTATACATGGAAGTAACAGTATCTATGTATAAGAAATGAATACTAAGAAAATTGGTTCTTTGTGTTTGAAATACAGATTTACTTGAACTATGATGATTGTTTCTTAAAGATCTTAATATGTAGTAACAATAAAATTTTTTTAAAAAATACACTAGTATACAAGAGCATAATTTTCTAATACTATCTTACTATTCATGCTTTTTAAGTCTACTGTTACCAGACTTGGCCGATGGATTGACTTTGACAATGACTATAAAACTCTGTATCCACAATTCATGGAATCAGTCTGGTAGGTTTATGTAACTTGTAAGTATGATGAATATTGTCTTGTATTGATCCAAGAATAGGTGCACTAGTATGAGTTAGTTTGTTTTCAAGTCCATAATTACTTATCTTCAGAGCCAGGTATATTTTGAAATTAAGATTTTAAGTAAAGCATACATATATTCTGTAGTACGTATACACTCCAATAGGTTGAATAGCAACCTTTATTCAAATACATTAGTATTTGTGTATTATTAAGTTGAATAAAGAGCATAAGCAGAGCCAACAAGATAGCTCAGCAGGTAAATATTTAAGAAAAGAGTATGAGTAGGCTGGGGACATGGCTCAACGATAAATTATTTGCTTTAAAGCAAAAGAATCTGAGTTCAAATCCTCAGATCCCATGTAAAAATGCCACACAGAAATAGCTGTATCCTGTACTTTGGCCCTGTACTGTTGTCACCCTGGTCCTCCATAGAGGTGTGTGTCATCTTTTGCACAACATACACCCACCTACATGCAAACTACACACGTGCGCACATACAAAAAAAATATAGTCAAGTAAAAGGTTTCTCCCTAGCACCATGAAAAAAAATTGATATTAAAATGTGTATTATCCTTAAGGATACTGAAATATTATTTATTTAAAATTAACATAGGCTGATAATGAATTAATAAAGTAGATCCTTTTCATATTGATAGTATTCATAGTATTATAATTTAGTTAAGTCATTGCTTTTGACTCTGAAGCTTTCCACATAAATTTTTCTGCATGATCCAGGGAGTCTCACAGTTTGGATTAGGATTCTGCTTGAAATAAAAGTAAGTAGTGTGACTGGTCTGAGATTACAAATTGTATACCATTTAAGGTTTATTAGTCTTATTACATTAAGTCTATAAATGAGATTGAATTTTAATTTGTGATTGTTTTGTTTGGGGATTATTTTATTATATTTTGTCCATTTGTTTTTTGAGACTAAATCGTAGTCTAGTGTGTTCTCCTTCATGGAAAGGGAAGGGGAGGAGAATGGAATTACAATGAACTTAATGTAGCACTTAATTATTTATGGGAGAGATGATTCTAAACTTAAGGGTTGGTATATTTTAAATTGCTTACACACAAACATGCACAAAATAAAAAGAAACAAAAAAAGTAAAGTCATGGCTCAGTGTTTGTAAAAAGTGCTTGCCATGCAAGCGTGGCAGTATGAGTTTGGATTCCCAGACACCTTAGTACAAGCTTTTGTAATCTAAGCACACTTATAGGAGACAGGAGAATTATACCAGCTGGATTTGGCTTAACCCACCAACTAAGAGGCCTGTTTTTAAACAAGGTAGAAAGGCCTCTGAACTCCACTCTAGCACTGTGGCACACATGCACCCTCTTATCCCCCCAGCACACACACACACACTTTATGTCGCATACATAGGCACAGAATTAAATAAATAAATAAATAAATAAATAAATAAGTCTGGCTTTTAAAATTAATTTATCAGAATCCTAAAGGAAAAGTTTCAAAATGCCAGCCATGGTTAATATATAGATAAAACTTTTTCACCATTTTTATGTTAGTTTGTATAGTGATGGGTATAGATTTTTATCATTGGTTACTTGTTGTACATTATGCTACATATTTTCACTTAACTTTTTGTTGTGAACCTCTTAGATAAAAGCTTTTGCTTTTTGCCTTTTTTTGTTGGTGGTGCTAAGGATCAAACTGGGACTTGACATGTGAGACAAGCTTTCTGCCACTAAACAGCACCTTCATTCTTGATAACAATGCTTCTATTGTTTGCATTTGGGCATTCATGACCTTTCTGAGTTTTTTTGTTATGTTCTGGGTCTTTTTGTTTGTTGCGTTTTTTTATTTCTTTGATAGACAAAAGTTCTAAATAGAATAGAAATTGGCGTAAATGATTGTATTTAGAACAAATAGGTTTTGGTCTGTGTAACTGTTAATAAAAGGCCATTTCTTAACTTCCCAGGTGGGTCTTCAAACAACTCTATGATAAAGGCCTTGTGTATAGAGGTGTGAAAGTTATGCCCTTCTCTACTGCATGCAGCACTCCACTTTCCAACTTCGAATCAAATCAGAATTACAAGGTATGCAAAGTCTTGAGTTGGTTCCAGCACTGACTTATTGCACTTGCTTAAGTGATTATGATCAAGGTGAGTGTTCTGTCATTCTCAGGGAGAAGATTGCTCCCACTCCCACGAGTGCCAATGGTCTTGCAAGTCATCACAGAGTTTCTATGAAAATAAGAGATTTTTTTCACCACTAGATTTGTTAATGTGTCTTAATGTGCCTTTGCTTGCTTTGACAATGTTCCTCTTAACAAATCCAGCTCTGACATATTTTTCTCCAGTTACTGCTTCTTTAGGGTTAGTGGTTTATGTGTCTTTTATCGCTTATCTGTGACCTCATAATATATTTGTTAAAAATCTTTAGGAAAAAAAGTTGAGATGCTGAATTGTATTACAATCTTTTCACTGGTGAGGTGGAGTCACTTGCTCCATTGGTATGTGTTTGATGCTGCAAAGCACTGCTGTGTCTCATTGAAAGAGACAGTTGGTGTTGTCTTTGAGACTGTAAATTATCTCTGCATTTGTGTATAATCAGGAAGTGTTTTAATGGTTTTCCCCCATTTTCATGTGTATATGAAGGTGTATACATTTACATGTGTGTGTTCAGGTACATATGCATGTGTATGAATGTAAGCCTGGGAGTCCACATTTTTCTCTGTTATCTTAACTGCTAGCCATCTCCCCAGGTGGAGTCTTCACTTTTGTCAGTTTATCTGATCTTCTGTTTTTAAAAGACAGTAACTTTTCAGAACTCTTGTTCTAAATTAGTAAAATATGCATTTAAAAAGCTTTTATCAAGGTTGGTAAGACAGCTTAGCAGGTAAGGTGTATGATCAACACACCTGGCAACCCAGAGCTTGTTCCCCAGAAGCCCACATGGTAGAACAAAAGAATTAGCTTCTAAATGTTCTTCTCTGGTCTCCACTCATGCACCTGGCATATATGGGTGTGTATGGTCTCACCTCTGAGATAAACAAATGAAATCTTAAAAGGTTTCTCTAATCAATTTGATCTTTGTAAATCATCATGGGGTAGAAATGAGGATTCTTTTTTTTTTTTTTTTTTTTCCGGTGCTGGGGACCGAACCCAGGGCCTCGCGCTTGCTAGGCAAGCGCTTTACCACTGAGCTAAATCCCCAACCCCGAGGATTCATTTTTATCTCCTAAATACTTTTATGATTATGCTTATGATTTGTAGTATTTTAATACAATATAATCTTTCAGTCACATAAATATGTAGAGAATAATATAGTAAAACCTAGAGAACCAAAACTTTACTTTGCCATGTCTTGATATATTTTGCGTAATATTTTGAAATATTTGAGACTAAGGAATATTTATGTTCAATGATACAGCACTTATCTAACAAGTCTAAGGCCATGGTTTGATATCTAGCACCAAAAAATTAAACAAAAAACCTTAACCTAGAAAATTTCAAATACTGAAAGAATGTTATCAATAGCAATTAATTTCCATATATCTATTAACTGTTGTGTAGTAATAGTAATAATGTGTAGCCTATTCAGTCTCTAACTCTGTTCCAGTAATATGGTTTCTAGCAAAAGAACATCCTAGAGGATGTGCTTCTTTACTCATCTCACATAGTTCCTCAGCCTCTGTTCCATGTAAAGGGAAGAGACCAAGCATACTGGAAGTGTCCTGCACTTCAGGTGTCTGATGGTTTTTGTGTCGTGGAGTTTATAAACCCCTTTTTCCAAGGTTCTTATGTCTCAGGTGTCATGTCTCTAACAAACACTTGATATCAGGAATGTGATTTTCAGGCTGGTCATCTCAAGCATGCCTCTCATTTCCTTGTCTCCTTCAAGCAAATCAGAGGTCCCATATCTACATCTTCATACTAATTCCTAACCCCTTGATGAGCCCCTGTATATAAATAAAATCTAGAGGAACTGGGCAGTGGATTGTCACCACTCTTCCTCCCCAAGGTCTGTGGATCTCCTCACCTGTTCAGGCCAAATATTCTCTCTTAAAAAAAACAATCTAATTAGGATACAACTGGTTTATGTTGGGGGCATGATCTGTTGTAACCAAAAAGTATATATTTTAAATACCTGATATTTTCATACTAAAATATTGCTTTAGAGTCAGAGCCAACCTTTTATTTAATGATCCAAATTAGGATTGATGTATTAAAACTTTACATATGGGCTTTTTACGTGATTCATTTGATATTTAGGGGGGGAGGAGAAAATTGTCTTCCCAGTTTTCCACTGAATTAATTTTTGTACACTAAGAATAGATTTTTTTAATAGTGAAACTTCATTCTTTTTTCCTCTTCATTTTAAAAGTTACCAGGTGTCTTTAAAATGTTTCATTTGTAATTTCTCATGTAATTATTAGGACTTTTTTTTTAATGCGGCAGGTTGGGCTGGGGTGATGGCATCAGTGGATAAAGCACTTCGGAAGACATGAAGGCATGAGTTTGAATCCCTTAGAACCTATATAAACTGAACACTGTAGGTCATGGTTGTAATCCCACTATTTCTAAGGAAAGATGGAAGGCAGAAACGGGCGAACTAGGCTAGTTAATACAGAGGCATACAACAAGGAACTTTGTCTCAAGCAAGGCGGAAGGGAAGGGACTGTCTTTCACATGTGCATCATACACACATAGGTACTCACACAGAGGAATGCAAGCACACACATATGCATCACACATGCGTAAAATGCAACAGGTGTTTTGGTTTTTTTATGACTTTATTTGTTTATTTACTTATTTTTATTTGTATGTATCAGAGGGCACTTTATGTCCCTGTGGAGGACCAAGAGTAACTTCATGAATCATCCTGGATTGCTTCTACCTTCTTTTTATTTTACTCTGGGATTTCCCAGGCTCCACCTACTTGGGCTGGAAGTGCAGGCCGATACCATTTCTGCCTGGCATTTTTACATGACCTTCTGCTTGCAAGGAGAGTCTTAACCCCTGAGCCATCTTTGCAGCCCTGCTTGCCTTTTTTTTTTTTTTTAACTTTATTTATTTATTTGTTTGTTTGTTTGTTTATATATGTCTTATCAGAGGGCATTGTATGCCCCCTGTGGAGGACCAAGGGTGACTCCAGGAATCATCCTGCATTGCTTCTACCTACTTTTTGCTTCTCTCTGGGATTTCCCAAGCCTAACCCACCAGGACCTTCTGCTTGTGAGGCAGTCTTAACCCAAGCCATCTCTCCAGCCCTATTTTTAAAACTCAATTTATCCTGGAAAATTATTTATTTTAGTCCTCTTTAAGAGCAGTTCCTTTTTATAACACCTACTATAGACTTGCAAAACAGTGCTGTTCCACAATTTCTTTCAGGATGTTCAAGATCCTTCAGTATTTGTAACTTTTCCTTTGGAAGAAGATGAAAATATATCTTTAGTTGCTTGGACAACCACTCCCTGGACTCTGCCTAGTAACCTTGCCCTATGTGTTAACCCAGATATACAATATGTGAAGATCAAAGGTAAGTCTCAGTCTGTTTATTTGTGATGACTATAAATAGGATGATTTCATATTTCATGAAGGACAAAAATTTTTACATTTCTTTTTGGAGTAAAAAGATCTCAAGAATTTTTAGTCATTAAGAAAAGCTATAGGATACATAATGGGTGACATATGTCTGCAATCTCAGCACTGAAGAAGCCAAGATATGAACTTGGAGGGAGGGAAGAAAGGGTAGATACTAGTCTAAAATCTTATTTCACTCTAGATAGAAATGCCAGACAAAATTAAAATAGTTCTGATATGTTAAAAAAAAAAAAAGAAATGGTTGAGATAATTTCATTATAGCTTCCAGTTTCTAATGAATGTACTATCTTCCCCATTTTCTCATGCGTGTGCGCATGTTGGCATGTGATGGTCCAAGAGTGATACTGGGAATTATCCTCAATAGCTATCTCAGTTTATTTTTTGAGGCTGTCTCTAAGTAAACCTGGAGCTCGCCTTAGGTTAGTCTTGCTAGCTAGTAAGCTGCTGTGGATCTTCCTCGGCTCTACCTTCCTGGGCTAGAATTAAAGATAGGGCAATACCTGCCTGCCATTTTTCCATAGGATCTAGGATCTGAACACCAGCTTTTTTACTTGTGCCACAAGCACTTCAACCAGCCATCTCCCTACCCCTGTAATAAATGTACTTTATATGTCTTTCTCCTTTATACATCAAGAACCCAAGATTCAGAGACTGTTTCACATTCTTACTAGAAATTACTACGAGAACTTGAGAACTTTTATTCCCTGGGAGAGAATTATCACATTATTAGCTAGGTCCTTCCATAAAAATGTATGTGAAAGGGGCTGGAGAGGTGCCTCAGGGATTAAGCCTCTGCCTTGCAGGCAGAAGATCCTGAGTTGGATCCTAGACCCCAGTAATAGACGCTGGGCGGAAGCAGGGGCGGCCTGCGTTTCTGGTCCTGGTAGGGCGGAGCCTGTGAATTCTGGGGCAGAGTAAAGGAGGAGGTGGGGGCAGTCCATGGTGGTTCCCGAATTGGCCCGTAGTTCTACATACACACACACACACACACACACACAAAATGGATGGATGGATGGATGGATGGATGGATGGATGGATGGATGGATGGATGGATGGATGGATGGATAGATAGATAGATAAATGTGAAGAGGGTTGGTAATTCTTGACAAATATACACTCAGATTTAGATACTTCATGGAAGTAAAGGAAAAAAGAAGCAACTGATGTAAAAATTCCAAATTAAGCATGGAGTTACTCAGTAGGTTTCTTGGAAGCAGGAGCTGAGCTGGGTGACATGTGTCTGTAATCCCAGTACTTAGGATGTGGAGGCAGGAGGATGAGGATGATGAGGCCAACCTTGGCCTCGTGAGACCCTGTCTAACAAAGGGAAAAACAATACTCAAAGCAGTGAAAGCAAGAGCTTCTTCAGACGCTGCTACGTTTATGTTCGTAGCAGCACTGTTCATGCTGACCAGCACAGGAGCCCTGCACCTCTGCAAGGAGTTGAATGGGTTTGTGAGCAACACAGAGAGTATTATTCTAGCTTGAAATGTGCAGGGTGAGTTCTTCACTTGATCCTTCTCTTCCAGCATCTTAGTGCCTCCTGTTGGGAGTAGGAGCTGGCTCAGGAGTCTGTAGTTGCTTCTGTGGGACACTTGTGAGTGAGCCCATTGACATAATGCCCTTGTGTTGCCAGTGGGTCCCTGATAACGTGTAGCAAGGCCCCATTAGGGAACATCTAAGGGAAATTTCAAAACACACAGCACCTGCCTACCTGGTCTTCTTAGAAGATGATGTTAGATGATATCAGAAAATATATACTCGGCTTGTAAAGATGTTCATGTGACATCAGAGCTGGGCAGTGACTGCAGCATTGGGAACAGTTTTTCACTGAGTTCCAAAGGTCTTTGAAGCAGTCCATTGAATTATATAACATAAGCTGTAGTTCCACTGTATCCTACTTGATAGTCTAGATTTAAGTTTCCCTGAGGTTTCATAGAGAGTTAGTATTATATTTTCTCCAGACTTCCTAAGGATAATATCCTGCAGAAATATTTTAATGAGAGTACACCGAAACACCCACACATTTTCACAGCATGTACGGTAGTGACTTTTAAAACAATTTAACTGCATTAATTTGTTAAAAACAACTTATGAAAATAAAGTGAAATCTCACAAGTGTTTGAAAGAATCAGGGGCGAGAGGCTAGCTCAGTGGTAAAGCTCTTGCCTAGCATATGCCAGGCCCTAGAAAGATCTTTGTGTTCAAATATACAAAAAGATAATCACAATATGTTAAATGACAACAAGTTGAAAAACTATGTACAATATTTGCCATAATTATTACAAAATAAAGAAAACTTATCCATTTTCACATACATTTGATAATATGTGCATAGAAAAATTCTGGATAGACACCAGAAAGAAAACATCTAAGAGCAGGGTAAGACTAAAGCGCATGTGCTACTTGGGTTGTTAGGATTTTTAAGCTTTCACATGCATTCTCTTTAGAAAGGGAAAATGAGGATTAGCTTCTTTAAAGCAGACATGTGTGCAGTTATTATTCTACAGCTGCACAGCTGCTGCCAGTGTCAGTATTGCACATCTGGGTAGCAGTGCTGCCTAGCTTTCTTTTTAGGGAGTCTCTGTGACTCCTGCCACAGGCCAAAGAAGTATACAGATGTGCGTTTTTACAGTCAGCCAGTCTGAGCATCACTCATGCCCTCTCTTTCTTGTTTCCTCACAGATGTTGCCCGAGGAAAATTACTCATTTTAATGGAAGCACGATTGTCAGCTCTTTATAAAGTAGAGAGTGACTACGAGATCCTTGAAAGGTGAAAGTTGTATGTGTTTGTCTCGTGCCTTAAAATTAAACAAGCACTATCATATTAAAGCTATTTTGTTCAAGTGGTGCTTAGGTACTGAATATGTTGAAGTCTTATTCATGCATTCGTTACTAGCAGCTGCAAGCCAGCCTGGTTAGTGTCTTATGTGGTAACAGCTTCATTGCTTTGATTGTAATGTAACTGAATTTGCTGTTCTTATTTTTCAAGGTTTCCTGGTGCCTCTCTTAAAGGCAAGAAATACAAGCCCTTATTTGACTACTTTATTAAGGTAAACTTGGAACTGTTACAAGGTGATGATCTGCAGTCATTTTGTAGATAATGGAAGTAAAGTGGAGAGTAAAATTCTCCTGATCATCCCAATATATTGCTCTTTTGAGTGTGTCTGAATTGAAAGTATTTTAGAATTAGTAAAATCAACTTCCCGACTTATTTTTGTAATGATTCAAAACTGTGTGAAGATGATTTTTTATTATAGAATGAATTATCAGTATATTTAATTTAATTGGAATGTATAATTTTTATTCATTGCAGTTAAGTTTCTTGAGGTAACTCTTAGAAATTTCACATAGTACTGAATAAAATACATGTAAAAATAAAAGCATAGTCTGGCATGGTAGTAGGTTATATAGGAACATCTGTTTCAAAAAAGAAAAGGTATTAGAATTCCTTTGAGGAAGATGATGAGGTGAATGTTTTGGGTCTAAGAATATCAGCAGCACATATCTTTTCTTGAAAGTTCTAAAGCTGTTAATGAGGTCTTTATTTTCTGGCAATGTGCAATCAAGAGTTATAGTTGGCCTCTGAGATGGCTCAGTGGAAAAGGGTGCCAAGTAACAAACTTGTCAACCTGAGTTTGATCACACGTTAGGAGAGACCCGGTTTCCAACTCTTGTCCTCTGACCTCCACATATAAATTTTCATATACCTTCTCGCTTTCTCTCTCTCTCTCAAGAATTATTTTTTATTTTATTTTTATTTTACGTATGTGCATGTGTATGAGAGAGCACTGTGTGTCCCTGTGGAGGACCATGGGTGACTTCAGGAATCATCCTGGGTTGCTTCTACCACCTCTTTTTTTCTTTGCTCTGGGATTTCCCAAGTTCCGCCTCCCAGAGCCTGAAGTGCGGGCCACCACCATTTCCATGTGGACCTTCTGCTCATAAGGCAGAGTCTTATCCTTTGAACCATCTTTCCAGCCCTCAAACTTTTGCTTTTAAGACTGAATTTTCATTTTAAACTTGAACTTGGCTGAAAGGAAAAGGAGACACAAAACACATGTATAAACTAAAAAATACATCAGGAACTGAAGAATTTAAGGAGCATGGTGTTTGTTTGGAGTAGTTTTTTGTTGTTTTGTTTTGTTTTTTTCTGTTTTGGTGTTGAATAATGAACCAGTGGCCTTACATGTGCTAAAGAGAGAATGCATTTTTTAAACTAGGCTAAGCTGATGCTGGGGCAGGGATGGGAGCACAAGGGTCTGTTGAAAAAGCATACTCATGTGGCTGCCAAATGAAGTTTTTGTGGATCAGTCTTCAGGTTATGTCATATATAAATAATGAGCCATTGCCATTGAAAAGATGAATGGAATCAACGTGTTTCCTCCCAACCTGAATTATTCCATCCTTTCTGTTTCTGAAAATGCCTTTTCTTGTAGAACAGTTCTGTTTTTTTTGGGGGGGGGGATTTAGGCATTATTTTCTGCTGATTTGGTGGTGTTTCATCCTGATTCTTTCCCACATTTATTTTCCAGTGTCAAGAGAATGGTGCTTTCACTGTCCTTGTTGACCACTATGTGAAAGATGAAGAAGGCACAGGAGTTGTGCACCAGGCCCCTTACTTTGGTGCTGTGAGTAACATCATCTTACAACTGTATTTATTATAAATAAATGTCAGTGTCTTCACTTTAGGAACAAACTCCTAGGTGTCATCTAGCATCTCCTTTGTCTAGAACACAGAGACAGACATTTTTCCTAAAATGTCACAGAATACTTGCATCCAACTTTTTCTACTCACCTGAGTCGATTTGTAGAAGTGGATCAAATCCTGAGCTGGTGTACACTGTTGATACCCTCATACACCTGCCTTTCTGATGGCATCATTCTTAGGTTTATACGAGCCTAATGTGATAAAGTGTTCCACATCCCTCACCTGGAGGTCAAATTAGTAACAGTCTTAAGAGTCTACTTCTGGATTCTCGTGCGTGACCTGATACCGGTCAGTGCTGTCATCCTCGGAATGTCACTTAACAGGATGCAGGTCTCATGGAACATTAAATAAGCCATGCCTTCCCCCATGTGTACTTTTGCTTTTCAGATGTGCATGTATATTATCAACAGTCAACTAAGATTTAATTATAAAGGATTCATGGGTGTCATCTCCCTAATATTGTAAAGACAAAGCCAGATAGTCTCATTCTTGTCCAACTATGAATGAGGCTTCCATAGTCTTCAAGTCACCTCCACTTAGGAGAGTGATATTAGATTACTGAAAAAAAATCCTCTTAAGAATTTATCACCTTGTGTTTTTCTCTTCTTCACACCAGTCTTGGAATCTTTTATTAGACTCATTTATTCAAATCACACATATTTTCTCAGGATGATTACCGGGTCTGTATGGACTTCAACATTATCCAGAAAGACTCTGTTCCTATTTGCCCTGTGGATGCTTCGGGCTGCTTTACGGAAGAAGTGACCCATTTTGTGGGGCAGTATGTGAAGGTTTGTAGTCCATGTGACATCGAAGAATGCTGGACTATGGTGCTCATTTCATCACTTAGTCCAGTATAGACATTGATGCAACTAATTAATCTTAATTGTTTATAGTTACAATTAATGTAGAGGGTTTCTTTTTTTTTTAATCTTGTCTAAGCATATAAGATCAGCAAAGATGGATACTATGAACTACACTCAGGATCTAGTATCTTTAGAGGAAGCATACTATAATTTTATCAATAGGACTTAGAAAAAGTACACTCTTGATTTGTATATCACAGAGTCACCTTAAGATACTCAGTGGTTATTACTGATTGTTCCTGTTTACTACATTTCATAACATTTAAGGTAGATGCTTACAAAGTAATGTTTTAATTTTTAATGAAATTTTTAGTGTCATGGTGGTGCTCAAGAGACTCAAAATAATATGACAAGCGGGGCTGGAGCGGTGGCTCAGGGGTTAAGCCTCTGCCTTGCAGGCGGAAGGTCCTGAGTTTGGATCCTAGAACCCACGTATAGACGCTGGTCGGAAGCGGGGGCAGCCTGCATTTCTGGTCCTGGTAGGGCGGAGCCTGTGAATCCCGGGGCAGAGTAAACAAGGAGTTGGAGGCGTCCATGATGGTTCCCCAATTTGTCCGTGGTTTTACACACACAGACATACACGCACACATGCACAATTGAATAAATAGTAAAATAATAGTAAAAAAAAAAAGCTTTAAAAAAATAAATAAAAAAAATATGACAAGCCATGTGCCAGTAATCTATATCTCTACCCTCTTGAATACTGTTTTTGTATGACACAGGTTATTTGTGTCTTACTTAGTGTGAGAGAGGAGGGGGAGAAGAGAGAGAGCGTGCAAGCATGCTTTAGCACACATATGGAGGTCAGAGGACAGCTTTCAGAAATTAGTCCTTGGCTTCATTGTGTGGGCTGTGAGAATTGAACTCAGGTCTCACGAGGTTTCCATTCAGGCATCTCTACCCCGTTAACCATCTTGCTAGCACCTATTTAGTCATAACAGAATGTCAGCCTTTAGTAATATAATTCATCAGTTTTGTGATTTAATGCCTGAATTTTTTTCCTTGACATGTATATGGGTTACATGCATGTATGTTGTATGTGGGTAGATGCACATGTATGTGCACCATTGTATGTGAATGTATAAGTTTGTAAAGGCCAAAGGTAATTTGAGATATCATTCTCAGTCTTCCACCTTATTGTTTTGACCCTGGGTATCTAATTAAACCCAAAGTGGCCATCACACCTTGTGTAGCTATCAGACTACCCTAAGGATTCTCACTAGGGCTGGAATTGCAGGTAGACCACCAAGTCTGCATATCTCACACCCTGCAGATCTGGAGATCTGGGCTTCCATCCTTTTGATTGCGTGGCAGGCCCCTTACCTGCCGAACCATCTCCCAGCCCTGACATTTTAATGTTTTCACAGGACGCTGACAAAAATATCATCAGGACTTTGAAGGAGCAGGGCCGACTTCTTGTTGCCAACACCTTCACTCACAGTTACCCGTTCTGCTGGAGGTGAGAGGAAGTTGTCCTTTTTTTTTTTTTTTCCTAAATTTGTGTTAAAAAATAGGAATGTGCACACTTTTAAGATGACCGACACTTCTAGAATTACATAGTAGTGAGTTCTATTGAGAAATTAATATATCAGAGTTTAATGTAAGTATCCTATAAATATTTATATGAAAACCCTCACATTTATTCTGTCACATCATTCTTGAAAGAACTGTCCTCAGAGCTGTTCTCTTAGTCACATCCTTTTATGGGACTTGACCTTTCTGGATTTGTAAAACAAAATAGTGATACTTAAGCATTTGTATTTAAAGTAAATGCAGAAGACTGAGTAGTGGCAGTGATGTTAATGAAAGATACAAAAGTCAGACTTGACCTGGGTACTTCTGCTTTTCCTTCTGACCACTGCAGTTTCATTCTTTTGCTCCAGGTCAGATACTCCTCTCATTTACAAGGCAGTACCTAGTTGGTTTGTGCGTGTGGAGTGCATGGTGGACCAGCTACTGAAAAACAATGACAAGTGTTACTGGTAAGCATGAAATGTCCTCCTTCCTGTTCTTTGCTTGTGATTACTGTAGTTCACCCTCTCTCCTAAGTACTGGACATCTCTTATTATTTATAACTATTGATATATGGCACACAAACTTATACAACAGAAGTATAGCCTTATAATAATAGCATGTAAGGGAGTATTTTTCTTTATTAAAACCCAACAGAAATGATCAAGTATTACTTATGATTTTTAGGATAAGTTAACTTCAGAAAAATAATTGGCTGTACTTGGAGTCTGGTAACTTTAAAAAATCATTTTCAAGTAACAATAGGATGTGTCTGCAAACTATTTATATTTAACCACTTCTAGTGCTTGTGTCTGGGTTAGGTGCTGTCTCTTGCCCTTGACTTTACAAAAGCCCAAGCACAGAAACCTTTACTCTGCTCAACTGCCACCTGACCACAGGTGCCCGCCCACATGCTGTCCTTTCAGCCTGTGAAACAAGGCGCAGATCTTTGTTTTTGCAGAATGGTTTTCTCTGTGAGTTTAAATTTCATACTTCCACCAGGGCCCAATCAGCCTTAAAAAGTTAGTATATTTGATTTGGAAGAATGGGGAGAAAC
Organism: Typhlomys cinereus; assembly: GCA_023101885.1. Taxonomy (NCBI): domain Eukaryota; kingdom Metazoa; phylum Chordata; class Mammalia; order Rodentia; family Platacanthomyidae; genus Typhlomys; species Typhlomys cinereus. Next base: position 2,206,270 of record JALPQD010000115.1, on the reverse strand, counting down.
ACGGGGCAGTTTAAAAAAGGAGTGGATTATAGATTATAGTTCTCTATTTTGTTTCCTAGCAAAACAATCTTCATTTCTCAAAAAGGAAATAAAAAAATTTTCCATTTTTAACGTCAGTAGGCTTCATTAGTTCCCCAGCTGTGTTAGGTGATGGGTCTAGAGTGTTATCAAGATGTCTCAGCTACCTTTATAGGACATGTGAAAGTCAGTGTCCATAATGCAGGAGAGAATAGGAGCTTGGGAGCTTAGAGGAGTTTCCTGACATGGCCTTGTACTTGACTGAACCTCTGAAGGATAAGAAGCCACTGTCCGGTCATAAGCAATTGAATTATTGGGGATAGAAGGGAAAGCAGAGTCTGGAGGGAGGGGGTTGGGAGTGGCAGAAAATGGGAGTGTTGTGTGGCAGATGGAGGTTCAGGAAAACCAGTTAATTGAGGATCTGTATGCTTAGGAACTTCCTTAAAGCTGAATATTAAACTGGAAGGTTAGGCATCACCCCAAAAGAGTCAGACCATACTGCACCTACCGACCACCCAGGCTGTTGTCAACCTATGTTAATGAGTAAAGCCTATGGGTAATGATGAGATCAGAGTTCATTGGGAAGAGGCTGGCTGGAGTAAAGTAGCTGGTGAGAGATGTTTGGTGACCAGCAACTAGCCAGGAAGATAGAGGAAACGCGCGTCCTTTGTCATCAGGGACAACACAGGCTTTTGCTCTTGTTGATGGCATCCGTTCACAGTACATGCTTTTAAGTCGTGAGCTCAGTAATTCCACAAAACATTACATGCAGACTTATAAATTTCACCTACTAATGTTCTTCCACAAATGGTGATCTAATCTATTTATGGCAGGGTCCCTGAATTTGTGCGAGAAAAGCGCTTTGGAAATTGGCTGAAAGAGGCACGTGACTGGGCAATTTCCAGAAATAGATACTGGGGCACCCCCATCCCTCTGTGGGTCAGCGAAGACTTGGAGGAGGTGAGATGGCTGTGTATGGTCTTATATTGACTTTTGCTAGTCTTTTGTCGTGCCAGAATAACTGAAAGATACAGTTATTTTTCTTAGGGAAAATCTACAAGTTACATGTTCTTATTAACTGGTTTTATAGATAATGAAGAAGGGAAATTTTGATGCTAGCCATCCCTTACTTTTAACTTCTAAAATCTTGTGTCTGTATGTATGTGCATACGAGTAAACACACACAGGTAGGCAGATGTATTTCCATGATGGCCTTCTGTCCAGTGCAAAGAGCGTTAGAGCAACATGAAAGCAGCCCCCTAGACAAAGATTACTAGATTTTTCTGCAGGGGCCTGAAAACAAACCAACCCTGAAGTAGCTGAATCAAAAGTATTCTCAGGGTTAAAGGAAAGAAGCAAATGCCTCATGAGAGCCAGTATTCCTTCCCTGAGTGAGAACCCACCATCATTACACTGGTGTGGCCCATCACATGTCCTCCTGTGACATAATTCAGGGAGTTCCAACCCAGAACATTACCCAGATGGGTCCTAACATCTTATGATTTGGGCTAATTATTTTGTCTAAGTACAGTAAAGAGTCTACGTTGTCTGGAAAGATATAAGATTAAAGAGCTAGATTGAGGAGCTAAGAAACAGAAGTAAGATGTCTGGGAGCATTATTCTAAGGTATTTCACTTGTGCTAGTTGTTTTGGGCAAATTTGTACATAGATGATCACTGTAAATGTTTAAAATCCTCTCCATGTAGCTCCCCTCTGAAAAATAAAGTGCCAGTTCAGCACTTTTAGAGACCAATTTGCAGGCTTTCATGAAAGATAATCCCAGATTGGTGTATTAGGTGTTTAAAATTAAACCACTTTTGACATAAGTTGACTCAGCATGATTTCTTTCTCTCTATTTTGTTTTGTGTAGCTGTTTATGTATATATTATTTATATGTGACGAGAAGGGAGAAAAAGCAGGTGCACATATGTCACAGTATGCACGTGGAAGTTCTTATTTCCATCCAGAGAACTGACTCGAGTTTGCAAGTTTATAAGTAGGTGTCTCAACTCACTGAGTTTAACTTTGTTTTTGACAGGTAGTTTGTATTGGATCAGTGGCAGAACTTGAAGAATTATCAGGAACAAAAATCTCAGATCTCCACAGAGAGAGGTCAGTTGCAGAATATTTTATTCACTTCAGTCCTGTTACTCCTGAGGCAGGATCTGTAGCAAATTACAGGTTTACATTTGGAAAGTACTAGTCTGCTAGTTACTTTGCTTGTATTATTTTTTGCAGATGCATATATGGTCATTCATTACTTAAGCACTGGATATATTCTGAGGAGTGCATCATTAGGCAAGTTTATCTGTACAAACCTAGATGGTATAGGTCCATCATTCCATGTGCCCTGTAGAAACAAGATGTCATGCAAGATGTGATCTGGTGGCATAACATGACATACATGGCAGTAGGACTAGGACAGCACTCCAGAATTAATTACCATCGTGAAATCCAGAAATGGTGGCATGCAGCCATAATCCCACACTCAGAGGCAGTTGTATCAGAAGTTCCAAACAGTTCTCACCTCCACAGCAAGTTCAACGCCCTCATGGGCTACATGTCTCAAAAACAAAAAATAAGCTTAGTGTATTTGCAAGCTAATACATCATTTATTGTCATCATTAATTATTGTAGACTATGCATAATTTTACATGCTGCATTTTTCTACAACCTGTAACACAATAAGTTTATTTTACCATCACACATGGATAATGCATTATGCCTCAACATTTCCACTATTACAGTGTTAATAAGTAAAAAAAAAATTTCAACTCCATTATAATCTTTAGGGATCATCATGTATGCAAATCCCTCATTGTTCAAAACATCACTGGACAATACATGACTGTAATAACTTCTCAGGGCTTTGTTTCCTAGTAGAATTTGAACTGAAAGTCCTGTTATGCTTACAAAGATCAGAAATGGTGATTTTTCTATTTCTCAGCATTGATCACCTGACCATTCCATCACGCTGTGGGAAAGGATCACTGCGGCGAATCTCTGAAGTCTTTGACTGCTGGTTTGAGAGTGGCAGCATGCCCTATGCTCAGGTGCACTATCCGTTTGAGAACAAGAAGGAGTTTGAGGAGGCCTTTCCTGCAGACTTCATTGCTGAAGGCATCGATCAGACCAGAGGATGGTGAGCCCCTCCTGCCTTGGGTGCTTTTGTCATTACTTTATTTTATTAATCAAGTGATTTGCTAAGCGTGTGCTGTTTGCTGCCTGCTGAGATTGTGAGTAAAAAGACAAACTCTCTTCCTTCTGTTCTTCCATCCAGCCTGGGCCTCAAAGTCAGAATCTCTTGGGCAGTAGGGCTATATGGTTACAGTTTGTAATATTTCACATTTTGAAATATAATTGTTAAGTTGGAAATTTGAGTAAAATAAACAGTATGTATTCTTTTTTAGTCAAATCACTTATTCAGATTTTTGAGTAATATTTACAATAAAAAAAATTTGGTTGGATGCTAGAAATTTGGGAGATAGTTGGAAATTAAGTCTAGCTTTACAAATTAACATTCTTAAAATCCTGATTAAAATCACATATGAACACTCACACGCAGAGAAGCTGGGCATTGGCTTGATCCAGTGCCCTGTGTAAAGCAGTACCTTGGTGTTAACTGGGAAAAAGTCATGTTTTGCACATGCTTCAACAAAATACCTGAACCAAGCAACTCGATGGAAAGAAGTTACATCTGTTAGACAATGAAAAGAAACTTGAGGTAACTGTTCATATCACATGAAGTATCAGAGAGGAATGTGTGTATGTTTGCCAGCTCACTCTGTCTCTATACAGTCTTGTAACATCTGCCTAGACAGTGGTCCAGTCCACTTTTAAAGTGGGTCTTTGTACGTTAGTTAACTTATTCAAGGTAATTTTTCACAGACAAGCTTAGAGTTCCTTTTTGCAGGTGATTCTACATTCTATAAAGTTGACATTTGAGACTATTACAGGTTACTTTCTTTTCATGAATGAGCTTTGCTACTCTGTGTGCTAATTATACTTTCACTAGTCGTGATGCTACAGGGGAGTATTGTTGGTGCCATTTTCTGCTTTTTTCTTTTTCTTTTGTGTGTGTGTGTGTGTGTGTGTGTGTGTGTGTGTGTGTGTGTCTCAGTGGGCACTATGTGTGCCTTTGGAGACCCGTGAGTGATTTCCAGAACCATCCTGGATTACTCCACCTTGGTTTTGTTTTGCTCTGAAGTTTCCTCCACTCCACCTTCCAGGGCCAGAAGTACAGGCCACCACAATTTCTGCCGGGTGTTTTTATGTGGGATCCAGGATCTGAACTCAGGTCCTTCTGTTAGTGAGGCAGAGGTTTAGCTCCTGAGCCATCTGTCCAGCCCATTTTCTGCTTTTCAGTTGTGTTAGTTGCTGAATTTGTTACTTGAGTTGAAATCTGACCTCCTGTGTCTGTTGTTTCATGGTTCACTTCTCCTTCCTCTGTGTCTGATCTATCTACTTCCTAACATCAGAAGTTTTTTGTCTAAACAGACATTTATGTTAGATTGAGCCATTGTCTCCTCTTTATCCAGTTGTGTTCCTCGGTGTTTTCGGAGTGCAGGTCAACATGAACAAGAGTGTCTTCCCTTACGGTGGTAAGACGAGCTCTGCGTCAGTGAGATGCATGCTGTCTCTCAGAATAGAACCACCTTCTAGTAGTGTGCCTTTGAGTTTCACACAAATCATCTGATTTTCCTATATGATCTTGTATAAAACATAAGACACTTTTTCAAAAAGCGTGTCTAGTGTTCTGATGGGGTACTTTAAATACTGACTGTGGTTTCCAACACTGACTTCCAAGAGGAAAGCCAGGCTTCTCTTTAATGTGGATCCTTGTGGCAGAAGAGGGCTTATAACAATCATTTCAGGCCTTCATTTGCTTTAGATTAGGAAATTGTATTTTGCAAATCAGGTATATGAATGATCTGTGGTAGATACCACACATCCATATCTTTCACCCCTTCTGTATGAGTCTGATATATAACTGCGTAAGAAACCTTGCCTCATGTGAGTATCAAGAAGTATAGGGGCTGTAGAGGTGGCTCAGGGGTTAAGCCTCTGCCTTGCAGGCGGAGGGTCCTGAATTCAGATCCTAGATCCCACATGTAGAAGCCGGTCGGAAACCCGGGAGGCTTGTGCTTCTGGTCCTGGTGGGCGGAGCCTATGAATCCCGGGGCAGAGTATAAACGAGGAGGTAGAGGCAGTCCATGGTGATTCCCAAATTCGCCCTTGGTTCTACACATACACACACACACACACACACACACACACACACACACACACACACACACCCAAATTCGCCCTTGGTTCTACACATACACACACACACACACACACACACACACACGCATAATTGAATAAAAATAAAAGAAGTATAATGTGGGCCAGTAAGATGGTTCAGCAGGTAAACGTGCTTGCCCTAGGATCCTCGTGAAAAAAGAGAACTGACTTCTGAATGTGGTCCTCTGAGCTACACACACGCACTCTGGTATGTGTAGAGACATAAACAGAGAGACAGGCTTATCCTCTGTCTCTCTGTTTCTCTCTGTCTCATAAGTAAACTTTAAAATATATATATATAAAATGTATGACAACTAGAAGTCCATTCAAGTAAATACATTTTTACCTGTACCTAGACTCCTCCATTTTTATTACCTAGACTCTTATTTTTATTAAATTGTTTTGTTTTTCTTTATCTCTTCAGGTTTTACACTCTGTTGGTGCTGGCCACAGCCCTCTTCGGACAGCCACCATTCAAGAATGTGATTGTGAATGGACTCATCCTGGCAAGGCATGTACACCCCTTTCTGGTGATGCCCTCCAGATCCCATGCCCTTTATTCTCATCTCGGAAGTTGTTGCCTTCCAAAACACCGTGTTCTAGTTAGGCCTCAACCTCGTTTTTTTCCTGAATGGAACAATGAATGATTTAGCACCACTAAATTCTGGCTCTACTCTTCTTTTCAAATTTTTTATTTCTTTGTTAGCATAGGTGTGGTGCATGCCATGGTATACTTATGGAGGTCAGAGGACCACTTTTGGACATCAGTTCTCTGCAGCTGTCTTTACATGGGTTTTGAGGATTGAACTGTATGACTTCTAAGTCAGGTGTTTTTATCCACTTCACCATTTTACTGGCCTTTTTGTTTCATAAGGCACATTCTTCCTGCCTCAGCTTCCCACATGCTAGGATTATAGGTGTGCAACTCAATGTTCTGCCCCTGCCCCTCCTCTTCCTTGATATTGCTGTCCGGTCCACATCTCCACTCTTAAGGTGGAAGGCCATTCATTCATCATGGAGAAGGAACAAGAGAATGACTCCTGCCACGGTGTTGTTACCCGTGACAATGCTACCAGTGATGTCACTTGTAATAAAATGACATTTACTTAGCATTTTGTGACGTATTGTTGCTTACAGGTTTTATTTAATTTGATATCAGTCCTGAAATGTAGACTTTTGCTGTCCTTTTTATATGCATGGAGAAGCACTGGATTCCTAAGGCCATGTGAATGTCAGGAGCAGACCCAGTGAGAGCCACACCAGGCTTCAGTAGAACAGTGCAGCCTTACAGTTGTTCCTACACTTGCCTATATATAAGTTATTAAACTGCTTCCTATTTGCAGTTACGTATATTTATGTTTGTGAATAAACTGCCTCCCACCAAGTATTAATGGAGGGGACTCCCACAGTTCTTCTGATACCATTACCTCTATAGTCATTTGAGGCCCTAGCTATGTGAGATGGACCCTGTGATCAGTGCCTTTGGCGGACAGGGGTTTTTGGCACAGAAGATGCTAAAGAACACATGCAGCATATGGCTTGATAAACTCCTATTTTGAATGTAGGCAGTCCAGCTCTGTATCTCCTTATTTCTTCCTTCCTTTTTTTTTTCTGTTTTTCTCTTTTTTCTTTGTTCCTTCCTTCCTTTAAAATCTTTCTTTTTGTCATTTATTTATTTTTGCTGCTGAGACTCACGCATTATAAGCATATGTTCTGCTATTGAGCTACACGCCCAGCCTTACTTTAAAAAAAAAAATTATGGTTGGGACCAGCAAGATGACTTAGTACTTAAAGGTGCCTCCACACAGATCTGACATCCTGAGTTAGATCCCCAGAGCCGGCATGGTGGAAGGAGAAAACCAGCTTGCAAAATTAAGATTAAAAATTTCACTGAAATCATTATAGATTTGTTTTCATTGTGAAAGTATAGCTATACACATTCATTGTATACTCAGTTTGACCTCTAGTAAGAATACTTGCACTGCATACTTTTTTTTCCAGTTTTATAATTAATTGTGTATATGTAGAGCTTTGTGACTTTCTTGCAGGTGTAGGTTTCTGAATCTATCAGCATAGTCAAGATATTGAATGGTTTCAGTGCCACAACAATGTGTATTGCTCTTTATAGCTATTTCCACCCCCGTTTCCTACTCCTAGTAACCATTAACCTGTTCTCCATCTCTGTATTTTCATCATTTCAAAATTGTTAATGTATTATGGTGCCTCATGTGACATAGTTGACTTTTATTCTAGCAGCATAATTTCGTGGACATTTCAGGTTGTCTCAAATATCAAAAATTCATTCCTTTTCATTGTTAGACAATGTTCCTTGGTATGAGTAGTGCCACAGTTTGTTCAACCTTCCTTTCATTCTTGTTGTTCTTGTTCTTGTTGTGCTTAGTGCTGCAGCTCAAACCTAGGGCTTCAAACCCGCAATCACCTGTGGAAAAGCATCTAAGTTGCTTTTAGTGACAGGTGTTTGTAAATAAAGATGCTGTGAATATTCAAATACTGTTTTGTGTAAACATAAGTTTTCATTTCTCAGGATAATGCTAAGACATCTTCCTTCTCTACTCTGTCCTGAAACTTTCCTGTGGACTTACCTTAGTGTTAAGAGTTTTAATATCAACAAAACAGCTTTCCAATTGTTCCTTACACTTACCTGTTTATAAGTAATTGACTGCTTTCCATTTGTATCCATATATTCCTATTTGCACATAATATAATGTGTTCATATGTAAAGATCAACTGTAATGGTCACTTGTTTAATTTGTATCTGCTTTTTTTTTATAAGTGATGGCCAAAAAATGAGCAAACGGAAGAAGAATTATCCAGACCCCATTTCAATCATCAATAAGTATGGTGCTGATGCCCTCAGGTACAAAGCAGTTCTTGCCTTCTGTTTATGGGTTTGTTGGTTGGTCGGTTGGTTTTTTAAGTATCTCCATTAACCATGATTGTTAGTTTTCTTTTATAATTAGGCTTTTAAACATGGTATCTTTGGAGCTTGCTATACATGCACAATTTATTACAACTATTTTTAGGCCTGAACTGCTTGAGTCAGCTGACAAATTCTGTGGTGTAAAATTCAAAAATAAAGTTAAGGCATATCGATGTGATCACAGCAGAGAAGACCTATTTATATTAGGAATTGTATTTCCTACACATCTTTTTGTAAATTGTTCTCCTATTTTAAATCTTTTGAAACAAAGTTTTGAAAAATTAAAAAGAAAACATAGTATCTCACCATAAAAAAGTTAGTTGGTTTTACACCAAATAGAGTTTTCTAAATAATAAAGACATTTTTCCAATCTAGAGGTCTTTTTGGAGAATGGGACCTGTAAGTTGTCTGAGACCTAGGCCCATGGCAGGTTACTCTGCCTCATCTTTTTAGATTCCTTATGTTCTTTTTATTAGAATTGGTTCATAATTTATTGTAGTTTTACATAGTCATAAGATTTGTTTGTGTAAGAATAAATTTTCATAATTTAATATTGAAAGGTTTTATGGAAATTTGAGCCAGTGCTATAGTAGCCATAGGTAAGGCACACTCTCAGCCTGTCTTCACAGTATCCTGTCCCTGGGAGCAGAGCGAAGGGCTGCGCCACAATCCGTTGTCCCTCAGACTTCTTGGTGCTGTTATCTGATATTCTCTGATGAGGGTTGTCTTGCAGGATGTGCATTCCTGTCCTGCTGGTTTCAGACTGCAGTCTGCATGGGATACATTTATGAAGGTGGTGTGAACATTGTCCACAGGGGGAGAAGTGTTGGTTAGGACCAGGCCAATACTCCTCTTAATCTCAGTGCTGTGGTATCTTTTAATTTAGGGTTACATATATTACACCCTTTCATAATTTGCAGGGTATCATGCCAAAATGTTCTGTGTCTACCATTTAGAATACTCATAATTTTCCTCTTGTTAGAAAAAATAATAAAGTTTAATCTTGTCCTCTCAATGTTACAGTGGTGATAATTTGGCTTACTATCTATGTAACTTTTACATGTGAATTTTTTATCCTGCTCAGGTTATATTTGATCAATTCTCCTGTGGTGAGATCAGAAAACCTCCGCTTTAAAGAGGAAGGTGTGCGGGATGTCTTGAAGGATGTACTGCTCCCTTGGTACAACGCATATCGCTTCTTCATTCAGAATGTCTTTAGGCTCCACAAGGTATGGGCTGCAGTTGACCGTGTGCTGAGCTGTGATGTGGGGCTCGAGAGGAATCTTTTTTTTTTTTTTTTTAATTTTTTATTTATTTTTTCCACTCATACAAACTTGATAGGTACCCCATTCCCCTCCCTCCCTCCACCTCTCCCTGGATCCTCTTGCTCCCTCCTTCCTTTTCCCCTTCCTTTCCTCCCCTCCCTCCCTTTCTCCCAGTGCCCCCTCTCCCCCCTTTCCTGGAGCATCCTTTAGGATACATGTCAAACTTCCCTCGAGAGGAATCTTTTTGGAGTGGTACTGACTGAGACTCAGAGTGCCAGCAGCTCTGGATGGGTTGTTAGGGTTAAGAATGCCTGCTGTGATTATATGAGTGTGTCCTTTAGAATGGTTCTCTATCACCAAGAATGCACATTCTGAGGTGCCCTCGGTCTTTGGTCACCTGTCCAAACCCCAGTTGACTACTGTCAGGGCCATCGCCTTTACGGCTACCACATGTTCCCATATTGCATGCAAGTGAAGCCAAAGCTCAACTTCTTATTCCAGTACCTATCAATAGAACTACAGTTGATTGACTGCTGAGTGGATATGAAATGTGACTCCTGGAATTTGACTAGAAACCAGCAGCCCATTCGTTCCTTCTGTTGTCTCTAGGTTTAACTCAGCCATTCTGCTGCCTGGACCCTCTAGAATGTACTTTTCTCTGGGAAGTGAAAAGAAGCAGACAGCTTCCCCATGTTCACAGTTTCTTTTTAATCACAGCACCTCTTCTGCAGGTACCTGCCAAGTGTGCACAGGCATCCTTGGGGTGCTACGCTTTGCAACTCTCATTGTCTGGGGTTCACACCTGTGTACAGGCTGGCCTATCTGTACATAAGACTGTACCTACTATACAGCACAGTGCCGCCTGTAGTGAGTTCAGTTTGGAGAGCAGAGACAGATGAGATGGCCTTAAGAATCAGAGAGGGGCTGGAGAGGTAGCTCAGGGGTTAAGCCTCTGCCTTGCAAGCGGAAGGTCCTGAGTTCGGATCCTAGATCCCACGTATAGACGCTGGTCGGAAGCGGGGGCGGCCTGCGTTTCTGGTCCTGGTAGGGCGGAGCCTGTGAATCCAGGGTCAGGGTAAACAAGGAGGAGGTAGAGGCGTCCATGGTGGTTCCAGAATTCGTCCGTGGTTCTACACACACACAGACACACGCACAATTGAATAAAAAAAAAAGAATCAGGATTTTTCCAAAACAAAAGAAGACCTAAAGAACTTAGATCATCAGATAAACAACCTAAATGTGGAAATTAGTACTCTTTTTCACTTTTTAAACAATTGTTCAGTCCTAGGCAGTTTCACTGTCCTTCCTTCCTAAGATTTAAAGTAACCAAACTTTGCCCAGATTTCATTCACTTTCACAATTATGTCCAGAAAATTTTGTTTTCCTGAAATCTCTTCATTTCACTTAAAATCTCAACTCATGGAAGACTTGCTGTTCCTTGTTGCTGCTTAACGAAAATATGACAAAGTGTCAGAACTTAGATTGCTGGCTTCCTTACAGTTTGCTGATACAGTTTATTTTTCTTATAGTAACTCATCCTTCGTGTGTGAATGTCTTATTAAATGTCTGTTTATAGGAGGAAGAAGTAGAATTTGTCTATAATGAGCACACAGTTAAAGAAAGTCCCAACATCACAGACCGGTGGATCCTGTCCTTCATGCAGTCACTCCTTGGATACTTTGAGACTGAAATGGCAGGTGAGATTCCTTTGTGCTGCCTTGCCAGGGATAAGGACCATTCACTCTCTTTATTAGTGGTCTTTGTTATTTTAACTTTTTCTTTAGGCAACTTCTTTTTTTTTTTTTTTTAATATGGGACCTGGGATCCGAACTCAGAACCTTCTGCTTGTGAGACGGAGTCACAACCCCTGAGCCATCTCTCCAGCCCCCTTAACTTTTTCTTTAAAACATAGAGGAAATCTTAAGATATAACAGAATAGAAACTAAATGTTTCCATTTGCCCCAAAGTAGTTTTATTAAGGCTTCATGCTTATAGAAAGGTGTTCTTTCAAGACCCTGGTGACTTGTGTTTAAGAGATACCCCAGTAGCCTCTGCAGAGGAAAGCATTTGGATCTATACAGATACAACTTTTAATCCTACTCATCCCACCCATTACAGGAGTTCCCTCAGGTCTGTGAGTCACAGTTTGCTTATTTGAAAAATGCCCAAAGGAATTGGTATAAAGCTTAGAGATTGTTTTCATATAGTAATTAGTAGAAAAAAAGAACTTATAACTAGTACTTGCTGCTAATGAATTTTTAAATTTTATTTGAGACCCTATTGGCAGCATTAAATAGTCCCTATACATTTCTAAAACCTAAGAAAACTCAGAAAACCAGTATGAAATGGGCCATATTTTGGTTATGTAACAACAGTGAATTTTATCTTAGACAGACTCGGCAGAGTAGATTATGTTGACTTCTGCAAATTTATGATAGCTATACCCATAGGTACAGGTAAAAAATTTTCAAAACTGTTCATTCATTATAAATAAATACTTTGTGAGACATTTATATTCACAACAGATGAGTTACTGTGAGAGAAAGAACTCTGTATCATTAAACTTAAGGAAGCCATCAAGTGAACAGGCAGAAGTGCCCATTCACAGTGAGGGAAAGAAAGGCAGAGACACATTCTCCATGGATGCCCAGGCAAGGCTGTCCTGTCTCTCCTACATCCCGGTGGGTAGAGGCAGCTGGCCAGAGCAGACCTGTAACTTAGTAGAAGCCTGGTCACCAGCACTCAGCTGTCTTGAGTAGCTGAAGCCACTGTGCTTGGCAGAAAAGGACTACAAATCAGTATCTCAAAACCTGTGTGGACCTCATTAAGTATGCATGGGGATCATATTATGTTGATCAGATTAACAAGTAGAGATAAGTATAAGATCGACTCCTGCTTGGGCAGGACAGTGCTGAGTGCACCCTTCCCCTTTCCAGACATTCAGTTATAACATGAGAGTTGCTACCACTGAACCTGCCATCTTTTAGTCCCATCTTCCGTGATTTCCTATGAGCTGCATCACAAAGAGGCCAAGTCCTTACCCAGATTCAGGTCTCAGCTATGCTGTCATGCCCCTTGCATGTCCGTATCAGCAAGATCACAAAGAACCTAGTTCACAGAGCAGTGGTGATATCCTTTGGGAGATTACAACTACTGGTGTTTCCCTTAACAATAGCTGCTTCTGTCCCCAGATTTTGTGTTTATATTGTTTGTAAGGTTCATTTACTCTCAGATTTGAAATGTAAACAAACAGAAAAGTCAAGATTCCCAGACAGTAACTGTGGAAGATCCTAGACATAATTTCTTCTTCTTCAGAATAGGTTTCATCATGAAATCTAGAAGTGTGTGAGCAGCCCTGGCCTTTACAGAGTCTTGTGAGAGTACAATGGCACTGCCAACAGTTTGCCCACATCCCTTTGATAACAGCCAAGCTGTGCATTGTAAGATGTTGAGCAGCCTTCCCTGTGTCACTCAGGAAGGTGCTATTGGTGCTCCCAGAAGATAGTGTCTTCTTAAGGCTTTTCCAACTGTCCTCCAAAGAGCAAGGTGGCTCCTAGTCAAGCACTGCTGGCCAGTGCTGCACCTCTCAACATCTGTTCATTAGTTGCACTTTAGAAGGCAGTGCAGTAGAAGAAGCAGGGCTTCGTTGGTGCTGTCTGTTGCACAAATCCATGCATACCTTGCCTCGTAGTCACATAGAACAGGGCCTGCATTTTTCTCACTTGTGAGCGTTTGTATGTAGCTCAATGTAGTTAGTTGTTTTTCTTGGCGTGTTTGTGTGTACTAGAGGGCACTTGAGTGTGTGTTCCTGTGGAGGCCCAAGTGTGACAACAAAAATCATCCTGAATTATTCTACCTCCTATTGCTTTGTTCTAAGATTTCTCAGGCTCAGCCTTCCAAGGCCCAAATTACAAGCCTCTGTCATTTTCGCCCAGCATTTTTGCATGGAATCTGAGGATCCATACTTAGTCCTTCTGCTTGTAAGGCAGACTTAACCCTTGAGCCATTGCCTCAACGTCTCATTATGGGTTTTGTGCATACCTAAAGTCACTTTAGCACCCATATAGAGTTCTCAATAAATAAAACATCTGTGTTTGCTTCATTCTGATTCTCACTGTCTCCTTAGTAAGTGGAGCCCCCTAGAACAAAGGCAGGTTTATTCTTGCCGTCTAACTCTCCTCACCCCAAACCAGCCCCAGATGCCTGATTCATCTTGTTTTCAGCTTATAGGCTATATACAGTGGTGCCTCGCCTGGTCAAGTTTGTAGATATTCTCACCAACTGGTATGTCAGAATGAACCGCAGAAGATTAAAGGTAAGAGCTCATGGGAAGAGCAAAGTCTGGAGTTTGAGAGTTGAGGGAAGAATGAGACTAGTCAAAAGAAAGCAACATTGTCAGCACCCCTACTTTCCATTATTTTCGAGCCTTTCTTTTCTTTTAATGTTGGATAGCAAATGTATTCGTTGTATTCTACGTGTTCATATATAGGAACCTAAAAGTTGTTCTGCATATTTTCATAACATACTCTGAACAAGTAACAGAAGGGGAAAATATCCAAGGCCGTACAAGATTAAACCTCTTGAAATTCTAAAGATAAGTCCAAATAGGGCTGTAGTTCTAAAAGGGGCTATTGTGTGACTTTGGGGGGGGGCGATTTTTCCAAAGTCTAGCTTAGTGAGCCAGTGAGTAATTGGGTTACATGTATAAATCAAAGGCAGCCATATCACTGAAAAACCCACCCCCACCTGGCTGAGTCATCAGGACTCAGGGAAGCTATATATCCTTAGAGCTTTCTGCACGCATTGCAGGAAGCTGGGCTAGGCTGGACAACTCACCCTCAAGCAATTGCTACTGCTGATTATATAAGCTTGAGAGGGACCTGTGAATTTTAGATGTTTTCAGGAGCTTCCTGAGACTATAGATTTTATTTTCTGGATCTTGTAAGTTTCACTGACTTCCTGAGTTTTAACAATCTTTCTCTAAGAAAGAATATTTCAGTTTGGAGGAATAGCTGCACAACAGGGGTACCTCCTTGTTTTGGGTCTCCAATCGGCAGAGAGAGAGTCTCATCAGTGTTTACCATGGACAAAACTCTTGTCAGCTGTTGGAAGTTTAAGATAAGCATTTTGCCATGTGCCGAAGTTACAGTGGACAAGACAGGGAGCAACAGCTTCCTTACCGTATCCAGTCCCGTTAGGAGCTCTCATCTCCCATTGTCGTTACTCTCATTTAGCATATGTTAAAAGCCTGGAGCATAGCTGGTTTTATTTTGGCTCAGATTCCTTGGGTATATATATTTCTGTATACATACACGATATATGTATGCACATGTTTAGAAGAATGTAAACTAAAATGTTTACAAGTTATTTATCTCTGGGTAACTTAGCTATGGTTGGCTTTTCTTTTAATTTAGCCTTATGCTGCCCTACAGTGAATTAATAGATTTTTAAATTTTTTATTTAATTTTGCTTGTATGTGTATAACAGAGAGAACTGTGTATCCATGTGGAAGACCAAGGGTGACTTCGGAAATCATCCTGGATTACTTCTATCTCCTTTTTTGCTATGCTTTGTGATTTTCTCAGGTGCAGTCTGCTGCCATTTCCGTCTTGGGTTTTTACATGGGATCCAGGATCTGAACTCAGGTGCTTCCACTTACAAGGCAGATTCTTAATCCCTGAGCCATCTTGCCAATCCATAGAATTATTTTTTAAAGCACACAGTACCTATCTTTTTTAAAGTAAAAAAAAACACAAACAAAAAAAAACCTGAGTATTTTAGAAATTGACCTTAGCTGCTATTTCTGTCTTTTGCATTGAATCCATTAACCCTTATCCTTATGTCCACCATTTTCCTTCACTTCCCAGTTGGAAAACCACTGTCCCCCATCCTTTCTTCTGCTTGGCCTTAATGTGGAGCACAAAGGACCAGTCCCGTGCTGGCCTCCATGAGGTTCTGGGCCTGGTGGTTGTGATCATTTTTCTTTGTTTTATATATTTCCTTCTCTGTATCCTGCATGCTTTCTGTAAGTGATCTATTTTTTTTTTAAGTGTGTACATGTTCTTGCACACACTGTATATATATAATATATGCACATATGTGTGAGTTCTCCTTATGCCTTTGAAGCAGGGTATTAGGAGTAAACTAAGCATGCTAGAATGGCAGTGGGGAGGCTCGTGTCCTCCCTCTGTGTTAATGTTACAGGCATGCATAGGACTATACCTGATCTGTTATGTGGGTACTGATGATATCGCCTGGTAGGTGTGTTCTTTTTCCTCCATCAATTAAAGAATTTAATGACAGGAACACTATAGGGGGGGGTAGCAGTACAGAGCAAAGTGGAAGTGAGGGTGTAACACACTCCAAGAGGAAGGACCCCAGAGCTGGCAATCAAGTCTTACAGAAAAAAGAAGGAGAGACAGACAGAGAAGAAAGATCCAATGTTCATAGTGCTATTTTGGGAGTACATGGAGTTGCCACCAACTCATAGCAAGACCTCGCTTGATCGCCCCATGTGAGGGCAGGATGGCTAAGCCCAAAGGCTCTGTAACCCACGCACACACTCCATGCCTGCTCAGAAATTAGGAATCAAACTGCTAAAAATAGTTGGGTGATGCTGCACCATTCACAGCTGGGATTGTAACCTGCCCATTGCTGTGGACTTCGGTGCGAGGCTGTTTTGGGATAAGGCTCCAGCGCAGCATTGGTTTCATCTGTACTGAGAGCCTGAATGCCAGCATCCCCTGGCCAACTGCTCTCGTGTTCCCCTTCCTTCCCCCAAGCCTGGTCTCAAGTTTAACACCACGGAGAAGGCAGTGAAAGAATTATAGGTCCTGAGCTAAGGACTTAAACCTGTGCCATCTGCCTCATACAGCAGGAGCTACAGCACAGCCCAAGAAGGCAAAGCAAGACAGAAAGATAAGCCTGGAAACTAAGTTGTCCTTGTAAAGCAGTGTTAAGCAAGAGGTTTAAGCTGGGGGATTAGAGAACTCCAAGAGTGGAGGGGTTTCCAAGAGAGAAAAAAGCTGTTCAAACCCCTCTCTTTAGGGGATTTATAGGGCTGTGGCAGTAACTGGCAGAATCTGATGCAGTCCTGATTGAGATCAGTTAATTCTCTGAACTATCCACGACAGAGCTAATTGGAGGGTCCACACACCATGTACATGTCCCCCTGGACCAACACGCACTGCCCACCCAGTTAGGAATGGTTGAAGTCTCTCACCACCCCCCCCAACTCCCTGCCATCTCTGACTTGTTCTTTGTTATCTGTGGCCTTGAGTCCTGCTGTTGCTATCTCCAATCTGCCAGGTGTCCCAAGTGCTGTTGAGCTCTCATTGTTCACATGAGATATTTCATATTTACCTCCAAGATGAAGCCGCAGTCTCATTTAGTTGGCTCATACATAGCTCCTTGCCTGTGGTTTGGTTTTGATCTCCTAGGTCAAAGCTTCTTGTTAGCATCATCCTTACTTACAATTAAGTCTGTTACCATTAGCTATGCTAAAAGAAGGGCTATGTGTACTGACTATGAAAAGACAGGCCTTACATGTGTTCCTTAAGGGGAGCAGCCAGCTTGTTGTCAGTGGCCCAGAGCCCTTCCCTCCTCTGATCTCTTTAGTTTGCCTGTCTCATACCCAGCTGTCTGTGTCTCTCATCTTAAAAACACTTTTGGATTTTTACCCTTAATCTTGGCCTGTCTCAGTTCTCGTTGTAATAATTGAGAGCAATAGTATTTTTGTTTTGGGGTTTTTTTTTTCTTACTACTGTGACTAACTGTCTCACTGGACTCAGGAATCATTGAGATAGACCCATCTGGATAACTTGAGGGAAGGACCATGAATCTTATGTTATCAGGCAAATCGAAGGTGGGGTGTATCCTCAGCCTAATTCTCTGATCCTCATGCTTGCCGTCAAGGGCTCTTAACCATGAGCCATCTCTCAACCTAGTTTTCTCTTTTCAGTTAACACTTGTCTAGATGGTATTTATTGTTAGTAGTTTAATGATTGTTTGTTTGTTTTTTTTCTTTAGGGTGAAAATGGGGTGGAGGATTGTGTTATAGCTCTGGAGACTTTATTCAGTGTCCTGTTTTCTCTGTGCAGACTGATGGTGAGACACTCGTCCTCCTTTTAAAATTCTACAGGCCACTTGCAGTGACTTTCTGTGGTGTACTTACTCTGCATAGAAGGATCAAAATATAATTTTTGCTTATATTGCTTGTTCCTTTTAAGGAATCATATTGACTCATTTGTCAATTACAGGCTGAGAAAATTTTAGGAACTGGAAGTTCTGAACATGCAAACCATAATCCTTGCATAAAGGATCTACACTAGGGAGGTAGACATACCTCTTGTTAAATAATGTGGATTTGTAACTGGGAGCAACTAGGAAGTTCTAGAACTTTCATCTAACTGAGCAAGTGTGTCCACAACATTCTCAGTAGCATTGAAAAAATGTGTAATTATTTGAAATAAATTTCTACCATTTTAACTATTAATGGATAATGTACAAGTGAAAAGGCTGCATTTTTAATTCTTTGTATCCTTTTCTGCTACCCAGTTTAATGTTACATGCTTTGTTAAATCTGTAACATTCACAGAAAATTTGCCTTGTACAGTCTGTGCTTTTTTCCTTCCAAAACTGACTGACTTTACGTATATCCTATTGAGTCAAGTGAGTTTTATTTTTTTTAATTGGCTTTGAGTCTGAGACATTAAATACTTCATGCATATTGACTGGTACTTGTTCAGGGGCTCCTGTGTCCTTGATATCAAGAAGTCAAGAGATGTTTTGGATATCCTGTAACCATACTGCTGTGCCTTATAAGTATGAAGTGCTTTCTTTCAGAGAGCATGCTTAGTAATCTGTGTACATTAATGTGGTTTTTCTAAAGTGTTTATTTGCATTTATCATTCTGTATGACATCCGCTGATAATGGGTGTATGAATGAGTAATATTCTGTCCTCTGTCCTCTTACAGGCCCCCTATACGCCATTTCTCACTGAATTAATGTACCAAAATCTGAAATTGCTGATTGACCCTGTGTCTATCCAGGACAAGGACACACTCAGCATCCACTACCTCATGCTGCCACGTGTTCGGTAGGAATCAAAAACAGACGAGACGCACTTAGGCCCTGGGAAGTGGAGGTGCATGTGGATGCCCAGGCTCCCTAGAAAGAAATGGAAAATAAATATCACCCTGTCCAGTCCTTCTGTTCCCTTTTATTCCACTGAGGCTGGTATAGCTGTTCCTCAGGCTGCAAGGTGGGGTCTGCCTTGGTAAGTGGTAAGAGGAAGGCTAGATGTGGGACCACCACCCTCCATCGCCCAAAAAGCTATGTCAGGTGAGGTGTCTTATGGGTCACCTTATTGGCTCACTGTTTATCCCTCAAGACAGGTGTAAATGTCTTTCCCCAGGTGCCTTTCTAGAGACCTAGCTATTCCATCCCTACACTAGTCTAATCTAGTTCCTTACTTAAGCATAACTGTAGTTTTGAGTTTTCACCTTTTAAAAACTAATCTTTCTCATATTCCTACCTCAACTAATCAGAGAAGAACTGATTGACAAGAAAACAGAGAATGCAGTATCTAGAATGCAGTCTGTGATTGAACTTGGCCGAGTGATACGAGACCGGAAAACTATTCCAATAAAGGTTTGGGATTTTCCTTAGATTTTTAGATGGCATATATCTAAATGGTTTTGTCTTAGGGGTCCTTTTTAAATGTAAGGGAGCATACAGGAATAGCAAAATTCTTTTTTCTTTTCTGCAGTAAGGGTACAAATAACTTGATACTAGTTTAACTATTATTTCATTTGTCTACCATTTGAAGAAATGATCATCTAGCAAGCTCTTCCCTTTTTCTCCTAGTATCCTTTGAAGGAAATTGTGGTTATCCATCAAGATCCCGAAGCTCTTAAAGACATCAAATCTTTGGAGAAGTATATCATTGAGGTAACGTAACGACATGTCTGTCTGTATCCAGGCAGATTTTCCTTTGAGATAAATGCTTTTCAATGAAATATTTTTTCTTTTACAAGTGCATGTACATATATAAATACATAACCACCCGTGAAATTTTACACTTTGCTTGGAATCATCTTGTTTTCATAGTATAATTATTTAGAAATTTTTCAAGATTAATGAATTTCTTTACTTTTCATGTATTATCAGTTGCTGCATCACTAAGGGCCATGACTTCCTTTTTCCCGTGGAGTCTTCAACTGCCATTTGTTCTGCAGGGTGAAACTGACTCCATGAATGTTTACTGGATCCTCTTGTGCAGGCCCACTGCAAACAGCTGCAATTGTGAATTCCTGAGG
The DNA here is from genome assembly GCA_023101885.1 of Typhlomys cinereus. Taxonomy (NCBI): domain Eukaryota; kingdom Metazoa; phylum Chordata; class Mammalia; order Rodentia; family Platacanthomyidae; genus Typhlomys; species Typhlomys cinereus. Next base: position 2,186,440 of record JALPQD010000115.1, on the reverse strand, counting down.
GCTGTAGCCATGTCATACCCACACACAGTTTCATAGTCCTCCTTCTTATTGTTTGGCTTGCATTTTCTATGTCTGTAAAGAATGTTCCTGGGGTTTTTATTGGGGTTGCATCAAATCCGTAGGTTGTTTTTGGTTGCATGGCCATTCTGACATTATTACTTCTTAGGTCTTTCTGTATTCTGGTGTCATCTTTAATTCTTTAGGTTTCTTAAAGTTTTTGTTATAAAGTGTTGTAGAAGTTTTTTTGTTTCTATGTTTGGTTTATTTACAGATATTTTACTTATTTTTGTGTGTGACTATTGTACATGGGATTGCTTCCTTGATTTCTTTTTCAGTGTATTTGCCATTGGTATGTAAAAAAGCTACTGATTTTTTTTTATCTTGACACCTGAAAGTGTTTATCAGCTTAGTAAATGTTTTTTGGTAGATTATTTATCTACAACAGAGATACTTTGATTTTCTTTTTGCCTGTTTATTTCCCTTTTATTTCTCCTTTTAGCCTATTGTTTTAGCTAAGATTTTAAACTCCATAGGAAATATCTATTGAGATGATCATGCAGTTTCTGAGTCCATTTATGTGATGAATTATAGTTACTGGTTTATGTATATTGAGCCACTCCTGCATGTACAGAATGAAGCCAACTTAAACATGGTGAATGATCTTTTTAATGTGGTTTCTTGTTCAGTTTGCAAGTGTTTCATTGAGAATACTCAAATCTGTGTTCATCAGGGAGAAGAGTTATTAATTCTCTGTTTTTCTCTCAGTGCATCTTTTTTTTCTTTTTGATTTGGCGTTACAATATTACTGACTTCATTAAACAAGAGTTTGGAATCATTCCTTCCTTTTCTACATTATGGAATAAGTTGAGTACTATTGGTGTTTGCTCTTCTTTGAATTTTTTGTAGAATTTTATAGTGGGCCCTTGGGTTTTTTTCAGTTGGGTAATTTTTTTTTTAAGTTTAATTCCTAATTATAGATCTGTTTAAGTTGTTTATTTTATCTTAGTTTAATTTTGGTAGGTCATATCTAGAGCTAGAAATACATCCATTCTTCTTTTTTCAGCATTCTGAATTAGCCAACTTGTAGTTTGCATGAGATCTGTGGATATATACTCAGTTTTTTTACTTGCTCAGCAAGCACTTTAACTTCTGAACCATCTCCCCAACTCAGTTATTGCCATTTTGTTGCTTTCATTGTGTTTTTGTAGTCTTCTTAAGATAATTGTTATGGTATTGTTTAAACTGTATGTTCTGAGAAGTTTCTTTCTGATGCCTTAGATGTTCTATAGGTTCTTCTAAATGATCGTTTCTTTCCTAGATTTGAGGAATTTTCTATAATTTTACTCAAAATATATTCTGTTCACTTGGCATGGAATTCTTTCTTTTTAAAATTAATTTCTTTTTTTCTAGTTTTACAAACATATTAACTTTATCCCTGCTTCCTTCCCTCCCTTCCTCCCTCCCATCCCCCTTTCTTCCCTTCATCAATCCATCCCATTCCCTCCCACCTTCCTCCCTGGCCATTTCTATGGATCTAGGATTCCCTGTGGCTTGTCTACTCTTGTGGGGGTTCAGGCTTCTATGAGATGCTGTGTTTCCCCTCCTCGGGCCTCCTCTCTGATAGGGGCATTCCCTGCACTCGTTCAGCCCTATCCCTAAGGTTTCCATTGTATTTACAAGTTGTTGGTTGTCTCCTTGATACTCATGCTACTATTACAATGGTGGTCACCTGTTGTCATGATGATTTTTATTGCAACTTACATATCTCGTGAATTGATGAGACCTGTGATTATTTCTCTCACAGTAGCTTTTACAGAATTTCTTGGTACTGTGTAAGCTATCCAGCAAGTAAGGAGTTCTCGAACCAGTTCCAGTTGATGTATTTTGCTCATATTCTATGATCCACATGTGTTGCATCTTCAGTAATAGGATCTTACTGACAGTTTTTTGGAAAACAACCAAGAGCAATGACAAAAGCCTATAATGTTTGGGGACTTTTGAGACCTCTCTGACCAACATTTTATCAGGAAGTGTCATATTCCCGTTACTTATAGATTTTGTTTTTTGGTTGTTTTTGTTTTGGGTCACTGAGTATTAAGTGATCAACTCAGGGATTTTGTTTTGTTTTGTCCTGTTTTTCTCGCTCTGCTCCTATGCATAGGGGCTGCCCATTCTTGTTACTTTCTTTAAAAGATATGTTTTTGTTTTTGACATTATTAGTATATGAGGTTCCTATGGGATTACCTCACAAAATCTTAGGGTTTTTCTGTAAATCCCTCTGTCCCTCCTGTCCCATCCCATCCCCTCATTCCCCTTTAGATTTTTTTTTATAATTTTTTTTATTATTATTATTATTATTTATTCAACTGTGTGCATATGCGTGTGTATGTGCGTGCGCGCGTGTGTCTGTGTATGTGTAGAACCACGGACGAACTCGCGAACCACCATGGACGCCTCCACCTCCTTCTGCCCCGGGATTCACAGGCTCCGCCCTACCAGGACCAGAAGCGCAGGCCGCCCCTCGCCTCCGCCTGGCATCTATACATGGGGTCTAGGATCCTAACTCAGGACCTTCCGCCTGCAAGGCGGAGGCTTAACCCTGAGCCACCTCTCCAGCCCCCCCTTTAGATATTTTTCCCAATTATTTCCTCCCTCACCCTGCTTGCCGTGGTATCCTAACTTTAAAACATTTCACCCTAACCATTTCTTCCCACTTTCCCACTCATTGATCTTTTTCGAATTTTCTGGCTCTTATAGTAATTCTTAGCCAAAAACATTGACAAGGATATCAGTACTAGCATCCATATATAAAAGAGAACATGTGGTGCTTATCTCTGTGTCTGAGATACCTCATTCAATATTAAATTTTCTAGTTCCATCCATTTAACAGGAAATTCCATAATTTCATCCTTTCTGATGCCTGAATAGCATTCCCTTGTGTATATGTACCACGTGTTCATCACCCATTCCTCTGTTGATGGGCATGTAGGCTGATTCCATTTTCTCACTGTTGTGAGCATGGAATTCTTATATGCCTATTATTCATAGAGTTGATCTTCATGGTAGTAGCCAAAATTCTCCCATGCATAATTTTTTGTTCTCATTTGACAGTAACTTTAACTAAAAGAATCGATTCCTCTACTTTGTCTTACCACCTATGTCCTCGTAGTGATCTTTTTATTCGATTTAGTGAGCTTTTCATTTACCCCATCCTTGCAGCTAGGACTTTACTTTGGTATTTCTTTGTCTTTAGTGACACTATTCTCACATCCTGGCTTTACTTTCATTTCACTAGTTATTTTCTTGGAATACCTTTGTGCCCTTCTGGAGTTCTGTGATTGTTTTAGTTTCATTACATGCTGTTGAGATGGAATATCTGACCCAATCAACTTATAGGAAAAGGTTTATTGCAACTCACAATTCCAAGTAATAGTCCATCATGTCAGAGAAGTTATAGCAGCAAAAACCAAGGGCATTGCTCATAATACATCCATAGTCAAGAGTAGCGGCCAGGCCTGAGAGATGGTTCAGGGATTAAGCCTCTGTCTTACAAGCGGAAGGTCCTGAGTTCTGGTCCCAGATCCCACATAAAAACATCAAGCTGAAATGGGGGTGGTCTGTACTTCCAGTCCTGGAAGAAGGAGCTTGGGGAAACTCCAGAGCAAAGCAAATAGGAAGTAGAGCAATCCAGGGTGATTTCCAAAGTCACTGTAGGGCTTCCACAGGCTTACATACACACTAGACAGACAGACAGACAGACAGACTCATGAGCAGAGAGATGAGTTTCTGCATAATGGCTTGCCCACTCTCCATCTTGGCTAGGGAATGTTCCCACTCAGGTCTTCCATGTCAATTTATACAATCAAGACAGTAGTTCTTCACAGGTAGCCTAGACACCAGCTTAAATCTAGAGAATTTCTGTAAAGTATACCTTGAGACCGTCAACTCAAATTTACAATTAATGTTGACCATCACAATGACATATTCTTTTGAATTCTTTTTCTGGAATTCCATTTGTCTCATTATTATGAGATATGTAGTTTTTGGAGACTATTTTTTGTATTTTTTTCTGTTCTGGGACTTGATCTGGAGTGAGTTTGTTGGTTAAATTTTTCTTTCTTTTTTTATTCAAGTCACCTTTGCAGTGTTCAGGAGAGGACTGAGTAATAGTAGAGTTGAGCTGTCTTTTTCCTCTGCAAAACTGGCATTTAGAACTGTAGTCTATATAGAAGGAATGGATTAGGGTGTGAATCCGTGGCTTCTATTACCAACACCAAAAATACATGAAATGATGTGATTAAAAAAAAAAAAAGAAGAACTGTAGTCTATCCAGAGTCTTTCTCAGAGTCAGCTTCTGTCTGCAGTGGCAGTCATTTTCCAGCAGTCAGCATACCCATCTAGTCCCTGTCTCTTTCACTGTGTAGTGTGGTTCCAGTGCCCAAGTGCCTACCCAGAGAGACTGCTCTGACCCCTTCCCTTCTACAGCCTCTGCCATTGCATGTTGTGGTTAATTTCTCTTCCCAGTACCCTACCTGGGGCAGGTGCATCTACTTGCCCCTTACATAGCCTCTGCCTCATGTATTCTGCACATGTCTAGACACCCTAAACTGGATCAGGTATGCTCAATTCCCCATTTCCACAGCTTCTGCTACAGTTGTGTCTCCTCTGTGTAATAACTGCATAGTATCTATTTCCTGGCTGCTTTATAAATATTCTGGTTGAAACTTAAGTTTCTTAAGACTGAGGAGATGACTCAGAGGTTAAAGGCTTTGCCTTAAAAGCCAAAGGACCTGGGCTGGAGAGGTGGCTCAGGGGTTAAGCCTCCGCCTTGCAGGTGGAAGGTCCTGAGTTTGGATCCCAGATCCCATGTATAGACGCCAGGCCGAAGCGGGGGGGGGGGGGGGGCGGCCTGCGCTTCTGGTCCTGGTAGGGCGGAGCCTGTGAATCCCGGGGCAGAAGGAGGTGGAGGCGTCCATGGTGGTTTGCGAATTCGTCCGTCGTTCTACACAAACACAGACACACAGACACACACACACACACACACACACACACACACACACACACACACGGGCACATACAAACGCACATGCGCACAGTTGAATAAATAATAATAATAATAAAAAATAAAAAAAAAAAAAAGCCAAAGGACCTAAGTTCAGATTCTGAGGAAAAATGCTGGGCGAATGTGGTGGCCTACATATAATTTTAGTCCTGGAATGCAGAGCTGAGGAACCTCGAAAGCAAGCTGGCCAGCCAGAGTAGCTCTCCCGGCAGGCTCTGGTTCAGTTAGATACCCAGGCTCACAACAATAAGGTGGAAGAATGCCCAATGATGATTCCCCAGAATAACTCTTGAGCATCCACAGGTACACACACTCAAGTGCACTTGTGTCCATATACCCACACGTATGAACACCTACCACACACAAAACACCCACACACCCCAGATACACATATATGAAAGAAAAAAATTAGATTATTCATTACAAGCATAAGATTTGTATATCTGCACGTATTTCCATGTGTGGATTGGATAGATTTCAAAAGTTTGAGGTCAAAAGTATAAAACATTGTACTGTTACCCATTTACCCTTTAAACCCATGATATAGTAGTTCCATGAATTTTAAAAGATTAGGGGACAGAAATTGGTACAGAAGTTGAAATTACTTACAATTTGGCCAAGTCTGGGAGAGAACCTTGCTTCTCGTGTTTAGAAATTGGTAAAAAGTTTCAAACAAGCTTGGGCTTGTGCCTCTAGAATGCAGGTTTCTGAGAGCTGAGATTCTAGATTAAAAGATGACAGTAGCAGCTATCCCAACTTTTGAACCTGCAAGATGGGAAAAGCACACGGTAATAGGAGCCGTCTCTCAAAGTAGTATTCAAGCAGAGAAAAAAAAAGAAAACAAACCATTTAGAAGACAGAAGAGAGGGATCATCCACTTAGGAACTTGCAGCCTCCACTGGAGTGTCAGAGAAGCCATCTTGGACTGGATTCCTGCTGCCTGCTTTCCCACAGAAAATCCTCTCTCCAACAGCTGAGGGAGATGGATTTTGAAGATGAGAGTGGGGATACTTACTGCAGCTCTTATCACAGAACTGGAAATAGATGAGCTAAGGAGAGATGGAAAGGAAGAAGAAAAAGCAAGAAAAATAGAATTTCTATTGAAATCGCAGCCTCCAACCACCTTCCAAGACCAAAGAAGATAGGATAGTGATGTTGCTTTCAAGAACTGTGCAGAAAGATGTAGATGATCAGAAGAAATGCAGGAGACAGATGAATATATGCTGCGCTCTAAATTTCACAAAAAATTCATGGGGAAAAATATTAAGTCTACAATTTTATGTCTTAATTGCAAACTAAATGTTAAGGACCAAAAACATGAAACGTTAAGTCAGTCAATACACAGATAGGCATCTAAGCCATCAGAACTATAAAAATACCTTCCGCCAGGCAAATTCCTTTAGGGGTGCTTTCAAAGTTTCTGTGGGTCCCTTCCCCCAGCGTGGGATCCTAGATGGGAAACTACAATTCTTGTAATCCGTTGTTTCAGGAGTCTGGTAGACAAAAGGAGAGGCGCAGATGAGGAATTCTCCCTGCCAGGTAGTACAGTATCAGTGTCCCCAGACCTTCCTTAAGTGTTCTGAAGACAAATCTATTTCCAATTTTGAAATCTTATTTTGGACTGGTGAGATAGCTTGACACTAAACAAAACAACCTGACTTTGATAAAACTCTCACGGTTGTCTTCTGACATCAACATGCGCACGGGGAACATGCACACAGCTCATGCAGAAAGACACAATAAATAAATGTACTGAGAAATTTCTTTAAATGTCACTATTTAAAACATTTTTAGTGTTAAATACTCTTTTTTTTTTTTCTTTTGTGTGTCTAGGGTGGCGGTGGTAGTGATGGTGATTTTGAGACAGGGTCTTATTATGTTTTCAACGCTTGCTTTGAACTCACAGCTTTGAACTCACCATGTGGTCCATGCTGATCTTGAATACACAATAACTCATCCTAATGGGAGCCCAAATTGTAGGCATGTACCATCACACCTGGCCTTCATCACCTTGTAGTAAAATTAATTCATCAAGTTAGATGCAGTGGCAAAACAAGATGTCCTATTGTTTGTCTTATAATACCTTGCTTTATGGTTCTTACTGAATCTTTGGGAATCTCAGTAGCACAGTAGATATGTGAAATGCTTTGATTCACTCATTCTTAATAATCTTTTTAAAAATTTTTAAGAGAGAGAACACATGCAAGTATGTGTGTGCCAAAGCTCATGTATAGAAGTCAGAGAACAACTTTCAGAAGTCAGTTCTCACCCATACCATGTGGACTTTGGGAAGCCATCTTACCAACCCATGATTCTCTCTGATACAACATGTATAAAATAAGCCACATTTATTTCCCTATTCACACCTGGCTTCTTTTTTCTTTATGGCTAGTAATCCCTCTCAGGTCCTTTCGTGCTAAACAACCATTCTTCCACTCAGTTCCAGCCTTATTCATTCACAATTAATGAACACTTAGATTATTTCTGCTTTTTATCTCTTTTGAATAATGTTCCTGCGGACATTCATTTGCATGCTTTGTGTGGATATATATTTTCACATCTCACAGTTTTGTTTTCTCTTTGTTATTCGTAGGAATTAAATGTTCGAAAAGTTACGCTCTCTACTGATAAAAATAAGTATGGCATTCAACTAAGGGCGGAACCTGATCACATGGTGCTTGGGAAGCGACTGAAAGGGGCCTTTAAAGCCGTGATGACAGCCATCAAGCAGCTGAGAAATGAGGAGCTAGAGCAATTCCAAAAGAATGGTGGGTGTCTGCCCTCACCGGGGACATTCACGTCCTCAGTCCAAGGGATGCTTGAACTGTTCACTTTTGTGCGCACGTGTGTGTGTGTGTGTGTGTGTGTGTGTGTGTGCACAATTTTTCAGAAATCATTCTCCCCTTCATCTGATTGAGGCAGGGTCTCATTGTTTTCATGCTCCGTGCACTCAGAATAGCTGGTCCGTGAGCAGCCCAAAGAATCTCCTGTTTTTGGCTCCCATCTCACCTGTAGGAGTGCTGCGATCCCGGGCACAGGTCACATCCAGCCTTTTATGGGTGCTGAGGATTAGACTCAGGGTGGTAGGCTTGAGCAGCAAGTGCAATAGCTTGGGAGCATCTTTTTAAAAACCTTTTCTTATTCATAAAAAATGAACACTGTAACTTTCAGAAAATCTGTCAAAAACAGATGCCTGCTCTCTGCAAGTTCACACGTAGCCTATAGTGTTGGTACACGGTTTAAAAACCTGAATTGTTTTACTGCACTTGATATACTTCCAGAATCAGCTTTAGTGGTGATACCTCTGAAATGGAAATTGCTAACATTTTAAATTTCTAAAGTTTTCTCTTTTGTATTTTGGGGATTTTTTTGTTTTCTATTCTGTTTTGCATTTTCATTTTACACTATAAATGTGTTATGTGAACCAACAAGATGGCTCAGAGGATCAAGATACTTGCTGCAAAGACTAATGACCTAAGTTCAATTTCCAGAGCCTACATTGTATAAGTAAAGAACCAACTCCCCACAGACTTTTCTCTGACTTCCACTTATGCATAGTGCCATGTTTATGTTATATGTGTGTGCACAAGATGAATATATGTGTATGTGTATAAATTCTTATGTGTTTATATGGCTTTTTTTTATTCAATTGTGCGTGTGTATGTGTGTGTGTGTGTGCGTGTATGTGTGTGTGTGTGCGTGTGTGTGTGTTTGTGTGTAGAACCAGGGACGAATTCGGGAACCACCATGGACCGCCTCCTCCTTGTTTACTCTGCCCTGGGATTCACAGGCTCCGCCCTACCAGGACCAGAAACGCAGGCCGCCCCCGCTTCCGCCTGGCGTCTATACATGGGGTCTAGGATCCGAACTCAGGACCTTCTGCCTGCAAGGCAGAAGGTTAACCCCTGAGCCACCTCTCCAGCCCTTATATGGTTTTATAAGTCTTTCATTGTAGATATTTTAGGTTTTTTCCAATCTTTTACTAATATATACAGCATAACAAGTAATTTTGTGTTTAAATATTTTAAACAGTTGCTTCCTTAGGGTCAGTAAAAAACTATGACTCAGGTGGATTGGCTTTGGGTTACAGTTGCATCCTGTCAGTATGCATGTGGGCCTGGACTCTGCCTTCCTGGTAAGGGAGAGTAGAACTCCCGGTGCTGCATAACCAGACATTGCTCAGGGGCACCCTTGTCATAGTGTCATCGTGAGCACTGGAAGCTGCTGACAAGATGGAGAAATGGATAGAACTTATCCACCACTTTATTCACACTTAGATTAAAGTATCTGGAAACCTGATTTTGGTATCTTTTTTTGAACAAGGCTAGATTTGTTCGCTTGGGACCTATTTTCTTAAAGCAAATAATTGCATTGAATAACAGTGTGTCTTTACTGTTATGGCTCATAGACATTAAACACTAACAGAAATGTTATAGTTTTGATAAATGCTGTGAAAGAAAAGTATTGAGTAGATTTAGGTAATATGAGAACATGTAACAGATTCCTAACCAACTGAAAAGGTTAGGACAGGAACCTCAGTCCTTTTCCACATACTGCTAGAATGTTTCTGAGTACCCCAGGAATTTCCAGCCTGCCATAATCACAGTCATGCCTGGTATGAACATGGCTATTTGGTATCCTGCAGCCCTCCTGGGACATAAGAATATTAACTCCTTCTGAATTTGGAAAATCATAAACTTGAAGAAGTGGTGAGAACATAGGTGTTCCAGAAAATATTCCTAAGATTCCCCAAATTTTTATGTACAATTAAAATGTAAGAGGATTGCATCTAAAACACGAGTTGTTAGTAATTCATCTTAAAATATTAGGAAGATGTTTGATTAGCTTTCAAGTCACAAATTTAGATCATTTAGCTCCATGACAAAAACATCAGAAATTTCTGAAACGATCCTTATTAGAAATGGAAAGTTCTCAGCTTCTTTTTGTGTCTGTGTGTATCAGAGGGCACTGTGTGTGCTTGGGAAGACCTAAGGGTGACTTTGGGAAGTCACCCTGGATTGCTCTACCTCCTCTTTGCTTTGCTCTGGCCCACATTCCAGAGTCAAAAGTACAGGTCACTGCCTTTTCTATCTGGCATTTTTACGTGGGATTCAAGATCTTACAAAGCTATCTCTCCAATCCAGCCTGCTCAAAAGCAAGGGCAGTTTCAACACACCCAAGAGAATAGTCCACCATGACCACAGTGTACTTCCTGATAATGAGCATCAGTCACACAGCAACCATCACACTCTTGTCTGCCTTCCCCAGATAGGCACAGTACTGCACCCGTCCACTCATTAGACCCACTGCACATGTTGCAGTGGGTGAAACACCACAGGTATGCCATCATGGAGTAGAGAACCCCCAAGTAATTTCATTCTAAATGTTTTCATCCTATTGTGCATTAAGTGAGGACTCAATTGTCATTCAGTGTATCTCCTTAACTTCAACATGATTTTGAACCTGGGAGTTCATGTTAAATGAGAAGTGTTGGTGGTGACTTAACTGTCTTCAGTTATGTATGTAAATGTGTATGTATATATGTGTGTACGTGTATGTATCGTGTGTATATTTGTGTGTGTATGTATGTGTATATTATGTGTGTGTATATGTATGTCTGCATATATATGTGTGTGTATGTATGAGTGTATATATGTGTGTGTGTGTGTGTGTGTGTGTGTATATACTAAAAAGGTGGATCATATTCTTGGCTTCCACAATGACCAGTCAAGGGAATGTAATCAGTTGTTGCCTAAGCAATTCTTCTACAAACTTTTCATAATTGGAATCTGCTTTAACCTTAGGAAGCATTGTAGTGGAAGGCCACGAATTGCATGAAGAAGACATCCGTCTCATGTACACCTTTGACCAGGCCACTTTGGGAGGGGCTGCACAATTTGAAGCACACTCTGATGCTCAGGTATTTTTTCTTCTAAAGTGTTCTGTAATAGAAAAAATGGTGCCATTTTTGCTACCCCTGGGACCAACAACCTAACTGAGACAGTAAGGTAAAGTTGGCAAACTTTTTATTTTAATATTAGTTAAATTATTTTTAAAATACTGTGAAATTCTAGAATTTCTGTCTTGAATCACATTGAAAAGCCAAAGGATTTGAAAGGGTCATAAACCAAGAGCATTACTTGGAATTGCTGATTTGAGTCCTTCAATCCATTTCATGATGTGGAAAGTTTACTGCCCCAAGAGCATCATAATTGTCAATCTGAATTATTTACAAGTTGATACTGCTTATTAGATGAACAAAAAGACCACCCTTTCATATGACAGAGTCATGAAATTGGTCCAGGACATCTCCTGTGAGCAGCAGTTCTATAAACAAAAGCTGTGTCTTTCTTAAAGATAAAGGTAACTGCTTACAAAGAAGTACCTGTACCTTGAGTAACTCAATTAATTTTATTTTACTTGCTAAGTGAATAAATGGTTTTTCATTATAGACTTCATAATTTAGTTTTAAATGGCATTCACGAAGTTTGAAGAAATTTATTTGATTGTCACACTACAGGCCTTGGTTCTCTTGGACGTCACCCCTGACCAGTCAATGGTGGATGAAGGTATGGCTCGGGAGGTCATCAATCGTATCCAGAAACTTCGCAAGAAGGTTAGTTTGTTGGTTCAAGAACAAGTCACTATTTCAGTTTTGTGTCTGTTTTGTTCTGGTTGTTAGGGAAGACAGGAGGGCAGGTCATGTAAGTCATAGTAATCAACTGATTATAATGATATGACTCACTAATCTACAGTCCATTCAGAATGCACTCTACAGGAATGTCAGGCTCCTTTCTTCTCTTCCTACTCATTCCCAGGCTGGACATGGCCCTGTTGCTCTGATACAGGCAGCCTGTTTAGTAGAGAGATAGCGCTGTGACTGCTGCAGAAGGTGACCAGAAGTCAATGTGGAAGTCTGGTAGCTCAGGTGAAGATTTCTGGGTTTTGATTAACAAAATCTGTTTCTTTTAAATCTTTCTACTTGCTCTTTCAGTGCAATCTGGTTCCAACTGATGAAATAACAGTTTATTATAATACAAAGTCCGAAGGAAGATACTTAGATAATGTTATTGAAAGCCACACAGAGTTCATACTTGCTACTATAAAGGCTCCCTTGAAACCATATCCAGTTCCTGCATCAGATAATATCCTAATTCAAGAACAAACACAGGTGAGTTGTGAGTTGTATGTAAATTTTAAGAGAATTTACTTACCTGGCAGGGGAGATACCATGATCACGAAGGTGGTTTTCCCAGGGCGAGGCTTATCCATTGCACTCCGGATGTGCTGACCCCTGCAATTTCCCCAAATGTGGGAAACTCGACTGCATAATTTGTGGTAATGGGGGACTGCGTTCGCGCTCTCCCCTGGGGGAAAAAAAAAATTTTTTTTAAGAGAATTCAGATTATCAGAAGATACATTTATATGCCTACATCATGATATTCTAATCCAGAGTAGAGGTTGGTGCAGTACTTAGGGCTAAAGTATTGTCTTGGATGGGAATGTGTAGAATTAAAGAGAAAAGGCAGAAGACAGGAAGAGGAGGGCAAGATAGCAGTTGGGAGGGTAGGGGGAAGACAGAGTATGTGTGTGATTTGTTGGGAGAAATGGCTACAGAGATCAATCTTGTCTGATAGTAGAGTAGTAATTTGTCTTAAAATAAATAACAGTTGGCTTGGAAACTTTTTTATGTACATATGATAGCATTTCTTTTTGTTATATGTAGTGCCTTTAGATATTTCTATGAAAATACACTACCAGGATTGAAAAATACTGGCCCACAATTTGGAAGTAGGTCTTTTAGGATAAATAAGATAGCTAAAAGTGGCATTTGTCTCTTCAGAGAGCAAAATACATTATAATTTCATTTTCTATTAATTATTTTTAAAAATTTTTTATTAGGCTGGAGAGCTGTTTCAGGCCTTACGATTCTGCCTTGCGGGGGCTGGAGAGTTAGCTCAGGGGTTAAGCCTCTGCCTTTCAGGCGGAAGGTCTGATTTCGGATCCTAGACCCCACGTATAGACGCTAGGCAGAAGCAGGTGTGTTTCTGTCCTGGTAGGTCAGAGCCTGTGAATCCCGGGGCAAACTAAACAAGGAGGTGGAGGCGGTTGAGGCAGTCCATGGTGGTTCCCGAATTCGTCTATGGTTCTACACATATACACACACACGCACACACACACACACGCACACACGCACACACGCACAATTGAATAAATAATTAAAAAAAAAAAAAAAGATTCTGCCTTGCAAGCAGAAGGATCTGAGTTGGGATCCCAGATCCTACATTTAAAAAAATTTTTTTGTTTGTTTACTTGTTTGACCTTTTTTATTTTTCCATTTTCTGTGTATGTAGGAGGAGGTAAACTTGTGCGCATGTGAGGGACTGAGATTGAAAGAACCACCCTTCACTGCTCTTCCACCTTACTTTTTGAGACAAGGTCTCTAATTAAGCCCAGAGCTCAGTATTAGAGCCAGCCTTTTCTGTGGATTCTCAGTCTCTGCCTGATCTGAGGATCCAAATCCTAACAGAAAAGCATTTTAACCTTTGAGCCATTTCCAAACCTTTGTTTGACTTCTTTAAAAAATGAGAAAACATAATTGATAAATAGAAAGCTTACATAATTAAGAATATGTATATTCTTAAGAGGAGGATGAAAGACAGGAAAATAGGATATAAACTGCAACTCTTGATTCTTAAGAACCTTTACTATTACACAACAGTGGGGTGCATTTGCTAATCCTGTCTTCTCCTGTGCTCAGTTAAAGGGATCCGAATTGGAAATTACACTCACCAAAGGAAGGTCCCAGCCTGGGCCTGCTTGTGCATATGTTAATCTTAACATTTGTGCTAATGGTACCCAACAAGGTAAGAGTAAATGAATTTTATTTTCTCTTTCATGTATGTTTGTGAGCACGTGTTCCCCTGCACATGTTTTTGTGGCAAAATTGGCAGCTTTTCCTTTTTTCATCTAAATGAGTCTTCTAAATGGTGGACTTCACTTGCACCTACAAGATGAAATAGATGTTTTATTCTGTTCCTCTTGCTAAGTATGTTTAAACTGCATTCTATACATAAGTGATATAAAATTCTCATTAGTAGAAGGAAGAAAACTGTCGGCTTGGAACCTTGAAGCCAAGTAATAATAATGGAGAGTTGGACTTTTCTGGTTTTGTCCCAAACTTGGACCATAAGTAGCTAGCAACTTAGAAATACTGATACGGGCCTTAGCAAATTTTACCTTTCTCTAGAAGTGAGTAACTTAGCGAGACAACATTTAAAAACAACAATTGCTCCTGCCCAGCCAAATACCATAGAGGAAGGGACTTATCCCAGCCACTACCCACAAAAAGGACAAGTGGAGAAACCATACTTATACTTTTGCCAGACTCAGGATTCTCAAGCTTCATCATTGCCATAGGGACAGCAAGAGACAAAGTTCCATCCTAGCCAGGCAGTCATGGGCCGCTCTGCGTCCTGGAGACCACGTGAGGGCTTTCAGCTTTCACTTCTCCCACACGGTAACAGCGCTCCTCCCTCCCGGGACACTCATGATGGCGTGGCGTTGGGTCTTGTTTAGGTTCTTGACCAGTCCTGAGTCTGCTACCACCATCTCATCAGCTAGACTTTTTCCTTTTCTTTCTTTCTTTGTTTTCTTTCTTTTCAAAAGGAAATTTCTTTTGTGCTAGGGATTGACCTGGCACACATGCCAGGCAACCAATCTACAGCTGAGTGTGCCTCCGGCACTTGTTCAAAATTTTATTATTGTTGTTGTTATTAGACAGTTTCATACTTCTTGTCAATGAACTTAAATCATTTTCATCCCTTATTATATCTCATTCTGTAAACCTTCTCCCTCCTACTTTTGTGTCTTTTTGTGTGTAATCTACTGTGTTTAATATGAGTTGCTTGCATTAGCAGTGATGCAATACAAAAAGATTACTGGGGCTTGGTAACTGCCAACCAGCCCATCTGCAGGTTCAGCAATAGACTCTGTCTCGATGGAGCAGGACACCTTAGTCCTGTGGCGTCTGCATGCACATGCACCCCACTCCACACATACGTAGCTAAACACAATCTAGTGAAAGTAAAATTGAGGAACTTTGAACAGCATTCGCATTTCAAAGTCAATGTTTTACTGTAACCGTGCTGTTGTTACAGAGGGGGGAAAAGTAGTCATTTGTAATTTAATATAAGGTCAGGATACATAAGCATCTTGGACTTGAGGATTTTTAAGAATAATGATAAGGTGGTTCCAGGTTTTTCTTGTTTATTTTCATGTGGAATAGGGTTTGCCATATGTAGAGGCTGCATCAGAACTGACAGGTTTCAGTTCTCCCTTTTACTGTATAAATTCAAGGGATTGAACTCAGGCCATCAGGCTTAGGATCAAGTAAGTGTCTTTCTCCCCTCAACCGTTTGCCAGCCCTCACATAGTATTTGCAACCACTCTGTACCTTGGAGATTTACAAAGGACACAAAACGTACAATAGTACTTACAGATTCAAAGGTTTGAATCTGGAAAGAGATGAGCTAAGAATTACTAAACTCCTAGTAAGGAGGTATGTTGTTTTCACTTGAGAAAGGAAAATGTTAGGTCTTGAACCTTCTTACATTATTTGACTTTTCCTCCAAATTTAGCGTTTTCTTTAAGTTTTACTTCACTAAATGAGATTTTATTTTTATGGCTTCTAGGTGGTGTGTTGCTTCTAGAGAATCCAAAAGGTGATAATCAGTTGGACCTTTTAAAGCTAAAGAGTGTTGTTACTAGCATTTTTGACATTAAAACTGCAAAGTTGTCGGTCTTCCATGGTGAAGCAGGTATGTGAAGAGTGAGGTGGCATCTTGCCCTTGGCACGGTGCATTGGTTAATGTCTTCATCAAGTGTCTTGTCACTGCAAAGTCGTAACGACCTTCCTGACTCTGGGGTGGAGGGATTCATGAGCAGTGCCTGCCAGCTGTTGCTGTGATGCAGCTGGAAGCCCTGGGCTCATAGCATGCCATGATCCTCATCTCCCCTGGTCCCAGCTAGCCGTGTTAGGTCAGAATTCAGACACCTCTCTGTTGAGTTAACATTCAACATAGTGTCTGTGCCTTAGCGAATCTATATACTGGAATACACTCTTAAAGCATTAGACCTTATTTGCTGACTATAGATATCATTTTTTTAAGTATAAGCTTTTCATGGTGAAGTTTTGAAAGTTATATTGGGAGGAAATTTGAAGATGATTCATAATATATATGGAAAATACTAAAAGGAGGAAAATAATTTGCCTGACAAGCGCAAGGGCCTGAGTTTTAGTTCCTAGCACCAAATAAATAAAATAAACAAGATTAAGATATGAATATATGTCATATTTTGCTACATTAACATTTCTTAACTATTTGCAGGGCTAGAGTCAAATGCCTCAATGGTAGAACATGTCACTGGCATGTACAATGCCCTGGATTGAAGCTTCAGCAACAAGTTTAAAATTTTCCTATTATTTGAGTATCATTAAAGCTTGGCTCTATAGAGAAGATGGTGTATTTTAATAAATAAATGTATGATGTCATTCTAAAGTTATGTAATAGTTTCATTAGTGAAGTAGGAAAAAGTGATTTGAGAACTACTGCTTTTTTAGAAATACAAAGCCAAACTGACTTGCTGAGTCTCAGTGGAAAAACACTTTGCGTGACTACAGGGTCAGCCCCTGCTCCCACCAACAATCCAAGTTCTCTTCTCTGTCAATATATCAACCTGCAACTTCTAAATGCAGAGCCACAAGGTATGTGCTTCCCTTGCAGCCAGATTGTGGGCTGGTAGGCATTAGGGTTTCCTTCCAGGTTCAAATCTATCTGCTTCAATATAGTCTTTAAAGTATGTATTCCAGCCAAATGTGGTGACACACCTGTAATACTCAAGTAGCTTAGACAGAAAGAGTGTGAGTTCAAGGCTGGCCTAGTCTACATGGTGAGACCCTGTCTCTAAAAACACTCAAACTAAGTGGATCCCATGATACGTCCAGAGAGTAAATAGTCTCATTTATTTGTTTATTCATGTGTTTTTTATTTGCTTTCATGTTTTATTTATTCAGATAGAAACTGAATTTTAATGCCATACTTATTTTTTTAGTTTTCCTTTTTTTTAGAAAATGTTCTGCAAACTTACATACCTCCAAGCCTTAATCCAGACTAGTTGCTATTTTAGGGTACTCATTGTACACACTTTGCCTGAAGTTCTTGCAGGTTATTCACTTGACTATATACTCTTATACTCTCAGTTGCACTATAGCCGCTTTACGTGTGTGTGTGTGTGTGTGTGTGTGTGTGTGTGTAGACCCAAGGACATCTGGAATCATCCTGGATTGCTCTTAACTTTATTGCTTTGCTCTGGGATTTCCCAGACTCCACCTTTCAGGGCCAAAATTGGAGGCCACTGCTGTATCTGTGCAGCATTTTTACGTGGGATCTGGGATTCCAAATTCAGGTCCTTTTCTTTTGAGGCAGAAGCTTTAACTACTGAGACATCTCCCCAGCCAAGCTTGTTTACACGTCAGCATTTGTCAGTCCCCTTTCTTCTTCGCCTCTGTGAATTGGTTAAGGTTGTTTCTGCACAGGGGATACCTCCAACTTTTGAGCTCTTGCTCCTGTATCCACTTCAAAGCCTTCTGCCTGTATAAGCTCTTGAGAATGAATCCAGCTTATTCTTTGTTCTATAGAGTGTTTGATGGGAACTGTGGGCACTCTCTTGCTTGAAAACCCACTTGGACAAAATGGACTCACCCACCAAGGTTTGCTGCATGAAGCAGCCAAGATGTTTGGCCTTCGGAGCAGGAAGCTAAAGCTGTTCTTAAATGAGACTCAAACACAAGGTGAGGAATTATAGAAAAAAGCACTACCCAGAGCTAGCCACACTTTGAGCTAAGGACATCATTCTTCAGAATCTTCCAATAGCGTTCCCCAAACTCTTAAACTGCAACTAAGATTAAGCTGTGACCTCAGTCTACACAGATCCGCTGTTACCTCTGGTGCTTAATGCAGCTTCAGGGGGTTTCCTCAAACTAACAAAATGAGTGGCATCAAACCATCCTTTCCACGTGGCCAATGATAACCTCTTCCCATCCCTAATAGTAGGACTATACACAGTATCACCAGCCAAGGAAGCTCACTAGACTCTTGATGCCCAGGGTTTTCATTGAGGTTTCCTTATGTACACATGTTTAATTCATTGTTCGCATGATTGGTATCTGTCTAAAAGTTTCCAGCCAGGAATGGATTAATTCTTCTTGGTATGGCCAAGTACCCTGAGTCATCTCACTAACATAGACTAATATGTAGCTAACATGCCAACTTTAACAAAGACATCCCAATCAGAAAAAAATGTAAACATTTAGGAGCTAGGATAAAGATCAGACCTATGTTAGGATGAAACTAATCCCTTACTAGGTTGGCAGTTAATATTTTCGGAAGTATTTACCCACAAGAGTCAGATTACTGATGCTTTCTTCTTTTTTCCTTTCTGTTCTAGAAATTACAAGCGATATCCCCATGAAGACTTTGAATATGAAGACCGTGTATGTTTGTGTATTACCGACAACTGCAGATGCCTAATACTCAGTTATCAGTGTGGTTCAGTCAGCCTTTGCCTGACTTCTACCATCCCTATACACACACATGGACTCATTGAAGTATTTCTTTTGGATGCATGTCTGATATGCTGCTTTGGGTCTAAAATTCAAATGAGATTGATTGACTTGAAACCTCATATAATGTTCACACTTAACCTTAAATACCTATGCAGTCATGTCGGGGGAAGATTATAATGTTACCTCAGCGCCATAGAGCTTATTTCTATACTTGAGTTCTTAAGTACAAGATGTAGAAGTGGTTTAAATGGCATAGTACATATGTGTATATCATTTTATGGCCTTGTATACCTGATTTCACACTCTTAAAATGGACATGTTATATATTTCTGCTACCTGGATTTTCCCTGATAATTTACTGGAATATTTTAAGTTCCAGTAAATCAAAACAAAACAAACTCTCAGATACATATGTGTTGGAAATTATTATTTTCCCCCAGTTTAAATAAAGTTGAAGTTTGTAATCTTTGAAAAATGAAACCTTAGTCATGACTTCTATATTAAGACAGTATATTGAACATCTTTTTCCAAGTACTAGATTACAGTTTGAGTCCTCAAAGAAGCAGATGCCAAGGCAAAATTAAGTGTGTACATTTTTGTTGCAGTCCGCCTGCATGGTTGCTGATAAATGACCATCAAACAGCGTAAGGGAACAAGGGTTTATTTCCTTACAACAATCTGGTTACAGTTCTCAGTCCAGCTTGATGGAGAGCACTCACCACACTGGAGCCGAGGGAACTGGCCACACTATCACCACATAATGGCTGAGAGACGGACAATCTTTACTTGCCAGACCAGCATGTCTAGCCAAGTGTACAGAAGGATGCCGCCTTCCTCAACCAGCTCTCAGTATTTTATTCACCTGTTCAGGGCCTAGTCCCACCCACCATAGGCTGGGCCTTCCCCATCAGCCAGACAATCTCCTGCAGGTTTGCTCTGGGCTTAACCCAACCACTAATTCTCCACAAATGTGCCCAGAGCTCAGACCCGCAACCATCAAGTTGACACCTGTGCCTAACTATGACAATTTTTTTTAATTTTTTTATTTATTATTTATTCAATTGTGTGTGTGTGCATGTGTGCACATGTATGTATGTGTAGAACCACAGGCAAATTCGGGAACCACCATGGGTCGCCTCTACCTCCTCCTTGTTTACTCTGCCCCGGGATTCACAGGCTCCACCCTACCAGGCACCAGAAACACAGGCTGCCCCGCTTCTGCCTGGCGTCTATATGTGGGGTCTAGGATCCGAACTCAGGCACCTCCGCCTCCAAGGCAGAGGCTTAACCCCTGAGCCACCTCTCCAGCCCCACTATGACAATTTTTATTGAAGAAAATGTAAGTGGAAGATAAAAAGGGACAGGGGTACAGGCATATTAGAACGAGACCTTCCAACTCAAGTGGCTCTGACATCTGGAAAAAAGAAGGCACGTTCATTAGAAACAGCATAAACTTAAGTGCAACTGATAATGTGTTCAGTCAGCAGCTCTATAAAGGCTCCAGGTCTTTGTGTCCTAAAACGGTTAATCAGACAAAGAGTTATAAATAATAAAAGCAGAGGCAATTAATAGAAAAAGACTTGAAGGGAGGAATGGGAGTGAAAAGCTCCAAGTAGTTTCCTTTCCAGCTTATCCCACTGCGCACTGGGTCTTCCCACATCAATTAGTCTACAGGCTTACACAGAGGTTTATCTTAGCGGAATAGTTCTTTGTAAGTGTGCCTATAGGTTCAGCTCTCAGTTGTCAATAATATTTTCTCACCTGAAAATCATATCAAAAGTCACTTCATACTAAGGGAACAGTTCATCAAAGAGATAATACAATTCTAAACATAAACACCACAAATACAAGTATATCCAAATACCAGTAAACATAGAACAAATCAATCCAAATGCAGTAATAATGAGAAACTTCAATACTCCACTGTCACTAATAGAACTCTACAAAAAATAGAGAACACTGGAGTTAAATGAATCCATAAGTCGAATAGACCTAGCAGATATCTGTACAGCATTCCACCCAAACAATAAGTAATGTACATTTTTTTCCAAAAGCTCATGGAATTTTCTCAAATTGATAATCATACTCAGACACAAAGCAAGCCCCTCCAAAAAACACTGAAAAAGGGCTGGAGAGATGGTTCAGGAGTTAAGACTGTCTTGCAAACTGAAGGTCCTGAGTTTGGATCCCATGTAAAAACACAAGGCAGAAAAGATGGACAGCCTAGTCCTGGTGGCTGGATCCTGGGAAATCCAAGAGTGAACCAAAAAGAGGCAAAAGCAATCCAGGATGATTCCCGAAGTCACCCTTGGACCTCCACAGGGACATAGAGTGCCTTCTGATACACACACTCCCACACTAATTAATACTCCCGCACTAATTAATAGTTTTTAAATTTTTTTTTAAATTAAGAAACATTCTTGATTCTTTCAGACCATGACAGAATAAAGCTGGATATCAACAGCAAGAAACACTATGAAAACCACATGAACACATGGAAACTAAACAACACACAATTGAAAGATGGTGATACTGAAAAAATTAAGAAAGGGAAATTCCCACACAACTGCATGAAAATGAAAGCAATATCCCAATGCTTTGGGATGTAATCAAAGCAGTTCTAAGACAAGTTTATAGCACTGTTAACATACAAAAATGAGATATCACACGAATAAATAATGATGCACCTAAAGAATTTAGAAAAACAAGAACAAACAACCCTAAAGTAAGAGGTGAAATAGAAACCAAAAAAAAGAATCAATGAAATGCAAATTTGATTATTTAAAAACATAAAGTTGGGGCTGGAGAGGTGGCTCAGGGGTTAAGCCTCTGCCTTGCAGGCGGAAGGTCCTGAGTTCGGATCCTAGATCCCATGTATAGTTGCCGGGCAGGAGCGGGGGCAGCCTGCGCTTCTGGTCCTGGTGGGCGGAACCTGTGAATCCCGGAACAGAGTAAACAAGGAGGAGGTGGAGGTGGTTCATGATGGTTCCCGAATTTGTCCATGGTTCTACACACACACACATACACACACACACACACCATGTACCCATAATTGAATAAATAATAAATAAAAAAAACATAAAGTTGACAACCAAAAAAAGGACAGAAATCAATAGAGATGAAAAGGAAGACATACGGCATAAACCAACAAAATTCAGAAAAATCATGAAATACCTTAAAAACCTGTATTTCACTAAACTGAAAAATCTTAAAGAAATAAATTCCTAAACATGAATGATCTACAAAAATAAACTGAGATGAACAGAACTGTAGCCATCCATGGTTTTGAAGCAGTAATTAAAAAAGAAAACGTCACCCAACTGAAAGGAAATTCTTTACTGAAGAATTCTACAAGATCTCAAAAGAAAAGCTAGCACCAGTGTTGCTAATTATTCCGAAAGGGAAGGAATGATTCCAAACTCCTTTTATGAATGACCAAGTTGGCTTTATATCAGAAATGCAGGGACAGTTCAGCATTATAAACCAGTAAGTATAATGGTCACATAAATGAATTCAAAGACAAATCACTTAATTGATGTCAAAGGCAACACCTTTGACAAAATCCAGTATTGCTTCATGATAAAAGTCATGGAGAGGCTGGGGGTAGAGGCTCATGCCTGAACATGATAAAGATTCTATGGGACAAACCTGTAGTCAACATTGCACTAAATGGGAAAAAACTCAAGGGATTCTCACCTAAGATCAGGAAGCAGGCTCTCCACTTTTCTTCACTTCTGTCCAGTACAGTGCTTTAAGTCCTAGCCACAGCAAAAAGATCAAAGAAGTAAGTAAAAGGGATGCATATAGGAAAATAGGAAGTCATAATATCCCTATTTGTAGGTAGCATGATTCTATACCCTAAAGATTCCACAAAAAAAAACTCTTAGAAATGATAAGTACTTTGAAAAAAAAAAGTCAGTAGCATTATTTATACCAGTGTCACACTGAAAAACATCACGGAATCAATCCTATTGACTATAGCTACTGCCATAAATTAATTAAGTGAACAAACAAATCTTAGGACTAACTCTAAACAATAGAAAATGAACCTCTAGAATAAAAACTCACAAGACACTGAAAAAAGAAATTGAGGAAGACACTAGAAGATGGAAAAATATCCCATGCTCATGGATCAGAAGAATTTATTGTGAAAATTACCATTCTACCAAAATGATCTATAGATTCAGTGCAATCACAATTTTATTGCTCTTCAAAGACATAGGAAAGGCAATCTTAAAATTAATCAATACTGGGCTGGAGAAATGACTTAGGTGGGGCTGGAGAGGTGGCTCAGGGGTTAAGCCTCCGCCTTGCAGGCGGAAGGAAGATCCTGAGTTCGGATCCCGATCCCACGTATAGACGCCAGGCGGAAGCGGGGGCGGCCTGCGCTTCTGGTCCTGGTAGGGCGGAGCCTGTGAATCCCGGGGCAGAAGGAGGTGGAGGCGTCCATGGTGGTTCGCGAATTCGTCCGTGGTTCTACACACACACACAGACACACACACACACACACGCGCGCACATACACACACACATGTGCACAGTTGAATAAATAATAATAATAAAAAAAAAAAAAAGAAATGACTTAGGGGTTAAAACTCTGTCTTCCAAGTAGAAGGTCCTGAGTTCAGATCCCAAGTCCCACATAAAAAAATGCCAGGTGGAAATGGCAGTAGTCTGTACTTCTGGCCCTGGTGGACAGAGCCTGGGAAATCCCACAGCAAAACAGAAAGGAAGTAGAGTCAATCCAAGATGATTACCAAAGTCACCCTTGGGCCTCCATAGGGAACACACAGTGCCCTCTGATACACACACACACACACACACACAAATTAAAATACTGAAGATAGCCAAAATGATACTGTGCAAAAAGAATACTGTAGGAATACCTGATTTCAAAAAGAATACTGTAGGAATACCTGATTTCAAGCTTTCCTACAAAGCCATAGTAAAAAAAAAAAAAAAAAAAAAAGTTTGGTACTTCCACAAAAGCAATGGAATTGAATAAAGTACCCAGACCTAAATCCATGCAACCATAGCCACCAGATTATTTACAAAGATGCCAAAAACATACACTGGAGAAAGTAACATCTTTAATAAGTGGTTCTAGAAAACATGGATATCAAACATGCAGAAGGATGAAAATAGGTCCATGTCATTTCCCCTAATGCAAAATAACTCCAAATGGATCTAAGACCTCAACATAAGACCTGATTCTTCAAAACCACTAGAGAAAAAGTAGGGGAAAAAAAGTTCCAACATTAAGATACAGGTCAAAACTTTGAATAGCATTTCAGTAGTACAGGTGATAAGTAAACAATGGGAACTCACAAAACTTAAAAGGCTTAGGTACACCAAAGGAAACTAATCAAGTGAAGGGTCAACCCACAGTATGGGAGAAAATCTTTTCCAAAGAACTCAAAACGCTAATCATCTACGAAACAACTCAATTAAAGAATGGGAGAGATGGCTTTAGGGTTAAAGTCTTTACTTCACAAGCAAAAGAATCTGAACTCAGATCCCAGATTCCACGTAAAAATGCCAGGCAGAAATAGCAGTGGTCTGCACGTCCAGTCTGGAAGGCAGAGCCTGGAAAATTTCAGAGCAAGGAAATAGGAAGGTAGAGCCATCCAGGATTATTCCTAATGTCGCCCTGGGGCCTCCATGGCCCAATTAGAAAGGTCATCATCATGGGGGCTCTCAGGAAAGTTCCCCCATCTCAGACTGATGCAAAGTCACACCAAAGTCACACCAAAGCCACACATAATGTACAAAGGAGATATATTGTCAAGTAAGCAGGAGGGTAGGTAGGCAGGCAACAAGCAGCATGGCTGTCTCAGAAACAGCAGAGAGGCAGCCCCGAATCTTATTCTGGGGATTCTTTCTTTACAGGACATGGACATGTGACTAGAAAAATACTGGGATGAGGAGGGCTGATCCCAGGACAGGTGAAAAAAGTCCTTGGGAGCTGCAGACAAGCCTGAAGCTGTGAACATGTCCTCGGGGGATGGAACAGCCTTATCTAGGCAGACTGGGAACTGTGAGGAGTTTTTTTGTCTGGATGTAACATGTACATCGGAGGAAGCGGGGAGCAGCTTGAGCCATTTGTGTTTAATATGCCTAACATTACATTTAACAATCATCAAGAATAGAAATGACAATAAATGGTGGTGTGGATAATGGGGAAAGAAAGAGCCCTTTTACACTGTTGGAACTGGAAGCTGGTGAAGACACAGCGATAATCGTGGAGTATTTCCTCAGCAAACTAGAACCGCCATATAATACATCCATACTATAATACATCCATACCATTGCTGGACATGTATACAAAGGAATCCTGCTATAAAGATGCTGGTTCATCCATGTTTACTGCTGCTGTATTAATAATAGCTTGAAGTAGAATCAGCTTAGATGTCCATCAGTAATGTGTAGATCATGAAATTGTGGTACTTATGCATGATGGAGTTTTATACAACTATGAGGAAAAAGTTAAATTTACATGTAAATTGGTTGGAACTGGAATTGAACAAGGTAAGCCAGGCCCAGAAAGGCAAATGCACATTGTCTTTCATGTGCAAATCCTAACCTTGAGTCTGTGCATACAACAAGAAGTACCTCCATTAGCTAGAAACCTAGAAAGAGGACAATCTAGGGTGGATGTCTAACAAGGTACAATAGCACATAGGTTAAATGAGGCTCTATAGTGGGACAGTTAACAAAACATGGGTGGTATAAAAAGCCACATGAAAATGGAAACCTGGGGCTGGAGAGGTGGCTCAGGGGTTAAGCCTCTGCCTTGCAGGCCGAATGTCCTGAGTTTAGATCCCAGATCCCTGTAGACGCTGGGTGGAAGCGGGGGCGGCCTACATTTCTGGTCCTGTGAATCCCGGGGCAGAGTAAATAAGGAGGAGGTGGAGGCGGTCCAAGGTGGTTCCCGAATTCGCCCGTGGTTCTACACAAGCACACACATGCGCACGCACATACATACACGCACAATTGAATAAATAATAAAAAAGTTTTTAAAAAATGGAAACCTGATATTTCATAAACCAAGCTTAAAAACATGAAATGGTTTAAAGGCAGATTCTCTGCTAGCTAATGCTAGTCCTAGAAACAACAGATTACTAAACAAAATCTCCAGTGTCAGGTGTGGGATGCCTCCATAGGGGCTGTGAGGGTCAAGGAGACCCTAGAAGCCTCCAAAACAATATAGACTTGCCATTCCTCTTGGTTGCCCAACCGAACTAAGGTTGTGTGAAGACACCACACAACTTAGATACAAGATTTAAAAAGAAGAAAAAGTCAAACTGGAGCAGAGCTGGAAATTTCCATCCTACCAACTAATGTTCCCAGAGTCAAATGCTGCTGCAAACTTGTTGAATGACATGACCAAGCTGCTGGGCAAGACATGGTGCAATAGCGGCATGATTGTTATGGGGGTAACCGACCACCTGGTTGGTTTTGAGGACATCTTTACAGGCAAGAAGTGATACCTGGTATTGAAAATCTAGTCCAGGGCTTGAGAGATGGCTCAGGGGTTAAGAATCTGCCTTGCAAGCAGAAGAATCTATGCTCAAATCTCAGATCCACTTCCAGCTCTGGAAGACATCCCAGAGTGAAGCAAAAAAGGAGGTAGAAGCAATCCAGTCTGACTCCCAAAATCACCCTTGGTCCTCTACAGGGATACACAGTGCCCTCTGATACACACACACACACACACACACACACACACACACACACACACACACACACACACACACACACACGCACACACACACACACACACACACACACACGCACACACACACACACACAAAAATAATAATAATAATTGAGAACCCAGTCCAAGGGGGCTGGAGAAGTGGCTCAGGGGTTAAGCCTCTGCCTTGCAAGCGGAAGGTTCTGAGTTCGGATCCTAGACCCCACATATAGACACCGGGCAGAAGCGGGGGTGCCTGTGTTTCTGGTCCTGGCAGGGCGGAGCCTGAGAATCCAGGAGCAGAGTAAACAAGGAGAAGGTGGAGGCAGACTATGGTGATTCCCAAATTCGTCCGTGTTTCTACATACACATACATACACACACATACATACACACACACGCAGACATGCATACACACACAACTGAATAAATAATAAATAATAAAAAAAAGAAAACCCAGTCCAAAACCTAAAAGCCGTAGACAAGACAAGACAAGAGCCTCCTTCAGCTGTTTAGCTAAATGGGCATAACATCAAATTGCCTGCTGAATATTCGTTTGCACCTATAGACATTTTCTCCACTGGAAACTAGATTTTATGACTAATTCCCAAATGTCTTACTTATAACCGTGTTTTTGGTGTCATGTGTGTTCATTCACTAGTTTAAAGCTTTTAATCATTGAATTTTCCACCACATGCAGAATTACTTTGGCTTTTTATTGTAAATCCATCCAGTCCATCCATTTAGATCTTCCTTTCTCCTAAAAGGTACCCTGCCTTTTCACCTTCAGTCCTCTAGAATGGTAAGAAGCTTGCATACTATTAAAACTTGGTGAAACTAATTTCTCAAAACTCCTCAGTTTCCTATGTCCTAAGGTTTTATACTCAGTGCAAAGTGCCCTTTATGTCCACCCTTGAGCAACAAATAAAAATGTTTTTCTACCTGTGCTCCTGTAGATTCTAACCTGGCAATTCAGGTACTTTGACATTCTGGAAGAGAATTAATCATGCTTACTTATCAACATACTCAGCTGGTTTTCCTGTGAACATCCACAACACCTAATTGGAGTGTTAATTCCTGGAAGTGTTATAACCAGAAAACTAATTTCGGGCCTGCTCAGGAATGGCTTTTATATGTCCATTCTTACATTTAAGATTATTGCTAAGTCCCAGGGAGCCAATATTGCTAATGCTTTTCAACTAGGTACTTTAAAAAAAATAAAAGTCTACCCTGATAGGATACCTTAAACAGGTTTTTCTAGAGCCTGAAGAAATATTGAGACAGAAGATAACTTTTCTAAGATTTTCCCATTCTCACCGTGTGTGGATGTGCACAGCATTGTACATACAAAAAACATTCTACTACTGAGCTTCATTCCCCACTCACATCCTCACCATTTTTATGGTCCTTTCTGCATCCTCCTTTTTCTATTTCCCCTCTTCCCCCATCATCAGCACCTTAGCTGTCCCTGTAGCTTCTTTATTGCAACCACAGCATTCGTGGTAAAACACTGCTCTACATTTTCTCCTTTTTCTATCTCAAAGCTCTGATGTAGGCAGCCGTGTTGGTCCCCAACACACAGATGTCAAGCCAAGACCTAAAGCATCGGTCCCTGGTAACAACTAGAGGTCTTGAACTCCCAAGTGCAACTACCCACTGCAACTTCCTCCCATCTGGTAGTTCCCCTGGGCCCCCAAACCCCCGTCTTCATCTCACCAGCACTTCAGTCTTGCCAATTGGAATCCAGAGCTTCCTCTTTTTTCTGTATCGATCCCAAATCCTTCCTGCTGGAACTTGGACCCGATTGAACCCCTTTTCCATTTCTTTCCCATGTTCTTTCTCTGAGGTCCGGATACCCTGAGGCCCTAGAGAAGTGACCCTTGCTCACCAGCAAGTGAGATGCAAGAAACTTTCCAGAAGCGATGCGTTATGAGAGCTACTAATTTAAACATGATCTTTAGCATCTGAGGATAGATGGTATGCGAGGTCAGTAACGGTGTCTCTGGAGTCAAGTCTCAGGGACTGGGTCACAGGCCAGGATGGGCAGAGTCAGCGTGAACGCTGCGTCAGGAGATTCGGTATTAAGCAGGGTTGAAGGTGGGTCGGAGAGTTGTCATGCAGTCATTAATAAATATTCATGAGCTTGATGACATTGTTTCCCATGATTTAAATACTTTAAAATTTCCCCAATAATGCATAGCAACAATGGATGAAGAAAATTTTAGAACATGACAGGAAAAAAGTTGTCCTGAATATGCTATGCCAGAAACAGCTGAATGAGTTTACATGTCTTTCTGTGAGCCGCAGCCCTGCTGCCTGACCATAGGCAAAAGCCAGGGGTTGAATCTTTAAACTGTGTTTTATTCAGCGAAGGCAATATGAGGAGACAGTGAATTCATGTCCTAAAGATCTGTCTTGCATCTCATCTTTAGCCGGTGGATTATATAGGGAGCATTTCTTAGTTTTGTATCTCTGTTGCTGTTAGGGATACTTGACCAGAACCATCCAGGTGAACGAAAGGTTTATTTGCACTCAAGGTTTCAGATCACGGTCCATTATGGTGGCAGGAGACTTCTTAACAACACCAGGAACAGGGGGAATTGGACACACCATGTTCACGGGAAGAACTGAGGGGTATACTTCCTAACTTGACAGTCTTCCAAAACCAATCCCTTTTTTTTTTTTTTAATCTTATCCGCCTGCTCAGGAAATGGTCCCATTCGCTATAGGTTGGGTCTTCCCACATCAATTAGATGATCTCACCTTCTTACTCAAAGATTTGCCTTAACCAAGTAATTCTCCACAGATATGCAACTGAGGACTAGCTCTCAGTCATCAAGTTACTATCCAGAACTAACTGTCCCAGAGAGGTAGCAAAGGGGGTCGATCATTCCAAAATTTCATCTCATCCCTCTGTTCAGGATCTCATTCTTTGTCTGGTCCGGAAGCTTTTCTTCTTCTCATCTTCTCTCTGGAGTAGGAGTGGGGAGGGGGGTGTCAGAAAACAAGACCTTTGAAACTTACATTCCTCTGCCTCAGCCAGCCATTTGCTAGCCAAGGAAAAAGACCTCAAAGGAAACCAATGTTGAAAACAATCACATTGTCAGTTATCAAGCAGTGACAGTTTCTCTTCATTATTGCCCATGTCAATTATATGCCCTATTTTTGCATAGCTGTCATCAAATAAACTTAAATAAACTTAAGGGAAGTGTGGTAGTAAATATTAGGCGCCAGTCAACAATTGAGAACTGAGCATTTAGGCACACTTATGAAGAATCAGTTAACGAAAGCTTCTGAGTAAAACTGTAATAGATTATCTAATATTGATGTGGGAAGACCCAGTTTACACTGGGTGGAACCATTTCCTGCACAGGTGGAAAAAGATAAGAGAGTTAGTTGGAAGCTGGCAAGCTGGCAGACTAGCAAGCTAGAAAGTATAGCCAGTTCCCTTAGCTTCTGATGATGGTACAACTCTCTTGTCATAGTAATCAGCTGTAACCTAGAATCATGAGCATGAATAAACCTCTTATTCCCCTAAAAAACTTGATCCATGTACTTATCACAGCAACTGAAGACAATAAGAAAGGATTTTATTTGGGCCCATTAATTTGCATCAGTACTTTTCTTATTGTTGTATAAAATACCTGACAAAAGCAATTTAAGGACATGTTTATTTTGGCTCCAGATCCACGATATAGTACATCATAGCAAGGAAGCATGGCAGCAGAAGCTTGACACAGTTGGTCAAGTTGCATCCAC
Organism: Typhlomys cinereus; assembly: GCA_023101885.1. NCBI lineage: Eukaryota > Metazoa > Chordata > Mammalia > Rodentia > Platacanthomyidae > Typhlomys > Typhlomys cinereus. The sequence goes on along the minus strand of JALPQD010000115.1, from coordinate 2,156,297 downwards.
AGTCAGGAGGGAGAGTCCAGTGAATACCTTTATTCAGCTCCTTTTCTCCTTTGATACAACCCAGGATCCCAGTTCAGGGAATGAGGCCATTCACAGTGGGTGGGTCTTCCCACTTCAATTGTAATAATCAAGATAATCTCTCACGGGTATGCTTTGAGCCGCACATCATCCAGGTAATTCTAAATCTCTTCAAGCTGACAGTTGAGATTAACTGCCTGGAGTGGTTTCCATCCATTTTGGTGGCAAGGTCTTTGCAAAGCAGTGCAATTCACAACATGTTGGTCAGAAAGCGGGGAGAGGGGCTGGAGAGGTGGCTCAGGGGTTACGCCTCCGCCTTGCAGGCGGAAGGTCCTGAGTTCGGATCCCAGATCCCACGTATAGACGCCAGACGGAAGCAGGGGGCGGCCTGCGCTTCTGGTCCTGGTAGGGCGGAGCCTGTGAATCCCGGGGCAGAAGGAGGTGGAGGCGTCCATGGTGGTTCGCGAATTCGTCCGTGGTTCTACACACACACACACACACACACACACACAGACACACACACACGAGCGCGCGCACATACATACGAACATGCGCACAGTTGAATAAAAAAAAAAAAAGAAAGCGGGGAGAGAGGGTGCTTGCAGTCCTAGTATTGCTCTTTTCCCCCTTCTGTCTTATTGGCTCCTGACCTATGGGATGTTGCCGCACATATTCAGGATGAGTTCTGGAAAAGACCCTCACAAACACACCCAGAAGTGTGTCTTTACTATTCTCCTAAGCACTTCTCATTACAGTCTAGTTGTCATGGTTTGAAATGTGTCCCCCACAATCTCGTTTGACAAGGTCATGGCATCTTGAGAAGTGGAGCCTTGCTGGAGGAAGGCAGTCACGGTGGACTTTGAGGTGAATTAGTCACACCCTACCTCTAGAAATCTGCCTTTGCAGCAAGCATTTTGCAGCTCTCAGATTTCCAAGATGTCTGCAGTGACATACCCTCCTCCAGCTTTGGCCAACCAGCCACACCACCTCTGCTTTGAGAGACTGTTTCTCCCCTCTGGAACCGGAAGCTGAATAAATCTCCCTTTCTCCTTTAAGTTGCTTTGTTGGGACAGAACTCCCGCTCAGGAGGCGACCCGACTCAGGAGACTACGCTGACAACGAGATCGATGCAAACAGCAAGAGGTTTTATTGTCCAGCGTGCTGGGGCAGCTCCATACGGGAATGAAGGAGGCGACCCTGAGCACACAGGGCACAGACTTTTTATACATTTTTTGTAAGGAGGTGTTGAGGTAGTGAGGTGTCACCAAATAATTGGCTTATACACTTAATTTTTTAAACTCATTGGTGCAAGTTTAGGTGCGAGGGAGTGGGGCGGGGTTTGGTGGCGACGAGCATAGCAGCACGTACTCTCGGCTTTTCCTGGAAACCTGGGGATGAGTGTGTTTCCTTGGAATTCCCAGGGTGGGGGGAAGTCCTGGTATCTGGCCTGGACACACACGTCCTTTGCCTTTTTTGGGAATCCTTGAGTTGGAGTGAGGTAACGTGATTCTGAGACTAGCTCATCACATTCTTGCTTGCTAGGAAATTGGAAATTTCTTTTTCTACATTAATTCTTTCAGCTTAACTTTGTGTGCTCTCTCACAGCAATAGTTAAGAGTAACTGTTACACTAGTTGACAAGCCATTACAGGTACTTTCCATTTCTCTCCTTTTTTTAACGCGTAGCAGTTTAGTGCGTTTATGCATGTATGCATAATGTGTAGAGGTCAGAGGATAACTTGGGAAAGTTGGTGCTGTCCTTCCACCAGGTAGGTTTCAAGGGTGGAACTCCGGTCTCAGGATTAAGGGATGTACCTTTTACCCAGTGATCCATCTTTCTGGCCCCAGCTTTAGCTTTTCCTTTCTATTTGGCTTATACAATGTTAAACAGAATGGACATCACCTTATCCCCGATCTCAAGGGGAAAAGGTCTCACCAGATGTTTTCTTGTTGTTGATTTGAAAAATATACATATTTATCTGTTTCATTAAGAATAAGATGTTTAAATTCATTTTTATTGCTTTAATTTGTGTATATGGGCACATGTGAATGGGGTGCACTCACTTGTGCATGCACATGTGTAGTCAAGAGGTTGATTTCATATTTCTTCCTCTATCATGCTTCTCCTTAAAAAATTACATATTTAAATTTTTTTAAATTCATAGGGAAACATGAAAGACCCATGTAGCCAAAACAATCATGAGCAATGAAAAACGCTACTGGAGATATCACCGTATTGATTTCAAGTTATAATGCGGAGCCATAATAAAAGTAGCATGATACCGACAGAGACCACTGATCAATGGACTAGAATTAAGGACCCATATATAAATCACACCAACACAGCCATGTGATTTTTGACAAACATGCCAAACACACAGGTTAGAGAAAAGACAGCGTTTCCAACAAATGGCGCCCATAAAACTGAATTTCTACATGCAGAATGAAATTTGATTGTTCTCTTTCACCCTGCACAAAAATCAATTCCAAAAGGGGGGGAAAAAGTAAGTTCACTTCAAGAGAAAAGCCGAGGGAAGGACTTTCTGAACGACACCCATTCGTGCAGCAAATCAGGCCAGCCATGGAGTGTGGGTGGCTGGTCAGCTCCTTTGCTCTTTTGCGTGGTTGAATCCACAGAAGCAAAGCAATGGACTTGACTTGTCACAAGCTACGCTTCAGTCCTGGCTTCCACCCAGGAAATACACCTCTGCATCATTTCATCAGGTCCGGCGGGCCGCAGCAGGGCCGGTCACGAGCGCCATGTTGACGCCTGGCAGCCAGTAGCCTCAAGATCCCTTTCTGCGCCTGCGCAGACCCAGGTGCCAGGACCTGGGTGGGGCGGGGAGAGGAGGAGCTTGGGGGGGAGCGCGACGACCAAGGGAGGAGGGCGGTTGGGGGGGCGGAGGGCGCTGCGGCGGCGGGGCGTGGGGGGACCGGTCTCCGAGGGCAGGGAGAACACTTGGACGGTGCAGGTGAACCGTTTAGGGCGATGCTCCGGGAAGCCTCTTGGATCGTCAGCTGCGGGATGGAGTCTTGGTTTAATCTTCTACACTTCTGATACTATTTTTTCTTTCCTATTCAATTTCTTTCTCTTTCCTTTTCTTGTTCGTTCTATTTTTAAAAGTTATATTGGATACATTTAGGGTTGCAGAATTTTCCAACTGTTTTTATTTGTGCAATGTAGGAATTCCATTTGATGTTCCACGCTGATCCTGAGTTACTTGGAGCTGCAGCATTCTGAAGTTATTAAAATGTGTTTTAATTTTTTTTTAATTTTACTGTCGGAAAATATAGACTTTTTAAAAAATTATTTATTTATTTAATTGTGCGTGTGTGTGTGTGTGTGTAGAACCACGGGCGAATTCGGGAACCACCATGGACCACCTCTACCACCTCCTTTGTTTACTCTGCCCCGGGATTCACAGGCTCCGCCCTACACAAGACCAGAAACGCAGGCCGCCCCTGCTTCTGCTTCTGCTTGGCGTCTATACGTGGGGTCTAGGATCCGAACGCGGGACCTTCTGCCTGCAAGACAGAGTCTCAACCCCTGAGCCACCTCTCCAGCCCTGAAAAACGTAGACTTTTAAAAGTTAAGGTTCCCTTTTTTTCTGCTTATTATTACACCTGGCTGTTTTTGAATTTTTCAAATCTTTTATTTCCTGATTTTTGTCTACTTGACTCATAATATTTGAAAGAGATACACCAAAAAAATTCTTACACTAACAATTTACAGTTTCTTTTTTTTTTTGCTAGTTTTGTGCATGTCTGGGAGAGGAACAATGGTTAATACATGGTATCATTTTTCATTAATTGGATACTATTAATATAGCATCTCTTCTTTTTAGCAGCAAAAAGTGCTTTGTGTGTGTGTGTGTGTGTGTGTGTGTGTGTGTGTGTGTGTGGTGTGTACACAATGAGCTCTTCCATGCATGCATGTTTATAGTCCAGATATTGATGTCAGAAGTCTTCCTCTATCACACCCTTCATTATCATCATCTTATTTTCATCAATATTACTGTTTTTTATTCATTTAAACTTTATTTTGTGTGTGTGTGTATGCATGTGTCAAAGGGCACTGTGTGACCAAGGGAGACTTCAGGAATCATTCTGGATTGTTTCTACCTCCTTTTTGCTTCACTCTGGAATTTCTCAGGCTCTGCTTATGCTGAGATGGGTGTCTAAGGGTCTTTAAAGGTCTTCGAAATTCTTGAAGTCCATCTCCCCCTGCTGGGATCACCCTGAAGGAACACCCCTGCTGAGAAACTGACTCCAACCATCCCAGAGATAAGATGGCCAACTTTCCTATGAAAGGATTATGGAGATGAGCTCTCCACATCAAATAAACAGCTTGATCTCTATGCCCACCTGGGCCAAAGATCAACTGGAGTCCATGAGTTCTCCAGGGAGCCTGCCCCTCATGGCACTTCACATCTGGAATCCAGGAATTCTACTCTTTCTCTCCTCTAATAAACTCTTTCTTAGTCCTCTGCATGTGTCCTGGTTTCAATCTTCGACCCCGAACCCAAGAGCCCTGCAACACTGGGACAGTCGTTCTTGCAACATTTGGCTCCCGAACAGGGTAACCCGGAAGGGACATTTGACCAACAGAATAAAGACTGTTTCTGCAACATGCCCACTAGGGCCAAAAGTACAGGCCTCTGCCACTTCCAGTTGGCGGTTTTTACATGGGACCTGGGATCCAAACTCAGGACCTTCTGCTTGTGAGAGGATTCTTAAATTAACCCTGAGCCATCTCTCCAGCCCTGTATTTATTTATTTAAGACAAGGTCTCTCTCTCGTTGAGCTCTTCATTTCATCTAGACTCAAACCCTGGAATCTGCCTGTCCCACACCCTCATTGCTAGGGTTACAGGTGTGCATAGCTGCTTGGGCCCATGAACCAGCATAAACCCCGACTTACATGCAGGAAACAGAAGTGGGAGTGGTAGGAATTGACCAGGCATCGGGGTCAGGGGGATCCTAGGATGTCCTCCATCATCTAAGTCAGTTTTATTTGAGCATATGTGAGTATTTATAGGAAAAAAAAAATCAAAGAACAGCAGGCTCAAATTTCTTACAGATTACTTGCTGGATGGGACCAGACATAATGTCTCCAGGTAGCGTTAAAAGCAGGCATGCCACTTGGTTGCTAAAAGGGAATGGATGATGAATGTCTCAAAGCAGAGTTACCTGATTACTGTGATATGTACCTACTCTGATCCATGTATTCATGTATCTAATGGTCTCAAATGCACAGAGAAGAAACTGCTGGGAGGAGTTTCAGCCTTGCCAGTTCTAAGGAGAACAAAAGCAATCTAAGAGGCAGACTCAACTCCCAAAGGAAGGAATCCAGTCGACACTGTTTATACAGGCACCAGACAAACTCAACTCCCAGAGGGAGGAATCCAGCCTAACCACTGACTCTTCCAGATGCTAATGCATCAATTCTTTAGAGAGCAGGCTTGGGCCTTGGTGACCTCGCACACTGCAATGCCTGACCTTTTTATGTGGGTGCTGGGGATTTGAACTCATGCCCTGTCGTTTACCCAGCAGGCTCTTTATCCTCTCATCTGTCTTTTGATTCCCATGACTTGATGGTAAGAGAAAAGAGATTCCAACACATATGCAGGGTTTTTCCCCTGAGCCACCCTGCTGGGCACTGCTGTATGCAGTGGGCTGCACTCGAGTCTCTGTACTTCTAGAGAACAGCTAAATACACTCACCCTTTGTCATGTCTCTACTTTGACTTAATGTATTTCCAGAGATCTGGAGTCAGATCGCTTAGTTTCTTTTATTTTTTTATTTTTATTATTATTTATTCAATTGTGCATGTATGCGTGTGCACGTGCGTGTATGTATGTGTGTGTGTGTGTGTGTGTAGAACCATGGGCGAACTCGGGGAACCACCACGGACCGCCTCCACCTTCCTCCTTGTTTACTCTGCCCTAGGATTCACAGGCTCTGCCCTACCAGGACCAGAAACGCAGGCCACCCCCCCCTTCCGCCTGGCATCTATACGTGCGGTCTAGGATTGGAACTCAGGACCTTCTGCCTGCAAGGCAGAGGCTTAACCCCTGAGCCATCTCTCCAGCCCCTTAGTTTCTTTTTTTTTTTAATTTTTTATTATTATTATTTATTCAACTGTGCGCATGTGCGTATGTATGTGTGTGTGTGTGTATATGTGTGTGTGTAGAACCACGGATGAATTCAGGAACCACCATGGACGCCTCCACCTCCTTCTGCCCCGAGATTCACAGGCTCCGCCCTACCAGAACCAGAAGCACAGGCCGCCCCCGCTTCCACCTGGCGTCTATACGTGGGATCTGGGATCCGAACTCAGGACCTTCCGCCTGCAAGGCGGAGGCTTAACCCCTGAGCCACCTCTCCAGCCCTTAGTTTCTTTTTTGTAACTCAATCTGCTTCTGCCAGTGGGATCTGCAGTCTGCGGGGTTCACTCAGCCTCGGACTCTTGAAAAAATGGAGTTCTATGATAATCAGGCAATTCTGTCCAGCATTGGGAATAGTAAGCTTTATTTTATTTTATTTTATTTTATTTTATTTTATTTTATTTTATTTTGGTGTGTGTATGTGTGTCAGAGGCACTGTGTGTATCTGTGAAGGCCCAAGGGTGACTTTGGGAATCATCCTGCATTGTTTTAACCTTCTTATTACTTTGCTCAGGTCACCCAGGCTCCCTTCAGACCACGGCCATTTCCATGTGGGATCTGGGATCCAAACTCGAGTCCTTCTGCTTGTGAGGCAGAGGCTTCACCCCTGACCCATCTCTCCAGCCCCTCAGTACTAAGCTTTTGTAGGCTGGTGCAAGCACAGTGTGGAGAAATCACTTGATTGACTATACCTGGCATTGGCCTGTTGGTGTTATTGGTTTTAGACAAAACTATTTCTCAGGTCTCATTGTGGCATCTTGGTGAGGTGATGATCGTTTCCACGATATTTCACTGGGGTGAAAAAATGATCATATTCCATGTCTACCCTATCTGTATTTAAACTGTATTAAATACATAATGTAGGTTACCCTACAAATGTAGGTTACCCTAAATCCTAGCCATGTATGTATGTGAAAGACTTCAGAAAGGAAAAAAAAAAAAAAAAAAAACAAAGGAAAGAAAAAAAAAGGAAAAAAGGAAGGGAAAAGAAAAAGGGAAGGAAAGAAAACTAAAAGGAATGGAAAGGAAAAAGACACGACTTTACTTTTTGTGTTCTTTGTTTTCAAGTTTCAAAATAATAATGTGATTTCCTACCATTTTCTAAAAGTTCTAGAAATGTCTTCATCAGAGTGGCAGGCCAGTGGATGTAGAAAACAAGAAAAATACACCAAGCCATAGACCTGCTGTTAGGCGGAAGGTCCTGAGTTCGGATCCTAGACCCCACATATAGATGCCGGGTGGAAGCGGGGGCGGCCTGCGTTTCTGGTCCTGGTAGGGCAGAGCCTGTGAATCCCGGGGCAGAGTAAACAAGGAGGAGGTGGAGACGTCCATGGTGGTTCCCGAATTCGTCCATGGTTCTACACACACACACATATACATGCACACACACGCACACACCATACATGCACAATTGAATAAATAATAATAAACAAACATAGACCTGCTGTTTATGAACTTTATGTAGGATTTTCTACAATAAATTAACACATTAACCAAAAATTTGTGATTATATTGGAAAGGTATAATTAGCAGGAATATATCTAATATAAAATTTCAAAGTAGAAATAAATTTTAAATAACAAGAAAAAATATTGGAGCAGATGGAGCCCAGTGTAAAGTGACATAGTAGCAGCCCACCTTGAGTTGAACCTGCGTCCAAGCAAAATGCATGAGCTTTGAGGATAATGGAGGAATTCTGAATATGAGTTAAATATTAGGATAATCATAGAATTGCTATTAATTTTTTCTCAGGCATAATAATAATTTTTAGGAGATTTGTGTAATGTATTCAGGACTGCAGTATCACATATGCAACTTTAAAACTGTTCAACAACAGCAAATTATGTAAACAAAATTTCCTTCTTTCTTGGGAGGTGCTTCAGAATTACATTGGCATTAAGTAAATTAGCAGAAAAACTTGAAAATTTAAGTGATTGGGGAACCCTCAAAATGAAATGACGGGACGGAGAGATGGCTCAGGGTTTATGATTCTGCCTTCAAAGCGGAAAGACCCGAGTTCAGATCCCAGATCCTACGTAAAAAACACCAGGCAGAAATGGCAGCTGCCTGTACTTCTGGCTCTGGAAAGGGGAGTCTGGGAAATCCCAGAGCAAAGCAAAAAGAAGATAGGAGCAGTCCAGGACAATTCCTGAAGTCACCTTTGAGCCTCTACAGGGACACACAATGAATGCTCTTTTGATACATACACACACACACACCAAAAAAAAAAAAATCTTATTTAAATTAGAAATTATGTGATTGACAGGGACAGACTCTGAAGAATGTCAGTAAAAGGCAGGTTAAGTGTCAGGCACATAGTTGAATTAAGTGAATAATGTATATTAATCTTGCTTAGGAACTTTGAATGACTATGTTAGGCATTTGACATGGCCATATGAAGGAATTAGAAATAAAATAATGAGGTTTAAATGAGAGAGAGAGAAGGGAATGGTGAAGAGAAGGGAGGGGATGGGAGCGAGAGAGGGAGGAGGGAGAAAAGCTGGGATGAATACTCAGTATGTTTGTAAATAAATTAATTAAATTTTTAAAAAATGAGGTTTAAATTTTACCACAAAAATTTCTTTATCTCAGTAATCTTAAAACAGATAACTAGAAACTGACATTTGCATTCCAAGTAATATCAGAGTTATTTCTGAGTATTAGAGTAGCTTATAAAATATGTTAGCAATTCTACTTTTAAATTAATAGAATAGGTTTTACCAATAAGGCATAGTTTCTAAAGCAGCACACTAAGTGTGCCAGTTGAAATCTTGAAAAAGAGAACGACAGTCTCACAAGCCTTTCTCTAGGTATCCTAAGTTTTGTTTCACATTTCAATGATTTAGAAATATCTTGTCGTACATCCAAAAAGTTAATTTCTAAAGTTAACACACACAGCAACCTCTGAGACACACTCACAAATATATAAATAAATAAACAAATAAACAAACAAACAAATAAATAAATGTAAACAAAGGAGGCTTTTAAAAAGACATGGCAAACTAAATCCTTTTATACAATGTTGACCAACAGATGAACAGAAATGAAAATGAAATCTTACTTTTGGTGTAGCCCTTTATTTTGGTATATTAGCCTGTTTTTCTTCTGATTTTATTTACTTGTATTTATTTATTTCTGAGACAGTATCTTACTATGTTGTGGTTGACGTGGTCATCACTCTGTGAGCCAGGCCTGGACATTGACTGTCCTGCTTGTGCCTCCAGGTGCCAGGATCACAGAAGTGAGCCACTATATCCTACTACAGATTTTGATTTTATGAAACACAGCTATAAATTGCATGTTGTGATAAAACGGTCTTCAAGCTTTGTACAATATGGAATTGTTGTTGTCGTTGTTGTGTGTACCAGAGGTCACTTAAGCATGTCTGCCCATCTGTGGAGGCCCAAGAGTGACATCTGGAATCATCCCAGATTGTTCTATCTCCTTGTTACTTTGCTCTGGGGTTTCCCAGGCTCTGCCTTTCAGGGCTAGAATTAAAATTTGCCACCATATCTGCTTGGCATTTTTACATGGGATCTGGGGATCTGAACTCAGGTTCAGCCCAGGATAATTTTTTTAGTGACATAGTTCTAGACATAGTTTTTGGTGTGTACCACACGATGTATGTGTCCATGCGTGATGCCACACACCTCTGTTCTCATCTGTCCCTCTGCATATCTGTTTTCTTTCAGATCTCTGACCCTTCCCCAGAAGAGCACAAATGTACAAGTCTCTAGTGAGTTCCTATTTGTTTATCTGTTTATTGCTCTTTTATTTCCATAGTGGAATTTAGCTGTCTGACACTTCATGACGATAAATGAAAACAGACATCAGGCATGAAGAAGAGCCTATGAACTCCAAGATAAATTAGAATATTGATACATGTGAGTTACATGATTATAGACTATGACTATAAAGTTGTCTCATCTCCTCCTGACAGACTTAATAATGGAAATTAAACACATATTATTAGCGAATTATTTATTTTATCATTGATACTGATTTCCTGACTCTAGATGTCTGAGAAAGGTTTTCATCAATCTTTTGATGGGTGATGACAGAAGCATTTTCCACAGCCATCCTATCCACTCTGTCACAGTGCACTACTAGGAATTCTCCTGCAGTAGAGCAGTGCTTCTCACACTTGGCTTGCATATGATGAGTTCACATTGTGTCATAGAACAGAAGAGTCTGCATTCTCTCAGATTCCCAAAGAATAACAGTGTTGTTTGCCTGCAAACCACCCTCAGAGACAAGAAAGAACTAACATGATCATTTTATTTATTTATTTGTTTGTTTGTTTACTTATTTATTTATTTATTTATTTTTGTGTGTGTGTATCAGAGGGCACTCTGTCCCTGTGGAGGACCAAGGGGTGATGTTATGGTTTAAAATGTGTTCCCCATAGTCCCGTGGGAAGGTCATGGTACCTTTAAGAAGTGGAGCCTTGCTGGAGGAAGGTGATCACAAAGGGTGGGTCTTGAAGTGAACTGTCCCACCCTACCTTTACGAGAAGTATGCCTTTGCAGCAAGCAGTCTTGCAGCTCTCATTCTCCAAGATGTCTGCAGTGACATAGCCTCTTTTGTCCAGCCAGCCATGCCACCACTGCTTTGAAAGAACTGAATCTCCCCTCTGGAACCATAAGCTAAATAAATCTCCCTTTCTCCCTTAAGTTGCTTGATTTTGGGTGCTTTCTCACAGCAATAGTTAAGAGTAACCATTACAGAAATTAGTGCCAGGAGTGGAGTGCTGTAAGATTAAGAGCATCTGATACCACACCTTGAAGCTGTTTGTAAAGTTGAGAGAAGTTGGTCCTAGCAGTGTGGCCAATACTGTGATGTGGCTGATGTGCCTTAATGGAACTGTTTGTTGGGAGAAACATGGAGAAGTTTGGGATTTTGTGCTGGGAAAGTCTTTGCATCTTGGCAATGGGGCTAAATGGGCCTTTCTCATGAGAGCTCCAAAGAAAGCAATGCTGTGAGAGATGCAGGCAGTGGAAGCCCAGCTTGTCATGGTCCAGAGGGGAACAGAGACTGTGTTTGCAACTGGACTAGTGACACATGGAGCCATGTGTTGGTGGAGAGTTTAGTGAAATTTTGCCCTCGTCCTGAAAGCTTGCCTGAAATTAAACTGGAGTGCTTAGTAGAGGCAATGTAGTCTTGATGATGTAATATGGCTACTTTTTAGTTGTCTTCAGAGTTATAAAAAAGAGTAATCAGGCAGGAAGAAGCAAAAACTGTAAGATCGATGACAAAAAATGCAATGGCAAACTTAAAAAGTTAAACCAGGAAGAACAGAGAACAAAATGGCTGTTAAAGAGATTAGCTCCATTTATAAATCAAAGCCTCCTCTCAATTTGGATAATAGGAGAGGCCCTAGCTTGAGGACAAGATCCTCAGAGAAGGCTCCCACCCATAAGAATGCAAATCCTTTTGGAAGAAATGAGCTAAAAGGTAGAGTTCCAAAGCAAGGGTCCACTTCTTCCATAAAGCAACTGTCCAGGTGTGAAAGAGCTTTTTCCCATGGTCAGCAGAGCGAAGCGAAATCAGCTGTGATTCAAGAGGGCTAGTCTTCACAAAGTCATCCATGTGGTTCTGGTTTTAGAAGCATCAGTGATGCAAGAGGGAGGAGATCGTGGAGTCCTCCTCCAAGATTTCAAAAAATGATGGAAGCCAGGCAGCATGTGGCAGAAAGTCTGAAGTTTACAGGCCCAAGAAGGGCAGTTTGTGCTGTAGAGTTAAAGCTTGGTTTGCTATTAAGAAATAAAGATGTTAGAGATGCCAGAGACAATATGGGACATCTCCCAAGGACAGCCATATACCCTGGAAGGAGTTAATTCAAGAGAGTGATGTGTTCTAAGGGCAACTGCGTTGGAGGGGTGGAATGGAAGCCCTTTGAAACTGAGATGATTTCAACGAGAGGCTCACCTGTCTGACATGGAGCTATGGGATTTGGAGTTTGTCCTACTGGTTTTCGGTTTTGTTATGGACTGATCTTTCCTGGATATCCCCCCCACCCTGTTCCTTCCTTTTGAAATGGGAATGTTTATTCTGTGCCACTGTATGTTGGAAGTATGTAATTTGTCTTTTGATTTTACAGGAAGCTTTAGGCTTTGGACTGTACTGGGACTTACTGATACAGTCTATGAAGACTTTTAAAGTTGGACTGAGTATGGTTTGCATAACGAGATGGCAATGAGCCTGTGGGGATTGTCATGGTTTGAAATGTGTCCCCCACAGTCTCATGTGTTGGGAAAGTAATGGCACCTTTGAGAAGTGGGCCTTGCTGGAGGAAGGTAGGTCACAAAGGGTGGGTCTTGTCTTGAAGTAGATTAGTCCCACCCTACCTATAGGAGAATTCTGCCTTTGCAGCAAGCAGTCTTGCAGCTCTCAGCCTCCAAGATGTCTGCAGTGACATAGCCTCCTCCAGCTTTGGCCAGCCAGCCATGCCACCTCTGCTTTGAAAGACTGTGTCTCCTCTCTGGAACGGTAAACTGAATAAATCTCCCTTTCTCCCTTAAGTTGTTTGACTTTGGTTGCACTCTCACAGCAATAGCTAAGAGTAACCATTACAGGTAACCTTGGAAATCATTCTGGATTGCTTCTACTTCCTTCTTGCTTTGCTCTGGGACTTCCCAGGTTCTGCCCTCCAGAGCTGGAAGTGCAGGCTGCTACCATTTCCGCCTGGTGTTTTTACATGGGACCTGGAATCCAAATGCAGGACCTTGTGCTTATGAGGCAGAGTCTTAACCCCTGATCCTCTCTCCAGCCCTGATTTATTTATTTTTATAGTAGAATCCATTGCCTGGTTTTTGAATACTGAACCCACATTTTCCTCTTTTTTTTTAGTAAACCTGTTGTAATTATTCATCACACACAATTTTAGAGAGAAAGGGAGATGTATTTAGTTCATTGTTCCAGAGGGGAGATATAGTCCATTATGATGGAAAAGACATGGTAGGTGGCAGAAGTTCCAGGCATCCCAAACAATAACATCAGCTGAGGATGAGCGGGGGGGGGGGGGACTCATATTAACCATGACAAAATCCTACTTTGCATCTGTAGTTTTTGTTTATGTGGGTTTCTTTTTCTTTCTTTCTTTCTTTCTTTCTTTTTTTTTTTTTTTTTTTTTTGAGATAGGGTCTTATGTAGCCTACTCTGAGCTTCTGAACTTTTGATCCTCCTGTCTGCATTTCCAGAGTTCTGAGAATTCATGCCTGGTTATATGCAGTGGTGGAGTTGAGCCTAGGACTCAATATGGTAGACATACATGCACTGTACCCACTTACCTCTAGCTCCAGCCCACATCTGTTTATTTTTATGTCTATATTTACCAATACTACATTAAAGATTTTCACATCATATTTTTCTCTCTTTCTCTGTCCTGTGTTTTTGATTTTGATATCAGAATAACAAAGGTCTCATAAAATTAATTTGAATAGATTCCTCTGTATTAATTATTTTGTTCAAGACTGTAATTTGTGTTTTTATTTTTCTTTTTTAATTTTTATTTATTTATTTATTATTTATTCAATTGTGCATGTGTGCGTGTGTGCGCACGTGTGTGTGTAGAACCACGAGCGAATTCAGGAACCACCATGGACTGCCCTTGTTTACTCTGCCCCGGGATTCACAGGCTCCGTCCTACCAGGACCAGAAATGCAGGCCGCCCCGCTTCCGCCCGGCATCTACACATGGAGTCTAGGATCCGAACTTAGGACTTTCTGCCTGCAAGGCAGAGGCTTAACCCCTGAGCCATCTCTCCAGCCCCGTGTGTTTTTATTTTTCTATTTCTCTTCTAGGCTAACTTGTGTCAGAGCTTATTAGTCTCATAGACTTAATTGGAGAAAATTCCCTTCTCTTTTCTCAAACTATGTAGAATCAATTTCCATAACTTTTTGCAGGGGTAGCGCTAGTGCTGGGGTTGAAAACTCAGGGTTCATGGCCAGTCAAGCATCCTACTGCCAATCTACATACCCAGGCCAGGATGGATAAATGTGAACAAATAAGTGCTAGAGATTCCAGCTAGCAATCGTAAACATTCTCAAAACAAGTGGAAATATAGAAAGTATTAGTGAGGAAACAAAGATATACAAAAGAGCCAAGGTCTAGTATGCATGAAATCCTGAATTTATTCCTGAAAGGAAAAAATAAGAATCCAGTTGAAAAATACAAGACATAACTAAATGATTTTAACAGCAGAATGAAGACTCAGAGAAATCAGTTACCCTGAAGCTAGGGAAACAAGTGACATCAGAACGAAAGCATGGAAAAATGATACATGTGAAGATTTATTTGTGGGTTCTCACTTGTATTCCATTGGTCTATATGTCTGTCCATATACTACCATACACACTTATTTTAGTGTGAAGAATCCATATATACATAGCTTATTTCAGCACACAAATTAAAAACAAATATTACAGATAACACAGAAGCACCAGAATGATAATTTTAATATGATTTTCCCTTAAAATATAGTTGATTAAAGGAAAATTATATATTGTGAAATTCTGTGGCCCAGTAGCCCATATGGTGAAAGAAAAGAACTGACTTCTGAAAGTTGTTCTCTGGCCTCCACATGCACAGTGCCTGAGCACATGCTCTGTTTTTTAAGATAAATAAAATATTTTTTTTAAAAGAGGGTTCTGAGTATCTTGTTCCCAATCCTTTAGGTTGAGCAGGAATTTATTTTCACAGCGATCAGTGTCCTTCCAAGACGTAACAGCGACCTTCAGCAGGAAGAATGGCAGCAGCGAGAACTTGCCCAGAAACGGCTGCACAAACACGTAACGCTGGACAACTATTTCAACTTGATCTCAGTGGGCGAATTCACCCTGCAGGTGTGAAACAGAGTGTACCTAGGCTTCTGGATTTTCTTCCCCCCCTTTCACACACACACACACACACACACACACACCCCTCTGTTCCCAGTGAGCTTTTCTGGAAAGCATATGATTTGTTTCATCATATGGATTTTCAGATCAAGTCCTCTATTATTTTGTGTTCTTAGATGCCAAGTTCCCAAACCAGAAGTTATCTTTCATTTGGACCAAGAAGAGCCATGTATGTTAAATGGCGAAATCTCAGTTCCTAACTATCCAGGTGAGTTGGGAGCCAAGAGCACTGAAGCTGATACCACTGACCTACACTTGGGCCAGGAAAGGCTGGCTACTCTGAAGGCATGCTCGGGACTTGATTGTTTACATTAGGAGCTTCAGAACTGCTTGGGTGGAGTTCATATTGGCCCCTTGTATAGCTGAGTGCGTATTTCTCTTAGTACTTATTCCTATGCAGAACTTCCTCTTCGCCTGACTCTTTAAGACAGAATGTGCCACCCTGCATACCCAGCACTCTGCTTTTTAAAACTTATTATTCAAATTAATTCATGTTGTCATGTGTCCTGCTACTTCATTGCTTACAAGTGCTTTGGAACATTCTGTAGCACAGATACATTTCACTACTTCTGTCTCCCAGATGCTCCAAATAGAAGTGAGATACATTCATGAATTCTTCTTAGAGGAAATGAGAGCTTAGATAAGAGTAGTGGGATTGCTTTTCCATTGTGAATTAATTGTATGACCCAAGTATAACTCAATGTAACCAGTTTGTTTTCTAGATTAGCTGGCATTCTATAATTTCCTGAGCATTACACAAGGGTTTTTAGTTTCTCTTACATCCTTTTCCATATTTTATCTATATTTCGTGTGTGTGTGTGTGTGTGTGTGTGTGTGTGTGTGTGTGCACTTTGCCAAAGCGTTTGGTCACACAAACTTAGCTTTTAAAATAAAAATATATTTATTCTGTTTGAGAGATATGGGTCAGGGCAGAGAAGGGCACATAGGTGAGGTCAGAGGACAACCTTCAGAAATCAGTTCTGTGCTCCTACCATGTGGCTTCTGCAGGTTTGAACTCAGGTCTGTGAACAGGCACCTTACCAGCTGAACTATCTCACCAGCCTATAGGATCTATATTCTAATAATTCAGCTAATCGAATGTTTCAACTTGTAATTATTGTTTGATTTTATATAATCGATTATTATTTGTTTTTGTTTTACATGGAGACAGCATATCTCTCTGGTAGCCCTCCCTGTGTGGATCAGGGTGGCCTCGAAGTTGCCTTAATTTATGTGCCTCTGCCTTGTAACTCTGGGACTACAGACACGGGCCGCCATGCCCTGCTTCTAATTATTTTTTTTACTTCTGTTTCTTTAATAACAAAGTATATTGAGCATCTCATCCTACTTGCTCTGCACCCTCACTTTATTTTCAGTGTTTGACAACTGCCTTTAAAGCCTCATATCTGACTCACATCTTGATAACATTAGAAGTAGGTATTCTCTCCCTCAGCATTAGTGAGAATCACATGTGGAAACAGGCAGCCAAACCACACCCCCAACCACCATAAAGACTCCAGACCTGGGACTGAAGAGGTGGCTCAGGGGTTAAGCCTCTGCTTTGCAGGCGGAAGGTCCTGAGTTCGGGTCCTAGACCCCATGTATAGATGCCAGGCAGAAGCAGGGCGGCCTGCGTTTCTGATCCTGATAGGGCGGAGCCTGAGAATCCTGAGGCAGAGTAAACAAGGAGGAGGTTGAGGTGGTCCATGGTGGTTCCCGAATTCGCCCGTGGTTCTACACACACACACACACACACACACACACACACACACACACACACATGCACACATACACTCACAATTGAATAAATAATAATAATAATAAAAAAGACTCCAGACCTGTTTCCTTCCTTTCCTCTCTCAGAGCACTTTGAGACTTGCTTGGCTTGTCCCCAGACCCTCAATAGGTAAGCTGAGTGCCTTCTTATATTTCCTTAATGTGCCTACCACCCTGACATCTCTGCTATGAGGGACTATATGTCCCTTGAAACTATGGACTAAAATTAACCCTTCTTCTTTTGTCAGGTATGTTGTCACCAATGTAAGGAAAGTAATGAAACTTTTATCACCTAAACAAAGAATAAACAAACTAAATCATAGGCATAAGTTTATTCTTGGCTATGTATAATGGAACCTACACTAGTTTCACTGTAAATATAAATAAATTAGTATTTCTGCACACAGTTAAATAGAGACAATGGAGAGATTGGTGAGGACTCACAGATAAAAGATAATAAGAATTTGGACTCAGGAATGTTCCTTTTGGAGCGGAAGGTGCAGCCCATTGACAGAGCATGTGTGAGTCCACAGATTCAATTTGCAGGATCCAAAGCAAAAACACGGAACTAAGTCCTTTTAAGGTGAAGAGTTTGTTACATGATTCTTCCGGTATCTTCCTCACTCTTATTTGTACCACACTTGCTTGGGTTTAAATTGGTTCCTCTTGAGTTGCTAAATATTTGATTTTCGTAGTTATTAAACTTTCCTCAATGTCTTCCTCTGTACAATAAGAATGCCAATAGCAAAAATTTGTCATAAAATTTAAAAGTATATGCATTTGCTGTATTTGTATATTACTAATCCCATTTCCTCTATTTTCAACATGAATCAGTTAGTTATATAAATCATTCCATCTTCTGTTAATTGTTCTTTGAATAAGTTTTATTTTTTCCTTCTTTAAGGGATACTAGTTTTGAGACTTCACAACAGGGGAGATCTGAAGAAGCTTATTTCGAGTATGTGAAAATTAATCTCTTCATAGGAGATGACCCATGTTCTGCTTTAGAAAAACAGTGGAGAGATGATATGCAGAGGAGGAAATATGAGAATAACCAGAACACACCTTTACATCTTATTGCCTTCACCAGCAAGGGAATGTGAGCTCATGAGAGAGGCTGTGACTGTGAGAACATGGGGGAAATGGCTCATGTAGCCACAAACCTCGTTCATCACTGTGACTCGTTTGGAAAGAGTTTGAAGCCTCTTGCAAGCTTATATGATCAAAACAGAAACAGTACAGTGGAAAGTCGTGAGAAGAACATCAAACGTAGTGATGTTCTTGTTCTTGTAAATTCCCACGCAAAAGTGAATGCTTGTGAAGATAGCTTAGGAAGCTTCAGAGTCACAAGCAAACGCTCACTCATCATGAGAAAAGTCATAGTGGAGAGAACCTTCATTTGTTTTCTGACCTTGTAGAAGCTTTGATGCACATCAGAGCATTTGTGTTGAGAAGCAACAGCATGAGCACAAGGAATGTGAGCACAGTGAACGTGGGCACAGCGAACGTGGGCAGAGCGAACGTGGGCACAGTGAACGTGGGCACAGCAAACGTGGGCACAGCGGACATGGGCACAGCGGACGTGGGCACAGCGGACGTGAGCACAGCGGATGTGAGCACAGCGGACGTGAGCACAGCGGACGTGAGCACAGTGAACGTGAGCTAGTCTCCACTCTAAAACCCCAACATGCTGGGTATCAGAGCATCTATCGTGATAGTTAAGCCTGGGTGTCAACTTGACACACAGGGTATTAACTAAGCTGGACTGAGACCACCTCTGGAAAGGATCAACTGAGACTACTTGAAAGGATAGTACACGCCCTAGATCCTATCAGAACTCCAAAGCTCTCAAAGGATTCTCCCAATACTACATCATATAAAAAGGAGCCACCAAGGAGAACGAATCCCTTCTTGCAGCTGTGCTAGGAATCGTTCTTCCCCTTCCGGCCGCCGGTTCCTTCGACCTTCCACTAGACTAAGACTCTAGGAGCTCTCCAGCCTTCAGCCAGCACCTACTTGACTACCGAACTGAGCAACTAGCTGTTGGCAGCCATCGTTGGAACTATCTCGGCTACTGACAGCTTTCGCTGGACTACCTCAGCCATATCTGTAAGCCAATTCAATAAATTTCCTATATATATTTTATATATATATATATATTCGTTCTATGAATTCCGTGACTCTAGAGAACCCTAACTAATACATCTATATAGGAGAAAAACCCTGTATGTTCACTGAATTTGGAAAGGGCTTTTTCCTAAAGTCAAGTTGTCAGAAAGCTCACAATGACGAGACTCATTATAAGTGCACTGAGTACGGAAGAGCACAGAACGTTGTGCTTACATGCCAGAAAAATCATAATGCAAGAAAACATTTTGGAAACAGTGACTATGGGAAGAGCTACTTTCAGAGTTCAAATCTCAGTGTACAGAAAAGATTTCATACCACAGGGAAACACTTTGATTATACTGAATGTGGAAAGTCTTTACAAGGAAATCAATGCTAAGTACATGCCTGAAGATCCATACTGGAGAAAAACCCTATGTGTGTGCTGCATGTGGGAAGGCCTTTATCCACAAGTCACATTTCGTAACCCAAGAAAGAACCCACACTGGAGAGAAACTTTATAAATGTGATGACTGTGAAAAACCATTTATGAAAAAGTCACAACTCCATGTGCATCATCAAATTCACACAGGATACAACCCCTTTGTATGTCCAGAATGTGGAAAGGTCTTTTCCCACAAGACAAACCTCATTACACATAAAAAAAATTCATACTGGGAAAGACCCTATACATGTGCTGAATGTGGAAAAATCTTTACCGACAGGTCAAATCTCATTAAACACCAAAAAAGTCACACCAGAGAAAAGCTCTACACATGTCATGAGTATGGGAAAACTTTCATCTGGAAGCCACAGCTCAGGACCCATCAGAAGTGCCATACTGGTAAGAGGCATTATGAATATGGTGAATGTGGGAAGGAATTCACACTGGAGAAAAGCCTTATGTTTGCCTACAATGTGGGGAAACCTTCTTTCACAAATCATATTTCCTTACCCATGAGAGGATTCACACTGGAGAGAGACTTTATGAATGTAGTGAGTGTGGGAAATCATTCACCAAGAAATCCCAACTCTAAAGTTGGAAAAAAAAAAAAAAAAGAAATCCCAACTCAATGTCCACCAACAGATTCACACAAGAGAGAAGCATTATAAATGTACCGAACGTGGGGCAAAAAAAAGAAAGAAAAAGAAAAAGAAAATGTACCGAACATGAAAAGGTCTTCACTGACAGATCAAATCTTTTTATGCACCAGAAAATTCACATGGGGAGAAACCTTAAAAATGTAATGACTGTGGAAAAGCCTTCACTCAGAAGTCAGGCCTTCATATACATCAGCAATCCATACTGGAGAAAAACATTTGGAGTGCAGTGAATGTGTGAAAGCCTTTGCCAGAAGA
The DNA here is from genome assembly GCA_023101885.1 of Typhlomys cinereus. Lineage (NCBI taxonomy): Eukaryota > Metazoa > Chordata > Mammalia > Rodentia > Platacanthomyidae > Typhlomys > Typhlomys cinereus. Next base: position 2,135,976 of record JALPQD010000115.1, on the reverse strand, counting down.
TCAATACTCACTACGCATCAGAGAGTTCACACAGGAGAGAAGTCCTATGTTTGTACTGACTGTGGCAAGTCATTTATCCAGAAGTCCCACTTAAATAGGCACAGGAGAATTCGTACTGAAAAAAACCTTATGACTGCAATGACTGTGGGAAGTCTTTTTATAAGAAGTCACAACTCCATGAGCATCACTGAATTCACACAAGAAAGAAGCCATATGTATGTGCTGAATGTGGAAAAGCCATGAGATCAAATTTTATTAAACATCAGAAAATTCATATCAGACAGAAACTATGTAAATACAATAAACTTAGGAGAGCTTTAAACTATAGCCACAACTCTTAAGTCAGCTCATTGAACCTCTAAAGTCTGACACTGGAGAAGTAGAAGCCTAATATCATAATTATGGTAGTAGGGCAGTACAAAGACACAAGAAGCTATACTTTGATTAAGAAACAGGTAACCAGGCTCATTTTCTTCTATTTAGTCAGACTTACAAGTATCTGAATCACAAAGCTAATAATGTCCACTAAACATCTCGGAAAATACTTTGATGAAAGAGTAAGCAATATGTCACAACCAGATTTGCTTACTTGTCAAATTGTAAGGCCCTTACAAAGAACAATAAAGATGAAAACTCAAGGCATAGTTAATGAACCTACAGACCTAGCAATCTGTGGGCTTAGGTAAGAGGCCCCTTGAGCCCAGAAGCTTGACATACCTGGGCAATTTCGCTAGATCTCATCTCAAATGCACACAAACAAAAGATCAAAACAAAATCAGATTGCCTTTCTTGTTCCATTTTTTGGGTTGCAGCTGTCTAAATTCAGAACTTTTCTGAGGGTTTTTTTGTTTTGTTTTGTTTGTACTTGGGATAGCAAAGCTGCTTAACAGTGCATCAAAAAATTCCCTAAGGGGGCTCCCTAGCCCCTCATGAGCTCTGTCTCATGTCTGCTTCTCGTGGGGGCGTTCTAGCCCCTCATGGCACTCCACATCTGGAGTCCATGAGTTCCAGCCTTTCTCTCCTCTAATAAACTCTACCTTAATCCTCAAAAAAATTCCCTAAGGAAAATGTTAAGAAAAAATTTCATCGTGCTCCCTAAGGACACAGAAATCAAGGAAGAAGTTAGTCAATTCAGACCAGGTCTGCAACAATAGAAGCTTGACATTGCATTTATTTATTTATTTTTTCATGTGTATGTGTGTATGTGTGTGTGTGTGTGTGTGTGTGTGTGTGTGTGTGTGTGTGTGTGTATCAGAGGGCACTGTGTGTCCCTGTGGAGAACAACTAAGGGTGATTTCGAGAATCATTCCGGATTGCTTCTATCTGCTTTTTGTTTCAATCTGGGATTTCCCAGACACCAAGCAACAGGGTTAGAAGTGCACACCACTGCCTTTTCTGCCTGGCATCTGTATATGGGATCCTGGATTCAAACATAGGTCCTTCTGCTTTGTGCTTGGGAAGCAGAGTCTTAACCCCTGAGTTAAGACTCCCCTGAGTTATATATATGTAGTGTGTGTGTGTGTGTGTGTGTGTGTGTGTGTGTGTGTGTAACTTTACACTAAAGACAAAGACAAAATTTAAACCCTCCTTTGGAAAATCATTTATAGTATTAACTGGCATATGCTGGGGGGGGGGCTAGAATGATGTAAGCAACAGTCCTGTAACTGGATCTGCAATCTACAAATAGCATGAGGATCCAAAGTGCTATGTATTTGAACTGCTTTGCTTGATTCTCCTGCCTCTACCTCCCAAGTACTTGGATCTTAGGCATATGCCACCATGCCCAGCTACATCCTTTTTATTGATTTTTTTCTGTTTTTCTTATTTTCAAGTTTCTTTTCTCCCCCCCCCTCCCTCTCCTTCTCTTTTCTTTCAGCAACACTGGGATGTGAACACTGGGATGTGAACACTGGGCAAGCACTTAGCCTTTGAGCCATGTCCTCAGCTCCTCTTATTTTTCTGTGAGGGACTAAGCGCAGGGTCTTAAGCATGTGCTTTCCCCCTAAGATAACATCCCCAACTCTTGGCTTTGTTTTTGAAGGACAGTTTCAATGTATATGGGCTGGGGATGTATGGGCTGGGTTAGTAGTGCTTGAGTAGCATGCATGAGGCCCTGGGTTTAATCCCCAGTACTACATAAGTTGGACATACTAATTCATACCCATAACCTCAATAGTTAGGAGACTCAAGAGTTCAAGGTCATTCTCAGCTATATAATGGAGTTTATGACTAGCCTGGCATACTAGAGACCCTTCCTCCATACCCTACACCCCCCAAAAATTCTATGTTGGCACTTATTCTCTACTAGTATTTTGAAGATATTTCACTATGATCTGGCTCATCGAAAAGCTCCCAACATAGTCACTTTTGAAATGCTCTGCTTTGTTTTCCTCTGTCTCATTTAAAATTTACCTCCGACTTTTGTGTTCAACAGTTTTACAAGGGCCTATCTAGGTGCGATTTTCCATGTATTTACCCTGTGTTTGCAGTTATATTTTAGTGTCTTGCCTATTGGGAGGTTTCCATGTATGATCTATTTAAACCACACATGTGCTTCAGTTGTGTTTCTTCTATTTAAATCATACATGTGCTTCAATTATCTTCTAAATCCCATTATCTAAATCATCCATCGAATCTGTGTCTAGTGGTGTTGTTTTTTTTTTCCTCTTGCATTTTGATGATGGCTCTCATATTTCTGGCGATGTCTTTTATATAATTTGCCAAGCAGTCTGTGGCAATCAGATGGTTTGGGTGATCACTTCTTTCAGAGAGGATTTGCCTTTCCCTCCAACAGGTGGCTGGGCCGGGAACACTAGCAACCTCTGTTTGTCTTATCCAATCACATAATGAAACTTTTTAAAGTGAGCTTGAGCCAAGTTTGGTGTTAACTGAAAGCCAGTCTGGTGTTCGAGACCTCATTCCAGAACAAAGCAAGCCTAAACTGGGACTTTAACCTTATCTACTCCTTGTCCCTCTTCTTTTTTCCCCCTTTTTTCTTTATTGATGGATTTTTGTTCTTTGACAGATTCATACATGTATATAATACATTCTCATTAGTCTCTTCTTTATCTTTTCTTAATCCCCCCTCCATAATACCTCTTCCTACCTTCTCCATAATACCTCCACCAGTCCCTTTCTTGCAAGTCTTTTTCCTACATTCATATCATTTTGTGTGATACCAAGTTCAGGACTTTCTCTTGGAGCCTAGTAGGCTCCCCCATTGGCACTCAACTGGGTATTTTTTTCCTTCCCAAATCTGTTGGATGTTTGTTGCCCATCAGTACTTTGTAGGACCCTGTGGATTTCTCCCCAGATGGTAACTGATCATTGAACAGGTACGCTCACTGTAGGCTCAGTGTCATATTGCCTCCCTCTCTTGTGGGTTCATGGTTGCATGACCATGTTCTTCTTGGAGGGTGATGTTTCACAACCTTTCCCCTGTCTTTCTGCTCCTCTTTCTACAAAGGTCCCTGAGCCTTTGGAGGGGGGGTAGTATACATGCACTGCTGTGAGCCAATGATTTGACCTTCATTTATTCTCCACCTCTTGTGCGACAATGGTTCTTTGCCTTCGTCTCCAGCCACATGCAGAGGCTCTTCTCTTCATGGCTGGGGGTACCCTTTGTGTTCCTTCTGCCACCGTCATTTGTGCCTGCCAAATGTCCTCTGCCACAAGCAGATGTCTCTGAGATGAAGGCTTATTGCTGTATTAATCAATGGAGTTAAACAGTGGGCTGGAGAGATGACTCAGGGCTTAAAGCTTTTGCCTCACCAGCTAAAGGACCTGAGTTTGGATTCAAAATGCCACACAAAAATGCCAGGCAGAAATGGCAGTGGGCTGCACTTTCAGTCCTAGAAGGCAGAGCCTGGGAAACTCCAGAGCAAAGGAAAGAGGAGGTAGACCAATTCAGGATAATTCCTAAAGTCACCTTGGGCCTCCACAAGCACACACACTTAAGTGCCCTCTTCTACACACACCCTCACACTGGTATACAAATCACATCCACACATTGAGAACAAAACAAAAGTGTCAGTAATTAGAAGGCTGTGTAAGCATAACAGGGGCAGTGGGTTCTTCCCTGGGACCTGTGAGAGCCACATCCATAAGTTCTTAGTGTAATCAACAACATCAGACTTTGTTCCCTCCTGTGGAGCAGGCCTTAAACCCAGTTGGAAAGAGGTTACCTTCATAGCATTTACTCAGCTGTTATATCAACAGGCTCATCTTGCCTGGTCGTTTGTGTTGTCATTCACAGAATTCACATTCGGTGAATTCTGGGCAAAACTGTTACTGGGTTTTTCTCTCCAAACAGCCTAGACTGTACTTTTTAATATTATGAAAGCTAGACAATAAGGGGAAACCCCCAGGTTATTACCTATTTGATTTCTCCATGTGACCAAAGTATGTGGTGACTTCAGCAAAGTGGGAGTGAGGGTCCTACAATCTAGTTCTGGCGAGCAACTAAGAACAATGGTACCAGCCTATATTGATTTACGAGATGTCATGTTTATTTTTGTGTGTGTGCATGCATGCATGTGTGTGTGTGTGAGTGTCTGTGAGAATCAGAGGGCACTGTGTGTGCCTGTAGAGGTTTAAGGGTGATTTCTGGAGTCATCCTAGATTGTTCTACTTTCCTTTTGCTTCATTCAGGGATTTCCCAAGCTTTTCCAGAGCCAGATGTGCTCCAGTCCCATGTTACACGTATTTATTATATAAACTTTATTATTTATTGTGTGTATATGTGTGTGTGTGTGTGCCTGTGTGTTGTGTGTGTCGGCGGGCACTGTGTGTCCTTGTGGAGGACCAGGGATGACTTCAGGAATCATCCTGGATTGCTTCTATCCACTGTTTAGCTCTGTTCTGGGATTTCCCAGGCTCCGGCCACTAGGGCGGGAGGTAGAGGTCATCACTGGTTCTGCCTAGTGTTTTTATGTGGGACCTGGGATCTGCAGAAATGAGGACCTTCTGCTTATAAGTCTTAACCTCTGAGCCATCTTTCAGCCCCACACTTATTTCTAAATGACACCATTAAGACTTAGGACTATTGGGGCTGGAGAGGTGGCTCAGGGGTTAAGCCTCTGCCTTGCAGGCGGAAGGTCTTGATTTCCGATCCTAGACCCCACCTATAGACGCCTGGCGGAAGTGGGGGTGGCCTGCGTTTCTGGTCCTGGTAGGGCGAAGCCTGTGAATCCCGGGGCAGAGTAAACAAGAAGGAGGTGGAGGCGTCCATGGTGGTTCCCGAATTCGTCCGTGGTTCTACACACGCGCACACAACACACATACACACACAATTGAAAAAAAAAAAAAAAATTTAGGGGCTGGAGACGTGGCTCAGGAGTTAAGCCTCCGCCCTGCAGGCGGAAGGTCCTGAGTTCGGATCCCAGATCTCACGTATAGATGCCAGGCGGAAGCAGCGGGGGCGGCCTGCGCTTCTGGTCCTGGTAGGGCGGAGCCTGTGAATCCCGGGGCAGAAGGAGGTGGAGGCGTCCATGGTGGTTCGCGAATTCGTCCGTGGTTCTACACACACACACACAGACAGACACACACGCGCACGCACATACACATACATATGTACACAGTTGAATAAATAATAATAATAAAAAATTAAAAAAAAAAACTTAGGACTATCGTAGATTTATCAGGCCCCTTTCATGAGTGACCTGAATTCTAATATTTATCTCTTTGACTTCATTAATTTGTCAAAAACTATCTCCAATCTTTTTTGACCATTACTCTGAAGAATTACCTAACATGTCTCAAAAATAATACTAAATTCCAGCTATCTCTAGTCTTAATTCCTTCAATTTCTCACTATTTTAGTCTCCTATGCTTTTGAAAATTGAATTTGTTTACTTTTATATCTGTTTAGTTCTCATACTGTATATTTATCCACTCTTACTGAAAGAAAATGTCAAGTCATTAAGATGGCTGTTCTTATTTTTAAAAAAATTTTTGAGACAAGGTCTAGGTATAGCAGGTTGGCCTGAAACACATTATGTAAAAGCTGAGAATGACCTTAAACTCTTGATCTCCCTGCCTGTGCCACCTTAGTGCTGGCATTACAGGTGTGTGCCCCTGCAACTAGTTTATGTGCTGATGGGAGATTGAACCCAGGGCTTTGTGCAAACATTTAAACAACAGCATTGTACCATAGCCCTCATATGTGTGTGTGCATGTATGTGTGTATGGGTGAGAAAGATATGTATTTGTGTGTGTGTTTCTATGTGTGTGTGATTCATGAGTGTGAGTATGGGTGCATGCGTGCGTGCGTGCATGTTTGTATGTGTATGCAAGTTGGCCCGTGTCATTGTGCACATATGGAGGTGAGAAGACAACCTTCAGGTTTCATGTTGTTTGACACTACTACATCAGCCAGATGACTGGCCCTTGAGCTTCTGAAGATTGTTCCATCTCCACCTCCCATTTCTCACAGGTGCACTGGGATTACAAAATACTTGCATCACTGCCTCTGGCTCCCTAAAATACATTTGCAAATTACCGAAATCGCTGACTTCAAAATGACAGAGATGGCTCAGGGGTTAAATAAAGTCTTTGCCTCACAAGCAAAAGGACCTGAGTTTAGATCCCCAGATCCCAAGTAAAAATGTCCATTGGGCTGTACTTCCTTCCAGCCCTGCAAAGTGGTGTCTGGGGAACCTCAGATCAAGGAGGTAGAGCAATCCAGGATGATTCCTGATGTTACCCTTGGGCCTCCACAGGCACGTATGCTCAAGTACCTCTTTTGCACACACACACACACACACACACACACACACACACACACACCATTTATTCGTACATCAGATAATTTTCTGCACTCACTGGATATGAGTGGCACGGATACACATCAGTGTATTCATCCTGGAGAGAAGCTCTATGAATATAGTGACCTCAGGAGAAGTTCCACCAAAAAGAGACTTGAACATCATGAAAGGGGAAAAAAACAAAAGTTTGAATCTTATCATATACTAAGAACCCATCCTGGAGAATAATTGGAATTCTTTAATTCACCAGCAGATTTCTACTAAAAAGAGACAGAATCTTGTCTGTTAGTGTCAGAATAGTTTCATACAGAGATGAGCCTTCGGTATCCCCCATTTATACATGAATGAAATAGATTACTTCCTAAATGTGAAGCTTACAGAAGTCAGAACTTATGGCAAGTTATTCCATCTTCCGAGGAAACCTCATGAATATTGTATGCTGGCTCTGCTTGTCTGGGAGTCACACCTCACATTACATCAGATGAATAATTGAAAATAAGTTTTCTGATGGAAGCACTTTTCTTGCGTGTTCTTAGTCTCATTAATAAGAGAATTTAAAGGGGCTGGTGAGATGGTTCGGAAGTTAAGCCTTTCCCTCACAAGCAAAAGGACCTGAGTTCATATCACATCTAAAAACACCGGGGGGTTATGGTGGCAGCTTGCACCCCACCTTGGAGGCAGAGCCTGGGAAAACCCAGAGCAAAGCAATAAGGAAAATAGAACAACCCAGGATGATTCCTGGAGTCACCCTTGTACACATGCCCACACATGTATAGATTCACATACACATACACAGCTACACCTACACACCCACGCAAAAATAAACTACTTTAAAAATGAACTCAGAAGGGGCTGGAGAGGTGGCTCAGGGGTTAAGCTTCTGCCTTGCAGGCGGAAAGTCCTGAGTTCGGATCCTAGACCCCAGGTATAGACACCGGGCGGAAGCGGGGGCGGCCTGTGTTTCTGGTCCTGGTAGGGCAGAGCCTGTGAATCCCAGACAGAGTAAGCAAGAAGGAGGTGGAGGCGTCCATAGTGGTTCCCGAATTCGTCCATGGTTCTATATACACACACAGACATACACACACGCACAATTGAATAAATTTAAAAAACAAGCAACACACAATAAATAAAATAAAATACAATAAATGTTTAAAAAAATGAACTCAGAAGAAAACTCAAGGACAATCAGAATTAAAGAGGAAAACAAACGAAAAAGCAGTAGCAAGACTGCAAACCGCGTAAGGGGTCTGGGAGGAAGGACAGGAGAGGAGCTGAGTGACTTTAAGAGCACAAGTTTTGTTAGAGAACGAAACCTGCAAGGATTGGGGAGGAGGATCCCCTAACTCCCAGCGAGAGATCTAGTCCCGCCTGTCACTCACAAACTTCGACAGAAAGGATAGGGAAGGGAGAGCAAGAAGGAGCCAAAGCAGTTTAAAGTTTTTAAACAGTTTTCTTTTTTTCTTTCCTTTTCCTGCCATCAGACCTGGCCATGAAGGTGTCAGGGAAATGGAATGGGGAAAACCGAAGGAATGTAGGGTGATCAATAGAAAACCCTGGTGGAGGCTGGGAAGACAGCTCAGTGGGTCAGGTGTCTGAAAGTCTGGAGACTGGAGTTTGATCCCCAGATGTCTGAATTGTAGGGAGGAGAGAACTGACTTAAGATGTCCTTTGACCTTCAGGCAAGCACCATGGCATGTATGTGAACATGTGCGTGCCTTCTTGCTCTGCCTCTCTCTTCCTCTCTGTCTCTCAAATACATAATAAGAATAAATGGAATGTTAAATGAAAAAAAAAATCCTTGGTGGCTTACCCCAGTATTGGACTGGTAACATTGCTAATGGATTGCCAGTTGGTGTAAGGAGAGGAATTGATAGAGGTTTAGGGACTTGAGAGTTCATTTTCTCAATAAAGTAACGCATTATTAAATGAGAAAATGAGTGGAGCATATTTACATTTATAGGTCTGCCTAGAGTACAAGTGGACACATGGCGGAGAGGTTAAGAGAAAGAGCAGAAAAGCCCTGACTATTATGGAAAGCAGATTTAGATTTTAGAAATGTATACAAAATTAGAGAGAAAGAGATTCACTCTTTCAGCTTAAAGCTCCGAGAGCATGTAACAGAACCTCTGTTCTGCTTTCGGTCTGGGCCTTGCTTGAGAGAAGGGCCTGAGAGAGACCTCCTTTGGGAGGGAAAGGACACATTCCTTCCCCCTCCTTGGCAGGCCTCCAGGTGGCTCAGGATCTCTGAAGGGCGTACTGGAGTGGACTCCTGACCAGGCGATTGATTGACATCCCCAGCTGAATGAAGACTCCATTCTAGTATTTTGGACAGATTGGAAGTGGGGTCTGGTCCCTAAGAAAATCACTGCAGATGGACGGATACTTCCTGGTGATTAACCCCGTTATGCGCGATAAAGCAGGACGGACAGCAATGTGGGCTGGTTCCACAAAAGGACAAGAACGTGGGAAAGCAAGGGAGCTAAGTTTTATAAATGAAACAGTTGCGTGGTGGAATAGTGTCAAGGAAAAAGGTGAAAAAGCCCATAGTAACTAAGAAAACATATCCAGGTTTGGGTGAAAGAGAAGAAGGAGGAGGAAAAAGAAGAAAATGGAAAAAGAAAAAGGAAGAACAGAAGGAGCAAGAGGAAGATAGAAAGATAGGAAGAAGAGAAAGAAAAAAGAGGAGAGGAAGGAGGTGGGAGATGTAAAAGAAGAAAGAGAAAGAAGAAAACACGTGTTATTTATTATTCTCTTGAGCTTTCAATATATATAGAGATTTTAATCTGCAAATGATAAGCACTACACACACTAGATTCACATTTACAATGGATGAAAGATAAAAGCCTGTATTTGTCCGCACTAAGGAAAAGATTCAGAAGCCTAAGTCTTAGGGTTAGGGTTAGGGTTAATGTTAGAGTTAGTGTTACTGTTACTATAAAATTAGTGTTAGAATAGTGTTACAGTTAGGATTAGTGTTATGTTTTGATTTAATGTTAAGGTTATGTAGTAGTTAAATTAGAATTAAAAATTAGCCACCAGCTAGTTAACAGGATGTCAGGAATGTGTTGCTTGCAAAATGTGCTTTCTGATCTTAGCTTCTGTGTCAACTGCTCGCTTTCGCTCAAGGTCACAGTTGCACTGTACATGCCAGGATTGCTGTTACCAAGTGGAGGCTGGATACAGACATAATGTGATTCAGTTTTTGTATCTTTAGGACAAGAACACAGTGTTTGTGCTTGACTATCATTACTGCCAATGTTTATGAAAAATATTGCTTAAGGTTACAAACATGACAGAATTGTTGTTACTAACTCAATGGCCAGACTGGATGTCCACAAATGTCCAATTTTTGCCTTTAAAAACTCTGTACCGGCTGCTTCAGTCTCTCCTGCGTGAGAGGTTGCTGGAGCCGCCCGGCGCGTCGTTAAATAAAACCTCATGCTATTGCAGCGAGAAGGGTCTTGGTCTTTCTCTCGGTGGCCTCGTTCCTGACTGAAAGACGGGGGTCTTTCATTTTGGGGGCTCGTCTGGGATTCGAGACCCCCGAGAGATTGCCCCAACACCGGCCTCGGAGGTATGTGAGCGCTCCTGTCTGTGTTTACTTGTGCTTTGTTTAAGTCTGTGTCTGTTTGTGTTTGATACTCTGTCTGTTTGTTTCCTCTTCTGAGGTTTGGGGCGGTCAGAAACTGCGAGACAAACGTGTCATATTGCAGAGACCGTGAGGGTCCCGGAGGACGCTCTGGACTCTCTGTAGGGGAAAGGACAGAAGTGTCCATTCCCCATCTGGTTTTGTCTAATCTGCTGTCTGTAGTTTGTCTAATCTGCAGTCTGTAGTTTGTCTGATCTGCAGTCTGCAGTATTTGTGTCTTGTCTATCTTGTCTTGAATCACTAAAAGGATATTAGGAAAAGAACCCAAAATCTGAGTGTTGAGGTAGAAAATTTTGCCTGTGATGATAAAGAGTTACTTAAAATGTTCTAACTTGATTGGTTACTTGGATTTCTTATAATATGTGGGTTTTATGTTTCAAAATAACAAGCTGTGGCCACTATAAATTTCATTGCGCGCTTATGATCACATTTTGGTTTTTGACTCTGTTTACTATTTGGCATGCTCAATTTAAATGCATGTGCACACTTAGGAATAAATCATTTTGATAACGTTAAAAGGCCTGAGTACGTACTGACCAAAATATCTTGTTTTATCTTGAAGCTTCACAAAAGGTGGCATTGTGTTTTTACCTAGGATCTGGTAACATCACTTTTGTAGTTCCTTTAAAAGTTTGTTTTCCCATGAGTAATACCAACATATCTAACAGCTAGAAAGGAAAACTGATTTCTGAAAAATTCATTGGAATTCCTTCATTCTCCTGGTATGTACGAGTTCCCTTTCTTGGGGACAAATCTGCTTTCTAATTCCCTGTTCCCAGGTGTACTCCTGTGTTCTGCTATATAATGATTTTTAAGATAAGGTCTACTGCCTCTTTTAAAGGATATTTCTTACAGGATAACTAATGTGAAAACAGCAGGAAACCATCAAATAGAAAAAAATATATATGTATAGTACCTAAAGAAGGTTTTGGGATGAGATATGTTACTTAGAAAGTTAAAGTATGTGCAGGAGGTTTATGAGTTGGTTACTTAAAAAGAATGTTAAAGTATGTTGTGAAGGTTTGTGAGATGTTAGAGTTATGAGAAGACTGAAAATAAGAGATGATGGTTAAAGAAAATATTATTTGTTATGTTTCTTCCATGTTATAAAACAAAAGATATTGAGCCTCAGAAATTAGAAATTAAGAATTAAGCTTCATGTATTCAAATGTATTTCAGTTGTCTGTTTAAAGTAGAAAATTGGTTACTTCTAAAATCCCAACTTCTCAAGGACAGTAGGGGAAGCTTACCAGTGGGGTCATAAATGAAAACTGGAGAAGTCTGAGACCAGGGCCCTCCCTGCCCCCAGGGAGGTGGCCAGCAGGAGAAACTGAGGCCCCGCCTCAGCTACAGCTTGGAACAGACTCAAGGCCAACTAGGGAGTTTCTCTAAATCTTGGACTTTACGGTAAAAGAGACTGTGCTAAACCAACCTCTGCTCACCTTTTGGAGCAGGCCTCTCTTGGAGGGGGAGGAAAAGGGCACCTGCAAAATGGGGGAGGGAATGTTTCAACCTCTGTATGAATGTGTGAGTGAGTGTCGGCCTGAGGTGGGAAATCTGTAACACCTCTGGCTCGAGTTTGTAGTCCCACGGCGAGATCCCTAAGATCTCTTAAAGCCACGGGATTCGATTGGGCCAGTTCTGCGTTTCCATGGTGATAACATACGGTCTAAGGTGGGATCGGATTAGAATCCAATCGCAAGTCACGAAACCGCTGAACCCACTATGGCCAAGTTATCACCCATGACTCTGCAAAGAGTGTGGCCAGACTGGTACTCGAATGATCTCTCCTGGAGGGATTCCCAACCTTTGTCTGTCTGCGTCGTGTGGTGGGGATCAATGTGACTCTAGCTCTTGGTCTACGTAGTACAGTGGGGATCAATGTGACTTTAGCTCTTGTTAGTCAATGGAAGGGAATTCCTAAAAATGTTTACCCTGAAGGAAAGTGTTTCAAGTCTGAGACAATGACTATGTTGTTTAAATAGCATAGGGAATACAGGAAGCTTCAGGCATGTGTGGACCATGGACTCTCCCCTTTTAGTGTCATCGGGTGGGGCTCTGGTGGCATTGGGTGGAGTGCTGGCCTCCCCGGACCACACCGTGGGCAGTGTCAATGGATGTCTTTGCTGACAACACTGTGTATATAGTGATTATCAGAACTCTGCTAAGCCACGCATCCTTTCCTCAAGTCCAGGTTCACTAATTGAAGCCAAAAGAGAGAGATTTCCCCTTCCTGTGTCCAGGGACTATCTAGAAATTGTGAATGCTTAGTTCTACCAACCTAAAAGAGGGTCAAGTCGTAGCATATTCTCAGACATGCCCTGTATACATCTTAGACAACAGATGATCCCAGGAAGATCTTTAAGTTATACTACCATCCAACTAGACAAACAAATGACAGAAAGTTGAGAGACTATAGAGCTGGACCAAAACTACCAGCTAGTAATTCAGGAAAAGCTTTGCCTCCCAATGCCCTCAAGACCAAGGTGAAACAGACAGGAATTTCATTTAGCTTCCATGTCAGCCAAAGTCCTCATCTGTCAGGGGGAAGTAAACTCTCATGTGGAGGACAACAGGGCTCTCATCTGTTGAGGGAAATAGGTCCCCGTCATCTGTAAGGGAGAGGTCGGCACCATCAGGAAGCTTTCATTTCTGTCTTGGAGATAGAATCCTTTGTTTCTGTTTGTCCTAGGACTTTAAAAATAGGACAGGTGACCTAGGACTTAGTATAAAAAAAGAAAAGAAAGAGAAAAAACCAGAAAGCAAAGAAATCAGAACTTGACATTTGTCTTAGGGGATAGGTTAAACAGGCACCCCAAGCAGATCAACCCAGGACCCCTCCAGACAGGGGACAGGTGGAAAAAGATGCTTCGAATATGACCAGACTGGGCGCTTTGAGACTGTTGTGAGCACAGAAAGCTTTCATGTGGCCTATGTCCCAACTATGGGAATCTCCACTGGAGGAAGATTGCCCCCTGAACCCCAGGGCCCAGGGGTCGAGTGAGCTCTCTGGTGGAGACCAATGAAATGGCCTGAAGCTCTTAGCTTCCCTCCGATGGGAAAAAGGAGTTTGCCACTGATATCCAGCAAAAGGAAGCCCAAAAGTGCCAGGCTGAGCATCTCCTGAGAACCTTGGGTTTAACGTGCAAATGGGAAGCCTCTTTGTTTCTATGTTAATAGACAAGGGAACACAAAATTCTAGTGCTCAACTTCCTTCCTAGGCTTTTGTCAACTTTTGATTTTACTAAAATGTTTAAGATCAAGAAAATGACAGGCTCATTGCACTCACAAAGTAACTACTGAGATTCCTTATATGCTTAATAGTGATGCTTTTTAGGCATTCCTTTGTTTACATGCCTGAGTGCCCGAATATTCAAGGTTTAGGCTTAATAGAATAAAATATTTTAGCACTGCTATAAAGTCATCCACGTGGCTCTGGTTTTAGACGCACCAAAGGTATTAGAAGAGAAAATCATGGATTACAGAAAATGCCAGATAGCATGTAACAAAAGTCTGCAGTTTAAAGACCCTAAATGCTGCATCCTTATCCAACCATTCTGATGGATAAGATTCCAACCTGATAAGATATTATTTCAAGGAAACATTTTCTGGAGAAAAGACATGGCTTTATTTAAGAGAAATAAAAAATGTAAAAATTGCCAGGTCTTGGTGTTTCTTCCCAGTTCAGGCCTAAAAAGCCTGTTCCCTGGGGAAGGTCACTGTAACTCCATGGGCAGGTGCTAGGAATTTCTTGGTATGTCACAATAACGTCCAGGGACAGGTGCTAAACATTCTTTCCTAGGTAATTTACATTTTGCCCCGGGCTGGTGTGAGCCCCCAGGTCGAGCCCGCCTGGACCCCTTCTGCCCCTGCCGCACCCCTCTCCACCCTGGCCGCGCCCAAGTGCAGGCGTTTGGGCTCCGTGGTTGCTGACCTCCTCTACTAGAGAGATTAAGAAAACTGGAGTGGTGTTTGACGCCAGCTTGTTCCTGCTGCTTTCCTTGACAGTATTCAGCATCGTGAGTGTGACGGCCTACATTGCCTTGGCCCTGCTCTCTGTGATTATCAGCTTTAGAAGGGTATGATCCAAGCAATCCAGAAATCAGATGAAGGCCACCCATTCAGGGCATATTTGGAATCTAATGTTGCTAGATCCGAGGAATTGATTCTGCTCTCAGTCATGTGAACTGCACCATAAAAGAACTCAGGCGCCTTTTCTTAGTTGATGATTTAGTTGATTCTCTGAAGTTTGCAGTGTTAATATGGGTGTTTACTTATGTTGGTGCCTTGTTCAACGGTCTGACACCACTGATTTTAGCTGATTTCACTCGTCAGTATTCCTGTTATTTATGACTGACATCCCAAGTGCAGATAGATCATTACCTAGGACTTGCAAGCAAGAATGTTAAAGATGCTATGCCTAAAATCCAAGCAAAATTCCTGGATTGAAACGCAAAGCAGAAAAATGAAAAGATGCTATCATAAGAGGAATTATTCTTTTAATAATTATATTGCTTAAGCTCACACTGGGACTTATAAAATGTTGGGGACACGTATAGTTAATTGTAAAATATGTTTCTTTCTGAAATCAAAAAGAGCTCAATCCTTCTCTGTATATTAAAAAAAAATGCAGTCTCTGTTACAAGTATGTGGGCTCAGCCTCTTGGCTATCTGGTGCACTATTATAGACTGGCTAGATTTGCAAATACTGAGAGAATATTTCTGTTAAGTGCCATTATCCTCAAGCAATGGGATAGGTTCTTGGAAAAAATGTCCTTCCTAAAAGTAAAGCTGTCACAGAAGTTTCAGTAAACGGGTCCAGATTCACTAAGCCAAGAGAGTTGTTTTTGTTCTCCATTCTGCTGACTCCTTGCCTCACCTGATCCAGGGGAGCCCTGGTCTTGAGGCTGCAGCTCTGGCCTGAGGCACCCAAGAAAGACAGTTTATGCTATAGAATTAAAACCAGAGACATAGGTTGGCAAAAAGTTTAATAAAGTTTTTCCCTTGTCCTAAAAGGTTGCCTAAAGTTAAACTCAGTGCTTGACAGAGAGAAAAAGCAATGGCAAACTTAAGAAGTAAACTAAGAAAAACAGCAAAACTCCAGGTGTAGCTCCAAAGTAGCTCCATTAGCTAATCAATGCTGGCTTTTCATTTAGATCAGAGAAATGGTGCTACATCCCGTTGGTCCCCCAAAAGAAAAAGACTTATGTTGCTTTATTTTTCAGAATGAAAAAGGAGGATAATTTAGATTGCTCTGTACAAATAATCAGTTCACATTGTTTTGGACAGGTTTTAAAATATGATCTACAGTAGCCAGAGGAAAAAGGTCTCCTTGGCTTTTACACCTTGTAAATGTGTTCTTTTACTAACTCCTGCTTGCTTGTACCCACAGCAAGACTGCTGAGCTTGTTCGGTTTATCTCATGTGCCTTCCCAATTACAATGATCTGGTCCTTCTATAGATTCTGGAGACTCAATTTGCCTGTGTTTTGTGTCTTTTAAACCAACCTTGAGGTAATAAAGCCATCTATCAAAGACCTCTAGACCAGCCCAGCATTTCATAGATGAGAATGTCAGACTGCTCTTATTTCCTTCGCCCCGATTCAGCAGGAAGCAGCCAGATCGAATCATCGCCCTTTATCCCCAGAGCAGTCTGAATTCTCAAATAGGTTTATGGGAAAGTGAGGCAGGATTAGAGCAGCTATGCTGGGATGGGTCTCTCAAGGTCTTTGGAATTCTGAAGAGACATCTCCTACTGCTGGAATCGCCTGGAAAGAACACCCCTGCTGAAAAACTGACTCCAATCCTCCCAGAAATTTACCGCAAGAACTGTGACTAACACTCCATGATTGGAGTGTGCCTATAGAAAAGGGGGGAATGTTGGACCCTGAGACCCTCGCCCTAAAATTCACAAAGCAGGCTGGTTCAGGCCCACAGTATAGCTCTTGCTTGTAGTCATTCAGGCATCCATTGTTTATAGCCATCCAAGCATCCATTGTTAGTCATTGCTTAAAATTATGTACAGCCTTGAGCTTTTTACAGGTATTTCCCCACCCCTTAAGACCTCCAGCCCTTCAGTTCTGGAAAAGCAAGTTTGCACAAAAGGGAATTCCATCAATGAATGTCACCCAGAATGAACAGCCTGCGGTTAAGCAGGTGGACTGGAACGATCACCAAGAGCCAACTCCACCCGAGCTCTTGCCGACCAATGACTGTAAAGGTCATAGAAAATTCCTCAGCTAAGCAACCCCCCCTACCCCAAGACCCCTTAAAAACCCCTTGCCCGAGCTGCTCGGGGCCGCTTCAGTCTTTCCTGCGTGAAAGGTTGCTGGAGCCGCCCGGCGCGTCGTTAAATAAAACCTCATGCTATTGCAGCGAGAAAAAAACAAACAAACAAACAAAAAAAACTCTGTACCTCTGTCCCTTAAAGCTGCCACCTCTGACTGGGATCTCAACTCCTTGATGTGCTGACGCGTATCGACTTAATGAAAACATCTTCATTTGATAAAGTTTCTGGTGTTAGTGTGTTAAAATCTGTGAGTGACCCCCAGATCCACAACAGTTAGGTTTAGGGTCAATAGGGGCCAGCCGCATAGCTCAACAAAGTAAGGTGCCTGCTTGCAAGTTTGATCTCTGGAAGCCCATATGGTGGAAGGCGAGGAAGTTATCCTCAACTTCCACATAGTACCGTGCATGCATGAGGGTGCTGTCTAATTCTTAAAAAAATAATTAATTACTTAGACACACACACATACACATATACAAACACACACACACACACACACACACACACACACATACACACACACACAGAGAGAGAGAAAGAGAGAGAAGCTGTAGAGTCTGACCAGCTCTTCTGGGGGCTTGAACCCTGGTTGTTGGGTTTTTGAGCAGGCACCTTATCTACTATGCTATGTTAACGGCTCAACAATTAATTTTTTTAAATGCTTACTATCTATATGAAAACGAACATGTTAGAGTGGTTGAGAAGGCTGTGAACGGAGCTTGTTTTAGCACTTACTCAGTAACTGATGAATCAATCACACGTCTATCCTCAACACCTTGTATTTCAGAAGCACCAAGTTCCTTTCTTTGTTTTAGGGTGATATTAGCTATAGGAAAAAAGGCTTATGTAAGGTTTATACTAAAGAAGGGATTCAGAAGCATGTGACTCGGGCTTAGAGTTAGGTTAGAGGTTTCTTTATATTTATTTATCAGATAGAGAGACAGAGAGACAGAGAGCTGAGAGACAGAAAGACAGAGAACATGCTTGCTGTGGCGCATGTGTAGAGAACAATTTTTGGAAGTCAATTCTCTCCTTCCACCACGTGGGCCTCCAGAGGTTTGTGCCTTACCCACTCATCAGTTCCAAAGCTAAGGTTATTATTTTCTGTTATATTCCTTTTTTTTGTTTTTGTTTTTGTTTTAAGAAAAAAAGGACAGGAAGTTGGAAAAGAGACATGTTGATGGGATGTCCCAGGGGATTGGAAGGATGAAGGGGGAAGATATGCTCAAAATGCATTATATACATGTATAAAAATTTTAAATAAAGAAAAAAATATATTGGCTCAGTGGAAGTTTTGTGTGACCATTAGTATCTGGTACCCATTGAGTTAAAGTTCATCCGAGACTCTGCAGGAAGCCTCTTTCAAACGCAGGGGTCTCAGTTTTCTGTATCAATACCTTGATTGACCTTGACCTCAGAAGAATCATGCATCCAGCCTTAATACTCTGTACTTTTCTTAGTTCTTCCTCCTGTCAATATTCACTATGTGTAAAGTGGATGGACCACTCTTCTTACTAAAGAAGAGGTACACACATTCCTTAGTACTTACCATGTTATAATCTCTTTTTAAATTTTAATTTGTTTTGTGTGTGTATGCATGTGCCCATGGAGGCCTAATGATGACTTCAGGAATCATCCTGGATTACTCTACCTTGCATTCTAGCTGCTCTGTGACTTCCCCGGCTCCTCTTTCCAAGGCCGGAAGTACAGGCCATTGGCATTTCTGCTTGGCAGTTTTTTATGTGGCACCTGGGAATCCAAACTCAGATCTTTCTGCTTTTGTGGCAAAGGCTCAACCCCTGAGCCAGTTCTCCAGCCCCAAAACGCTATATTCTCTATGCATAAAAGAAGCATGTTAGAGAATTCACAAACTATTCAAAGAATATAAATGAGGTTATTCTTTGCTTCCATCACTTTGCATTCAGAGGCCCAATATTGCTTCATAAGTTGATATTCACTGTGTGTAAAAGGGCACGGAGCAGGCCTGGGCTGAAAAAGGGTTTCGGAATCCTAAGACTGTGTTTACTTCTTCCACTCTGAACAAGTGGTGGGAGGTATATCTTACTTCCACCACAACACAATCTGCTTCATACACAAAAATTCCTTAGTTCTAAAAACCGCTACATTTTCTGTGTGAAAAGATTAAAAAACTGACTCAAAAGAATACGAGTAGGGTTGCTCTTGGCAGATGCTGAGAGAACTTTGCTTTCCAGAACCATGAAGCTAGTCTCAATATTTGTGCCTTAGAAGCACACATTCCTGGGCTGGAGAGATGGCTCAGAGGTTAAGCCTCTGCCTTGCAAACAGAAGGTCCTGAGTTCGGATCCAAGATCCCACATACAAACACCAGGCAGAAGCGGAGGCGGCCTGTGCTTCTGGTCCCGGAGGGCGGAGCCTGTGAATCCCGGGGCTGAGCAAAAAGGAGGTAGAAGCAGTCCACGATGATTCCCGAATTCACCCTTGGTTCTACACATACACACACACACACACACACACACACACACACACACACACACAACTGAATAAATAATAAAAAAGATGTATTAAAAAAAAGATTGCATTCAGTTTAAAAAAAAAAGCAGCACACATTCCTGGACTGGAGAGATGGCTTAGGAGTTAAAGTGTTTGCCTAGCAAGCAAAAGGACCTGAGTTCAGATCCTAAGGTCCATGTGAAAATACTGAGTGGTGGTGTCCTGCAATTCTGGCCTCAGAAGATGGAGCCTAGGAAACCCCAGAGCAAAGCAGGAAGGAGGTGGAGCAATCCAGGAGGCTGGTTCCCAATGTCATCTTTGGGCCTTCACAGGCTCACACACTCAAGTGGCCTCTTGTACACACACACACACACACACACACACATTTTCGAGTGATTCTTAGGGAGATAATCACTTAATGAAAGGACCATATATTAGGTCTGGGCTAAGGAAAGGTTTCAGAAGCCTAAGACTGTTTACTTTTTCCACTTCGTGGCAGAAGTTAGTGTGAGGTATTCCTCACTTGCAGTTACAAGATGTTTTGTCTTCTAGACATTGTGAGGCAGGAAAGCATAAGAATAGCTTAGGAGCCTCAGACCCCCATTTAGTTTGGGATAAATACTACTCCCCCCAAACCACAGTTCTCGAAATGTACTTGGTAGCTTAAGTCCTTTACCTGTATTGTACCATGCCTACACACCCTTCTCTGAACATTGCACTTAGCAATCCTGGGTCACTACCTGCATTGAACTGTGTATATACACTCCTGTCTAAACAATGGAATAGGTCTTTCTCCCTGATAACTACCAAACTTGGTTCCTATTCAAAGGTATACCCAGCACATCCTGATGAAAAGAATGTTAGAGCCCATCCGGCCTAAACTGGTTTTGGGAGCATACACAGTATGCAAACTGTGTTCGTCAAGTAAACCTTTTACTATCCCATGCCTATGCATAACCAGGCACGCATATGATCAAGATCAGATACATTGTGGGAAGGTACATGCTTAACAGAAAAAATGATCAGGCTGGAGGATTTCTAAATGCTTAAGCCTTTGCCTTAAAAGCAAAAGGGCCTGAGTTTGGATTCCCAGAGCCTGAGAAACCCCATAGCAAAGCAGTAAGATGTAAGAACAATGTAGGATAATTCCTAGTGTCATCCTTGAGCCTTCATAGACACCTTCTCAAGTGTACTTGTGCACATTCACCCATGTGCACGTCTACCCACCCATATGCAAACACACACACGCACACACAGAGGCTGCCCATATATACATGAAAAGAAAAATGCTAAAAATAAGAAAAAGTCTAAAAATAAGAATATGAGGTGGCTCAGGGGTTAAGCCTCTGCCTTGCAGGTGGAAGGTCCTGAGTTCGGATCCTAGACCCCACGTATAGACGCCAGGCAGAAGGGGGGGGCGGCCTGCGTTTCTGGTCCTGGTAGGGCGGAGCCTGTGAATCCTGCGGCAGAGTAAATAAGGAGGAGGTGGAAGCGTCCCTGGTGGTTCCCGAATTCGTCCGTGGTTCTACACACACACACACACACACACACACACACACACAATTGAATAAATAATAATAAAAAATTAAAAAAAAGAAACAGCAGAAGTCCTGAATATTAGGAGAAGAAGCATATGTAAAGGAGAGGAAAGGAAAACTATTGCCCTGTGAGCTAAAGGCTCTGAGCAAGTGACTTAGAAAAATTGCATCTTGGAGGTCTCTGCTTCTGCTTGTGTCTTGCAAGGGCGGAAGGATGGGGGAGGGCTGGGAGGTGGGTTGGGGACCAGGAAGACTCCGCCCATCTCTTGGGTTTGCCTTCATGTAGACTTGCTCTCCACCTCTCCTCCCAGCCGCAGTCGATGGGATTTACCAGCTTTCCTGCTGTTATTTTTCTCTTCAATTCGAAGTATGGCACCGATCCTTCCGGGCACTTCCTTCACACATCTGTCCTCAATACGTCGTGTTGTAGACGAGATCGGGCAGATTCAGAGTAGAATGACCATAAACAATACCTTGTTATAGAAGCACACATTCCTTGGGGCTTCATAGGCCTATCACTGTATTTGTTGCTTCTGCCCAATGAAAGAAGTTAATGTTCATTCCATCTCACTTCCATTTGGCGGGTGTCTGTTTTTCATAGTGGACACTGCTTGGAGCTACTGTCCGAATCGCTTGAGCAAACAACTCATCATTAAACATGATGTCTTTACAGGCCCTGTGTAATGGTGAGTCTCAAATACCACCCCGACACCTAAGAGGTGGGTTTCTGGGCACACCCAGGAGGAATTATCTAGTCACGGCAGGCCTCTGGGGGCAAGCCTGTTCGAGATGGTCTGGATTAATTAAAGTGGGAGGAACCTGTTGTGGGTGGCATGTTCCCAAGAGAGTATGAAGAGGTGGAATGTGTAAAGATGGAAAGTGCAGGCAGGCAGTCAAAGCACGAAGCTCTAGTCCTACGCCTCTGCTCTTCCGTGCCCACGATCTGACGGTCCTTCAGCTCCAGTCGCTGACTTGACGCTCCTGCCACTATAACCTGGAACTGGGAATAAAACCTCTTCCTCTCTTACGTTGTTTGGGTCACACATTCAGTGCCGCATCGAGATAGAAGACAGAACATCCTGCTTCCTTCCCACAATGAGCAGGGAGAGAAGCTCCCCGGGGTGAGGGTCGGTGCATCAAGCCGGCTCCCTCTTGAACCAGTGAGAAGTGGGCAAGTGGGCACCTGCGGAGTCCACGGAAGTCAGAAAACTATGGTTTAGAAAGTACCAATTGCGGGGCTGGAGAGGTAGCTCAGGGGTTAAGCCTCCGCCTTGTAGGCGGAGGATCCTGAGTTCGGATCCCAGATCCCACCTATAGACGCCAGGCGGAAGCGGGGGTTGGCCTGAGCTTCTGGTCCTGGTAGGGCGGAGCCGGTGAATCCCGGGGCAGAAGGAGGTGGAGGCGTCCATGGTGGTTCGCGAACTGGTCCGTGGTTCTACACATACACAGACGCACATGCGCACAGTTGAATAAATAATAATAATAAAAAATTTAAAAAAATGAGCAACTATGAAAGATAACAATAAAAAAAAAAAATAAAGTACCAATTGCGGGCTGGAGAGGTGGCTCAGGAATTAAACCTCTGCCTTGCAGGCGGAAGGTCCTGAGTTTGGATCCTGACCCCACGTATAGACACAGGATGGAAGCAGAAGCGGCCTGCGTTTCTGGTCCTGGAAGGGCGGAGCCTGTGAATCCCGGGGCGGAGTAAACAAGGAGGAGGTGGAGGCGTCCATGGTGGTTCCCGAATTCGCCCTTGATTCTACACATACACATACATACACACTTGTGCACACACACACACACAATTGAATAAATAATAATAAAAAAAAGAAAGTCCCAATTGCATTCGTAACTTCTATCATTTTTCTCCAGGAGGCAGTTGCTGATAGAAAGCATTGCGATTCGTGTAGGTGGAGGAGGAACCCGGGGGTCATCCCTGTAGGACTGGGGAGGAAGTAGGACCCCCTGCAGAGGGGATTGCGGCTGCGCTGCACAGACTGGCAGACGCGGGCAGGCGGCGCTGGGTGCGGCCGGGGAGAGACGTGGCGATGAACCCGAGAAAGGCACAAATGACAGAAAAGGCCTGGACACCCCTGACTGTCGGACCCCCGTGAGGGGCGAGGCGTGCAGGATATACAAATTCGCGGGGCGGCTGGTGCTGGGGACACAGGTCTTTCGACTCCCCACCTTTCCCTGCTCTTCTGCCGGCTGCCGTGCTCCAAGTGCTCTGCTGGCTAATAGCCCATCTGTTTCTACCTCTCGGGTCACGCGAACCGGGCATCCCCGCGGCTGCGGCGGAGTCCGACACCCCGAGATCGCAGCGCGGGGGGCGGGCCGGGGAGGAGCCGCCGGGCGCCGGGGCGGAGGCGGAAGCCCCGGGACGCAGCCCCGGGACGCGGAGGAGCAGCGCGCGCCATGGCGGCGGCGCCCGCGGTGCTGCTGGTGATGGGCGTGAGCGGCTCGGGGAAGTAGGTCCGCGCGAGCCGGGGGCGGCTGGAGCCGGGAGGCGGCGGGGGTCACCCCCGCGAGCCCTGGGGGGCCGGAGCCCGGGATCCCTCGCAGCGGCCGAGCCTTGGCCGGCTCCTGCGCTTTTCCCCAACCCGCAGCCCAAGAGCCAGACCTGGGCTAGTGGGAGACCAAGGCGCAGCGCGGTTAAAACGCAGAGGTTGTGACCCTCGTAGCCAGTATCCAGAGTCAGGAAAGACCCTTGTAAAGAGGCCGCTAGGACAATAGACGCCATCAACGCCGGGAAGGACGACCAGACTCCTCTAAGCCTGGAGTCTGGTGGTCACAAGTGCCAGAGACTGGAGACATCTTGTTAGGACGAACTGGAAGGGTGTAAAACCCAAAACCAGGAGACAAACCTTGCCCAGGGCTTATCCAAACTTTGTCGCCAGGCTGGGCGGATGGCCGTCCTCTCGTGTGAGTTCTAGGACGTTTCTGATTAGATTTTGAAAACTGAAGGTGACTCTGAAGGGTATAGTTGCCTTACTTGGATCAAGGTACCAGTTTAAACTGGAAGATAATATTCACGTGGAGGATGGTTGCATAGCTAACAAAGAACTCTGGAAAAGGCACAGATTTTCCCCAACCTAGTGGGGCCAGTTTGTAAGTAAGGGATAGACCTTTGGCTTCCTATAGACCCAAATCCAACCATGCCTGAGTTCTTTACTGTGGCGGGGAAGGCTTAAAGGCCATCGACAAGTGGTTGGTTACCCCCATAACATTTATGTCCCTAATGCACCTATGAGCTCATCTGAGATGGGTTTTGTTATGTACCTAAGGCTGTCCTCAAACTCAAGATCCTCCTGCTTCAGCCTCCCAAGTGCTAAGATTATGCCTCAAAGCAAGGAACCTTAAACTGAAAGTGAAATGTGACAAGAGTCCAGAGTTGACGGATGAGTACTTGGCAAACATGCCGGTCCATTGGCTGAAAGAGCGCTTACTGAACACGCTCTTTGCCCAGTTCTGACACCACAAAACAAACAAGGAATTCAAAAATCTCCAGCTACTATATGATTTGTAGAAATTGGAGAATGATTGAAATTGGGTGATGGAGCAAGAGCTGAGTCCTAGGTCTGGTTTCCATAGCTCCCTGTCTTTGTGGCAGGTGAATGCAGATGCACTAAGAAGTGAGGAAATAAGCAATGTGTGATAGCTAGGCTTACAATGTGTGATTGTAACAAAACCAGATGATAAAGTGCAAAGGCCCTGCATAGGCAGCTTCTTAGGAGACCAGCAAAAGAGCTACCGTGGCTTAGTGAAGGGAGGGATGATAGGAGGTAAAGTTAGAACAAGTGAAAAAGTATCAAGTGGTTATATATTTGGAAGTATTTTCAGGGAAGATTCAAGAAGATGTGTTTGTAGACTGGATATGGGGTAATAAAACCGAAAGGAGAGTCAAAGATTTGAGACCTGGGAAACTGGGAGAAAGGAGTTGCTGTAGCCTGAACTAGGAAAACAGAATAGGTTTAGAAAACCTATTTACTATGCTCACGGTCTCTTCTCCACCAGAATAAGCAATGCTCTCTCTTTTGTCCATAGCAGTGCCTAGCCCATAGCAAGTGCTCGATAAATATCATGGACTTGAAAAATGAACAGAGTTACTTCAGCAGTAACAGTATATGCTTTCTTGTATTTTAACCATCTTAGTAAAGCTCTTTCAGCTTCAGGTGAAACAAGCTTAAATCTTTCAAATCTGTTTATTGTGTGCCACTTCCATCTCTTCCACTGCCCTACGGTCCTTTTAAGTTTGTTTTAGACCAATCCACCTGGACCCAACTGGGCCATAAAGTTTGGGTCACATTACTTAAATCTGACTTGTTTGTGAGTTCAGCACTCTATCCTGTTCCTGCCAGGATTCCTGGTGCATATTCATGAGTCCGGGTGTTCTGTATATGGAATAAGAACAGCGCAATTTTTCTTTCTCTTCTATCTTATTCTCGCCAGTCTACACTGGGCTCTCATAGATTATAAGTGATGGCCAACATGTTTACACAAGTCTATCTAATCTGAGGGCTTGTTTGGAGGTTTTAGAAGGGGAACGAAGCTATTCATGTATCCCTGACTGAAAAACGGGCCTCCTCTATTGGGGAAGGTTGTCCTCTTGCATGCAGGTTTGTGAGGGATACACATGGAGTGATAAATATCACAACCAGATCACCCTCATGTCTCTAATTTGATTTTAAGCATGGTTTCTGCTGTGCACCGCTCTGGCTTCATCAGCTGGGGAGTTCACCCCCCTTCTCTCTCACACACACAGGCAAAAATAATAAATAAATAAATAAAAAGATTGGCGAGATCATAGCTACTGGTCTCATCGTTGTCTCCTGGAAACTACCAGGTGATGGGTAGGTGCACTGTCACCTTGTGTGGCCTTTGGTGGAGTAAACACGGTGAAAAAGGTTTCAGAGTGTTTCCAGCCCTTTCCTTACAAGGAGCAGGTCTGTTTGGTACAAATGTGTCTTACATCTCTGATTTTTTTTTTTTAAACAAAATAGAGACAAGAGTGTTCAGTAACAGTGTCCAGGCAAAATGTGACTATCGTTTCACTTTCATTGTATAAGTGTACATTTTCCTGGTAGCTTCTAATTAAGAGAGGCAATGGTAGCTTCTCACGTGAAAAGAAAGGGGTTTCTTGGGCTGGAGAGATGGCTCAGGGGTTAGGACCATGCCTTGCAAGCAGAAGGTCCTGAGTTCAGATTCTGGATCCCACATAAAAAAGTCAGGTGGAAACAGTGGCAACCTATATTTCTGGTTCTGGAAAGAGGAGCCTGAGAAATCCCAGAGTGAAGCAAAAAGAAGGTAGAAACAATCCAGGGCGATTCCGGAGTCATCCTTGGCCCTCCACAGGAACACACAATGACTCCTACCTCCCCTCTCTCTCTCACACACACAGGCAAAAATAATAAATAAATTTAAAAAAAAGATTGGCAAGACCATAGCTAGTGGTCTCATCTTTGTCTCCTGGAAACTACTAGGTGATGGGTAGGTACCCGATAAAGATTGGCCGAACCAAATAAAGTGAACAACTCATGTGGGTCAGTTCCCTTGAGGCAGGCAGCTTGCTCTGGAGTAGTGGACTAGTGGCAGTCCCCCGTAGCTTCTGAACCCCAGTCCTGAGAACTTCTCACTACCACATGTTCTGTACAAAGAACCTTGAACTTATTTTTAACAAGCTGTAGCTATTATTGGGTCATTGACCCATGATCTTTAAGTGTGTCTCTTCAACTCCTAATAATTTTTCAGTTGTTTATGAGTCCTGGAACTACTGGCGCTAACTGGAAACTAAGTCTCTTATTAAACCTATCTCTCTAGGCTCTTCAGTAGAACTCTATCATTTTATTCACTCACCTTTTTTTTTCTCTCAAATGATAAATATGTACATAGAAGGGACCAAAACACTGATTCTTTGTGTTTGTTTCCTTTTTCTTTATCAGCACTGGGGAATTTTCATTTGTTTAGTATTTGATTAATTCACTCATGAGAGAGAGAGAGAAAGAACACAGCTGCGCAGCTGTGCTCCACAGCATGTGGTCAGAGGACAACTTTTCTGGTTGATTTCACCTTCACCATGTGATTCCTTGGGAATCAAACACAGGTCACCAGATTTGCAAGAAGCATTGTTGTGTACAAAATTCCGTATTCCCAAATGGAGAGATTGAGTCCGCTCAGGTGTAGTAGAAGCAATTTATTAAGGAACAATACCTGTGCTCATGTGGGACAGACTCCTGAAAACTCCCAGAGAGTCTGACCCCATTCTCCTTTGTAGCCAGGAGGGGGGGCAAGTTAACACTTTACATTTATTTACAACTAAGGTCAGTGTGATTATTACTAGTCTCCAGAGGTCATCTCCCACTTACCTTGCAGCCGCAAGGAGGATCCAGACATCTTGGCACCAAGGAGGTTGGGGATGGAGGAGGGGATTCACCTCCCTTACTCATTAATTTTTGTCAATTTAATCCTTCCTGTATCAGTACCTTTATCTGCTAAGGTATCCAGTCTCTCTCTCTCTCTCTCTCTCTCTCTCTCTGTATACACACTTGAATGTGTGTGCCTGTAGAGACCCAAAGATGATATCAGTACTTATCCCGTATTGCTCTGCCTCCTTATTGCTTTGCTCTAAGGTTTGCCAGGCTCCACCTTCAGGGTCAGAATTACAGGCTTGTCACCATTTCTGCATTTTTATCTGGGATCTGGGGATCCGAACTCATGTCCTTTTACTTTTGCAGCAAAGACTTTAATTCCTCGGCAATCTTTCCAGCTTCTTTTCCTCCATTTTCTGGAAATATGGTCTTGCTATGTTACCCAGGCTGATCTAGTGTTATCCATCCTCCTGTCTCCATATCCAGCTGAAAAAGTTTCAGGGTTTTAATTAGATGGGATACATTGTCTTTTGCTAACTGGCTATGTCTTCATTGCCATTCCTGGCCAAGAGTGAAGGTCAAGCTCTAGACCCCTAGGCCATGGGCATCTTTTAATGCATTTTAACATCATTGGTGACAGCCATGTTTCTCTGGCATCCCTTTGAAACAACAAGTGCTGCTACACACATGTTGGGCAAGTGCAGTAACTGGAACATCTCTCCTCTCCACAGATCCACAGTGGGCACCCTGCTGGCTTCCAAGGTAACCTGCCCAAGGCCTCCTAGTGCCTGTGCATCTCCCTGCTCCCTTCCCTTTCTTTTGCCCATAGTATTTAGCACATGCATCTCAGCATGTTTAGAACTACCGGAGCAATTCAGGTTTCTTCTTGGTGGTTGTGTTACCGAATCTGGAGTAACATCTGTATTTCAGTTGGGGCCAACCATCCTCAAGAAGTCAAAAAGAAATAAAAATAGCAGTAAAAAGCAGAAAAAGATTTGTTCAATGTGGCCATATCAGGAAGAGGATCCATTGCTACTTCAAGTCTTTTTTTTTTTTTTTAATGTGTCTACGTGTGTGTGCCTGCTAGAGGTCCAAGGGTGACATCAGGAATCCTCCTGGATTGCTGTACCTCCTTATTGTTGTGCTCTGAGGTGTCCCATGATCCACTTTACAGGGCTGGGATTACAGGCCGCTGCCATATCCACCACGCATTTTCACGTGGAATCTGGGGTCTGAATGCAGGTCCTTTGCTTGCAAAGCAAAGACTTTTTAACGGCTGAGCCATCTCCCCGGCCTCAGTCATGTCTTTGATGTGAGGTTTTGGTTTATATGGAGGGCAAGAACTATGCCTAGCTAAGCAGTTCTGCTCAAGGCATGGTTGTGTCTCACCGGGCTGGCTCCAGTCTCTTCAGCAAGAGGATCTGATACACTGTCAGCACCGAGCGAAATCTTTTCCTGGGAGACAAGTTCCTCCTCTGGTTGGCACCAGGTTTCAGTCTTTTCCTCCTCTTTTCTCTATGCATCAGATACTTATGAAAGTCCCAATTTCTTGGAGTTCATTGTTTTAGTAGTCTGATAGGCAGAATAAAGAGGCACAAGCATTTCTTGTTCTCGTGCCATTGGTTTACAGTTACCGACAGGGATGAATGAAAAAGGAGGCTGCTTCAGCCCAGGGATGGGAGTGATATTTTTCCTACACCTGCCTATGGAAGTACCTTTCTAGACTGTCACATGGGCCATGCAGCCTGCTATACATACCTTTCCTCTTGGTTCTTTTTTTCCTTTCATGTGTGTGCATAAGATGAGTGCATGAGTGTCTGCGTGTAGGTGAGTGTACATGCGTGTGGGTGTATGTACATAAGTGTACTTGAGTATGTGTACCTGTGGATCATCCTGGAATGCTTTTTTAAATCTTATTGTTGTGAACCTAGGTCTCTAAAGCCAGAGTACGCCCAAGCTCCTCCTTCCAGGGCTAGAATTACAGATGGCTCATCACACTTGATTGGCATTTTTTACATGGGATCTAAGGACCTCTTTGCTTGTGAGGCCAAATGCTTTAACCACTGAGCCAAATCCCCCCTCCCCTCTCTCCCTTTGTCCTTAAAGCTGGGATGGAAATTCTATGATGCAGATGATTATCACTCCGAAGAAAACCGAGTGAAGATGGGAAAAGGGATACCGCTGAGTGACCAGGTAACGTGGGCTACTGGTACCCAAGCACACATTCCATCTGCATGGTGCAGATGGTAATGCCTGCAGCACCGACTGGCCTAGGAGAGTCTTGGTGCCTAATGAGTCAGGTAGGCGGTCCAGAGATTCAGTTAGATAGCAGGTGCTGCTTCTCGTTGGTTCCAACCCTGAATATCCCTGTTATTTTGGCATGAATGCGAGTCCCTCTGCACCAGCTTGTACACATTTTAACGTGTAATCCCTAAGGGGACAGAGGCTTCCATCGTGCATGGAGGTTTGTCACCTGCCAGGCCCACACACCCCAGCTACTAGATTCTGGACCTCATCCAAGGCCTCAGTGATCTTGCAACTCAAATGTGGCCGCATTACTAAGACTCTTGACACTTCTATCTGGTTTTAGGATTAAATACGAAGAATTCCTAAAAAATGGGGAAAGGGCTCTGTGGGTAAAGCGTTTGCTGCGCAAGCATCAGGACCGGAGTTTGGATCCCCAAATCTCACCAAAGGGCAGACACATCCGCAATCCCCGCCCCCCCCACCAAACTTGAGAGGTGGGGATACCTGAGGATCTCCAGCAGCTTCCAGGCCAGCCAGCCTGGCTTTATGCAGATGGAGACCCAGTTCCAATCAAGCGGTAAAGCGGAGGAACGACACCTCCAGGTTGTCCTCTACCTCCACACGCATGCACATTCACAGACGATTGTGCTGCCCCCGGGGCTCTATATCCATGGGAGCCACCCAACCCCTCTCAGTCCCTCCTATGGTCATATGCCTCCTCATAGGACCTTTGTGTCATGTCCCCCCGCTGCCTGAAATGTGATTGCTCCTTCTCTGCGTGAACCTTGTGCACCTTTCATATCTCAGCTCCCAGGCCGTTTCTGAAAGGAAGCCAACCCAGAGTCCTTGAGAATCCACCACATGAAGGATTTCCTAGGAGTGGGTCAGGGTGAAAGGGAGGGGGTCATTGTATTGTGCTAACTTGTGGGCCTGCTGGGTTGTTACCCTGCCTTGCCCCAGCCTCCAGCTGCAGGGAGGACTTTAGAAAATACAGTCTTAGCTTTCCATCTCCCTTAGTGCAAACTCAAGAGTCGCTTAGAAAGATGAGTGTCAAGGGTACGATGGCAGTTAACTCATATGCAAAGTAGGAGTGAGTTGTAGGTTCTGAGATCACAGGCCTGGAAGGAATGTATTCATTACAGTAAGAGGTGTGTGAACATCAAAATTAGGGGAGACATTTACACAGACGGAGGAATACAAAAGAACAGTTTGTACTTTTATGAAAAGAGCCTCCAGTACTTGCCCAAGGTGATGTTTCTGTACAGAGACTTGGCCCTTCAACTTATGCAGGCCCGGGTGACTCAGGAAGCCAATATTTGTGACTATGATGGAGCTATGTTTCTATACAATTCACTTTGAGTCTGCTCTCATTTCAGGACAGGATTCCATGGCTGTGCAATTTGCATGACATTTTATGCAGGTAAGAGACCCCCGTCTCGACTATACAATGTAATATGGGCCAGGGATAGAAGCAGAGGTGAGACTTCTCAGTGGGACACGGACCCAACTTCCAGACCCAGACTAAAAAATCTTCCATGGCCCCGCAGGAAGAGTCACCAAGTTTTTATTTATTGTTATCGCGTGTTTGTATACACACACACACACACACACACACACACACACACACACACACACACACGCACTACATGTGTCCTGTGTCCCTCCTTTTATGTAGGTTCCAGGGATTAAATTCAGGTGATCCAGCAAGCACCTTTCCCTGCTGTACCATCTTACCAGCCCCTTGGGTTTATTGCTGATGATCTAGCTGCTGGATCAAGGTCTAACTTGGTCACAAGATCACAGGGAGGCCCCGTTAGAACTCCCCGTTCCGAAGAGAACATTCCATTAGCTACTCAGCCAGTTTTAACTTTCCACCTCCTAGCACAAGGAGTCCTTTTATTGCCCACAGATGACTGTTGGCCACATACTGCAGTGGTGGGTGCCCTTCTCACCCTTGCGTGCTCTCTAGCTGTGAGTTCTGGTGCGCTGGGTCATGCTACCTGTTTCTGGCTCAGGTTTTCTCTTTCTGTGCATCCTTGGAAACTTCTCACATCCTGCTCACTTCACTTATCCACACAGAGGCTATGCTCCATTCTCTCCTAACGTCTCCATCTTTGCACTGGCCATGCCTCCAGCCTTTCCTGCTGCACTACCAGATGGGAATGGGGAGGGCCGGTTATACGATGCAGACCACTGGACATCCTGCCAAGGCCTGAGCTAGGCTGTTTGCAAAGTTTGGATCCATGCCAGGGACCCCGTGTCTAGCACACTGAATCTGAACCATATCCTGCATCTGCAGTAGAGCCAACTCTTGGCACTCCTGCGTGCCAGGTACTGCAGCCAGCTTTGACCTTGGGATAGCTCTGAATAGTCCCATTTAACAGAACTGATATCCTGAGAGGTAAATATTTGGCCCAAGATTATTCAACTCACTAGTCAAAAATCTGTAACTAGAAGTTGAGAATACGCGGTTTCCTCTGTGTTTTTCTCCCACATTTTCTTTCCTAATCATACAAGCTCAATAGGTACCCCCTCCTCTCCTTCCTTCCTCCTCTCCCCAGTCATCCTCCCTTGCACTCTCCCCCTTCCTTTCACCCTCCTCCCTCTCTCTCCTTCTCCCAGTGCCTCCTCCTTCCTCCCTCTCATCCTGGAGCATCCTTTTGTGTAAATGCCAAACCTCCCCTTAGTCTTCCACCCCAGTGAGGAGTAAGGACTCAGTGGCATAGTCCTGGAGCCCCTTCTTGAGGTTGTTAGCATGGGAACTCTATTATGACTGTTAATCCCTTGCCTCTAAGGATCCTACTGCCTGGAGCCTTCTCCCCTGTGATTCATGCTAGACTTTGGGGGGGGGGTGTCATTGTCATGTCAGCCATTGTACAGGTCAGGCAAAGTCCAATTCTGGCTGCTGCAGCCCTAACTTGTGTGGAGTATCTTGCATATCATTGGTCCTCCTTATCCTTAGGCTCTTACAATCTTGCCGCCCCCTCTTCTGCAAGGTTCCCTGAGCTTTAGGATGGGGAAAGATTTGGCTGGTCTGGTTCCAGGCAAGTAGTGTAGGGTCTTTGGTGTTCTGAATTATGGTTTGTTGTTATTTTCAGTGTTGCTTTTCCTGCACCACCCTTGGCTCCATCCTGATTGGTATTGAAGGTCACCTCCTGAGGAGCAGGGAGTTCGCCCTAGTCCGGGTCCAGGGCAGAAAAGTTCATCTTTATTTTTAATTAACATTTTCTAATGGCCGACTGCAATTCCTCCACTAGAATTGATATTTGAAATATTCTCATTTTTAATATTTTCTAACTTATTCTTTAACAATTTTATACATATCCTAATATATTTTGACTATACTCACGATCCCCCTTTACCCTCTTTATCCCCCTCTACTCTCTCTGGGCCCCTTCTTTTTTCCCATCAAGCCCCCTCCTACTTTCCTGTCATTTTAAGGACCCATGGAATTTAATTAGGGTTGTTTGCATGTGCATGGCTGTGGAGTTATTCGCTGGAGCTGGGCAACTTATCAGTAGTTACACCACTGAAAAAAATGACTCCCTTCCCCCAGCAGCCATTAGTTCATAGCTCTTTGGCTAGGGGTGGGGGCCTCATGAGCCCTCCCTTCATCCATGTTGGACCGGCTCAGTCTTGTGCAGGTAACCCCGGCTGCGGTGAGGTCACGAGTATGAGCCCTGTCATGGACAGAAGGCATGTGAGGTCGCGAGTGCAAGAGCCCTGTCATGGACAGAAGACATGTGACAACATTCCTCCCCCTTCTCTGGAGGCCTTGTACATTCTTTCTATTTCCTCTTTCACGAAGTTCCCTGAGGCCTGTGGGCAGCCATATATAGATGTCCTGTTTAAGGCCAAGCAGTCGCCACTTATTCTCGGCACTCTGACCTCTTAGGATTCTGCATTAACTGCTGCCCACTGCAGAGA
Source organism: Typhlomys cinereus (assembly GCA_023101885.1). Classification (NCBI taxonomy): domain Eukaryota; kingdom Metazoa; phylum Chordata; class Mammalia; order Rodentia; family Platacanthomyidae; genus Typhlomys; species Typhlomys cinereus. The sequence goes on along the minus strand of JALPQD010000115.1, from coordinate 2,102,729 downwards.
GAAACTTCTCTGACCTAGGCTGAGGGTAGCGCTCATCTATGGGTCTAAACATAAATGTTTAGAAGACAGTTTGACATTCCTTTTAGCAAAATGGTGTCTTCCAATCCTTATCTTAGCCCTGTCTCTCTCTCTCTTAGAGATGTAGCCTTGGGACAGCATGTGGTTCTAGCCTGTTCAGCCCTGAAGAAAATATACAGAGACATCTTAATCCAAGGACGAGATAGTGCACCTCAGAGAGAGTCAGAAAAGGAGGAAAAGCTGGTAGAGGTGCAGATCTTGGTGATTTATCTGAGCGGATCATTCGAAGTCCTGTCTGAACGCTTGCGCCACAGGAAAGGACATTTTATGCCCCCCAAGTTACTGCAGTCCCAGTTTGATACTTTGGAGCCCCCATCAGCTCCAGAAAACTTCATCCAGATCAACGTGGAAAAAAGTCTTCCAGAAATCATTGCTGTGATTATGGAAACTCTGAAAATGACATAATCATTTCACATCTGTGGTTGATGACCAGGTCAGGGGTAAATCTTCCCCCAATGCCAAACTTTAGTCTTGTCCATAATACATTCTAAACTGTTAATTAGAACAAACCACACTGTGCTGCGACACACCTGTCTGTATGATTGTACCTGAAGGAATTTGTGGTGTGACTGGTATCACGTGCTGGCAGGTGATCACAGGCGTCAAAGGGAAGGGACGTTAAACGTTAAGCTTAGATTGAAGTTTGAATTAATGTGTAATGCAACCAAACGATCAAAGTAATTCTGTAATCTGTGCTGGAAATTATTACCTTTTTTAGAACAGTCACTCATGACTCAATTTGTACAAATGATTAAAGCTAGGAATGCCCTGGAAATTGGTCTCGAGAATAGAAACATGTACAAAAATCAGCCACCCACCAGCAAGTCATTTGATACCACACTGCCTAGTGCAGTGGTGGCTTTTATTTTCCTTTCATTGTTTGGGGAGTAAGCATACAAAATAATGGGTTTCATATGGCATTTTCATATATGGATTATTATGCTTTGTTCTAATTCACTCTCCCTCAGTGTCCCCTTCACCCCTGCTGCCCTCTGGCTTCTTCATTTCCTGATTGTCACCCCTGTGCTTTCATGGTATATGCATCCAGTCACCCTTTCCCATTCTTCCTTAAGATCTCTTCCTAGGGCCGGAGAGATGGCTCAGGGTTTAAAGCCTTTGCATATGAAGCAAAAGGACCTGAGTTCAGATCTCCAGATCCCATAAAAACATCAGGCAGAAATAGTGGCCTGCAGTTCCTGTCCTGGAAGGGAGAACCTGGGAAGCCCAGAGCAAAGTATTAAGGATACAGAACAATTCGGGACGATTTCCCATGTCACTCTTGGGCCTTCAAGTCACATGCACTCAAGTGCACTCTTGTCAACACCCCACACCCCCATGCAAAAAAGATCTCTTCCTGTACATGCATGCATGTATGTATATACATAGACATACAAGTATGTATGTATATATAATTTCAAGTGTAGTTTGTGCATATGAAAGAAAGCATGCTATTAATCTTTCAGTCTGGCTTATTTCACTCAGTGATTTCCAGTTGTATCCATTTCTTGAAAAATGTCATGATTTCGTTTTCTCTGCAGTTGCATAATATTCCATTATGTGCATGAACAATACTTTCTTTACCCACTCACTGGGATGGACATCTAGGCTGGTTCCATTTCCTGGCTATCGTGAATACTACGGTAATAAACAGAGATGTGCCAATTTTTATTCTAGTTGTTCTGTGAGCAACTTAAGGGAAAAAGGGTTTATTATTTGGTTTATGGTTCCAGACGGGACAGGCCCACCAACATAGCAGATGGCGTGGTGGCTGAAGCAGGAGGTTGGTTCACATTACAGCAGCCACTGGCAGATGAGAGAAGGAAAGAGAGAGAGAACAGGGAAAGGGAAAGGAGGAAAGCAGGACCAGGTTATCAACACCTTAGAGCCCACGCCCAGTTACATTTTCTCTAGCAAGGCTCCACTTCCTAAAGGTTTCGTGAACTTCCCAAACAGCGCCCACCAGGATAGCACGTACTCAAACACATGAGCCTCTTTCACTCTGAAATGTGAAAAACTTCCATAGTGATTTCGATACTGGCTGCCATGAGTTTCCACTCCCACCAAGCAGTATGTAAGTCCCTTTCCCTACATCCTCGTCAGTATTTGTTTTCAGTTTTCTTGATGGTGGCCATCTTGCATTTTAATTTATATCTCTTTGGTGAATACTTTTTCAAGTACTTTATTGGCTGTTGTTTCTTCTTTGTTTATTTAGTTCATTAGCTTATTGAAGTATTTTTCCTATGGTTTCATCTTCCAGCTTCCGTCTTGCATCTTTGATACATTTTATTTTGTGCAGTATGATATATGTATATCATATATTACATAATGTAAATGTATTATGTATTGTACATTCTAAGTGTGGAAACAGTTTTTCACAGCACTATTACAGAAGCTGTCTTTTCTATAATGTATGTTTTTGACACCTTTGTCAAAAATAAAGCTTTGTTTTTTTTGGGGGGCATGCACGCACGTGTACAAGAATGCTCCCATGGAGGGCCAAATGACAACGGAAATCATCTTGGATTGCTTCTTTCATCTTCTGGTTCACTCTGGCATCTTGTAGGCTCTGCCTCTCAGGGCCTGAATGGAAGACCTCTGCCATTTCCACCTGGCATTTTTATGTGGGACCTGGGATCTGAACTCAGGTCCTTTTGGTTGGGGGGCAAAGGTTTCAACCCTGAGCCATCTCCCCAGCCCGAAACAATGGTTCTTAAGCTGAGGTTCCCACAAGGCAATGATGGCAAAGAAGCAAGTTCTGTCCAGTTCCAGTAGCAACACTAAGGCTGTTGCCTTTTAGCTAAAATTATGTCAACTCCAGCTCTCTGATGAGCATTAAGTTCCACGACTCCTTTTTTTAAACATAGAAAATTACATAACTGTTACTTAAAAGGTAGTCTTTCAAGACGCTGAAAGCATCATCTTGGATGGAGCACACACTGGAGAAGATTCTATAGAACTGGCTCTGCAGCTCAGTTGGGAGAAAGCTTGCCTATGCTTCCTAACTCTGGGCTTGATCCCCAGCAATGCATGAGGCAGGAGTGGTGACACGTGCCTGAACCCCAGCGCTTGGGAGAGGACAGCAACCGTGGCCCCAGCTACATTTCAAGTTCACAGCTGGACTGGGTAACATGACACCCTGATTTGAAAATCCAAACAGAACAATTCAAATTTCAAGTAAGGGGGCCATCAAAATAGCCCGTACTATAATTACTCCAAAACATTTATAAATGTATAGATATTAAAGCTGCGTACAGACCTCAGTGATCAGCCCCAAGCGTGTGGCAATGTGAGAAAACACAAGGTGTATTATTTCAGTTTCAGGGCTCACAGGCACAGCATGATCAGAAAGGATCCCCCTTACCTTTCTGTGCTCATCTGTGCCACAGAGGTCACATATTTTGGTCCAAGTCTCTATCCCCTCACAAACACGGGCTGATCTAACTGTTCATGCCCCTCGTGGATTCACCTGCTCCACAGTTTATTTTATGTTGCTCCTTCTGTTAAAAATAGGTGCCTACTTTCCCTTGAAGCAGTGATACAGCTTAATAATAGAAGTAGAGTACTTGCCTAGCACACTCAAGATTTGAGTAACTCGAACCACCATAAATAAAAAGTAGCATTTGCACTTATGTACATACAGTCATGTCTGTGTTTCTGTAGGTGAACTGGTCCCAGGATCAAATCCCAGGATGCTTACAGGTCCCTCATCATGCAAAGTAATGGAGTACTGAAGTGTAGGTCAGTGGTAGCCCACTTAGCTAGTATGCACAAGATCCTGAATTTGGGAGGAGGAGCGAAGATGTAAGGTGGGTCTCAGCAGCTGGGTGCCATGTGAGGTACCTTATCACCCATGACTACCATTTTCCTGACCCCTGGTGCTTTTATATTCATGTCAAAACAAAATCCTGAAGTCAGGAGTTGGCTCGAATGTCTAGGTTGTCTTCTTGGTGGGAAGTTCGATTCTTTTCTCTAGCCACTTTCCCTAGTGAAATGTGGGTGTCTTCTACACATTACCTCCATGTTTGGAATGGAAAGACCACTTTTCCTTTGTCCCACCTCTACGTTCAACAGAGAAGCTCCTAGGATGCATCTGTCCTGCTGACTTCAGGAAGAAAATGAAAAAAACAAAATAAAAAACACAATAAAAACCAAAAAACCTGCCAGGTTCTCTGCGGAAGTCAGTTAAGATGACTGATTTGAACAGCCACTTACCCACTGGTGTCTGCTCATACAGATAATGTATCTGCTGCCCATTTTCCCTTTGGGTGGGAGGTTTCTGGGCAGATGTCCGTTCCGGTGAAAGCTACTCTGGCACATCTGAACAGGTATTGAGTAGTTCCTCTTCCTCCAGAGGTGTATTTGCAGTTCAAACAAAACTGCTTAATGTTCTTTTTCAAAGAAATTGTTCCGGCATCATGCATGATTGATAACCAGATGGCATATCCACATGGGAATATTCCAGTTATTGCCTGGTACATAATACTTCTCCATTTTCTGGTTTTCTTTGGGTCTCTTCTTAATAGCAAAAACTGCAAGGTTAGGGCTGTGCCTCCATCTGTACCTGCCTCTCTTCTCCACGTTAGCTGAAAGCTTTCCTTTGAAGTATTACTAATCAAAAGTAGGATATGTGCAATATAAATATAAATATGCATATTTAGTACTTGTTTAAGAACAACAAAATCACCAATATCTTCCATTTTGAGATGTGTAGAGTTTTGAAAACATTTAGTGCCATGTTAGGATTTCGTACATGAACTTTGTAGAATTTCAAACTTCAGGGTGAATTACTGATTAAAACCAATAGTGTAAAAAGTGGAAAATCCAGACCTTGCTTTTTTCATAAATATATGAATCTGTGGTGGTGTTCCTGGGGAAAGGAGACTGGGCCAAACAATTCATTTCTCAACAGAAATGTGGGTTCACATTGTGAAACCATGTTGAGTGTGTTAGCTTTTCACAAGATAGCTAGAAATAGCTTTTATGAATAGCTTTTGAAACCTCAAAGCATGGCCCCATTCCTGATTCTGCATTGCTCTCTTAGTTTGAGGTGAACTTATCCTTCTACTATCTTTACATTTTTTGTTGGGTTCATTTTTCCTATTTTTATGTCTGGAAAAAAAAAATATATATATATAAAGATCCTGGATTTGATACTCAGTTTCACAAAAAAACACATAAATAAAATACAGATCTAGAAAGAAGCTCAACAATTACAGTGCTTATGTGCAAGTAAAAGAACCAACGGTCAGAACCCCAGATTCAACATAAATGCTGAGTGGGAGTGGCAGCCCTTCTGTAATTCCAGCTTTGGGAGGTGGAAATGGGAATCTCCTGAGCAAAGTGACTAGTTAAGATTTGTGCCATTGGTGAGGTGTGTTTAATTAGCAAATCTGTCTCAAAAATAAGGCGATGATTCCCGATATTAACCTCTAATTTCCACATGTATGTAAACATGTATGACATGTACCTGCCCCACATTTTGAGAATATACACACATGCACACACATTCACATATTCATGAAAATGGAAAAATAAAAAACGTATAATTTATATATAACATCCTAATATGTTTACTTCAAAGTATACAATATGATTTTTTCCCCCAAATATGGTCAAGTTATGTATCCCAAGCCACCCCAACATCCCTATCAAACCCAGTCTTCCGTCAAACCATGATCACCATGTTTCTGCCTCCTGAGTGCTGGGATTACAACACACCTGGACTCCTCTTGTACTCTCTGGATCAAAACACTATTCGAGAATAGTTACACTATATTGCTCAGAGAATACCGGCAGGAAAGCTGCATATTCAGTGCAGATGCAATTTATGTTTTTTTTGATGTGAAATATGTTGAGTCTGTGGAAGTAGAACTGACAGGTATGGTGGGTCAATGATAATTTGAAATGGGTCATGCCAAGAGAAAGTAAGAGCCCATTTTACTGTTATAGATACACAGATGTGGGACTTGATCTAGTCTTCGCGTCACCTTTTTAAAATGTTTTTGCATGTGCGTGTGTCTGCATGTATTGGAGGGCATTGTGTGCCTATGGAGGCCCAAGGGTGACTTTAGGGATCATCCTGGATGGCTCCATACATACCTTCTTTGGTCTGGGGATTTCCAGGCTCTCCCTTCCAGGGCTAGAAGTGTAGGCCGATGCCATTTCCACCTGACATTTTTTTACATGAGATCTGGGATCCGAACTCAAGTCCTTCTAGTTTCGAGGCAGGGATTTAATCCCCAGAGCCCTCTCTCCAGCCCTTCCTCTCTTCGAAATAAGACACCGGATACCAGAGAGCTCCATGAGACCAGGCTATCTGCCTACTCCCATCGTTGATAGACACCAGGTAGACAAATAAGTAGCACCAACACTGTGTTGCCAAAGCCAGGAAATTGAACCTTCCAATAGGGTAGCTATACACCTCCATGCTCAGTGGCACTAAACAGACTGTCTTCTGCCTAAAGTGTAGCTTATCCTAGAGTCTGCTGAGCCGAAGGCTATGTAAACATGCTTAGTCAGAAAGGGGGGACCTCCCCCACTTTCTTTGCTCATCTTTATCTGTGGTATCAACCAAATAGCCACTTTCTGCAGCTCCCCAGTGGGTCACCAGCTAAAGGCATAGCTGCAGATACCCTGCCTCGCCTGCAGCCTTTTGTGACCTGTCCAGTGGGTCTTCGCTTGATCAGAACTACACCAGCTCTGAACTTCATTACGGTGCAAGTCTTGTTCTTTCTTTCTGGGTGGGGTTCTGTATAATCTACAGATACAAATGGGGTCCTGTTCACCAGACCCTGTTACAGCTGGGTTCTTGGCCCAGGCCATTCAGTAGAGTGGGTTGTGAAGTTCTTGCACGGGCAACCTAAGCTCCCTTGGTCAAGATGCTAGCTCAGAAGGCTTGAAGAGGTGGGAAGACATCTATTTTAACTTCCTCAGTGGCCTGGGTCTGTGTTGCTGGAATAAACTGAGGCCTTGTGCATGTTAAGCAAGTGCTTTAGCAGCCCTGGAATGATTAATGCTAACATGCATTCAAGGCTGAGAACCACCGTCTTTCTTGTATTTTCCCTTTTCTGTGTTTCTGCAAGTAAACTGCTTCCAAGAGCCACTCTAAGAATGCTTGTAAGTCCATTATGCAAAATAAACAAAGGTTGGGGTGGAGCTCAGTGGCAGCCACAGTCATCATAGCTAGGAGTAGCAATTTCTAGACAGACCACACCTCCTAAATCCCCAGCAGTCTTCACTCTGCACCCCTACTCCCCAAGCAACTTCTTAGCAAGGTTTGAGACCCTAGAAGATTGCGGCCCACCCACAGGCTCTCCCCCCTCACCTCTCCCTCCTTCTGTTTCTCTTTCCCTTGCCGTGCTATCATGGCTCTCCTTGTCCTCTAGACTTGAAGTGATCTCTTCTGGTCCAATGTTCTTTCACATCAAGGGTAAACTATGGCTCCGGTGGACACCAGGTCCTCAGTTCTTCCTGTTTTCTAAGTCTGTCCCCTTTGTTGGCTTCTTTTTAGTCATGGGTCTTCATGTGGCACCCACATGGTGAGTCTCTGTCCATTCCTTTCCCCACTAACTACTGTTACATGACAGAGTCATGACCAGCTACGGCGAGCATCTTGGCGGCCTGGTCCCAGTGTCAAAGAATAAACTTTGGCTTCTACTATGGTAAGAAAGCTGGGTTCAGGAACAAACACAGTCTACAATGAGTATGTTCTGCAGCAGGTCTAAATCACTGTTCAAGGCTCCTGCCATGCCCTTTATTCCTTTCTCATAAAGTACGAGAAGGGGTGCCCTATTTTTCCCCTCCTCCCACTGACTTAGCTACCTAAGAGCCAGGTTTTTGTTAGAATACTTGGAGTAGCCATTAGAGCTGAGACTGAATAATTTTTTTTCCGCTACATATTCCAGTATAGTATATTTATTGAACAACTTCAAGTACCTGGAGGCTGAGTGTGGGGGCTAGGAAAATTGAAGACAGGCAGGTGTTCCAAACAGCTGGGCAAGGGAAGAGATTCAAGGCATTCTCAGGCTAGGTTCTCTTTCCAAATGAGCTTTCTGTTTTCACAATATGGAGCCTTCAGAGCAGGCTAGTATTGCCCTCAGGACAGCTTTCCTGTTGGCCTAGTGCAGAACTTCATATTTCTCTTTAATGACACAAACCCCCTTAATGATCACAGCTGCTTCCCAGCATGCCTTGCAAGATCAAGCTTGCTCATACTCCTCCTTACCAATTAATTTCTACTCTATTTTCTACTCCACTTTTTGCTCTCACTGTTAACCTGAACTGTTGCAGTCCGCCTGCATGGTTGCTGATACATGACCATTAAACGGCTCAAGGGAACAAAGGGGTTATTTCCTTGCGACAGTCCGGTTACAGATCTCAGTTCAGCTTGACGGGAGAGCATGCACCAACACCAAGGCTGAGGGAACTGGCCACACCAATTCTACATAATGCCTGAGAGAGAGAGACGATCCTTACTTGCCAGACCAGCATGTCTAGCCAAGTGTACACAAGGATGCCAACTTTCTCAACCAGCTGTCTGTATTTTATCCCAAGTCCTAATCCCATTCACAATGGGCTGGGCATTTCTCATCAACTAGACAATCTCCTGTAGGTTTGCTCTGGGCCTAACTCACCTCTAATTCTTTACAAATGTGCCCAGAGCTCAAACCCTCAACAGTCAAGTTGATACCTGTGCATAACTATGACACCTGTCTTGCAATGTCCTTCAACAATCAGTTCATTATTCCTGTATTCAGTTTCACTCAAGTTCTCTGGACATGGGTAGAGTGCAGTCAGATTCTTTGCCAGAATATTATACCAAATGGTGAACCGCTCAGTTCCTGATAAGTCTTTGTTTCCTTCCGAAACTTCATGAGCCATTATCTCTTGATAAAATCTGTCTAACCAAACTCCTACCAGTATAGACCATTTAGCTCTGCTTACTGTGTTCTATGGCTTTGCTACCCTGAAGTTCCAAACTACCGTATATTACTCCTGCTAACCAGTTCAGAATGCCTAAACACCATATGGGCAGGTATATCAGAGCAACAGCCCCACTTCTTGGTACCAATTTTACTTTTCTTGTTGCTGTGATTAAAGACCTGACAAGGAGGAACTTATGGGAGAAAGGGGTTATTTTTCATAGTTTGAAAGAATTCAGTCCATTATGGCAGAGAAGGCCTGGTTGCTAGAGCAGGAAGTAGCTGGTGACATTGCACCCACAGACAAGCAGCAGAGAGCAATGAATGTTGCTCAGGTCTTTTTTATTCAGTGAGACTCTAGCCTATGGAATGATGCTTGGCCATGTTCAAGGTATAACTTTTCATCTCAGCTAACCCAATCTAGAAAATCCCTCATAGAGGTGCCCAGAGATATTTCTGCAATAACCATAAATCCCATCAAGTTAAAAGTTAAGATTGGCCAGCATACCACCCAAACCAACAGTCCTTTCACTCCACTAGCAAGTCTGTGGCTCTGAAGTCTAAGAATGCGTAGCCTTGTAAAAACGAAGCACATAGTTGGTTCCAAAACTCACTCTCTGACTAGAGCTAGCCAATGAACCTTATTGCCAATTGCTCTGCAGTTCCAAATGCCTTAACATCACCGCTCACACGTCTAATCAAGTACATTAAACTTGCTCATGAATGTCTTAATATGTGCTAATATACCATACTGGTGCTCCTGAATAAAGCCACTGTGAATACACACATACACACACACACCGTGTTTATACACGCCCATGTACTTCTGCTCTGCTCACCTTGTTTGCTTCCTGTTTTGGTTCTCTCAACAATCACATCTCAAATCTCACTACTTCTTACCATTTTTACTACCAGGCAGTCTATTTCTCACCCACATGCTCAACACTTCCTAACAGTTTCCTGCTTCCATCCTATTTCCCTAAATCAGTGCTTAGTGCTTTTCAATTGAAAGGGGCTTAAGGAGGTGGCTCAGCTGATAAGAGTACCTGCAAGTATGAGGTTGTGGACCTAAATTAGGATGCCTATAACTCACGTAAGAAGTTGGGTGTAGGCTGGAGAGATGGCTCAGGGGTTAAGCCTCTGCCTCGAAAGTAGAAAATTCCTGAGTTTGGATCCCCCGGATTTCATGTAAAAATATCAGGTGGAAATGGTGGCAAACTGTATTTCCAGTCTTAGAAGGCGGAGCCTGGGAAACTCTAGAGCAGAGCAAGGAGGAAGAAGGTAGTATAAACTAAGATGGTTTCTCAAATCACCCTTAGGCTTCCACAAGCACATAATAGTGCCTTCTGACACACACACACACACACAAAGTGTTAAGAAGAAGAACCATCCAGGATGATTCCTAATGTCATCCTTGGACATCACATGCACACAAACTCAAACGCCCTTTGGTAAACACACACACACACACACACACATACTTCTGTACAAATCAACTTAGCAACACAGTATATTTAGAACACCAGACTGCTACCCTTGAGTAGCTGACTAGATGTAGTTTCTTATGCCCCCCTCTCTCAACATTCTGGGATTACTGTAATTCATATTGCTAGCCTGGAAAAAGATGAAAACCCCAAATCTGAAACACGGCTTTTATTCATTGTGCTCATTTCATACGCCAAAGGCCCAAATTTCTAGTCAGGGGAGTGTGTATTCTAAACCGCTTAATAAATGTTTAGCTCTATGATAAACAGGTTAGAAGCCAACAACAACAAAAGATGCCACTGTAAACCATTTAAAGCTATGATACTTAAGAGAGATTATTTGGTTTTGTGTATTCAGTAAGGCCTTCACGCTTACAAAGAAGGAAGTTATGGTACCTTCCCCAAAGTGGAATAATTAGTTGAAACAAAAGGACGTTGTCCCCAGACTACAATCACTCCTGGTGAGTTAGCTTCTTAAACATTTTACAACACACTGGATGTAGCATTTTAGTTTGAGAAGCCTGAAAATTTACTCAAGAATCATCTAAATTGTGACCTGGGTATGGCAGGTATCCTAACACTCAGAGATTGTGACAGAAGTACTTGTGAGTTTAAAAACAGCCTGGCCTGGGCTAAGGTCAAGACACAGTGCTAACCCACATCCCCAAAAGAGTAATAAAAATTGTAATAAAATTTGGGGTAAATCAAGTCTAATAGTGTTTATTGTAAGTCATGTTTAGAAAATTTAAAATAAAGACATCTTTTTTCTTTCTACAAAAAGAGGCAAGACAAACCAAGTATAAAAGCTAGAGATTTATTGTTATTTGGTGATTAATAAATCAAATTGGTTATGACACTATCCCACACTGCGTACCACCATTCACCAGTACAAAAGCCTTTAAACCAGACAGACAAGAGGCACGAGGCAGAAAGAACAGACACATGAATACTATCCTTAACACCCTCCTCCAGTCCTGTCTCCACCCTGACCTCTGTACAAGTTTCCCTCCTCAGGAAAGCATCAGAACAGTGTGTGGATTGCTGGGAAACCTGGCCTCTTGACCTTTTAATAGCAAGCAACTTACAGAAGTAATGGAATTCACCTTGTATTTCCCTTGATTTTATTGGTCTGAATTCATTTTAGGTTATTTCAACATTATAATTTCTTGCAACTGTACATGAGAGAATATAATGACCTAAGAGAATACTGAACCAGAGTCAGACAAATAGCATATTACTGACTCTAATGTTATAATTGGTCCTGAAGGAATGTATCACCCCAATAGATTGAGAGTTAGGCAAACAGAACTTCAGGGAAGGAAAAGAAAGCTACAGAATAGCCAAGTTTACTCAAAATTGTAATTAAAACGGCTCTTTGTTTTCACCCCGAGTGATACTACACTATATGCACAGAAATCTTAACAGAACCTTGGTTGCCAGTATTACCTACTTCAGGCTGGCTCAATCCAGGATAGATTCCGTCTAACCCCCCCCCACTCCCCCCTTTCTCTGAGGTTCTGAAACGCACAATATTTAACTATTTCTTAACAGAACTATCCAAACACTTCAGAAACAAGAGGCTCACTAATTGTTTTAAATTCAGGTATTGCCTATGAATGAAAAAAGCTGATAAACCCAAAAGATAGTTCTATTTTTATATGGCAATTAAAAACTGAAACATCAACACTTTCAGTGAAAGCAACATTTCAATTACAAATGTAATGCCATTTAAACTACCTACGGGAAAAGCTGAAAAGTCCTAGGCAAATGCATTTTATAGTATTCTACAGTGCTCTTTCGTCTGCACGAAATTAAGGTAATTTACAGTCATTATGTAAATGTTCAGATATTGTTACATTATGATGTCTGTACAATTAAATGTCCCTAAACGGATAACCAGAATCAGCTTTTCTTTATTTTCAACAAACCTAACCAAATGGCACTTCTGCTGAGAGATGTTTATCAAAGATGCTGTAAGATACTACATAATTAGGAAATACTGAGCTTTTAGAGTATTTCCTTATCATAACCTAATCATTTATGGTTACAAGAATTTTGCTCAGATGACCTATTGCAGCTCGTTTTTAGAAATGCAACCCCAAATTTGCATACTTTGCATTGTATACAAATAAAGCAAAAATTGTCAGTAGTATAAATCTTACAGCATTATTTGCAAAAATACATGCCAAAGTCACAATGAGCAATATTGTACCACAAATTATAGAGTGCAAATGATTTGCTTTTTAATGCCTTTATTCTACATAAATTACTACCATAGGCTTTAACTGTTTAAAAAGCAAGTGAGTTGGACAGATGCAGGACAAAATCTGTTCACCCAATTAGAAAAGGTGGTGTTTTAAAAAAATTACAACGCAGAAGTATTTGAAGCATGCAGTAGCCTTAAATGAAAAAGCATTGATTCCCACTGCTCCAAAAAAGAATACAGAAAACCCCACACATCTTACAGCACTCCACCTTAAAATGCTTCATATTGGCTTTGTTATAACAGCACAGAATTCCAATGAAATAAAGCAGGTATTTTAAAGATTTAAGAGCCGTTATCAAAAATAAATTACATTTTTTCAAGATACAGAAATGCTGCTATGATGGCTGGGAACCCAGTAACCTTTCAATAGCTGCATTGATATCACCTCCTGTTGCTATGAGTGCTTGCAAGTTTGCTTCGCGATTCAAAAATCCCATTGCACTGAGTTGTTCCAGTTGTTGCTGAAATCTGACTTCTGGATTTTGTATCTGTTAAAAAGAAAAAAAGATCATATCCAAAGGAAAACCTGTCTGTGCTACATCTGAATAACTTTCAGAATTTTTTAACTTTTAAACTAAATAATGTATGAAGGTCTACTGAATGTTCTTGAAAAACACTACCTGTGTCTTGAAATATACCCAGTGTATTTAGAAGTTGCTTAGCCTTTTATTTTAGTGTAATCAATCCTAAACAATCATTCTGCCTTAAAAAAAAAAGCTTATAGACTTGGAATGAGTGTAAGACCTTGGGATTTTTGCTATGGAGGAGAAGGAAGAGGGGACAGAGGGAGAATATATCTAGGTGATTGTGTGGAGTCAAAGGACAACTTTTAAAAACTGGTTTTCTCCTTCCACGCTAGAGGCTCTTTTGGGGATCAAACTCAGGTTATTAGGTTGGTGAGCAGGCATCTTACCCTAAGCTCTCATTGGTTTAGGCCTAGGGATACAGTCAGTAAAGCCAATAAAGTTTACATATACAACAATATCATTAGGGTGTTCACATTTCTTAGTTGTACTTGCTTAATACAAATGAACACAAGGAAGTGGTAGAGGGTGGTGGACAGGGTGCATTTTTTTCAAAGCGAAAAAATACAGTACAAAGACTAGATAGTTGCCATGAATATACGAGTTCCTCCTTGATAAAACAAAACTCATTTCAAATGGATTTCAAGAAAGGACTTCAAAAACAAGGATACTTTTAATATTTTCTACTCATTTTCATTGATCACTAAGCAGCTGTTTTCTTTGTACTTTCTAGAAATTTCTAAAATATTAAGAAATACAAAATTTGAGCAGAAAGAACTGTTACCTGAGGATTCACTCCAGCGAGAGCCTGAAGCATTTGCTGAATAAATTGCTGGTGTCCAGGTTCGGCTGCTCCTGCTGTGGGACTTGTGTTTTCACTAGGCGTAGTACTAGACCCACTGGTTCCCGAAGAGCCTCCGGTGTTTCCCACTGCCGTCAAACCAGGCGCAAACCTACACAAAGCAGTAATCAGTAGCAAACTTAACTCCTTAGAAGAAACCAACCCTCTTCAGATGATAAATCAGCTACATTTAACCTAACTTTGGCTGTTATTTTAAAAATAAGCATCTGTAATTTTGAAAGCAGACTAAAAACAAATTTATCATCAACAACAAAAGGTATTATTAAAAGGTAGAATGACATTGAATCTAACATTCTCAGAGAAAGGAATCACTATGTATTTTTAAATCTCTCCCAAATAAGCCTACCCTGGGATGAGGCCAGGGGCTTCTGTTGCCAGCGTTTGCAAACCCTGCTGGATTTGTAATAAGGCCTGCATTGCTCTAGGGTTTGACATTGCTGACAGTGTATCAGGATTCTGCATCTAAGGAAAAAAGAAAACCAGTGGTTACAACAGAATTATATACAAAGAAGATACACATTTTTGCAACATTGCTTTATTTTTGGAAAAAATCTAAAAATTTATGCATATACCAATAACCCCATATTTTTTCTCAAAATAAACAGAAATCCTCCTTTTTGACAGCAAACGAGTACACAAATCATGACTTGACTCCAAGTTTATGGTGAACTCCATGTTCACAATAAAGCCATTTTCATATGAAAATAATGAGCTGTTCTGAAAGCCACACTGTTACTCTTCTTCAAGAGAAGAAAAAGTGTTACTTCCAAGAAACAACCTCCAACATGGTAATAGGGTGAAAGCCACATAGTCCTTCGAACTAGTGTGACCTGTTACTAATGTTAACAATTTCACCAATACTGCATCTCTAGAACAACAGTTATAACTTTTGAAGTTAATACGTTTACTATGAATAGCTTCCCTACTTTTAAATATCACTACTTCTAAATATCCGACACTGAAATACAAAAAACCAGACATATCATTACATAAGATTAAAGATTGAATCACATATAAAGTCCTAGAACTACCAGTTTCAAGAACACCAAGACTAACTTTTACCTTTTAGAATAAAATACCATGATTTTTTAAAAATAAAACCTTCCTGATATGACAACACTAACAGTTTTAACCATACAAATTCTTAGTGTGAGGAAATGAGCTCTACCTCTTGAAACAAGAATTCCACTACTTTGGAAGAAATTGAAACATACAACAAAACCCAACATGTAAAACAGGATCTGGTAGCTCTTTCCTATTACTCAAGGTTAATTAAAAACCATAAAGTATATAACATGACACAAGGAAGCACTTCCAAGTTAGTAAAGGAAATGGTTTGCATTAACAAAGCATTAGAAATCCTAAATCCTCAAAGGCAAAATGGTTTTTTCCTCACAATTTCAGAAATATAAGCAAAAGATTGGCAGTGAAATGGGGCACAGGGAGGACTGAGACACTGTCTGCAAGCCAGCATCTATTCTGCGTTTTGCTATCAGCCAGAAGAACAAGGAAAATGTTCACCATCAAGCTTTTTCAAGAAAATCATTACCAAAGATAGCTAGCATCTTTTCTTACTCACTTGTTGAAGAAAAGTTGGGAGCTGTTGTCTCATTTGTTCTTGAAGCTGAGGATTTCCAGCAAATAGGGGATTATTCAGCATCATCTATGGGGCAAGTGGTCAAACAATTTTAACTGGAAATATGACACAAGTAATGTACCTTGTTTAATATTCTATCTTCCTCCTAAATGCCTAAATTGGCACTTAAAGAAGAGGAAGGCAGAACATAAATAAAGAGGGAAAACACTATCCATAAGAATTGAAAGGAAGAGAAAAAAAGTAGAAAAAAGGAAGAGGAATCTACTCTCTCCATAAGAACGGTGACTATGATAATGACATGTAATATCCAAAAAATTTATAATTTTTGTAGGCTTTTCCTTGAACAAAGGAATTTTTGCCTTAGGAGGAAAAAAAGGAAGAGTAACAGGCTTTCAAGGATACACTATTTCTACTATTCTGACAATAAACATAAACATAAACATAAACATCAGTACATAAACCTGCATATGGCTTGCTCAGAAACCTCGACACACTAATGGCAGCACAGAGAAAATCCAAACCTGGAGCCGCACTGTATCTACCTGCCTATTCCAAAACAGCTAATATTAGATCCAGAAAAATAACCACAAAATAGCAACCAACTTTGCCAGAGAAATGGAGCTGCTACATGAAAATCGGCCGAAACCCCACCAAAGTCTTCTGGGAAGTATCAAAATGTTTTAAGACAAGAAAGATGTAAGTCCTTTTGAGAACACCAAAGTTAGCATCTGAATTTCACAGCACTAGCACCATAGATAAGAAAATAGTACATCCCTTAACTTTCAAGTAAGATTACCAATTTAGAAATCAGGGTCAATATTAACACGAAGTTAGATATCTGAAAATGCGATTACAATACACAATAGCAAATAGCAGAATCAGAAACAAGAAAGGCACCTCAACTTCAAAAAGAACATATTTTGTATCACTTTCCCTAAAGTGAAAAAAAAAAAATCAACCATGATGCATTGATAGACAAAATCTGGGCCGGAAGTGATATTTACCCTTAATTAGTAAACCATATTTAAGAGCAATCATTTGTAAATCCTGGAAGAAAGAGAATTCCCTCTCTATGGCACTTACTGGTACAAAGTAGGTCATTTAATTTCAACATAATAAAAGAAGGGAAAAGTTAATGTTTTGTGAATATATATACACATTACTTATTTCCCAATGACCAGCAAGTTCACAGAAAATAAGCATTACCTACTTAAGGTCAACAAACCTGTTTTTTATGAGTTCCACCAGTTTTTTTTTTTTATTAAATTATGAACAGAAGAATGAATGAGCTACCACATTTAATTTTCATTTTTGAATTATTTCAACTAATAGAGAAAAGGTATATTAAACTTTCTCAAATTATCTTTTATGATTATATTTCTAACTAAGCCAACCTTTATCCAACATTTAAAATTTTTAACATTTAAAACTTAGAAGGACAGACTACAAACACTAATCTTCTGATGACAGAGCACACTAAAATTTCCTAAATTTTTTATACTAAAAGACATCTATATTTAGCATTGTCAGAATTTTGCATTAAAATAGGACATATATGGACAGTTGCTCAAGTCCTTTTAAAATGTATATTATAACTGGATAGAAATATGTTAAGGTCAAGTTTCAAAACCAATTTACAGTGTTATTAAATATATTTAAAATATACAAATAGGATCACTTTACATATTTATTTCCTGTATATGTATATGTGTATACACACACACATATCTGTGTGTATCAGAGAGGGCATGGTGTGTGTCCCTGTGGAGGCCCAAAGGTGACTTCCAGAATCATCCTGGATTGCTCTACCTCCTCTCTTCACTTTGTTCTGGGGTTTCTCAGACTCTTCCTCCCAGGATTGGAAGGAAGTGCAGGCTCCTGGTATTTTCACATGATCTGGAATCCTAACTTGGGTCCTTCTATTTTTAAGGCACAGACTTAACTCCTGAGCCATCTCTTCAGTCCTTATTTTTGCATCTTAGCTTTACTCAAGTGTCAAAAGTGGTTCTAAAGACATTAAAATTCAAGCATTTAGTATCAGTTAACGTACCAGTCATACAATTTTCATAAAGCTATCTTTCATAATATACCTAACAAAACACAAATATTTAAAAATACAAACTATTAAACCCTATTAATTAGTTGCCATTCTCTAAGTTATTACTAACACCTTTTTTTGGTGCATGCGTACATCTTGTGATGGCATTGTGTGTGCCTTTGGAAGCCCAAGGGTGACTTTAGGAGTCACCCTGGATTGTTCTAACTCCTTTTTGCTTTGCTGGAATTTCCCAGGCTCTGCCTTCCAGGGCTGGAAGTACAGGCCATTGCCATTTCCGTCTGGTGTTTTCTACATGGGATCCAGGATCTTAACTCAGGTCTTCTGCTTGTGAGGCAGAAGCTTAACCCTTGAACCATCTCTCTAGCTATATATCCAGGTTATGTATTTTTGTAAACACAGTTCTAGGGTTTCAAAAATAAAAATTTCATCCAACATAATGCAACACTGTTAAATGCTTTTAAAACTTAAGAAATGAGATTATATAAAGGAAACTATTCCAAATTTCTAACACTCAACAATAATCATTTTTAATAAGTAGCAATAGTAAAACAAATAGCAATAGTAAATATAAACCATGTGTTTTTCTACAGTTTTTCAAGCCCACCACTGGGTGCTTGAATCAGCTAGGGAACTTGACAGGCCAACAAAATAAGAGTAAGATCCAACACAATTATTCCAAATTCTTTAACCACCAAGATTTTTAAAGCTCCCCAACTGATTAGTCCATAGTTGAGCTACGTTAATTTTTTCAGATTGGTTTTTAAAGAAACTAATTAGAAATTTTTTTTAAATGAAATTAAAATAAGACCAGTTTACCAAGGGAACACATCTATACATGGAAAGAAGAGAACATGCTTCTCTAAGCCTATTCTCTACTTTTAATAATAACAGTCAAGCTGTTTTACAACCTGTTAGGTATGACTATTACAATCTAAGCTATTCAACGTTTTAAAATACTTCAACCATTGAACATATAGCTTATAACAGCTTTCAAGATCCACATTTCACATACAACTTAGCTTCGAAAATGGATGCTGTTACAAGTACATATGCAATAAATTATCTAAAAAGTAAATGCAGTTTGTCTTTTTTTCTAGTGTGTTAAAAGAGTGCAACAAAAATGTATCCAAGTCAAGACCGGATTATTCAAGTTGTACTACAGCACTGTTGAATATAATCACACCCTCACCTGTGCAGCAAGGTCAGGGTTCTGGCTTAATGACTGCATCATGCTTCTCATGTATGGAGCAGACAGCATGTTTTGCATAAGCTGTGGGTTTTCAGTTATTTGTTGCAACAAGCTTTGCATTCCTGGTGTGTTGAACATACTAGCTGAAAGTTTATTAAAAAAACAAAGAAAGAAACTGCATTAAAGAAGACATACATTTACATTTTTCCTTAACAACACTGACTTTATGTGGTTAGTCAACCATGGTTTCAAAATATTAAATGAAAATTTCAGAAGTAAACAATCCTTAAGTTTTAGATTGCACATTGTTTCTGAGTAGTATCATGAAATGTCAGGTCATATACTCCATCCCGGCATATCCACACCTACACTACCCACCCATTATCTTGGCCAGTTATCAGATCAACTCTTTACTCAATAGCTCCAAAGCACAATAACTGTGCCACTGACACTTCAGAAGCAACGGAGAAACTGTGAAGTATGCATCTTTCACGTGAGGAGATGGAAAGCTTTGGCATTAAGGGAAAAACAAACAAAAATCTACCATATGTTGCGCTTGCCTAGACTTATTATAATAAGAAAAACTATACATGAAATTATGAAGCTTACTACTGATCTTCAAGTCACAGTATTATGCCACAGTTTGGGGACACTAAAATTTGCACATATATATTTCTTGTATAAGGAAAAATTTGCATATATATAAGGAAAAAAGAGGGTATTAGGGATCCTATAGTTTTACACATCTACTGGGGATCTTGGAACATATGTTCTCCAAGTAAGAAAGAAGAACACAGTTTAAATATGATCAATTAGATTAAGAAAAAAAAGCAAGCTGTGATTTCCAAAAATTAATAAATGTATCAGCAAGAGATGAATGGTTTTAAAATTTTGGTTGCACCTAATGGAAGAACTAGGTTCTAAATTCAATTTAAGACAAAATTAGACATACATATACTTAAATCATTGTTGAAAAATCCTAAGAAAAGTCTGAGGCAAAAAGTTTGAGAACTTTTCTTCCAGGACTCAAAAGAAAAAAAAAAAAAAATCACTTTAAAAATCACATTCAGCACTCAATATGTTCACACTTAAAACCAATGAAACCCTTAATGCCTGGATTTAACATACAAATTTCATCCATTTCCACTGAGCACTGGCACATTTCACCAAGTGAAGTGGCAAGCAGGTTGAACACGTGAGAGACTTAGAACACAATGACTAATAGCAGCACCTGGATCTGGAGTCCTCAGATTCAAATCCAACCTAACTATGTAACCTTCACCATGTTGGTTACTGTGTAAGTACTTGTTACAATTATTCTTTTCTTTCTCTTTCTCTCACCAAAAACTATAGTTAAATTTATGTGAAAACTCAATGTGATATTTCATTTATATAGGCAAATTCTCTTAGGAACTATTTAACTTATATTGGACTTTCAATTACTAATTAGATATAATTTTCAAACCCAAACATACTTTAAAAATCATTTGACTCTACCTACTCATCTCTAATATTTATAGTTTAAAATTTCCACTTTCCTATTTTCAGCCTGGAAATTTTAACGATTTTGCTCTACAATCTAGAGTCCAAGAATATCTTAAGACAGGTCTCTCAAACCAGACAAATCTAACTTATAACCCACAAGGTGCAAATAGTTTTTATATTTTTAAATGGTTAAGGGAAAAACTTTTAATAAAGATAAATATTGGTACAATGTGGAAACCACTTAAAATTCAAAACTCAGTGCTAATAAATAATGTTTTGTTGGAATAGTCACGTTGACTACTCTCTACAGTGCTTTTGCACTAGAAAAGCAAAGCTGGCACACAGATAGCCAGACTGCGGCTTTGGCACTGCTTCATACAGCCCTGAAGTGTATACAGATTATACTACATCAGTTACTACACGCCACATGAAACCCCTTCAGCATCTTTTCTTAGGTACTAGGATATATCAATCCTGTAAGAAGTAAAAGAGGAAAAGTGTACTATGAATGCCAGTGGGTTTAAAGCAGTGAGTTTGGATTACTTTATTGAATAAAATGGCAAAATAATGTGCATAGCCAGACACTATTAAACTAAGTAAGCACTTATCACAATACTTCAGCCAAATAAGGTGGTAATTAGGACAGGATGATTAGTTCTAAGCCATAATGGTATACATATTGTCTCAAAAAACAAAACAATACAAAGCTTACATTTCCCACTCACAGGGAAAAAAAAGTCAGAAGAAATTGCAATTTAAAATAAAGGATTATGAACAGGAGGGATGGGGTAGGAGGGCCACACCAGAAACAAGGAGAGAAGGGACCATGTTACAGCAGGGAAAATAGGCCTCCACCAAGGACCCAAATAAGTAATGAGACATCTGATTAAGTTCACAGACTTTTGTTCCTGATCATTTACTACTGAGGGGGTGTGATCTCACCAGAAGAGGAGGGCATATAGTCTGGCAGATAAAAAGTAACCATTTTGCAAGTGGGTGACAGACCCCTCCCTTAGTATGGTTTCCCACTTTTATTACATCTACCTTTGAATGTGCTTTTATCACAAGACTCTAACAGCTTTTTGTCTCTGGCCAGGGGGTAACATACAATGCCCACCAGGATGGAGTGAAGGGCATTGCAGGAGCAGCAAAACTGCAAAAGAAAATCAACAAACCACAATCCAGAACTTCAGAGACTCTATATCAACCACCTAGAACTAGACCAGCTTAGTCTCTACCCATCTTGAAGCTCAGGGAAATTTGCGGAAGAGGGGGCGGTAAGAGTGTAAGAGCAAAAGGATGGGAGGAGCAATGATATATAAGATACTCTATACTAGTTAGGGCTGAAGCAATCATAATTGGACTTTGCATGCCCTGCGCATTGTCCAACCCACTGTGGACCTCACAAAGTCTAGCATCTGCTAAAGGCACCAAGAGCCTTGGAGGTAAAGGATTGGCAGCCACAGCAGTGTTCCTATACCTAAGGGGAACACGGGAAAGGGTTCAGGGAAAGGCCACTGGGTCCTTGTACGTCATCGGAGAGGAGGGCCCAGAGGAAAATCAGACATGCACAAGAAAGGACTCTCTGGGAATTGGGGCGGGAGGCACTGGGGGATGGGGAGGGAGAAGGGTGGGTGAGGGGGAGCAGGGGGTACGGGGGGGGGGGGAGAGGAGGAAGGGAGGGAACTGGTGAACCTAATAAGTTTATATGAGCTGAAATAAAGAAAAAAAAAAGAAAAAAAAAATGAAGTATTTCATCAGACCTAAATTTTGTCACAAAATAAAAAGTCTAGCTACAACCAAAGTTTTCAACGCTGCCAAAAAAAGGGAACATCATGTATTACTAGTACTAATTACCATAGTTAATTAAATCTAGATTACAGTGGACAAGTGTCTAGAGAAAACAATCCTATGTCTTTATTTCCCTTTTGGGGAATAATACTTTTCCTATTTCCTCCTTCACTTCCATTAGGGACAGTGGACACAGCACCACTATTTGTCTAAAAAAACAATGCAAACAATTCTAAACAATATTTATTGTTTCTTGATGAATTAAGATATATGACTGATACTTTATTTGGGGAATCAAAGCAAAGTTTGAAATACCTTTACAATTAGCTTCTAAACAGTCTTTAGAGAGTATTTCAAAGAAGCTAAGCATCATATGCTTAAGGCCAGCCTGAACAAAAATGAGATCCTGTCTAAAAAACAAATAAAATTCTTATACTTCATTGCAATCTGAAATAAAACCCACTAAAATAAGCTACAGCTAACTTTGCCTAAAATATGTGTGGAGGGACCCGAGAAAGGCTGAGACAAAGGCACCAGTGCACAAACATGGGAACCTGAATCAAATCCCTGAAGGCCACATTGTAGAAGAGAAGTGACTGACTTCTACAAGGTACACAACCTTCACAGGGTACACAACCTCCACAGAAGTGCAGCAGTAGACATGGCAAGGTACTTGAATGGCAAGAAACTTGCACACACTCTCTTAAACATTAAAAAACCCAAATCAAAAATGTGTGATGAATTAGAAGAAATTAGTTGGACTAATTTACAACTCTACTGAAAAAATACAGATCATGACTGGTTTAGTCACTCAGCAGGTACTCTGGAAAATATGCTACTAAACCAGCAGGAATACCGATGACTATCATCTATTCTACTCTTACAAACTTTTTTCAACCTTTTTACAAACTTACAAATTCATAGAATTTTTGTTAAAAATAGTGTGATATCCAGGCATGCTCAAATATGTTTTCTTTGCAGAAGTAGCTCATTATAATATTTTATCAGTTTATGGTTGAGACTAATTCTGTTTAAAAACGAGAATACCCAACTAACATTACTGAACAATAATTTTACACACTGGGTTTTCCAGATATTAGATAGGTTTCTGAATGAATTCAGCATTTACATGTTAACTTATAATATATTTTAACATCCTAAACTATAAATCACAAGCGATGTGAAGCTGCTTTTTGTGTTATCAAGTTATAAGAAATCAAATGTCTGTTCCCATAAGCTTCAGATTTTTGAGTTCACACTTGAAACAGCATTTTTCAGAATTCAATCAA
Organism: Typhlomys cinereus; assembly: GCA_023101885.1. Classification (NCBI taxonomy): domain Eukaryota; kingdom Metazoa; phylum Chordata; class Mammalia; order Rodentia; family Platacanthomyidae; genus Typhlomys; species Typhlomys cinereus. Next base: position 2,079,184 of record JALPQD010000115.1, on the reverse strand, counting down.
AAATGAAGGAAAGTCATCAGTATGTAACTGAGGAACTACCACTAAACTGTCAACTTGAAGTGATTATTTTATAATGCAATGGCATGCTATAAGCAAAAAAGGGGAAACAATTCTATGAATGCCTTCCATGAATATATCATTAAATATTTTAGAATGAATTACTATTTTAAATAAGTCTCATCAGTACTAACAAATGAACATCTGCAATAGTTTTTGATAAGCAGACTAATTTAGAATTATGTTATTCCCTGAAAGTCCCTTCTTCTCAGTAGACATTAAGAAAATATTGTTCAATTGCTATAATTCTAATTTTGTCAGTGAAAGAATTTGTGAAAATTTGTTCTCACTCTACCAGTTTTAATTATGTCTTTTCACAATTAAGTTGCTCACAGGGCAAAAGTGTCAAGAATTTCATCTTCACATGTACATGAGCATAACTCTCAAACTCCAAGAGTTGAATAAAATTCTCCACAGTGTAAAAAATGCCACCAATTTGACAGATTGGTAGAATAAGTCATTTTACTGTTTCTTGATTTCCTTTAAAGGAAATTCTAATATGAAATATTAGAATGTGGACAAAATGTTTTAACTTGTCATTGTAGAGGACTCTACTATTAAAAGAAATAGCCTATGAGTAAGGGCATCTGATTTAAGTCTGCTCTGATTACTCTATGGCCAATAAAATAACAATGAATCTTTCAAAAGATTATTATTAAGTCATATAAAAAATAAACTTCATGATACTATTCTATTGCAATGTGATCACTAATTAATCTCACTGATTTTTTCTCAGCAATGGTTTAAAATTTCCTCTCCTCAACATTATCTTCCATATCCTCTGCCAAGTATCTCATATCTCTGCCCCCTCATCTTATGAAATGTTCCTATGTTTTGTTTTTTTCGTATTTATATGCTAAGTATTAGTACTGATATGGTTTTGCTATTTCCTCTAGATAAAGTGTGTTTAATTTTACAGATTCACTTATTCCATCTTTTAAAAATTATTTCTTAATCAAATTTACCCTGCTACATGACTTTTGGTCAAAAGAATGGGAATCTAGTAGTACCTCTGGCCCTCCATTGAGACATGACAAGACTGCCTCAAAGATTGCAATGCTGTGTCATACAGTTTCCTTGTGGAGAGGAAAAACAGAAAAGACTTCTCAAGATGAGAAGCTAGCAGTCCCATTCTCAGAGCATACTACTTTTTTTTTTTTCTTTTTTTCTTTTTTTTTTCTCAGAGCATATTACTATGTCCTCCCAGAGTTAATCCAAATGGGCTTGTCAATCACAGGGACAGAGAGACACTGCTGAGGAAACCTGCATGTTCTAGAGACTTAGAAAATAGTGTATGGTCTTCAAAAAAATGTTGTCAGTATAAGTTGTTCTGGCCTGAATTTCTACCACAGCCATTCCTCTGCCTATTGCCCATTCTCATTCTGTAAGGGTACCTGACTTATTCTGTAATAAATCCCACCTTCTGTGCTGAACTCATTCTCTGGAAAGCCCGACAGCAGGACAGATGAGGAAGACAGAGTAAGGCCCCATAGCCTCGGGGAAAGGAGTTAGACTAAGAAAGACTTCCTGGAAAAGAAACAAGAGCTTGAAAACCATAGATGCAGTGAAAGCATAGAGAGAACAAAAAGACCCACTACATAGAAGCCAAACACAACTCCTGACATGTAGTTCCTTTGTGGAGGGGGAAGGAAACAAGCTACTTCCTAAACGTTAATTCAGATAAAAAGCCTAGAATTCCTGTATCTTTAGGCCATGCCTACATCCCTCGCAGGCTGCAAACCAGTTCTACATCTTGATGAGACAGTAATTCTTCTGGGGATACGTCAGTGCCACAGAGAAATCCCATTTTGTCACATTGTAGGACTTACAGAGTACTGGCTAGATTTCATTTAGAGAGATGCTGTTATTAAAAACTGAGCTGTGAACATCTACAGATTGGAGAGTCTTAATAATGTGATTAATACTCAAGAGGTCCTGAAAATATAAAGACAGGTCCTCTGACTATAACATCTCTGTATTGTGGCTGCTTCTAAGGAGAACACCCCTAGCTAAAAATATTAGCCAACCAGGGAGTATGATCTGGAGAATCCCGAGAATTACAGATCTACCCAACTCACAGAATGCAAAGGCAGGTGTGGCCAACAAAGATTCTGGGACTTTGCAAAGAAGGAAAACTGCCATGGACAGTCCTGGTGGGTATGAAGACATTTACCCCATACAGATCCAGCAACAGAATGAACAAAAGGAAGAACTTAGGGTGCGCCATATCTATTGCCTTTCCAACCCCTGTCCTGCACATCACTAGTGTAGTCCTCAATTTTGAGGACCTGGAAAGAAGTTATTCCAATACTCCATTATGTACTATTTCTTAGATTTTTGCTCCCATTTTCCCCCTAAATGGTTAGCAGGATTTTTACCTTACTGTCTTTTAAAATTATTATTTATTATTATTGTTGTCGTAATTTTGCTTCAAAGATTTATCTAATTTTGCTGGGCATTTTTTCCATTTGGGACAGTATTTTTCCTTTGCTTCCTTTTTCCTTTTTTGACCAACCCCATTTTCACCTCCCCCCCTTTTTTGCTCATGACCCTCTACATTTAATAGTGCCTTCATTTTACATATTCATGTTTTATTTTTTATCCCTTCTTCCATTTTTTTCTGATCTCTTGCTCTTTTCCCTTCCCACTCATAATATTCTTCTCTAGAAGTTTGTTTTCTTTTCACCAAGTGGCACTGGGGATTAAGTCTTCAAGAGCAGTCCAATCAGTAAGATCCACCGCGTCCCATCATAAGAAGGAAATAAAAGAAACATGAAAAAGCAAGGCAACAATGACTCCTAATGCCTCACACAATGGACTCAAAGGCACTGAAAAGGTAAAATGCCAGATGAGGAGTTCGAAAATTTGCTGGAAGAAATGATGGAGTTTTGATATAGTGAGCAGATGAATTCAATCCAGTCTCTATGGTAAAGTCAGCAACATAGAAAAAAAAAATCAGAAAAATCAACTTAGAAGATTAGTGTATTACTAATTTTGTTGATGAAAATTCATCAATAAAACTGGATTTTAAGACAAAGATATGTTGGAAATGAAAAATTAAATCCATGAAATGTATTGCCCACATTTGGGATGGGTCTTTCTTCTCAACCTAATCGAAATGAACCCTCGCAAGTGTGCCTGGAGGCTTGTTCCCCTTAGGAGATTCCACAACCAGTCAAGTTGGTAACACCTGCCATCACAGTACGGAAAACAATCACTTAAAATTGACATTAGGCTGGGGAGATGGCTCAGAGGTTAAAAGTCTTTGCCTAGCAAGATAAAGGACCTCTGTTTGAATTCTTAGATCCTACATAAAAAATTAAGATAAAGGACATTGCAAATTAAGGACACCAAGATATAAAAATTGCAAATATACAAATGTGCTGTCAGCCTCCCCCCACTTGGGTATGTGATTGTGCGTATAAGAGGGCACTTGAGTGTTCATTCCCTGTAGAAACCCAAGGGTGACTTTGGGAATCATCCTGGATTGTTCTTCCTCCTTACTGTTTTGCTCTGGGTTTTCCTAGGCTCTGTCTTCCAGGCCACCCGCCATTTCCATCTGACATTTTATCTGGAATCTGGGGATCTGAACTCAGATTCTTCTGCTTTCTAGGCAAAAGCTTTAATCCCTGAGTCATCTCTCTAGCCTGAGAAAGTCAATTCTGATAGTCAACTTGATGTGTGGAATCAACTAAGATGTCCAATCACCTCTAGACATATCTGTTAGGGGATTTTTATTTCTAAACTGGGTTAATTTGAGTTGAATTAAGCTTCAATTGAGCCTTTGGAACTGGTTTTCTGAGGAATGTAGAAGAGCTTGGAATTGTGGAATATATTCAGAATTTAGTGGGAATTCTAGTCCAAAAGACCAAAACGTTAAGAGAAAAGCAGACAGTGGAAGTCTGGTTCCACATGAAGTTCCAGAGGAGAGCCTTGAACTAGGCTAGAGGGCCATTCATGCTTTATTCTAGCAAAGAATCTGGCTTCAATCTGCCATATCCTGAGAATTTGACTGAGGTTGAATTTAAAAGTAATAGACTATTTTATTTGGCAGAGGAAATTTTAAGAAAGAACATTTAAGCCATAGCACAGTTATTGGCCACTATTCTCAGCCACACCTACACTGAGAATAGTGGGTCAGAAATTAGGAAAATGTGCTGTTTGATTGGGAAAGGAATGAATTTAAAGTTAAAGATAAGCAATTTGGGGGTTCAATACTGGGAAGTATTCTATGAACAAGATCTTATTCATCTTGTAAAATGCAAATTCACACTTGAAAGAAGAGCTGTTAAAGTGAGAATGCTGAAAGAGGGTTCCTGCTGGAACACAGAGCCACTGTAGCTTACAGAGCAGAGTACCAAGGTTCCTGAGAACCACTGACAGGCAATGAATGTGTAGTAGCAGAGTTAGAGTCCCCACAAGACCACTGCAAGAAGTTGTATATAACATGCAGAGGGCACGGCTGGAGAGGTAGAGAAGCCCTTTGGAGCTAAGGTAATTCCATTACAAGCCCTAGTTGACAAATGGACTTGGTGTTTGTACCCGGGACAGCAACCAGTTCAAAGTGGATCAAAAACCTTAATAAATATTTTATCTGAATCTCTGATATTGCTTAGAGGAACACCCTTCAAGATAGGGACATGGGCAAGGATTTTTCTCAACAGAAGTCCAATAGTATAGAAATAAGTACAAGAGCATTACATGAAGATAAGCGTTCATACTGCAAAAGAGACAATTACCCGAGTGAAGAGACAACCTATATAAAATGGTGAGAAAGTTTGTTGACACCAAATCACCCAATCATTAAATGGACTAATAAACTAAACAGACAGTTCTCAAAAGAAATACAAATACTGAAAAACTGTTCAGTATTCTTAGTCATTAGAAAAATGCAGATTAAAATTGCTTTGAGATTCCATCTCACCCCAGTCAGATTGTTAACACCCAGAAAACAAGTAACAAACATGCAGGGAAAGAAGAATCTTTACTGCTGAAGAGAATGAAAATTGAGCAGTCACCATGGAAATGAGTATGGAATTTCCTAAAAAAAACACACACACACAAAAAAACCCCCTGAAAACAGAACTACTATATGACCCACATCGAGAGACATGTATCACATAAATAATATGAATAGATTTAAAAAACAAGTCAAAGAAAATAAAACATAAAAATCCATACACTATAATTCCATTTATATGAATTTCAAGAGCAGGGAAAACTAATCCACAATGACAAAAGAGGAATAGCTTTCTAGAGTGGAAAGGAACAGAAAAGCTTCAACATAACAAACTTATTGGATATCTTAATGAGGGTGGAAACAAGCAAGGTATATACATTTATTGGAACATGTAGAACTGGGCATCTAAATCTGTACTTTTGTATGAAAAATAATTATATTTAATGATGTTCATGGTATTATATGTAGTAAGGTTTTTTTACTTGCTTCTGTATTAGTGGATATATAGCTTATTTTTCTCAAAAGAAAAAAAATTGAAAAGGAGGAAAGAGAAAAAAAAAAGAGGAAAGCAGGTGTATGTGTACACTGGGGCCAGAGGACAATTTTTCCGTTGGTTCTCTCCTTTCACCATGTGGCTCTAGGGATTGAACTCAAATTGCCAGTTATATATACAAATAGTTACTTTTAACCACTGAGTCACCTCGCTGACCCTCTATTTTTTTCTTTTTTTGTGTGTGTGGGGGGAGAGGAAATGGAGTTGAATACTTGCTCAGCCATTATTTTTCTTGAATTGCTTGAATTATTTTATAATCAAGTTTTTCATTAATTTTGACTGCCCTAATGTTACTTTTACATAGCTGTGACGAAAGATCTGACATAAATAACTCAAAGGAGGAAAAGTTCATCATGTCTCACAGTTTCAGAGATGTTAAATCTATTATGGCATGGAAAACTTGGCATAGCATGGCAATTCACCCATTATGGCAACCCAGAAGCAGAAAGAGAGAAAGGAATGGGGGGAGGGGGTGGAGAGACACCTTCCCAGTGACTTTCTTCCTTCAGCTAGGCCCCACATCCTCAAGTTTCCAGAACAGCCGAGGATCCAGGCTTTTTAACACTTGAGCCTGTGAGGGCCATTCCATCCCTCAGTACCCAATGATGCTCTTCAAACATAATCCATGATGAGCTCTTGGTATCCTCTGTGTAGCGAAGTGACTATAATAAATGATGTAAACTATACTTCAAAAGTGTAAGAAAATAGACCATAATCTTCCTGAACTCAGAAAAAATGTGCACAAATTAACTTTAATCATCTCACAATGTATACAGATGCCCAAACTTCACATACTACCCCATAAATACATACAATTTAAAAATTCTTCACCTATCACAATCTCAAAAAGTCTACAATATAAAAACACTTCATGTAAAGAATGTACCATGAATGCATACAAAACCACAAATAACATCAGTTCAGGAGACTGAGAACAATTAAATAAGCATGAACTAAGATAAACATACCTCCTACTCCAGGCACCAAATTTGGCCCAGCAGTGTTCTGTCCAGCAGTGGCACTGGTTGCACTACCAGTATTGCCACTCACAGTGTTGGTGGTGCCACTAGAAGCTGATGAACTCTGGGAGGTCTGCGGAGCCCACGGATTGGGTAATGGATCTCTATTTTCTGTACGAGAAGGTTGACTACCTTCACCTGAGGATGTACTGCTCACTAAGGAAGCAAATGGATTACCACCAAACTGTAATTAAAAAAAACACACACACACACAAAAACCACAAATAAGCTTTTGCTTTAAAAAACATACAATTTTTAAAAATTGAAACCACATTCCCCTCAATCATAAGCCTATTTGTGGCTGACAGTAGCTATTTCTAGGACTAAGTCCTGGAGCACTGGAGCTTACCTGCTCTTGTGCAGCACTCAGCATGGGCTCCTGAATGTCTGTATACATGCGCCGCAAAGCATTGTATCCCCCAGGAATACTTTCCAGGTTGCTCAAGGCTCGATCCTGGTTTCTCATCATTTCCTGCATCATTGCTGGATTCCTGGCAAGTTCCAATGTCTAAGAAAGAAATTTCTGTTAAAAAAAAAGACACTGCAATACACACAGAATTATTTTTAACCATTTTGGAACAATCTCCTACACTAGGCCCTAGCACACTGAATGGAGCCACTTGTTCTACAAGTCAGGTAGTTTAGAAATGAACTTCTAAAACATCCAGCTTAAAAAACAAAACAGAATATTTCATTGAACCTAAGTCTGCATAATAATTCTATTAGGAAAATAATTTTGCAACAACAAATCTACTTTTTGTTGTTTCTGCTTTCTTCATCCCTCTTCTACCTGCTAAAGTCTTACCTTACTGGGTTCATAGAACATTATTTCTACTTTACAGAATGATGTGCCATTCAATTCTATATTTACAAAGGCCAACTGAGAACTTTAAATCAAACTGGCTGTAGCATTTAAATCAGAAATGATTTCTTAACATTTCTGATGAATTTATCCTTTAAAAACAAACACTGACATAAAGAAGCATTTTGTTACAAGCGACCTGTCCATATCCAGAAATGAACTATTTGTTTTGTAAACTCTCAAAGTGGTTTTTTTTTTGAAGTTCAAACAAAGTTTAAGCAGAGAAGAAAATTCTAAATTCGAACAGCCTAAATTAGTGCTTTGTTGTGTTTTCCTAGATTAGGATTTCTCTCTAGCTTAACTACACACATATACACATCAATCTCTGTAACTACAGAAAATTGGTGAAACACATCCAATCTTTTAGCCAAATGTAGTAATTTTTCACATACTTGTCTCATTATATCTGGATTATTAAGCATATGACTAATTTCTGGGTTCCTCTGTATCAACTGTTGCATTTGTGGATTGGCCATAATTAACTGTCTCATCAGGTCAGGATTTGAGAGCATGCTCTGGACGAATGGATTTTCCATGATCTGGACCATCATTTCAGGGTTGGATAAAAGTTGTCGCTGCATTTGGCTCTGTAGTTCAGAGAAGTTGGTAGTATTTAAACCCAAACTACTCAGGCCTGCAAGTCCTCCGAGTCCACCTTTGACAGTAAGAGAAGGGGAAAAAATGCGTAAGTTTTCAAAAGTCATAAATTTTACTATTATCTTGTTTATGCTAAAATATGAAGAATTGTAATTCAATAGTTCATTACAAGAAACCATTTTGAAACAAAAATACAATTTCTTTTATTTATATAGGCTTAATTCCTATGTTATAGTCTGCATATGAAGTGCTCCCCCAAAAGGCTTGATTGCCAGATGGTGACAATGAGGCATTATTTTTTTAATAACATAATTTTTAAAGCTTATTTATTGTATGTGTGTGTGTGTGTGTGTGTGTGTGTGTGTGTGTGTGTGTGTGAGAGAGAGAGAGAGAGAGAGAGAGAGAGAGGAGAGAGCACTGTAGTCCTTGTGGCCAAGGGTAACTTCATGAATCATTCTGGATTGCTCCTACCTCCTTTTTGCTTCATTCTGGGATTTCCCAGGCTCTGCCCACCAGGGTAGGAAGTATAGGCTGCAATGTTTCCACCTGGAGTTTTTACATTGTTTCTGCCTGACATTTTTATGTGGGACCTGGGATCTGAACCCATGAATTTGTGAGGCAGTGTCTTAACCCCTGAGCCATCTCTCCAGCCCATGAGAGGCATCGTTATATCATCAGACTGCTACTTTATATGTAACTTAATCCATTGAGCTCATAATTGAAGTAGTTATTAGGAGGTTACATGCTGTATGTGAGGGAATGCTAGGAGCAAGCCTTTGAAGGGTACTATCTTATCTTTCTCTTCTGGCTGCTATTAATGGGGGATGGGAGAGATGGTTAAGGGCATTTTTATATTACATATTATAAAAAACATATTTGCATTCCACACTGCTTACCATGTACACATTGTTGTTTGCTCTGAGTTAAACTATCTAACAGCTCAGAAGTCCTTGGCATACAAGGTTGCTACTGAATCCTTTAAGATTTCCCTTAGCCCAGATATCCAGAGAAAGATAAAAGAACGCAAGGGACAAGAACCCGACAACAAGAGAGGCACAGACATTACATATACCTAACCAATGACTTACTGCTTTGGCCTCTGCTCCCTCTTCATAATTGAACGAGTTGGCAGGAAGTTGTAGTATAAAAGGGAATGAGTCACTAGGAGCATGCCCCATATGGAAGGGTTTTGTTTTTAATATTTTATTTGTGTGTGTGCACGCGCCTGTGTGTATCAGAGGGGGCACTGTGTGTCTTTGGTGGAGGACCGAGAGAGACTTCAGGAATCATCCTGGATTGCTTCTATCTCTTTCTTGTTTCGTTCTGGGATTTCCCAGGCTCTGCCCACCAGGGCCAACAGTGCAGGCCACTGCCCTTTTTGCCTGGTGTTTTTACGTGGGACCTGGGATCTGAACTCAGGACCTTCTGTTTGCAAGCCATCTTACAGACACACACACAAGTTTCTCCTTGGTTCCTAACAGGTTTCAAAAAGCCTCGGAATTGAGTGGTGAGATTATCTTTTGTTATTTATAAATATCAGGCTCTTTTGATCATTAAAATTATTTGAATTTTAGTCAAGGCCCTAAAATAGTTTCAGGCAGCCCCAACAAGTAACGATCTGCTACTTGTCCTCAATTAAAAAGACAATCGTGAAAAGCTGAAAAAAAAAATTTATTCAATATGGCCATAGTGGAAAGAGAAAAAAACTAAAAGGGTCAACAACTTCCAAATTCCATCATAAGTAAGAGTACTGACATGAGGCTTAGGTTTAAACAGCAGGCAGTATGCACAATTCAGAGAACTGCCAACCGCTGGCCCACTATAGCCTGGACTCTCCTGTCCTGCAAGGTAGTCATAAACTATGTGAAATCTCTTCTGGGGATGTAGATTCTTCCTCTGGCTAGCATAATTGCTTCAGACTCTCACCATGGGATTTTCGAGGCAAATTTTAATAATTTGGGGTCTGCTGTCACAAAAGCAGGATACAAGTGCCAAGTACCTTCTCACATGCCAGGATGATTACATCTTGTTTTATTAACTTCTTCAAATCACCTGTTTCTGAGTTATATCCTTTATAAGAGTTCTGAGACCCTTTTGGAAAAATTCTGAAGATACGAACAGAGAGGTAAAGACACCTCAGTATGTAGCTGGTTGGTGATAGTTTTCTAAGTGGGGAAAATTTTGAGGAACTGAGTTCTGAAGTTTATGAAGGCTGACAGTAATAAAAACCCAAGTAGTATCAGAATTGAATTTTAATGTTAGACATTCAGAGCTAAAAATAAAGAATTGATGGGTTAGTTGAAAACACTCAGAGCATACCAGCTAAAGAAATAAAAGACACACATGAAATTATTCTAATTTCTAATATTTCTAATAATTTCTTTACCTAACTCTAACAAGTAGAATTCACTACAAACTGTTTATAAAAGAGTTACTGTCAATCAAGGCAAGAAAGCCAAACACTCTGGAAATAAGATAGCTTTTTGGAAGAATTAAATCCTAGAGAAACCCAACAGACCCAAAAGTGCTTATCACAAAATGCTTACTCCTTTGTGAAATTATGTAACCAAACAAACACAACCATCTCCAACTTAGCACTTTCTTTTTTTTTTTAAACATCCTTTTTTTAAATTTTTTTATTTTATTATTTATTCAATTGTGAGTGTGTGTGCGTGTATGTATGTATGTATGTGTGTGTCTGTGTGTGTAGAACCACGGACGAATTCGGGAACCACCATGGACGTTTCCACCTCCTCCTTGTTTACTCTGCCCCGGGATTCACAGGCTCCGCCCTACCAGGACCAGAAACGCAGGCCGCCCCTGCTTCCGCCTGGTGTCTATACGTGGGGTCTAGGATCCGAGCTCAGGACCTTCCGCCTGAAAGGCAGAGGCTTAACCCCTGAGCCACCTCTCCAGCCCCCAACTTAGCACTTTCTATACACACCAGAACTTAACTACATGCTCGGAATAGGATATAAAATAGATACAGTTACTGTCCTCAGAATTCAATCTGGTGGCAAACACAGACAAGAATGAAAAAAAAATGCTTACAATGGATATGACTTAGGAGCTTCAAAAAAGACATTCATAATATATTATAATATTATAGTACCTGTCACAGTTAACTCAACCAACTGAAGAAAAGGAGATTTATTTGGCTTACGGTTCCAGAGGGGAGATACAGCTCATTATGGCAGGAAAGGCATGGCTGATGGCAGAAACTGGAGGCAGCTTAGGTCACTACAGACATCATGGAGGTCATAAGAGTTAGTTGCAGGCTACTAGAGCAGACTGCTGGTAGAGGGAACAGAGCATAGCTAACGAAACTAAAGATCCACCCCGTGACATGCCTTCTTCCAGCAAAGGTACACCTCCCAAAGTGGCCATGACCTTCCCAAACATTAACAGATAAGGAAGGATTCAAATACATAAGCCTATGGAGAACAATTCACATTCAAACCATAGCAGTACCTAAGTTGAATGACTACTTTCTAAAGAGATGATATTTTGCTGTACTCTGCCTCAGTCTCCCAAGTAGCTGGGATTATAAATTTGCTCTAATCTATTTGACAATTGATACATTCTTAAGTGGCAAAAATTCATTATGATAAACAAAGTAGATATCAGTGCCCACATTTCTTTTGTATTAGGACAAGCCCAGGTGACAAGTTATGATCAAAAGACTAAGAAACTGCTTCTCTTGTGATCGAGAATTGCTAAACCAGCTGCAGACCTTTGAACTGTCCTTCTGCCATATTCCAAGTGCTATAGTTAGAAGATGGCAACTGACTTGAGTCTGGTAAAGACTATATAAATGGGTTGAGCCACCAGGATACAATAGCTAGAATAATGTCACCCAGAGGGAACAGTTAGAATGAAGAATAACAAAAAAACTGTAGATAATACCACAAAGTTAAAAAAAAAAAAAACCCTTATAAATGAGAAGGGGAAAAAGTCTGGAAATTAGGGTAAATTTCAGATAGAGAGAAATTTGTTAAGTAGGAGGCTGAGGCAGAAAATATTCCAGGCCATCTTTGGATACACAGTGAGACCTTTTCTCAGAAAAGGGAAAGTGGGGGTTGGGGAGATGGCTCAGGGTTTAAAACTTTTGCTTCCCTAAAAAACCCAAGTTCAGATTCCAGATCCATGATGATGTGTACTTCTGCCTCTGGAGGAGGAGCCTGGGAAACTCCAGAGAAAATCTATAAGGAGGTAGAGCAATCCAAGATGATTCCCGATGTCACCCTTGAACCTCCAAAGGCACACAAACTCAAGTGCCCTGTGTTATATGTACACCAAAATAAGGGAGAGAAGTAGGATTAAAAATTTCTAACACCTAGGGCTGAAGAGTTGGCTCAGGAGTTAAGACTCTGCCTCACAAGCAAAAGGTCCTGAATTCAAATGCTGGTCCCATGTAAAAAAACCAGGCCTGCACTTCCCACCTTAGTGGGTGGAGCCTGGGAAATCCCAGAGGGAAGCAAAAAGGAGGTAGAAGCACTCCAGGATGATTCCCTAAGTCACCTTTGGTCCTCCACAGGGACACACAATATCTTCTGATAAACAAACAAACAAACACACACACACACTAAAATTTCCCTGATTGAAATTTACGGTAAATTAACTGTACTTCCTCAGATGCAATTATGTGATGGTCAAGTCATATACACGTATCTTGCATTTCTTTCGTTATTAGAAATGTCACTTACTAGCCACTTAGCAAATATCAATCGGTGTAATCAATTCCTCAATTTCCTTAATATCTACAGTTACAGAAGTAAATTATAGAAAGCTTAAGAAATTGTTAAAGTTACTTATGCTTTAACTTGTCATTTTATCTAAAATTACTCTTTGAAAAAGAGGTTTTCTTTCTTCATTCCTACAAAAATGACTAAAAAACCACTCACCTAAACCAAAAGGGCTATTAGTAGTAGAACCAGATGTGGGATTGTTATTAGGAGCTGATGTACTGGTAGCATTACTTCCAGTAGTATTTGCTTGCTGAGTTGAATGGTCTTGAGGCCTAAAGAAAATAATTAAAACAATGTAAGAAGAGGAGCTAATTATTTTTAAAAAGAACTTCTAAAATCCCAGTAGTTAGAAATAAAGGATAAACTCTCATAAAAACAAAATTATCATAATTACTCTGAAATAACTATGCATTAAAAAAATTAGAAATACGCTGAAACTATAAAAGTATTTTATATTCTTAGTATTCTAAATATAACACATATGAATATTTCAATATTTTCAATCATACTGATTATCACAAAGAGGAAAACAAGTCCCTTATAGAAGATAACCAATTGTTACTAACATCCATAAAGCTCAAATACATAAACTTTTTAGGTTTACAGGATTAGTGGGGTGTGTTTTACTTGACATTGTTAAGAGTAAAGAGACTTCATCAGAAAGCTGAGAGATCAATGTAAATTGTTGTGCTGTAACTAAGTAATTATAACTCATTACAGTAACGGTCCAGGCAGCAAAGGCACTGCCTATGAGAAAGGGGAGAAATCAGTCTGCAACCCGACATGAGCAAATATATTCTCAAGAGAGACCCTGGATCTCTTCCCTTTGGCTACCAGATTACTGAGACAGTTGTTACCACAGAACTGAATTTCTCCAGGAACCCCATGCTGGAAGAGGGAAAGACTAGAATTTCGGTGCCAATTAGAGGGGGAGACCTTATCTTGTAGAAAGAGATTTCACATAATTCTCATAAGCTGCGTGAGATCACTTTGCAGGAGAGACAACAATGGATCAAAGATGGACAGAACCATACCTTGACTAAGACTATTTAGTTATGCATACCTCTAGCCCTGTATATAAATCTAAGCTCAGATCAGGACTCTATAGAGATGAAGGAAGAGGGGATAGGAGGAGGACTTGCTGGTTCTCTTGTTTGTGTTTTTATCCCAATGTGGCTATATAGAATAAGTTTCTCTGCGTTTCACAAATCACCGTCTGCTTCCTTACCCTATTGAAGACTAGTGGCTGAGCCTTGCTTGTCAGGACCACTAGGTCCCAGTAATATTATTGCTTAAGTATTAAGAGAAACAAAAACTTTATTAAGAGAATTCTTCAGCTTGACAGCAGCTCAGATTCTGAATCTCACTATCGCATTGGTTCTAAGGTGTAAGATTTTTTCACTTTTTACATCTCTGAAATCAGGGATCAGTCTTTAAAATCGCCTGACAACCAGGTATCACAATATACACACATGTGCTCCATGACTTCAGCTGAATGGCCAAGTTCGTCGTACTATACAGACTGATTTAAATGAATATGCCTGTAACATTTAACTAGTATGAAAGAAGTTATCTTGTATTCAGAAAGGCACAAGAATGAATAGGAGGAATAAACTTCTTATCGTCCAATCAAGTATTTGCTCTTGGAGAAACACCAATATAAAAACCTGCTCAACAGGTACAAATGGCTTAAAAAAAAAACTACAGTAAGCACTTATAGCAAACTTTTAACAAATATTTCATCATTGATGGTTATAAAACCACATAGTTTTATATGGGGTGTTCAAAGAGTCAGACTTACTGCACAAGGTGGGCATGCCTACAATCTCAGCACCTAGGAGGCCAAGACAGGAGGATCCAGTTCAACATCAGCCTGGACCATGGAATGAGACTATCTCAAAAACAAAGCTAGGTGTGATGCTGTACACACACAGTTTCAGGCCAGTCTTATCTTCTACATATACAGCAAGAACCAGTCACAAACAGTAAAAATAATAATGTGAAAGAGTTTTAGGAAGGCTCAAAGTCAATTTGCTTTATTTCATATTTCATTTTAGTAAATTAGACATATTTGTAAGAGTAAGTTCTTTATCTAAATAAGTCTAAAGAAGCTCTTCACTAAGGTTGAAATAACAATTCGTATGACAAATTAAGAATATTGTTTCTTAATGATATACAAAAGTAAAGATTTCTCTTAAATAATTACCTAATATGACTTATTTGCTGTATTTGCTTCCTCACTCACAAAAAGATATGGTCATCTAACAAACAAGTTAGCATTAGAATGGAATTACACTTTTGTTTTTTTCCCTAAAACATTTTGGGCTATCAATAGCAACAAAGAAAGTATTTTAAAGCAGAGACTGGTTATTTGAAAAAGACAAATAAAACAAATATATGTCTTTTAAAACCATACCTGTTTTGTGTCTTGATGACAAGGTGAACAGTAAGTCCATCATGAATTCCATGCTGACTCAAAGTATCTTGATCTTTTAAAATTTTCCCAGCAAATATCAACACAAGTTGGTCAGTATGTGATTTAAAACGTTTAGAGATTTCTTCTTTGAACTAAAGATAAAAATGAGCATGTGTTACATGTGTCTGAATGGCACCATGCAGACTAGATTAAGAACACAAAAGAGGTCTGACTACGGATATACTAAAAATATTAATACACATGTTTTTCAGTATCTTGATCTAAGAGCACTTCATTTCTAATACAAAGGTCCACATGGTCACATTTTATTATATCCTGCAAAATACTGAGTTCATTGCTCTGAAATCTTCTTATAACCTATTCCTTTGGACTTCTATGTCTAGTCCTGCTTGTTTTCTAGTTCCACATATATACAGTCAACCTCATTTTCTCTATCTACACATACTGATTATCTTTCCCATTTCTGTCATTCAACATTTACTAAACAGTGTTACAGGGAAGATACAGGGAACAGTGTTTCAAAGATAAAAAAGCGACCCAATCATTTCTGGCTCAAGGGTTAACACTCTGCCTTGCAAGCAGAAAGTTCTGAGTTCTGATCCCAGGCCCATGTAGAAATGCCAGCAACCAGTACTTCAGGCCCTGGTGGAAGGAGCCTGGGAAATCCCAAAGACAAGCAGAAAGGAGGATGCAGTTCCTAAAATCATTCTTGGTCTTGAAAGGCAGAGCCTGGGAAACTCCAGAGCAAAACAAATAGGAGGTACAAGCAATCCACGGTGACTCCCAAAGTCGCCCTTGGATCTCCACAGCACGCTTGCACACAAATTTTTAAAAGTTAAAAAACCAAGGGGGGGGGGGGTGGGTCTCTTGCAGGAGCTGGGAAGGGAGATGTTAAGGGTATAGCTAAAACATGATAGGTACATGTTATCAATCAGAGTTGAAAATTCTGCCCTCTGTATAAAATTACCAAAACCAAGTTACAATAATAGACAGAACTGGGGCTTTTATTTTATTTGGTTCTTAAAGACTCACACTGTAAGCCCATCAATTTTGCTATTTCAGTCTCCTAAGTGCTGGGATTATAGATATGAGCCACTATGCCCAGCAACAAACTGGGTGGATTTTTTTTTCTTGTTTACAATTTAACTCACCTGCACAAAGTCAAATTTCTGAAGAATGTGTTAAAAAGCATAAAGGTAACAAAATTTACCAAAACAAATATTTTGGCACTTTCCCATGTGAGCTTTCTTTTTTCTACTTGAAATTACATACACACACACATATAAAACCTATCTATCTATCTATCTATCTATCTATCTATCTATCTATCTATCTATCTATCTATCTATCATCTAAATGACATATGAGCAATGTAGGATTAACTAAAAACTTTTTGTAAAATACAGAAAGATAATAATTTAACCATCCTCCATTAGGTATCCCTTTGGTGTTATCAGAAATAATACAGGGCTGTGGACATGGCTGAGCAGTTAACGCACTTGCCATACAAGCAAGGTGGACCAGGCTCCATGCTTAAGCCGTGTGTGTAAAGCAGCCTGCCTGTAATTCCAGCCTCAGAAGAAAGAGACCTGGAATCACCACAGCATGTTAGCTAGGGAAACCAGTCCTATAAGCAAGCACTGGGTTTGATTAGAGAAGCTGCCTCAAAAGAATAAGGTGGAAAAGTGATTGAGGATTGAATTCTTGACATTCACATCAAGCGCCTCATAACTACACATGTGAACATACACATACATGAAAAATGGATAAATGCAAAAATATAACAGAAAATATTTTTGTAGAGACTTAAATGAGAGCATGTGTAAAATGTAAGCATTAAACACAGGTGTTAAGCAATAAATGGTAGCTACTATTATGCCTCAAGAACCTTGTGAAGATGATGTGTGTATTCTGTACATAACATTAGTAAATATCATGTGCTGTTTAAGCTCACTGAAAAGCTGCCTCTGGAAGCAGTGTTGGTCCCCCTACTCCAGATCCAAGCATATTTTACCAAGATGTCCTCCAACACCTTTTGCCCAGATAGGCTGGCACCCTGGCCCTATGGAAAGCAGAAAGGAAGGCAACAAAAGAGCCTAAGAGTGAAAATAGCATGTTTTCAAGAACAGAAGAAATAAACTGTTGGAGTGAAAACATTGTGTCCTTGAACAAAGCCAAGAGGTAAAGCATTCCCAGACACCTTTCCAAAGCTAAAGACGCCACTACTTTATCCCATAGTATGACAATGCCTGTGGTGGGAACCAGGAATGGCTTAAGGGAAGTCTTACCCAGGAAAGAAGTTCTGCCTGGAATCCTCTTTTCTCCCTTACAAATCCTTCATCTCCCCTGCCACACTCCCTCCTATTTTCAAGTCTTTTGACTTGTATGGTCCAGGGTGTGACATAACAGGGTGTTTGAGTCATTGAGATATAACTCACACAGCTTATAATGTGCCCACTACACTAATACTATTTGCCCAAATACATGACTCAAAGGTCTTCAGAGATACATTGCAACCATTCCATGGTGCTATCCTCAGCAGTATTACCCACCTCTGAGACAGGGTCTTTTCCCAGTGGCCTAGAGCTCATCAATTACGGTAGACTCATGCTGGCCACAGAGATCATCCTATCAGCCTTGAAATTTCAAACCCATGCACTTTCATACGCTGAGTGCTAGAATATTCCTTATGCTGGCATTTACCACTGATTTACCTCCCAGTTTCATGAACCTTGCAAATTATCAAAACATAATTCAATCTCTTTCAAAACAGACAGAGAAACATTTTTAACCCATTTAGTGAGATCAATAAAGACAACAGAAGATGGGCCAGAGAGATGGCTCAGGGGTTAAGCCTCTGCCTTACAAGCAGAAGGTCCTGAGTTAGGATCCCAGATCCCACATTAAAAAAAAAAAAATCTGGCATTTTTGTATTAAGTATATACTATTGTGCTAAATGCTCTAAATTCATCCATAAACATTTTCTAAGCCCATATTATGTACCAGGTTCTGGGGGGAAAAAAAGGTAACAATCACTGTCCTTTTCTAGCAGTGAAAGTAGTGTAAAGGATCTAGCCTGGGGTATCAGGGACACTTCCTAGAGAAGTTGACCTTTGTACTTAATTTTGAAGGATCAATAGAATCAAGTGGAGTGAGGGAAGAATGTCCTATAGCAAGAACACACTATCCAAAAGTAAGGATGGATGTGTGTGTGTGTGTGTGTAAATGCAGTAACAGGTCAAGGAACTACAAAGACTGTGTGGCTAAACAAAAAAGCAGGGAGTAAAACAGCATCAACAGACAATTGAGAAGTAGCAGAAGTATTGCAGGGGGCTTCACTGATGGACTTAATCCTCGAATCTTTGAAATACACCACAGAACATTGTTTCACCCAAAAGTTCTGTTTATGTAGATTGCATCTAAACTATACTGGAAGTTTAAATTGGAAAAAATCCAAAATAGTAGTTTATAAACCCTTACCATGTTAATATTCCTTAGAGAACAGATGTATTTTTCTAATAAAGAGAGTTACACTGCTTTAAACTTTGCAAAATAACTTTGGTCACCTGGGTTTTCCTAGCTGCTGCAGATATCCCATTATCTTAAAGGGTCTACAATAAATGCAGTCTATTTTATTTTCTTTTGCAGCAACTACAATGAAAAAATACAAACATCACCTCAGAATTACTATGAAATATTTGATTTTATGGTTCTCCTAAAAGGGTATTAGGAACCTGGGACAACAATGAGAAATAACAATAATAATCAAAGTAACTACAGTGAGATGATACCTAAAAGCCACTAGGATGACTGCAATCAAAGACAGACAATTTAGCAAGTGTTAAAGAAAATGTAGAAATTGAAAAAGCCAATTTGGAAACAGCTTGGCAGTTTTTCTAAAAGGTTAAACATACAGCTACCATGTAAAAAATACCAAAATTTGAAAATCATGAGCGTTCACAGAGGCATTATTCATACCAGAAAGTAGAAACTCAAATGTCCATTAGGTGACAAAGGATAAAATGTGGGAGTCATTCACACAAAGGAGTATTACCGAGTAATAAAAAGGAAAAACTGACATGGACTAAAATGAGGATGAACTTTGAAAACATTCAAAACTTAGCATAATGGTACAAATTCAAGCAGTAGGAGTCTGAAGCAGGAAGACAAGCAAGTAGAGGCTAGTCTTGGCTGCACAGGGAGAACTTGTCTCAAAAAAGAGCTTAACATTTAAGAGGCTGTTATAATGTGTGAAAGTGTACGGTGATAATACACAATTCTGTGAAATGTATTACAGACATCAATTACAGTTTATAAAAGGGGTGAACTAAGTGGTATTGTTTTTTCTATGTATATCTGAAGTTTTGCTATTCTTACAGAATTAAGCAATCTCTGTTTTAGACTCATTAACTCAAAGTTTTCCAGCAATTCATTAGACACTAATCTCAGAGACATATTTTTTCCCTTTAGACTTATCTTGTAATAATAATTTGACTCAAATATCTGGGAAAGATATTGTCCATAAATATAGCACATGCCATATGAGTTATTTTAAACACTGAAGTAGCCGTAACATTGAATTCGAACACTGGCACAATGGTAGAACACATGCTTAACTCTGGGATCAAGTCCTAGTACAAGGAAACAGAAGTCACATTAACTTCACACTAAATACAAAATATTACTTTAACATACAATAAATCTAAAATCCAATTTTTTTCTTTCATGCCAAATCCCCCAAATCTGGTATATATTTTCCACTTACAATACATATTTAATTCAGTCCAACCACATTTTAAGGGCTGAATAGTCACACGTGGCTGGATGAACACTGGGGTTCTAGGCCCAATTGTACGATATAATGTAAATGTTAATTACGATGATCTATAAGTGCTCAAGCCAAAGTCACACAGAAGCTCCCCTCCATTCTACTGCCTTGTCTTTCTCTTACACAAATATTTTGATTCTTACTATCATCTTGTTTCTGACAAAAATTGAAACCTTCAAAGTTGTTTGCAACAGCTGATAAGAACAGAAAATCTCTACACAAAGTCATTATCTATTTCAGTTGCTCTGTAAAAAACAGAGATTTTAACCTGGAAAAAAATTCATTATTATCAATCTTAAATAAGTAACATTAAATGCCAAGTATATAAGTAAGGCATTGTATAAAATTTAGGTATTCTGTTTCTGCTTGTTAGCTATACACAAAAAGAAATCAAGAATTTTAACTTATTTTTTACAAATTATTCAAGAGGTTTACTATAATCCTATTGGGACTTATTCATTCTAAGTATCATTTTAGTATAAAATGTTAAGTAACCTATATCACAAAAATACTTAAATTTTAAATGAGGATGTGATTTGTTGCTAGAATTCATACTTTGTGTGCCAGTTTAACAATTTTTAGAAAACTGGAATATGCCTTGTAATATAAACCTTCAATATTAACTTTTGATGCCCTTGTGCTTAATCTTTTGTCCCCCCCTCACAGGGTAGAATTTTTCATGATCAGTTGGGGATGAGTAGTAGGGGATGAAGTCAAATAAATTTATATGTGAAAGCTTCAAAGAATAAAAAGAAATTAATGATTTTCATCATGGCTTCTGCTCCCACAAAAAACAATGGTCAAAACTTTAAAAATTATCATTAGAAAAAGTTAAAAGTTTCATTTTCTTTATTAAAGAGTTACTTTAGTTATGGCAGAGTAAAAGGTTTCACACAAAATTTAAAAATTTTAATTTCAGCATCACATATACACACACATACAAAAATCCTCACAGATGCTCACCTAAGTGAATTTTTTTCTTCTTTGTAATATACTATTTTTAATCTCTTGAAGTAAAGATGGTGGAAGCCTAAGCTGGAATCTTAGAAAGAACCAAAGACTTCAAAAATATGCTGGGGTGGGGGATGGGGTAGGGGGGAGAATAGTTTTATCCAAAAGAAATAAGGAATACTCAGGAATACTGTTTTATGTGAAGTCCTGAATAGTCGTATTTAATCTCTAGTGGGAAAAAAGAAAATCACAACAGTGACTGGTACAAACAAGCGAGTTGGGAAAAGGCAGAGTTGAAATACTTGCCAGTTACAATATTCTACATCTTATTATAAGATTGGGTGACACAAGTGAAAATAGTTATGAAAACTCATGGAATGGCAACCATGTGCATTCACTGTCAGTCAAATTTACCTAAAAGTAAAAAAAAAAAAAAAAAACGTTGGACTTTAATAATATGTACAGTAAATGCCCTGTAAGTGTATTTAAAATAATATTCATAACACAGCAAATATAGGAAAGACATGTCAACTGTTGGTGAGGTACGTATGTACTTGATGAACAAGTCTTCCAGCTTGTCTATGATAGAAAATATAAAGGAAATTTTTATGCAAGTTAATAAACAGAGTGATGATTCAGTTAAGAATAGTTTCTCTCCTGATGCTGCTCACCCTTTTTCAAAAAGTACATTACCTTTGGAACTAGATAAACCCTGGGGAAACTTATGTTCCAGTGATTAATTGCTTCCTCGAATAAAACTGCATACGATGTTGGAGACTGTCAGAGATCAAGTCAGTAACTAATGTAAATTTGAGGAATCCTAGCAATATTCTTAACGGCAAAATGTTTTCCCGAACAGACTCTGGAGCAATAAATAATTTAGAGTCTCCATTAACACGAATTTTATCTTCTTTTACTCGGTTGTAACCGCCCCTTTGAAAATGAAAAGAAAACCTACCCATGACTGACATCTGTCGTCTCTTTAAAAATGAAACAAAAACCTACCCAATCATTGGTACCTAAGAAATGATAAATAACACACTGAATCAGCAAGTCATCAACGAGTGACTTTCGTCATTCGCTTTTCTCCTTAAGCTTTGAGCGATTAGGATGTGCCTGAAAATAAATGCCAAGTCATACTTTTTAAATAAAAGGTTGGAAGACAGTAAAGATGTCAGCCTTCGAAGCCTGGGCTGGATTTAACGTTCTCCGTGCACCCACCCACAAACCCCTCTTAATCCGCGGTGAAACAATGAGCCCACCGCCCCAGACGTTTGCACGTCGATTCGGAAGCCCCCGCCCGAGCCCCGGGCCCGCGAGCCGTCGCCGCCCCGGCGTCGCGGAGGCCGCGGGTCCCTTTCCTTTGTGCGCGGCTGCAGCGGGGCCCCGGGCCATGGGCGGGGAGCTGGGGGCTGCGGGCTGCAGCTCGGCCGCACGCCGCGTCCCCCGGCGCCCGGGCCGCGCGGCCCGCCGCGCCACCGCGCTCTGCGGCGGCCCGCGGGGCTCGCCCCCGGCTCCGCGACAGCCGATGGGGGCCCGAGGGCACCCCCGGGACCACCCTGTCCCCCGGGTCGGGGCTCCGCGGCGTCGGGCCGCCGCGGGCGTCGGGCCGCCAACTCCCTCCCTCCTCCCCCTCCCCCGCGGCCTCACCTGCTGGACCGAGCTGTTCTCGGGCACGGCGAACTCCTCCTTCTCCTTCGGGGTCTTCACCGTGACTTTCATGATCTTGGGCTCCCCCGACGCGGCGGCCGCGGGGGCGCCGTCGGCCCCGCCGTCCTGGGAGCCTCCCGGAGGGCCGCCGCTCTCCCCACTTTCGGCCATGGCGGCAGCGGCGGTGACTCAGGCGAGCGAGGAAGGAGCGGGGTTTGCGGGCGGGGACGCCGGGGCTGGGTCCCGGTCGGCCTGGGCCGCGCAGACGGACGACGCGGGGCGGGCCGCCCAGCTGGCAACAGGTCGCGGGGACCGCCGAGGGCTCCGGGTGCAGGCGCGGGCCGACGCTCCGCAGCAGCCCGTGTGTCGACGCCGACCGCTCTCAGCGCCGCCGCCGCCGCCGCTTCCTCCTCCCCCTCCCCCACGCTCCGCCGGCGCCGCGCGGGGCACGCCGGGTAACGCGCCGGCGGCTTCGTCGACTCACGCGGCGGCGCGCCTCAGGAACGCGCCGTCGCTTGCCCGTGGGCCGGGCCTCCGCTTCGAAGGGCCAGAAGCAGAGCGGGCGGCACAAGGTTCCCTTTGTTCGCTCTAGGACGCGAAAAATAACCCCCTCCAAAAAAAAAAAAAAAAAAAAGGGAGGGGGCTAAAGGCGGTGGGAGGAGGAGCGCGGACGACTTTGTGGGACGCGCCGCGACGGCGCGCTCGGATGACGTCACGACCAGCGAAATTACTAGAAAGGGACTGTGACCGCTGGGCGCCGAGGATGCGGCGCGCTCGCGGTCCAAGTGGCCTTCCTCGCTGCGTACCTCGCGCTCAGGAGGGCGCGGGCCTGTGCTCGGCGCCCGCGCAGCTTCCTGGGTCGAGGGCCTGCGTAGGAAACAGCAGATCGTTTGGCTGTGCTGGGCGCTTTGCCTGCGGGCCAAGCTGCAGTGATTTGTGCTCGGGGGAGTTGGAAGCCCGGGCAGTGGAGGAGAAAGGTCCCGGTGAGAGCGGGCTGCGCAATCGCGTTCAGTCATTGCTTCAAGTGCTGCAGAGCTCCCTACCCTCGAGGCCAACCGGTTTGGTCAGAAGATTGGGCAGCGTGTATTTTTGACTGTCTCCAAAAATGCGTGCGGCAGAAACAGGGTGTCCAGGAGTGTTCACCCAGTTGGTAGGATTTAGTGTAGCCGGTGTTGTATCTTAACCCCATTAAGTTACAGCTCCGTTTGGGCCTTAGGATGACATCACGGACATTTTCGCTCAAGAAGTATTTTCAGCATGCTATAGGTACAAGTAAAAAATGGAAGCTTGTTTTACATAAAACTCCTCCACTTTAAAAGACGTCATTTGTCCATAAAGATGATTTGCAATACAACCTTGTACATTATATTAATCAGCTTTGCACAAATGGAAACTCTGACAACACACCGTGACCCAGATCGCAAAGACATCCCATAATTTTGCTCTCAAACCATCCAACCCTGTTCTAGGATTGACAACTGATTGTTGCATAAACACTACTTTTTACCAGAGCCCTTTGAAATCTGGGTCAGAGTTCCAAGGTATAAATTTCAATAGAGTCATCATTGGACTTCGCTTAAATTTCTGCCAGCATTGTTTGGTGAGGGAGAAATAACAGGCTTTCTGCTCAAAGATTATTTTGTTGTATCTAGATGTGAGAAATTGTTACTTCTCGAGGTAAAAAGTAACACTTTGGACAAGCAATCATTTTGCAATTTTCTCCCGTATATTTAAGTAAAATGTCTTCTGAACTTCATTGGTTGCCTATTGCCTGATTTCCCTTCTGCTCTATGTTTTGCCAAAGCTGTCTCCCCTGCCGTGGACTTTGTCTGCCCAGCTGCCTCTTCCTTTGTATCACATTCCTCCACAAGTTTTCACTCTGTGCGGTTTAGAGACCTGATCTCTTTGTGCTCTAATAGCCTGTATATAACTAACCATGTATTTGATGGAATGTCCATGTAATTATGTATATTAATTTCTGAAATATGTATGGCATAATTTATGAAGTAATATAATGTGTTAGTTACTTTTCTTATTGCTACAATCAAATACCAGTCGAGAAGAAACAACTTATTTATTGCGGCTCATTGTCAGAGGAGATACAGTTTTCTATGGTGAGAAAAGCATGGCCTTGGGACCTGCTTGGGACCATGGCGACATGAATGTGGAAGTCCTACGTCTTGGTGAACAAAGAAGCAGAGAAAGGGAATGCCAGCAATCAGCTAGCTTTCTCCTTTTTCTTTTTTTATTCGATGCAGGATTCCAGTCCTCTTGGATAGCATTGCCAACATCCAGATGGGTCTTCCCCTGTGTTAATCCTGCTATATGGTTAAAGCCTTGTCTCACAAGCAAAAAGGACCTAAGTTCACATCCCTATATCCCAGATTGGGATATGGCACCCTGGAAGGTGGAGCCTGGGAAACCCCAAGGTAAAGTAATAAGAAGGAAGAGCAATCCTAGGTGATTTCCATGTTACCCTTGAGACTTGTACACACACCTGCCACATATGCAACACACAAAATCCTGGCAGATACATCCGAAGGTAGTCTCATTAATACCCTAGGGGATTACTAATCCAGCCATATCAACAATCAGAATTAACTATCAGTCTCCTAATTATCCAATATTCTAACACCTTTTGAATATAAGGGATCATTGGTGGGGTGGAAGAGGATTACCTAGATCAGGGATCTGTAAACTTTCTGCAAGAGCTTTGTAGTGAATATTTTTGACTCAGTGGACCATTAGGTAGGTCTCTGTCCAAAATTACTCATTTCTTCCCTTTCATCACAAAGCAGCCATAGACAATGCATACTAAATAAGTCTGGAAGTATTTACTGAAATACATGAAAAAATTGCTCATAAAATAAAAACAGGCCCATGATTTGATTTGGTCCATGGGTGGTTTGTTGGTTCCTGATCCATATGTGTTTTTTTTGTAGCTTTTTCCCCTGCCTGACCTTTATTGTCAGGAGATAATTATAAGAACATATTTCATCCATTCTACAAGTATCGATTAATAATTAATATTCAAATGTGGGAGCCATTTGTCAATTTCCTTGCAAATGTTCAGTTCAGATTACCATATTGAGGTCACTTGGTTTATAAAACTGCTGGGATTTTATCATTCAGCTCCCACGAGATGTTTGGAGCGAGCTCTAACTGGACAGATTGAATTTTGAGGAAAACTATTATTCAAATCTCAAGTATATTAATTAGTTATTTGCATGATGAAATAATTATTCCTTGACAACCACTGGGTAGCATGCATAAAAAGCTTAGTAGGATCCTGTATTTTCTTGGTACTAGCTATGGCTTGAATAAGGTTCGTCGCCCTCAAAATTGTTATTAGAATTGGATTGTCATTGTGGCAAAGTTGGGAAATGGGGTCTTTAAGAAGTGATTTCAGATCCCAGGTCCCATGTAAAAATGCCAGGTGGAAATGGTGGTGGCTTGCATCTCCAGCTCTAGAAGGCGGAGGTTGGGATATCCCAGAGTGAAGCAAAGAGGAGGTAGAAGCAATCCGGAATGATTCTGAAGTCACCCTTGGGTCTCCACAGGACACACAGTGTCCTCTGATACACACACACACACACACGCACACACACACACACTCTCTCACACAAAAAATAATTTATAAAAATTCTAAAAAAGAAGTGATTTTAGGCTATTGAGAGAAATAATTGCCTTTTCTCAAGGACTGTGCTCATTCTCACAGAAGCTCTTGTTCTCTCAAGTCTGGATTAGTGATAATGAAAACAGGTCATCATTGAAATCACCCTGGTTTTCTCTCATGCTCTCATGCACCCCAGGCTGGTCTCAAACTCATTCAGTAGCTAACAGTGACCTTGAACTCCTCAATTTTTCACCTCTATCTTCCAAATACTATGATTACAGGCATGCCTCTCTATAGCCAGCCTGACCTTTTAATTTCCCGCTTATCACACAGCACAAGACCCTCGCCAGAAACCAGGCAGATCCTAGTATCCTGATTCTGGAGTTCCCTGCCTCCAAACCCAGGAGTTAGACAACTTTTTTTCCTTTATAAAATTTCTCACTTCAGACTGACAGTGTTGCATTAACCTCTTCATGACTTACAAAATCAAAGAGAAAGACAACATTAGCCGAAAGAAGAGAACTATAGTCTTTCAGAGGAACAGCTGAGATTCTTATTTAAGTCCAGTGTCACTGTTTCTTTTTCTTTTGAAGTAATTATGGTCTTACTGAGAGTTGCAAAAATCAAGAGTCCTTAGTATGTTTCATTTTGTCTCCCTCAATGTTAACATTTTGAAGTATTGTTACATGACTTCAAAATCAGAAAATTGATGTTAGCTATTTTGTCTGTCTGTCTGTCTGTCCGTCCGTCCGTCCGTCCGTCCATCCATCCATCCATCCATCCATCCATCCATCCATCCATCCATCTATCTATCTATCTGTCTTAGTCAGACTTGGAATTGAAGCCAGGGCTTTGTGTATACAAGGCAAGTTAATGCTCTATTGCTGAGTTACATCCTCAGCCCAGCATATTTTTATCCTACATTCATTTGTGCACATGTATGGTATGAGTCTATACAGTTTTACACTATGCGTCCACTTGTATAACCATTGGTACAGTCAACGTGCAGAACTACTTTATCACTGCTTTCATTATTTTTTATCCTCCTGGGATAGCTTTGGTTTCTCAACCTCAGTGCTGCTGACATTTAGGACCAGAAAATTCTGTTGTGAGGGTCTTTTCTTTCTATTGTAGAATGTCGAACAGCATTCTTTGCCTGTACTCAGTATACACAGTCATGGCAATCAGAAATGTGTAGAAAGACTGTGAGATCTTTCATTTCTTCTCTTGCAAAGTAAAGTAGTAAATGTAGTAAAGTAGTAAAGGAGCTTGTCTATCCTGTGCGAGGCCCTGGATCCAATCCCATCGCTATGCAAACTGGGCATGGTGGTATATGTTTATAATCCCAGCATCAGAAGGTAGAGGCAGTAGGGTAAAAATTCAGGATCATCCTCAGGTACACACAGAGTTTGAGGCCAGCCTGGGCTATATGAATCACCGTCTCAAAAATACCAAAGAATGGCATCTTTATTGCAAAGTTTCATTAATTCTGAGTCTACCATAGTATTCAAGGTAAACCTTGCTGTTGATTTCCCCCAAATAGGTAGTATTGCCAGAATTTCTTTATAAACTTGCGTTTAATTTCAGTTGTGTTTCACATATTCATTTTTCATCATGTCAGGAATTAACTCATATCTCTTGAAAAGGCTCAAAAACATTCTAAGACTATCTTCCTTTGGCTTCTCTCATGAATTCAGTATTGCTGATAATCCGAATCAGTCTCTAAAGCAAGCACTGGCTATTTTAGAGAAGTGGCATGACTGGTTGGTTCTCTTGGAAACATATGAATACAAGTGTAACTGGTTTGATAGGTAGCTTTAATCTTGGTCAATTTTTTTTTTTTTTGTAAAACTGCAGGCCTAATAATTTCTTTGTGGATAACAGATTTATCCCCCAAAATTCTTTTTAAATGCATTTTCTAAGATTATCTATCAGACTTCTTTAGGATAAGGCCAACCTTCAGAATTAATAGCCACATCCCTAGAGCGCAGGCCCAATCAACTGCACAAATCTCATAAACTATGAGTCTATTCTGGCTGCTTCTTATTTATTGTTTCTGCGTTGACTTTTCCACTTGACCCAAAGCATTAGTCCAGGTACAACATGTATTAGCATTTGCCCATATTTTAGCATGGCCTGCAAGGAGGAAATCTAGGGCAGTTAGAGCAATCATAACAATCCTGGACATTGAACTGAGACTACTTTGAAAGCCCTCCAGCTAATGTGATATCACTGATTGCATCAGTCAAAGTAGGGGAAAATTTTTCCATCTCTTCTAATTGGATGATTCATATTGTTAGAACTACTGGCATACAATGCACACAACTAGCAGCAAATCAGTTACTCCTCAAAGAAGCTCCTTAAAAATAACGCAGTGCAACCTCACTTGTAAATAGTTTTCCCAATTACCAGAGGGCTATGAGATCTATTGATAGAATGTCCTTAAACACTTGTAGCTTGCTTGTCACTGCCCCTAAGGTGCAGGTCATTATGTGTCCCAGGGTATGATGGTTCTGTCTGACTTGTGCATAGGAAATACAGTGCTAGGGCCATACAAGATATACCTAGAAAGAAAAACATTAGTAATTACTGGGGCCCCCAAAAGTGACCTACATCAGTTGGAAGATAGCGCACAACTCCTTGATAGTTGATAACTACAACTTAAGGTTCCCACTTCAGTTTGTATATTTGGTCTAGTGCTTCCTTATGGTGGACCTGTGTAAGGATAGTCAGCCTAAACCGTGGTGTTTGTGGCATCCAACAAGCAGTATTAATCCACCCCACTGACTGGCAAAGACTGGAAAAAAATTTCCAGTTATCTTTCACTCATATCTGAGAACTTTTCTCTAGAAAGATAAGGGGAAGGAATTTTTTTCTAACACTTACCAAGACTCATAATGTCTCCCGTTTTGTCGACATGGACTAATAGTTGAACACTTAGGTAGCAATGTTCTCAACAGGAGGTCATTATCCTTATGATCTGCCACCATGCTAATCTAACAAAGGCCAAATAGTAGCACCAAAATCAAATTTAAATCACTTCAGCCTTCTTTTCAGGCTGCCATTTGGATGGGACACCTACCAGGCTGCCCTGTGATTGCTATTAGGAGAAAGAAAGGAAGATTTATCAGAAAATTCTCGATTTTCAAAATTAATTTGTAAGCTCTCGTGCCCCCTCCTGGTCCTTCAAGAAGAGATTATCATTTTCTGGGGACAGCCATATTTAGTGACTAACATATATACTGTACACACACACACACACACACACACACCATATGTTGAATATAGGCTAGAAAAAGATAAAGGAGATAAATCTTTCTGAGGTGATTTTCCTTTTTAATATAACTTAAATTTATTTTTAATTATATTAGTAGTGAGTTTATGTGTTTTCATCACCTACCATCTACTTCTACCCTCCATCCCATCCTACCCATAAATTCTCCCCTCCAGCCACTTTCCCTCTCACCTCTTCCTGAATGTGAAATAGAATCTATGATCCAAGACACCTCCCACTAGCTAGTGCCTGGGCATCCACAAGAGTGTGAGTAGCCCACCACTGGGCAAATCATAAAAAGATTTCCCCTCTCCTGTCCAGCACCAGTCCCATACCGTCTTTCAGGGTAGCTCTGTAAATCATGGCATCTCCCCTCTTCCATGTCAAATGTTGATAGACCAGCTATTGTGGAGGTTTAATAGAAGTAGACACCATTGCACTGAGTTCTTGGGTCGGCAACCTGATATGAACACAGACTACTGTCTGACATTGCTTCTCCCTATCCTGTGGCTCTTACCAGCTCCCTCTTCTGCAAAGTTTCTTCAGCCATGAGATAGGGGTGGTTTAGATGTTCTGATTAGAGTCAAGCCATCTACACATTACGTTATGCTTTGGCCAGTTATGGTTCTCTGCATTACATATCTTCCATTATGCAGGGATACGTCTTGCTCGAGTGCTGAGTGCTTCTCTGATCTAATACTATGTAATAATAAGTATTTGGATGGTAGTTTACCATCATGTATTTACAGTTAACACTAAGAGGTTTGTTCCACCTAGAGTCTATGGTCTTGTTGTCCACAGGTATTTGACTTGGTTTACAGTACCAGGTGTGCATTGCCTGCTGTGAACCAGGCCCCAATGTCAATCAGAAAGCCACTGGTTACCCTCATACCTTACAAGCCAGCATTACACTACTGGACTCTTCTTGACAAAGTTGTCATTGTAGTTTGTAGTATTCACAGTTGGGCAAGGGCATTGACTGCTGCTTCTTCCTGACAGCCTCCATCATACCTTCTGGCTCTGTGGGGCTAGTTAGATAGGAAGGAAGCTTCCCTCTCCATTGCAGCTTGTTTATTTTTCCCATGTCCCATGATCAGTTTATGTGGTGTCTTTAGCAGTAAGATCTTACTATCGGGTTCTGGAGTGCAACCAGTAGCAATGGTAAATGTTTATTTTGCTTTGAGGGCCTTTGAGGTCTCTCTGTCAAACAGTTCTTCAGGAGGTATCATTTTCCTAATAGTAGGAAATCTAAGTAATTACCCGTTGCTTCTGGCAAGAGCATCTCAGGTCAATTTGTTTTCTCTTCTCTTCCTCTCTTTGTGTTCCCTATGTAAAGCATACTGGTGGACATGTTTTTAGGTTATAATTTTAGATTTGTAAAGTAGAAGGTTCCTGTCTGGCTATGTTCTATAATTTTTGCTCCCCCCTCCTATATCCCTTTCTTCCTCCTTCAAACATTCTCCCATTACTGCCCTTTCTACCTTCTTACCCCTGTGTTCTATTACTTTCCCTTCTTTTAGACACCTCCCCCATTTCCCAATTTCCCACCTAATGTTTCTTTTTAATTTATGGATATTATCATAAGAGTTGCTATTTAAGAGTATCAGGGTCTGGAGAGGTGGCCCAGGGGTTAAGCCTCTGCCTTGCAGGCAGAAGGTCCTGAATTCGGATCCTAGACCCCACGTATAGACGCCGGGGGAAGCGGGGGCGGCCTGCGTTTCTGGTCCTGGTAGGGCGGAGCCTGTGAATCCCGGGACACAGTAAACAAGGAGGAAGTGGAGGCGTCCAGGGTGGTTCTCGAGTTTGTTTGTGGTTCTACACACACATACATACATACCCACACATACATACACATACACGCACAATTGAATAAATAATAAATAAAAAAATTTAAAAAAAAGAGTATCATACTGAGGGGGCTGGAGAAGTGGCTCAGGGGTTAAGCCTCTGCCTTAAAGGTGGAAGATTCTGAGTTCCGATCCTAGACCCCACGTATAGACGCCGGTCGGAAGCGCAGGCGGCCTGCGTTTCTGGTCCTGGTAGGGCGGAGCCGGTGACTCTTGGGGCAGAGTAAACAAGGAGGAGGTGGAGGCGATCCATGGTAGTTCCCGAATTCGTCCGTGGTTCTACACACATACATACACACATACATACATACACAGACGCGCACACATATACATGCACAATTGAATAAATAATAAAAATAATAATAAAGTATCATACTGAAAGTTCAAAGCATCCATATATAAGGAAGAACAAGGTGGTATTTGTTTTTCTGTGTTTGAGATACTTACTCAATATATATTCCAGTTCCACCCACTTACCCACAAATTCAATAATTTTAGGTGTAATGGCAGAATGGTATTCCATTGTGTATATGTATCACATTTTCATTACCCATTCATCTAATAATTGGACTTCTGGGCTGATTCCATTTCTTTGCTATTGTGAATAGAGCTACACTATACAGTAAATATAGCTTCAATATGCATGGATGTGCAAGTGTTTTTGTAATATGATGAAGCATCTTTTGGGTATATTCCAAGAAATGTTATTGGTTCCATTTTTAGTTTTTTGAAGAACCTAGATTTTCAAGAGATTGTACAAGTTTGCACTCATACCAACAATGTATAAGGGATCGCTTCTCCTGACATTCTCTACAACATTATTTGTGTTTTTTAATCTTAGCCATTCTTATTGTAGTAAGATGATCCTTTCAGAGATGATTTTCAAAGTATCTCTATTCCAGTGCCCAACAATGGCATGTGCCAATGGATCACAAGGAATATAAAGATTCACTACCTTAGTGATTGGTACACTGGAGAGTGACTGTGTAATGAAAGATATTCTAATTTTCAGATAGCAAAGAGCCCAGAAAGTAAAAAAAAAAAAAAAACCGACAGATTATTTTCAAAAGTCAAACTGTGTAGCTAAAATCAATTCATTGGACTGGACCGGTAATTGCATAAGCTGAAAAAGTATCAATAGCAGAAGAAACCACCAGTATCCCCAAGAAATTCAAAGATCTAGAGCAATCCACATGCCAGGAGTCTCATTCACTGTGAGATAAACATACCGGTCTTCATCAGGAGTCATAAATTTGGTCTTCAGTGACAGTCAGTGAGACAGATGTATCTATTAGTCTATGCTCAATCTGTGATAACAGATGCACACTGTATAGTGGTTCACACATAGCAATCATTGTGTCAGGGCACTGCAGCCGCTATCAGTTCCATGACCCCACTCCACTGAATCATCCTCAGACCATTAACCCTACCACGAATATGCATTGATATGAGCGTCTCATGCGGTTGGATCAGCAGCTATGATTCATTTGCGCAATTCATGACCACAGACCACAGTCTTGGTTTGGCAAGTGCAGATTAAAGTTAGGCCACTGGGAACCAGTCAAGAATCAGAACAAATGTAACACATTTCATGGAGATGGCCATTGGTTAGAGATAGGAGTTGGCCTTGAATTCTGTCTGCTGAGTGTAGTAACTGAATATTTTTTGGTTTTGCATGTCGGCATTGAGATTGAACTGCTTCAGCAGCTCAGCATTTCCATAAGGCTTCAGCTGTGGCAGACACTCCCTGAATAAAGCTCAGGGACACAGGTCCCGTTGAGCTTTGCTCCAAGCCAAAAGGCGAGGGAAGAGGAAGGTAAACACCACTGTTTCACTTTTTAAAACTATTGTTTAATATTTTATATTACGAGAGAGAGAGACAGAGAGAGAGAGAGAAAGAGAGAGAGAGAGAGAGAGAGAGAGAGAGAGAGAGGCCACATGTGCCAAGTCAAGCAGGTGGAGGTCACAGGACAACTTTCGCAAGTCAGTTTTTTCCTTCCATCATATGGGCTCCAGGGAGTGAACTCAGGTCACTAGGTTTTTGTGCACAGGTGCCTTTATCAACTGAGCCATCTCACCACCCCCTGCTTTTCAATGTGTGTAAGTGTGTGTTACACAGTTTTTAGGGTTAGATACATGAATAGAGTGAATTTATGGTATTTTCGCCCTTTAATCCCCAAACCCATCCCCCTGCCCTTTCCCATTACAACCCTCCTTCATCTCTTCCCACATACCCAACACCCTCCTATTTTCATGCCTTTATTTTTGTGGCCCACTGTGTTTCATCTGGTTTGCCTTTAAGGACATATGCCTGCATCCTTGCTGGAGCATGAATCATAGATCAGTGGGTGTACCAAGGAGGAAAGCATCTTCCTTTTCTTACCTCATCAGTATTAGTCCTCATCAGCCTCTCAGAGAGGCATGGAGCCTCGTGAGATCTTTCCTCTTCCATGTGAGATGCTGACAATTCCCATGCAGTTCTTGTGAAAATATACATATCTTCCATGAAATCATGGATAGCGATCACAGCCCTGTCATGTCCACGATATAATGACCGATTACACCACTGTCCCACTTCAGGCTCTTACAATCTTAGCGCCCCTGCTTCCCAAGTGTTCCCTGAGCCCTGAGGTGGTGGTGGGAGTAGCTTAAATGTTCTGTTTAGGGCAAAGTAGTCCACAGTCACTTATTTTCTGCATTTTGGCCAGTTGTGCTTCTTCTGTAGTAAACACCTGTTGAAGAAGGTGGCTTTGAGGTTGAGTGCTATGTGCTCCTCCAATCTATGGTTATAACAATAAGTGTTTAAATGGCAGTTTATAGCTAAACCTTCATAGCCTGCGCTCCCCTGGGCCTCTGTCCTCCCCTTTCACAGGTTCTTGTTTTAGTTTCCAGAAGTGGGAATGTCTTCACTGTTGACAAATGGGCCTTTTATTCAATCAGAAAGCTATTGATTGCATGCAGCCACCTACACACCCACATATACTAAAAAAAAAAAAAAAAAGCCTTGAATAGATATTGCAACTAGTGCTGCAGTAACACTCATGTGCAAGTAACTGTGATATATTAATTTGGTGTTCTTCAGGTGAATTCTCAGGAGTTGTGTTACTGGTTCATATTGTAGATAATCTTTTTTAGTTTTTGGAGGAGCCTCCCTACTGATTTCCATAGTGGCTGGACTAATTTATGTTCTCACTAACATGGTGTAAGGGTTTCTTTTTATCTGTGTCCTTTTCAGCATTTGTTATTTGTTTTATCATGCTGGTTCTGGTGAGATAGAATCTCACCGTAGTTTTCCTTTGAATTTCTCCTTTAGCTAGTGACGTTGAACAATTTAGAAAAATTGTGTGTGCATGTGTGTGCATGCGTGTGTGTGTGTGTGTTTACAGAGAGCACTCGAGTGTGTGTGCCTGCAGAGGCCCAGGATGATGCGATGTGTCATCCTAAATTGTTCCACCTTCTTATTGCTTTGCTCTCGGAGCTTCCCAGGCCCTGCCTTCCAGGGGCAGAAGTTGTAGGCCGCTGCCATCTCTGCCTGGTGTTTTTACCCGGAATTTCAGGATCTGAAATTTTGCTTGTGAGGCAGGGGATTTAATCATGGAGCTACCTCCTCGGCCCCAGTTGAATAATATTTAAATCTGTTATTGGCTCTTCATTTTTCATGTTTTAGACCTGTCCAATAATTTCATTTATCTTTTGCTGATTGGGTCATTTAATTTCTTCTTAGATTTTTGAGTTCTGTGCATATTCTAAATAATAGCTTTGCAAACATATAGCTTAGCAAGATTTTTCTCCTGGGGAGGGAGGTAAAAAAAAGAAAAGAAAAAGATTTTTTTCTCCTATCCTTCATATGATCTTTTTACTCACTTAATTGTTTCCTCCCCTGAAGAGAAGATTTTTAATTTCATGATGTTCCATCTGTCAGTTGCTGGCTTAATTTCTCAAACGATTTTCTATTTAGAAAGTCCTTGCCTGTGCTTATGTCTTAAAGTATTTCCTCTCATTTTTCCTGAAACACTTTCAGAATTTCAGGCTTGTATTTAAGATTATAATGCATTTGGAGTTGATTTATGTACTGAGAGTTAAGGATCTAGTTTTGTTCTATATCTGAATATTCAGTTTACCACACAACATTTTGAAAGGAGGCTTTTATCTTTCCTCCAATATGTTTTTTAGCATCTTTGTCAAAAATCAGGTGATCGTAGATATGTATTCATGTCTGGGTCTAGTCCGTTTATCTAGTTGTCTGGTTTTTGTTAGTACCATGTTTTTTCTGTTACTATGGCTCTGTAATGTAATTTGAATTCAGATAAGTTGATATATCTGACATTATCCTTTTTACTCAGACTGCTTTGGCTACTCTGGGGGTCTTTTGTGGTTTTTTGGTTGGATTTAAGAATGTTTTTCTGCTCCTATGAAAAATGACGTTGGCATGTTGATGGAGACTATAGTGGATCTGTAGAACACTTTTAATAGTTTAGCCATTTTCACAATATTCAGTCCTCTAATCCATAAACACTGGAGGTCTTTCCATTTTCTACTGTCTTTCAGATTTTCAAGTTTTCATTATGCTGGTATTTCATTTTCTGGTTTAGGGTTATTTTTTAAATTTTATTATTATTATTATTATTTATTCAACTATGCGCATGTGCGTGTGTTCACGCGTGCTCGTGTGTGTGTGTGTGTGTGTGTGTGTGTGTGTGTGTGTGTGTGTGTCTGTGTGTGTGTAGAACCACGGACGAATTCGCGAACCACCATGGACGCCTCCACCTCCTTCTGCCCCGGGATTCACAGGCTCCGCCCTACCAGGACCAGAAGCGCAGGCCGCCCCCACTTCCGCCTGGCGTCTATACGTGGGATCTGGGATCCGAACTCAGGACCTTCCGCCTGCAAGGCGGAGGCTTAACCCCTGAGCCACCTCTCCAGCCCTGGTTTAGGGTTATTATATAAAGTTCTTTTTGTTTCAGGGAGTCATCAATGGGATGGTTTTCCTGAGTTCTTGTTCTTCCTCCTCAGCTATTAGTGTATGTGGCTGCATGGTGCACACACATGTCATATGCAGCATGCATGTGGAAGTCAGAGGACAACTGTTCAGTCAGTTCTCTCTATCCACCTTTATGCGGGTCCTGGGAATCAAACTCACGGTGCCAAGCTTGTATATTAAGTACCTTTGCATGCGGAGCCATCTCATCTGCCCTCCTTGTTGTATGCCATGTTCCTCCAAACAAATGACTTCCATTTTGTCTGAGACCATCAAGAGGGTCCCTGTTGTCCATGGACTCTTCTTCACAGAAAGAGGAGGGTGGAGAGGTGACTCTGTGACTCAGGCCTCAGACTCTGTCCTAATTGCACGTGCCCTTGGGGCCTTGAGGTCTGGGAGAAGCCCTAGGGTATATCCAGCCGAGGAAGGTTCATTGGGTTTCCACCCAGACAGCCGGGGTGTACTCACCCGCTATGCTGGGTCCTCCCTTCTGAAAGTAACCCTTGCCCCTACTCCTGTAAGCAGGCTCAATAAACTCACAGGCTCATCAAATTAGACGTTGGCATAATCATTACTTTGGTCTGTCATGACCAAATGGGGTGGGAAAATGGTTGTGTGGCATCACCCTAGAAAAAATATTCCCACAACATTCCTTGAATTCTTTCTCAGCATTTTTATTATTAGTATTTTGTAAAGCTGTGGATTTTTGTATGATACATATCTTCATACTTGGCTGAAAATGTTTTATCAGGTCTTGGAATTTTCTGGTGAAGTCTTTAGGGTCTCTTATGTATAGATTAATATCACCTGCACATAAGGATACTATGACTTCTTCCTTTCCTAGCTGTGTCTCTTTTATTTCCTTCCCTTCTTTTATTACTCTAGCTAAGACTTCCAGCACTATATTGAATAAGAGTGAAGATAATGGGGAACACTTTTTTGTTCCTGGTTTTAGTGACAATGCTTTGGATGTTTATTTTATGTGATGTTGACTATAAGATAGACATAGATAGACTTTATTGTGTTCCTTCTGTTCCTTAGTTTCTTTAGGGCTTTTGTTGTGAAATAATAGTAGATTTTCTCAACAGCCTTTTTTGGCATCTTATAAGATGATCGTAGTTTCTGTGCTTGAATTCATTTATGTGATGTATTAATTGTTTTGATTCTTGTTTGTCAAACCATCCTCACAGCTCTAAAATGAAGCAAAATTGATTATGGTGAGTGATTTTCATGCGTTCTTGAATTTGGTTTGTAAGAACTTTATTGAGAATTCTTCCCCAGTCCTTCCTCTACCTTATCCTGTAATCACCTCCCTTTAAGTCCTTCCTCCTATTATTTCTCTGCCATGGGTTGAGCGTGAGTTGTTCTCCACAGGCTTATATGTTTGCACCCATAACTGTTGCTAATGTTGGGAAGGATGTGGAAACTTCAAGAGGTGGAGCCTTGCTGGTGCAAATTGCATAGGTGCACCAGCTTTGAGTTTTGGTGACTTGGCCCCACTTCCTATTTCAGCTTTCAGCTGGCTTTGCTCTTTGCTTCCATTATTATGGCTGTGATCTGATCAGCCTCCTCCAGCTTTTGTCTCCTGCTATGTTTTTTTATTTTTATTTATTTATTTATTTTAGCTGTAATGGATTATTCCCTCTGGAACTGTAAGTCAAATAAATCTTCTTTTCTTCTCTCTTTTTTATTTATTTATTTATTTATTTTATTATTTATTCAATTGTGCGTGTGTGCGCGTGTGTGTATGTATGTGTGTGTGTGTAGAATCACGGACGAATTGGGGAACCACCATGGACGCCTCCACCTCCTCCTTGTTTGCTCTGCCCTGGGATTCACAGGCTCCGCCCTACCAGGACCAGAAACGCAGGCCCCTCCGCTTCCGCCCGGCGTCTATACGTGGGGTCTAGGATCCGAACTCAGGACCTTCCACCTGCAAGGCAGAGGCTTAACCCCTGACCCACCTCAGTACTTTGCATCCCTGAGTCCCTCTCTTTCATGGGATATCAGGTTCACCCCAAAACAGGACGGGGAAGGAAGGCCACTGGCCGACGGACTTCCGCCTGCTCCTTCATGGAGGGGCCCGCTGTCAGGACTCACCTGCCCCGTGGCGCCTCTTTTTTCTCTCTTTTTTCTTAGGGGTGTGTGTGTGTGTGTGTGTATGTGTGTGTGTGTGTGTGTGTGTGTGTGTGTGTGTATGTGTGTGTGTGTGTGTGTGTGTGTGTGTGTGTGTGTGTGTGTGTGTGTGTGTGTGTGTGTGTGTGTGTGTGTGTGTGTGCACTGTGTGTCCCTGTGGAGGACCAAGGGTGGCATCAGGAATCACCCTGGATTGCTTCCACCTTCTTCTTGCTTCTCTTAAGTAAAATCTTTTCTTAAGTTGTATGTGAGTATTGTCTTACAGAAACAGAGAAGAGTAGTAATTATGATGTACCCTTTCCACCTTCATTTTTTTGTTTCGTCTTTGTCTAGTTTTGGTTTCATCCCTCTATGGTATTATGTGGCATAAAAAAGTATTTGTGGGACTAGAGAGATGGCTCAGGAGTTCAAGACTCTGCCTCACAAGCAGAAGGTCCTGAGTTCAGATCCTTGGTCCCATGTAAAAACACGACGGAGGCCTGCACTTTTGACTTTGGTGGGCAGAGCCTGGAAATCCTAGAGGGAAGCAAAGGGAGGCAGAAGCAATTTAGGATGATTCCTGAAGTCACCCTTGGTCATTCACAGGGACACACACACACACACACACACACACACACACACATTAAGATAGATAGATAGATAGATAGATAGATAGATAGATAGATAGATAGATAGATAGATAGATACTTTACAAAAGTATTTGTGTTAGTTTTTCTTTAAGGTTGGTAGAATTCAACAGTGAATCCATCTGGGTTTAGGTTTTTTTTAGTTGGAGATTCTCTTACCATGGTTTCAATCATATTTCATATTATAGGTCTATTTAAATTGTTTATCTCAACCTGGTTCCATCTTGGTAGGTCACATGTATCTGAAAATTCATATATTTCTATTAGGTTTTTAAACTTAGTATACTATAAGTTTTTAAGATATAGCCTAATGATTTCTGAATTTCAATGATATCTGATATATCTCCCTTCTCATCTTTGATTTTTATTAATTTGTGTATTTTCTGTCTTTTAGCTAGTTTGGCTAGGAGTTGTCAATCTTATCTTTTCAAAGAATGAATTTTTTGTGTGTCTGTCTGTGTCTCTCTATGTTTCTGTGTGTATCACAAGACACTATGTGTGCCTGTGGAGGCCCAAGGGTGACTTCAGGAATCATCCTGGATTGTGCTAACTCTGCTTTGCTTTGCTTTGGAATTTTTTATGTGAGTTCTCTCAATAAAAAAGCTAGAGATAATTTAAATAAAAAGATAACGTGTGTCTACCCACTGAAAAAATAGGAAAATATGGATTCTATACTACAAAGGAGTAAAGGGTATACTCGTAAAGTCTGGCAGATGCAACCTTCATCAAGCCATCAGAATTAACATCATCAGGAATGGGCATGAGCTGGCTATTCTATAACTCTGTTCAGTGCTGACACTGTTGAGCTGGAGATGGCTTTAGGTCCTGTAGGTTAAGGGCTCAGCCCTAATATTACCCCCACTTCATACCCCTTTGCAAATCCAGAATCTCAACAACTGACTCTACTATTGGACCACAAGAGCCAGGTGTGTGCCTCCTGTTCGACCCCTCGTTTTCATTAAATTAACAAGAATTCGAACTGATGGTAAAATGCAGGAAAAGGAAATGTACTCAATACTCTGATCATGTTGGGAAGAGGAAAATTCTAGTCCAGCTGTTTCCTCTTCATGGTCTAAGCAGAGGACGTGGAGTTTTAAATATCAGGGGAAGGCAGGAGATACAACTAAACAGTTCTGCTCTAGGTGTGGTTTAGCCTACAATCCTGCAAAGTTGTCAGAGATATGTGACTCTTTTTTGGAAGACAACTTCTCCCCTGCCTGGTGTCCATTCCTTTTCGCTCTCTGAGTGAGATTCCTGGGGCAGTTTCAAATCTCAGGGTCTATTCTTTGGATATTCCCCAGAGACAGCCAGAATGGGAGCGGGAGAAGGGGGGAGGAAGGTCAGGTGTCCTTCCATGGTATTTATTTTACTCTGTGGTTACAAGCTCATTTCCTGAATCTTTAACTGGAAATAAAGGCGTGGAC
This sequence comes from Typhlomys cinereus, assembly GCA_023101885.1. Classification (NCBI taxonomy): domain Eukaryota; kingdom Metazoa; phylum Chordata; class Mammalia; order Rodentia; family Platacanthomyidae; genus Typhlomys; species Typhlomys cinereus. The sequence goes on along the minus strand of JALPQD010000115.1, from coordinate 2,038,621 downwards.
GTGGACGTTTTGAAGGGACATCAAAACAGGACTTCTGAGTCTAAAGATGCTGTTGGACCACTGAAACTCCCAACAGTCTTCACTCCCCATCCCTGCTGCCTTTCTTCCCTAGCAACATCTTAGCACTATCTGAGCCATAAAAGAGCCCCTCCGAGCCCCTCCAAGAGAGGCTCTTCTCTTTCTGCCTCTCTTCTCTTTGCTGTCTGCTCCCGCTTCTCTTTGGGCTCCTCCCATTAGTCTGTCTAGCGGTTCTCTCTGTCCTCTCTGACTTTATCTCTTCTGTCTCAGTGCTCTTCCACCTTAAGGCTCAACTCTGGTTCTCTTGGCCCTGTAATATAAACATATTTATTTTTTTTAATTTTTATTTATTCAATTGTGCATGTGTGCGCGTGTGTGTAGAACCATGGACAAATTCGGGAACCACCATGAACTGCCTCCACCTTCTTGTTTACTCTGCCCCGGGATTCACAGGCTCTGCCCTACCAGGACCAGAAATGCAGGCTGCCCCCGCTTCCGCCCTGCGTCTATACGTGAGGTCTAGGATCCGAACTCAGGACCTTCCGCCTGCAAGGCAGAGGCTTAACCCCTGAGCCACCTCTCCAGCCCCCTAAACTTATATTTTTTAAGTTCATCTTTGTTCAGTCATTGGGGAGAGGAGTTGGGGTGCCATGTAGAGGCCTCTGAATAAAGAGAAACTGACGTAGGAGACCTGAGAAAGTTTATTTAGAGTTGGGGGCCTGATGGCTAAGGGAGCCATTGTTTAGCCTTAAGGTGGGAGATTACTAGAACAGAAGAGATAGTTTAAGGCCAGAAAAAACAGGGAGAGAGTTGCCATAACACCTGGAAGAGAGAGGGGACAGGTGGAAAGATCTGTGGGCTCGGAGAGCAGAAAAGAGACCCTGGGTGGGGTCATAATCTTTTACAGTCTCGGGTGTTGCTAAGGAGTTGCCAGGGAGTTACAGGAAAATGGAGCAGTACAGACTGGAGGTGTGGTCTTTACAAAGTGACCGCTGGCCAAGGTGGAGTCCTAACAAAATGGCAACTCTGACCAACAGTCTTTATCATGGACTCCCTAGGGGCCCCCTATACGCTGTCTGGGGTGCTGTCTCCCTTTCCCCTAACAGGCGCTTACCTGGCTTAGCAGCTAACCTTATAACCCTTGTTATGAAAAATCTGGTTTCGTTGGCCTGCCGTGGGGAGGTGTAGGAATAAATGAAAGGAAGGCAGTATTCCAACATTATTCTAGAAACTTAGGAAGTAAAAACCATGGGAATGAGACAGAGCTGTGGATGAAACCAAAGCAATGTGTTCCATGATATCAAGTTGGTTAAATCTGAGAAGTCTGAATGGAGTCCAAGAGTTAATACAGCAATGTGGAGTTTCTAATTTTGATAGATAGTGTGGTTAAGTGCGAAATATACATAAGCATAGAATATGGGTTAATACATATGATACAGGAAAAAAAGAAATTCTGTTACATTTATAGTGATAAATTCCCTTTCCTCCAACCCTCATACTCAGAGCAAAAGTTTTGTTTGCTGTTCACTGTCCTTCCCCGCTTCCCCATGGCCAACCTGAGCTTAGTCAAGTACCTCATTGGGTCAGGGGATAACTCACTCCTCTTTATCCTTCATCCCGCCCACAAGCCCAGGAATAAAAACTCCACTTCATCTTCAGGCACTTCTTCTCCCTTAGGGAATTAGTCCATGACACCATGTAATCAATTCCCTGTCCATGGCATGGCGAGTTTGGGTTTTTTATCTTTCATATACATGTTCTGAAAGTCTATGATTATTTTAATTTTTCAGACCTTTACAACAAAATGAAATAATGATCACTAAAAAAATGATATCATATTGCTTTAATTGTTTACAGGTTCTGGTTAAATTGTTGTTTAAGTGGCTGGAGAGATGACTTAGGAGTTAAGCCTCTGCCTTGCAAGCAGAAGGTCCTGACTTCAGGTTCCAGATTCCATGTAAAAATGTCAGGCAGAAATGGTAGTGGCCTGCACTTCTGACCTGGAAGGCAGAGCCTGGAAAACTCCAGAGCAAAGCAAAGAGGAGGTAGTGCAATCCAGGGCGATTCCTGAAGTCACCCTTGGAACTCCACAGGCACAGGTGTGTGCCCTTTGATACACACACACACACACACACACACACACAGAGAGAGAGAGAGAGAGAGAGAGAGAGAGAGAGAGAGAGAGAGAGAGAGAGATTTTTGGTTATGCTAGGTGGGATGGTATATCCTGTAACCTCAGAACTCAGGAGGCTGTAGCAAGAGGATCAGGAGTTTGAGGTCATTCTAGGTTACTATTAATACATAAAACAGCTCTTATCAATGGGATTAAAAATTTATTCTGGGGACTGGAGAGGTAGCTCAGAGGTTAAGCCTCTGCCTTGCAGGCAGAAGGTCCTGAGTTCAGATCCTAGACCCCATGTATAGACGCTGGGCAGAAGCAGGGGTGGCCTGCGTTTCTGGTCCTGGTAGGGCGGAGCCTGTGAATCCTGGGGCAGAGTAAACGAGGAGGAGGTGGAGGCAGGTCCATGGTGGTTCCCGAATTCACCCTTGGTTCTACACACACACACACACACACACACACACACACACACACACGCATATACATGCACACAGGCACAATTGAATAAATAAAAAAAATTATTCTGAAAAAAATTATTCTGAGTCAAACATGGGTAATCAAGGCCTGGGAATTTGGATTCAGTGTGCTCCTAATGACGTGTTCACCTTGAAAGCAATTGTGTCAACCTTTATAGTCACAGAACAAATCATAAACCAAAGCATTTGCAGAGTTCATTGGTGGAGAGATGAGGAAGGTCTATTCTAGCAGAGCTGGGAAAGTCTCTGTTAAGAGGTGTGGATGCTAACTGATGACTGTTAGATCAAGGGCCTGTGGCTTTAAGAAGAGGCAGTTCTCTCCCATGGTGGTAAAATAAGCCTTGCCCCAGATCCCTGCTGCCAGACAATGGGCCTAGTTACGCCTGTTATGGTCTCCAATCCTAGCCATGCTTGGCAGAGGCATAAATGTCCTTATCTCTCCTGCTGTGGAGTTACAGCCCTGCTCCTCCTCTCAGTACCCTGGGTTCAGTCCCTGTTACCTTAGAACACCCATCTCTTTGAGAAGGTTGTAAAAGCAAGGAGTTGCTATTTTTGGGGGGGAGGATTTGGGATTTGGGACTTTGAAAAGCATACACCCTTCCTGGACTCCTGAGGATCTAGTTTTCCTGGGCTCCCCTGAGACCTGAAGTGGAATCCCGACCCCAGTGGTTGATGTGAATAAAGAATCTGTCTTCACCTACAGTGTGCCTCAGCTTCTGTCTGTTGGAGGTCGACCTTTATACCTTGCCCACCTCGGCCTGGTCGACAGCAGTCGCAGTAGCAGGTGTCGCAGTGACCACTATCATTGGGGTTAGTAAAAATTGCTCTGCTAAGAATATATTCCAAAGGTTTTACCTAATAAGCAAAAAGATGTCATCACAAGCAAAAGCCAGCAATAGATAACTACTACAGGGATTAAAGAATTAAAGATAGCTCTAGAATATTTTGGTTTCAGATCTAAAAGCACATCAACTCTCTGCAGTTGTGAAGTTGTACAGTCAGTCGGGCTTGTAGATTCTTCAATGTAGATGTGCCTTTTTGGGGGAAACTTCAGTTCACACTACCCATAAAGACTTTGCATCAAAAAATATATTATGTTGGGCTGGAGAGATGGCTCAGGGTTAAGACTCTGTCTCATAAGCAGAAGGTATTGAATTTGGATACCAGGTACCATGTAAAAACACCGTTGGAAAACCTCAGAGGTCTGCACTTTGGGTTCTAGTGAGCAGAGCCTGGGAAATCCCAGAGTGAAGTAAGAACGAGGTAGAAGCAATCCAGGATGATTCCTGAAGTCACCCTTGATCCTCCACAGGGACACACAGTGCCCTCACACACACATACACACACACACACTATATATATATATAATATATATATATGTATGTATAGTTGGCATGCAGAATCAAAGCACACCCTTAGTTTCATTAAGATATCCAAGATAAACAATACAATAAATTTATAAATAAAATAGAAAAAATTCTGGAAAATAGAAAGTTAATTCAAAGTCATTTGAATGTATCAATAGTGCTAATTTTTAAAATGTTTGTCTAAAAGGACATCTCCAATGGAATATCAATGTACTTTGTACTTGGACTTTGTATTGTGCCCGATATTTCTGATAGGATTGTCAAAAAATTCTATAATGATAACTCAATTAAGGAGTTGTAAATTAGAGTAATTATTACGTGTTCTTTGTGAATTAAGGGTTATTACATGTGTGCACTACCTTTCACTTAGGTAAATAAAACTGAGGAAATACAACTTTAAAATATTTGGGTTAACAGTAGCTTCAGTGATAAAAGAACTGTAGCTTTTAGCTGACCAGATGTGCCCTGGCTGTAGAACAACAGTCTAAGCTAAACTGCTTTAAAGTAACCAGAGATTTTTTTTGGTACTATGAACCATTCAAACTACATTAAAAAAACTGTTCATTTCTTAGAGCTGTTTATTAAGAGACTTACTTGTAAACCAGAGTGAACCAGGAGTAAAGATGATAAATAATATGAGTCATACTTAAATTGTTATTTTATTTCAGTGCTTACAATGCTAAATGTTTTATATACATTGTCTGACTTCTATTCCTTCTCACCTTACAAGGGCTTGGTGTCTTTTGCCAAATCCATCACAAGTAAATGGTGAATGTAGGCTGTTCTGATTTTAAAACTTGTGTTCTTAACTGCTTGCTACTGTTATTCTGTCTTAAAAAGCTGGGAAGTTAATTTGGGTAAGAATAACTGTAGTGTCAACATTATAATCCTTTTCAAATACATGACAAGCAGTTTTATGGTTTCTGAGCACAAAATGAAGACTACAGAGAAGAAAGTAAAAGAAGGTATATCAATTATATCCTAAACTAGGATATACTCAACAATTTACTAAGTTGAATTGTGAATACTCATATAAAACCCAAATGAAATCTGATCTTTAAAGATACTGCAGAATTTTTGCATTAGTTGAACTTGGTGATCCCCAATAAACTCTACTGAAGAAAGAAAGAACTAAAATTCTTCAGCACAAACATTGCTTCTCAGCTTCTAAAGAAGCTGAGTTATACCCTATAGAACTGTGAATTTAATTAATTAATCAATTAATTAATTTTGCTTAGTCAGGCAGGATTCTAAATTCATGGTCAGGGTTATATTTTGACTTTGTTTCATAAAAGCAAGGATATACCTCAATGGTAGACCCTGAGTTTGACTTGTAACTGGAAGTAAGGAAGGAAGGAACGGAGGCAGGGAGGGAGGGAAGGAAGAGAGGGAGGGTGAAAAAGAGAAAGAAAGAAGAGAAAAAGAAAAGAAAGGGAAAGAAAGAAAAAAGAAAAAATGCATCCGGAGAAACAATGTAATATTATTACTCCAGATATCAGCTAAAATAATGATTAATGTAGAAAATAATGATTAGATTAGAAACTTTACAGGATAGACTGAAACTGCATCTATTTTAGTAGGAATTTAGATTATAATGTATCTTACTTAACTTTCCATTGTTTTCAGAGTACTGTACTTTCAAATTCACCATAAAACAAGGCAGGCTTAGAGAAAGGAGAACAGAGGAGGAAAGGTAGGGAGAAAAAAAAAGAGAGGAAAGTGAGCATGATTTCATAAGTGGATTCTCCTTAAAGAGAAAGCAAATCTGTTTTAGTGCATTGACCACAGGTAAGAAGCTAAATAGATCATAGTGCACAAAAGTAAAAGGCAAGAGAACAGGTTTCATTTAAATGCTAAAAATATTTTTATCTCGTTTAAATCTATTTCACCAATGAATACTTTAGCTCTGCCTTTGTCCCAAAGTGTTCCAGAAGATAAACGCAAATCTTTACGAATTTTGTCATTAGTACTTGGAGCTTGTTTCGTGGTGATCTCGAGGCTTGAGCCCACCACTTCCCTAAGTTGAGGAGCAAGTCAATTTAAGTAAAACCTTCTCTCTGTTGGGAATGTGCAGGGTTGTCAAATGACTCTGGTTGGTCCTTGGTAAGTCTTAGAGAGTGGTCCAGCAGCTGGACTTCAAGGGGTGGGCACGCACTTGGGTTTGTAAGGCTACTAGTCACTCAGACCTTCACAGGGCAGAGCACTGAGCATAGGCACAACCTCTCGTCTCTGCCCCCTACTGACGCGCCTGTGGAACAGCAGGCACTCGTGCGCTGCCTTTAGGGGCGTTGGACCTTGTTTTCTTTTCTTTTCTTTTTTTTATTATTTATCCAGTTGTGTGTGTGTGTGCGTATGTATGTGCGCGCGCGCGTGTGTCTGTGTATGTGTAAAACCACGGACAAACTGGCTAGTCAGTATCTTTTGATTTAGGAATTGAGGCTGTCAATATTCAGGGTTATTATTTCAAAGATGTGCATCAATTACTACCAACTTGTTGATTTTGTGATACTCATGTTCTTGATCTACTTTGCTTAACTACATCATAACCCTCCAACAACCCTCAGAGCTTTGCGATTTTACTGTTCTCTTTTGTCTAACATATTCCTTCAGTATTCTCCTCAGGGCTTGTTAAGTAGTCATAAATTCCTTCAGCTTGCTTTTATAGTGGAAAGTTTTCCTTTCTACTTCATATATGATGATTAGTTTTGCTGGGTCTGTCTTCTTAGAGAACTTGATGGTCATTGATCCAAGCTTTTCTGGCTTTTAAAGTTTCCATTGAGTAGTAACTTTCTTTGGTGGGCTTGCCTTTATATGTGACCTTCTGTCTGCAGCTTTCAATACACTTTCTTTGTGTTTAGCATTTTAATTACCACATAGCATGGAGCATTTCCTTTCTGGTTCTGTCCATTTGGTATTCTGTACGCCACTTGTACCATAACGGGCTTTTCTTACCTTATATTCGGGAGATTTTCTTGTATAATTTTATTAAAAATATGTTCTCTACTTTGACCTTGAGTTCTTTCCTTCTGTGCTCACATATTTTTTAGATTTGGCTTTCCATGGGGTTATAAGGTTCCTGCATATTCTGTTCATAGTTTTTTAATCTTTTTTTGATTGAATGATCCTTTTTATCTATCTTGTCTTCAAGCCCTGATTTTCTTTCTTTTAAAAATATTTTATTTGTTTACTCTGTGTGTGTGTGTGTGTGTGTGTGTGTGTGTGTGTGTGTGTGTGTTTGTGTGTGTGTCACAGGGACTGTGTGTCCCTGTGGAGGACTAAGGGTGACTTCAGGAATCATCCTGGATTGCTTCTACCTCCTTGCTTCTCTCTGGAAGGCTCTGCTTACTAGAGCCAGAAGTGCAGGCTGTCGTTGCAGTCTGGTATTTTTACATGGGACCTGAGATCCAAACTCAGGACCTTCAGCTTGATAGCTCTTAACCCTTGAGCTATCTCTCTAGCCCTCAAGCCCTGATTTTTCTGTCCTACATATGATCTTTTCTGTTGGTTATGATTTCCACTGAATTTTTTATTTCTGGAATTATCGAATTTTTCATTCCCAGTTTCATTTTTTTTTTTTTAAATTTTTTATTATTTATTCAATTGTGCGTGTATATGTATGTGCGCGCGCATGTGTGTATGTGTGCGTGTGTAGAACCACGGAACCGCCATGGACGCCTCCACCTCCTTCTGCCCCGGGATTCACAGGCTCCGCCCTATCAGGACCAGAAGCGCAGGCCGCCAACGCTTCCGCCTGGCGTCTATACGTGGGATCTGGGACCCAAACTCAGGACCTTCTGCCTGCAAGGTAGAGGCTTAACCCCTGAGCCACCTCTCCAGCCCCCCAGTTTCATTTTTGTTTGGGTTTTCTTTGGTATTTTTATACGGTATGAGTATTTTATCACTTTTTTTAAAAAATTCACTGTGCTAAATTGTCTATATTTCATTCAGTTGTTTGTGTTTTCTTGGACTTCAGGAGTTTCTTCTTCTCTTCTTCAATTTTATTCAGATGTTTATTTTGTTTTTCTTTGAATTTCTGAAACTTTGAAAATGCTTATAATTTTTAAAAATTGTGTTAACTTTCATCTAAGTTGTTCTCACTAGAACTATGGATTTGATGATTCTTAGGGGCACATAATGTCCTTTTTTTTTTTTGTCTGTTTTGTAACTGGGCCTGGGTGTCTGGAGTTAAGTTGCATTTTGTGTCTTTTAATATGTGCTGCTAGTTCCCTGGCTGGAGTACTGAGGGTCCCATGGGGATAGAATCTAGGGAAATGGGTCTCTTACCATCTCTTACCAGAGCTAAATGTGCAGCTAGAAAGTCCCAAGGCTGAATTGTAGACTAGATGGTTTGAGAGAGGAGCTCAGAGATGGGGGTCTGAGGGGTGCGTATCTCTCACAGGGGCCTTTGTGGGTGGCATGAGCTCTCAGGATGGAGCTTGGCTGAGAGGGATGCCAGGTCTCTTGCCAGGGCCTGGACATATGGGTTGGGTCGACCTGTAGTGAGGGTCCTGAGGTCTGTGGGGGCAGGACATTTGGCAGACTTGGTCTGTTAGCAAGATTTGGGCCATGTGGGGGTTGGGCTTGTCTGGAGAGAGGGTCCCAATGTCGGTGTTGGTAGGACCTGACTTGGGAGCAAGCTTAATCCATTTGTAAGTACACTACTAAAACTCACTTGATGTTTCAATTATCTCTTACCCTTTAGTCATTTATTATCAAAAGTGAGGCTGAGAGCATAGCTCAGTGGTAGAGGGCTTATCTTGCATGAATAAATCCCTGGGATTGACGTGGGAAGGAGTTCACACACACACACACACACACACACACACACACACACACACACACACGTGCGCAAATGCGCACGCACACGCATACACGCTTGTATGTATATGTGTGTGTGTGTGTGCATGTGTGTGTGCGTGTGTGTGTGTGTTGTGTTGTTTTGTAAAGAGGGTACTGTGTGCGCCTGTGGAGGCCCAAGAGTGACAGCGGGAATCATCCTGGATTGTTCTACCTCTTTATCGCTTTGCTCTGGGGTTTCCCAGGCTCTGCCTTCCATGATCCCAGGCTGCTACCATTTCTGCCCTGTGTTTTTATATGGGATCTGGAATTGGAATACAGGTCCTTTTGCTTGTGAAGCAAAGGCTTTTACCCTTGATCCCTCTCTACAGCCTGCTAGTAACTTTTATGTCATTGATTTTTTTCTTGTTTTCTTTCCGCATGAAACCTTTTAGTCTCCTTTGCAGGATCTATCTTGTCTGACAAATATTACATGGATCCATGACTTAGTTCTGGTTTGGTTTGTCTATTTTCTAACTGCAATCATTAAAATCACTAAAATGATAATACTCATTATCATGCAGTAAACACTATCAATATATTGGTATCTCATAGATCGATACTTCACACCTGGTATAACATACTTCTTAGGCAGATATAATGGATACATAGTGGATATAAGGTTTATCTAAGTGCTCAACTTCTCTTGATTATTTTTGGGTGACTTCCTTATCTTATTTTATAAACATCGTAATTTTTTTCCTATCAGTAAATAATTTCAACATCTATCTAGAAACTCAATTAGAAACACTTACAATCATTAATCTGTCCTTTCATCATTCCACCTCCTTGAAAGTCCTGTTAAAAAGGCTTCATGTACTCAGAGAACTAAAATTCTGCCCATATGGCTGGACTACAGAGAGTATAAGGAAGAATGAATGGTCTCAGCCATGAAATTAGAAAAATAGCCAGGGAAGCACACGCATGTAGGCCTTATAGCTGGAACTTGGGCTTTAATTTTATTTTCTGCAGAAATACAAAGCCATGAGTAGGTACATGCCCACACCTACACCCACAAAAAAAAAAAAAAATAGAAAAGAAAAGAAAAAGTGTGCTAATGTAGACTACCAAATGTAACTACAAACTTGGTGACTTCGAGTAATAGCTTGGGAAGCCAGCCGTCTAAAATCAATGTGTCAACCGGACAATGCTTCCTCTGTGGACTCCAAGGGAGAATCTTTGCTTCTTCCCAGTTGTGGTTGCTGGTGTTATTGGTTTATATTTGCAACATCTAATCTCAGTCTCCATTGTCATGTGATTTTCTCTGGGTCTGTGTTTCCAAATCTTCCTTTCCTTTCTCTTATTAGGGCTGCTGATTGGGCTTAGATCACACCATAAATCTGCATGATATTATCCTAACTTCAAAGAATTTTGCTCCCAAAGAGGTCACATTCATGAGTATTGGGGATTAAGCCCTGGTTTTATTTCTGGGGCAGGTGACACCATCTAACCTAGTAGAGTCGAACACTGCAAATTTCCTTTGCGTTTCTTCCTGCACTCAAATGTGTTCCTCAGAGGGTGCAAGTTAGGGGTCACCTTCCCAAGATTCTCTTTCCACAGATGTTCTGGATAAGATGGAAGGTTTTTTTTAGTCAGTGAGACTTGGCAGGAAGAGGTTATTCTTCCCACAGTGGTGTTTAACATAGGAGATTTAGCAGATTTGAGCTTTTGTGCTGACCGACACTACTTTCCAGTCAGTCACTTTGGGGCTATGAGAAAGCTGCTACTTCAGTAAGAATTTCTTGTAGTTTGTGAGATACGAGAACAGTGACTTCCCAAACAGCAGGCTTAGCAGTAACCCTTTGTACTCTCTGAATTCATGCATTATACCTGTGAAATGTGGGGAAAGTTTCTATATTCTCTAGCAGTTTCTGATGGATGAGAATAGAAAATATTTCTTTTTAAAATTATTTTTATTTATTTTGTGTGTGTGTGTGTGTGTGTGTGTGTGAGAGAGAGAGAGAGAGAGAGAGAGAGAGAGAGAGAGAGAGAGAGAGAGAATCAGAAGGCATTGTGTGTCCCTGTGGAGGACCAAGGGTGACTTGAAAAATCATCCTGGATTGCTTCTACCTCCTTCTTGCTTAGCTCTGGGATTTCCCAGGCTCCACCCACCAGGGCCTGAAGTTCAGGCTGCCGCCATTTCCACCTGGCATTTTTATGTGGGACCTTCTGCTTGCTAGACAGAGTCTTAACCTCTGAGCCATCTCTCCAGCCTAGAATAGAAAATATTTCTACAAGAAATGTTACCATGGTAAAAGCTGCCAAACAGATACTAAAAGGATTTATTTGGGTTGTTCAGATTATTATTATTTTTATAGTTTGTGATAGTGATTTGAAGCTAGTGACTAAAATACACAAGGACATGGACTAAATCCCTAAGTTAGGGATAGGTATTATTTAATTCAATTTCCACTTGTTTATTGTTATTGCCTAGAAAACAATTGCTTTTTTTTTCCTTTGGCCTGAAACTCAGTGTCAAGTCCAGGCTGACAGAGAATTCATAATATCTTTGGCCTCCCTAGTGCTGGGATTACAGGCATGTACCACAATATCCAGCTTTTTAATTATTATTATTATTATTATTTTTAAAGATGTAGTCTCACACAAGTGATCATGTTGCTTCAGCTTTCTCAGGAGCTGGGACTACAGGACCTGCCTGTCATCTTCACATTCAAAATATATTGTTTTTATAGGCAAGTAGCTAGTTGGATGTTGCCTAAAATCTGACAATCTCTGCTTTTTCCTTTTTTTTTTTATTTATTCAATTGAGCGTGTGTGCGCGTGTGTGTATGTGTGTGTATGTATAGAACCATGCGCGAATTCGGGAACCACCATGGACGCCTCCACCTCCTCCTTGTTTACTCTGCCCCGGGATTCACAGGCTCCGCCCTACCAGGACCAAAAACGTAGGTTGCTCCCACTTCTGCCCAGCGTCTATACGTGGGGTCTAGGATCCGAACTCAGGACCTTCCGCCTGCAAGGCAGAGATTTAACCCCGAGCCACCTCTCCAGCCCAATCTCTGCTTTTTCTTTGCAGCATTTTGACCATGCGATGTGATGCAATGTGATAACATACATTTCTATTTAAACCTATTATCTTTCTATTCACTTTCAATTTCCCCCTGTTTGTTTCTTTCCTTCCTTTCAACTGCTCCCCATATTCTTTTTCATTAAGCAAATGCTTTTTAATTCCATTTTACCTCTTTTGTCGACTTTTTTAATCACCATGTTTTATTTTGCTATTTTAGTGATTGCTTTTGAGTGCACAGTGTATTTCATGAATTATCATGATCTATTTTCAATGATTTTATGCCACTTCATGTAGACTTTAGGAATTTTGTAACAGTATAGTCATATGGTTTTTGTTATATATACTTTAATTTTCCAGATTTTATGAATTATTTACTGTTATTATTATTTGAAAAGAGAAATTATCTTTTGTAGGGATGCAACAAGAAAAATGTCAAATGATTTATCATCTTATGTCTTTCATTGTGTAAATTTTATGTGTCGTGATTTGAATAGGAAAGGTTAAGATTCATGCGTTTCCTGGTTGGTGGCACTGTTTTGGGGGCTGTGGAACCTTTCAGATGTGGTGATTAGCTGGCAGAAATGGGTCTCCAGGGTTATAGATTAATAGCTCAGCTGCTTGTTCAGCCATAATGTTTCCTATTGTTACCACGATGTACCAAAGTTTCTCTGAAATGATAAGCCTCAACGAGCCTTTCCTTTGGTTCTGTCTATTGGGCGCCATCTGGTGGAAAACCACGTGCATGACGGCGTCCTGTCGCTGATGGAGGCTTTCACATCTGAGAAAGCATCCAAGGTGCTCGAGAAAGTTTTCTTTTTCTGTAAAAGCTCCTTGTGTCAGCAAAAGTACAGATCTTTAGTTAGAGTCGCTCGTGGCTAAGGAATCCTCTGGCAACAGAGCAAAAGGTCGAGGACGAGGAAATGTTCAGGAAGTAAAGTTGCTTGTTGAGGATGCAAGCCCACCAAGAGCATGAAGCATGGCTCTCCTTACCTGTGCTGGAAACTGAGACGCCCACTCACTTGCTTATCCTCTTCAGACAATCAAAGGTCTCACACCAGGAATTCTTCCTGATATGGCTTATCGGCAGTTTCAGAAGCTGAAGCATGGCCCCTGAAGAACGACCCCCGTTGGTGATAGGTGGTATTTTCATCAGGGCGCGTGACCCTGCCCATGTTACTTGCTATTGCTCTTTCTAATCTCCGTCTCTTCTCAGTGTTTCTTCTGTTCACCTGGCTTTTCCTGGGCCTCAAGATACTCCGCACATCACCATTCTAGCTGTAGTAGATTTAAGGAGTATTAGGAGATGATAACTTGGTACACAAATCCCAAATAAAATAACTAATTACAGAAAAATGGTCCCACAAATGTTGCGATAAACTCAACTATATGGCTCTTCGGCCACTGGAAATAGTTCACAGGAGTAATGTGGCAGAGTTTGGAGATATGGGCTACCGAAGTCCTAGAATGGTATACACAGAACTTCATGGGTTATTCCGACGTGCTGAGAGGGGATGAGATCAACTGAACTTTACTGGAGGCCTCTGAGCTACATTTTGCTGTATTCTGTCACCTCTTGAAACTATGAGTAAGGCTAAATTCAAAAGTAAAGGGCTCATATGGTGGAGGTGATTCAATCTGTGGTATTTACTCCTGAATACTTTTAAGCAAAAAAGCAGAGCAGAAAGATATAAAAAATGTGAACATAATTGAAGTTGTGGGAAAGGCAAGCAGGGTCAAAGTGGCAACAGTAGTTAAAGAGGCAGGTGCACTTGGGGCTGGGGAGATAAGCATGGGGAACAGATGCCCAGCACTCCATGTTGAAGCTGGGTGTGATGCCAACAGAAACCCCAATGTCACAGGGAGGGAGGAGTGATGCAAACAGGTGGCTCTCTTCAGCTAGCTGCCTCGTCCATCCAAGACAACTCAGTGAGCCTCATGGAGAGTGAGAGACCCTTATCAAAAAAATGAATATGGAAAGTGACTGAAAAAGACACCTGACATCAGCTTCTGCCTCCATGTACACACACACACACACACACACACACACACACACACACACACATGCATGTACCCTTGTGGAAAGAGATTGGTACCATTAAAGCTGACTGAGGCAAGAGAATTGCAATGAGTTTGAGACCAGTTTGGGTTGCAGAGTAAGTAAGACCTGCCTAAAAAAAAAAGCGGGGGAGGGGTGGGGAAGCTTTGCATGGGACAATAGGGGACAATAGGATAGGCGGCTACTGAGGCTTAGGATATAAAAAGGTAAAGATTTTCCTTTAAAAAAAATGAGCGTCTGAAAAGAGAGCTCAACAGGTCACTAAGGAACTGTAGTTTCCACATCCCATTGTGGTCCAAGGTTGCTGGGCTGCTTCTCCTACTGCAGCATCATCAATTTTCTGGGTTTTCAGGCATGCAGAATCTGAGTTACAGGGGTCACTGAGGCTCATGTTGAGGTTTCAGAGAAAAACATTTAAGTCAGGAAATAGGTAGCAGGGTTGGAATCCCTGCACGGGAGCCCCCAAGCTAGCTATGTGAGAACCTGTGTCTACTGAGGCCCCAAGGTGCTAGAGATGTCAGGAACACGGGGTATGTGCCAAGGAAAGCTTCAGGTATTAGAAGTCTAGAAGTTGAGAGAGAGAGAGACAGAGAGAGAGAGAGACAGACAGACAGACAGAGACAGAGAGACAGAGAGAGAGAGAAACTCACCTAGTCTGTTTTAGTCAATATCAAATAAAATTAATCTTAGGGGATTTTAGTACTTATAGATGAGTCCAGAACTGTTAAAAATCCAAAGAAGAAACAATTAACAGGAGGCGAGATAGATAAGATCAGAGGTCTGGCAGATGGGGGATGCGATATTACAGTCTCAGTGAGGTCTTTCCTCCTGCCAAGTTCCTGAAACTTTATTTTATATGGGAATGTTAATAGAATCCAGGGATCAGGTTGCCAACGCAGGTGAAAGACTGTGATTAGTGGAAAGGAGAGATGGGGAAATGGGAGTCCTCCTAGCTAACAGCATATGCTCAGACAACCAATCTGTGACATCAGTTGAAATCAGCCTTGTGCAGAATTTCTGATAATGTGAAATCCCTTTGTCCAGGTGGCATCCTCCAGGTGGCATCCTACAAAGCAAACTATAACTGTCCGTGTTGCCAGTATCTGTTAAAGAGACCTATATGAGTTTAACTCATGATAACCAGAGGATTTCAGATATTCACAATTCTGAAGTGACTTTACAGTGCTCCATGGCTGCTTTTATTAGGAAGCATAACTCTCTCTCTCTCTCTCTCTCTCTCTCTCTCTCTCTCTCTCTCTCTCACACACACACACACACACACACACACACATACATACACCCCACACACAGGATGCAGTGTCAAATATAAAGCAGGGAGTCCCTGTCAATACAGACAGAAGGCAGCTGGGTTTGCTTCAAGGCTGAGAAACACCAGATCACTTAGATCACAAACAGAGAAGAGGATGATCATATTGTGCCCCCAGCATTCTGGGAGCAGGTGTACAGGCAGGCATTCCATCCCTGGAATCTCCAGCCAGTCAAGGTCTAAGGAAGTCTGTTAGCTAGTGGACAAGCTGTCATTGTTTCAAAGGTAACATGGCCTGCTACACCAACTTAGCTCAAGACAGACTATGTACGGGGTGGGTAGTCAGGCCACAGTGGGAAGTTCCCAAGACTGTTGAAGATCAAATCGTGACACTATGTGCTCCAGATGCTATGGGATGCGATGCTATGCTATGTTTGCTCTGCAGGAGTGAGCTTTCATGATCCATGGAGCTGTGTTTAGTTTTTCTGTCTGTTCTTTCCTTGCTATCTTCTTATTCTTTTTTTTGAGGATTAAGTTTATTAGTGGAGAGAAAGAATGAAACTCATTGACTCCAGATGTGGAGTTCCATGAGGGGCTAGGGCTCCCTGGAGAACTCATGGACTCCAGAGAAGGATGAGAGGCAAGGAGCTAGTAGGGAACTCATCGACTCCACGTGTGCAGTGCCTTGAGGGGCAGACAGCAGCTATCTTCTTATTCTTCCTTGGAATGGAAACATTTACTCTGGGCCACTGGATACTGGAAGTACCTTTCTTTTTGATTTTAAGAGACTGACTTGAATGAAAAACATCAAACTTGGGACTTCTGAAGACTGTTGAGACTGTTAAAACTGGGGGATGTTAATATTGATTTTAATGAATTTTTGGAGGTGGTGTTAGGCATATTGATATTTTAATTCCCATGGGCCAGGTTGTCTGACTTCTAAAGCATGTCAGGTGGCATGCTGCTGGGGTAGAAAACGCCGGGTCGTGACTCCATTAGTCTCGGTGACTTTGTAATCAGAAACTTTGGCTTTGGAAACACAGTACCAATCGCATTCCATAGTCCCCAGGCGCAGAGGCCCTGGTTCTTAGAGCTCTCTACTTCCTGACCTACCAAATGCAAGCTACTCTTGCTCTTGCTGTCATGAACAGATGGTGCCACCTGTATTTAATATTTGTATTTTATTTTTGCGCATGTGTGTGTGTGTGAGAGAGGAGAGAGAGATAGATAGAGAAAGAGAGAGCGAGAGCACTGTGTCCCTGTGGAGGACCAAGGGTGACTTTGGGAATCATCCTGGATTGCTTCTACCTCCTTCTTGCTTTGCTTTGGGGTTTCCCAGGCTCCACTCACCAGGGTTGAAAGTACAGGTTACCACTGTTTCCACCTGCCTTTCTTACATGGGACCTGGGATCTGAACTCAGGATCTTCTGCTTGCAAGACAGAGTCTTAATCCGTGAGCCATCGCTCCAGCCCTGCCACTTGTATTTAACATAAACAATGACATGCCTTGCTTGCCATCAATCCCTGAGCCAAATGGTAAATCCTTCCTCCTCTAAATTGCTTCTGTCACCCATTTCCATCCAAAAACATATGCCATGTTTCACTTATTTTGCATATCCTATAGGGTTTCATGTGCAGAAATTAGTGCTGAATAAACTATTCACTGAAAGAAACAAATCCAATTAAGTGGTTCATCTACAAAGATAATACTTTTACACTGTTAAAAAGAAGCAAACACCCTCACAAAGTCTAGCATCAGCTAAAGGCACCAAGATCCTTGGAGACAAGGGATTGACAGCCACAGTAGCGTTCCTATGCTTAAGGGGAACACGAGAAAGGGTTCAGGGAAATGCCACTGGGTCCTTGTACGTCATCGGAGAGGAGGACCAAGAGGAGAGTTAGGCATACACAATAAAGGACTCTCTGGGAATTGGGGGGAGAGGCACTGGAGGATGGGGAGGGAGGGAGGAGAGCAAGGGGTTCGGGGGGGAGGAGGAGGGAGGGAGGAGAGCAAGGGGTTCGGGGGGGAGGAGGAGGGAGGGAGGGAACTGGTCTACCTATTAAGTTTGTATGAGCAGAAATAATAAAAAATGTATTAAAAAAAGAAGCCAACACATCAGTGGAAGAGTAAATTAATTTTATTGACTGATGAAAAACTAAAGTGATAAGAAGTTGGGATAGTAAACAATAATCACTGAGTTCTGCTGGAATTCTATTTCTTCTTTTAACTTTAAGCCAAAAGAACATAAAATTGTAGACTACTAATGAGCTAGCTGCTATTAGTTTCTTCAACAAAACTGCACAGTTCTGCAGTTGCACAGCATTAAATATACACATTTTTGCAAAACCCTGAAAGTCTTAATTCTGTGTGGACTTCAGAGGCTAATTGAATCACCTGCACTGGTCAGATTCAGAGTTTCTTTTCCCTTTTCTGCCACTCTGTAAAGAAAAATAGAACAAATTATTGAAGACATGCCATTTTGGAGACATTTCATTTGAAGATCATATAAGACCAAAAGCATTATGGTTATACCACTAAATTATTTCCATATATCCTTTTTATAAATGCTGTAATAAACTGTTAAAATACTTCTACATGAATTTGTTTAGATTTAACTAGTAAGATTACGAATACTTTATTTCTTAGAGTTCCTTTTGACTGTCCTATAAACTTAAAAAAATCTTATTTTTTTCTTTTCACATATATGCATATATGCATGTACAAGTGGTTTTTTTTGCAGAAGTATGGGCACATGAGTGAATGTGTGTGTGTGTGTGTGTGTGTGTGTGTGTGTGTATGAGGATGCATGTACACATGTGTGTGTAAGCATGTGGAGACCTGAGTGTGATATTGGGAATCATTGCGGATTCTTTCTTACTGTTTTGAGTCTGGGTCTCCAATCCCAAAATGGGTCTTTAGAGAGCATTTTGCTAGCCATCTTTCTCTGGAGATTCTCAGACTTTGCCTTCCAGGACTAGAATTACAAGCAGGCAATCATGCCACTTTTTTTGGTGGGATTTGGAGATTGAGGGATCTGAACTTTAGTCCTTTTACTTGCATAGCAAGTGTTTAACCACTGAGTCATCTTCCCAACCAAAAATAAAGCTTTTATCACTACAAAAAATAAATGACATACTTTATTATATATTGTATGCAAATTTGATAATCCAATTGATTACTTTTTGGGTAATTCAGTTTATAATTCAAGTTCTGTCAAGTGTTGTTCATTTACAAAGTATTAGAAATTTGATTTTATTCATGAATAGACTGAAAAGTGGGTTATACTTTTCATATTTGCTCAGTGATATATATAAATGTGTATTTAATTTGTTGCATATGAAGTTCCACTTGTGATAAATGATCTTATTCAAGGAAAGAGGTAGCTTAACAACAGCTTTACATACATTACTTTTAACATAAACATTTCCTACTTTATTCCAATTTAAAAAGTACAAATTTAAAAGACATAAGAAAAATTAAAATCATCCAGAAGTACATAACCTATCTTTCAGTTTAACCATAAATAATGGTTTGAAGTACTTATCTTTATAATCATTTCATACTTTTTCCTAGTTTTATAAAATGGTAATGGTACCCAAACCTAGTTGATGATTACCTATGTAGTAATATTTCAAAAATTCTGATGACTTTGTCTTATATTTATTTAACTGGTTTATAATATGTAACTGAAAATTTTCCAGGTGATCTTGACAATTAGTTAGGCTTGGGAAGTGCCTTTAGCCTTTTGCCTACAGCTCACCCTTAGAATCAAATATATTTCTCTATCAATCAATTTCTGAATTAAAGAAAACAAAACAACAACAAACCACTTTCAAAAGTATTACCAGGCCAGACGATGGCTCAGGAATTAAGCCTCTGCCTTGAAAGCATAAGGTCCTGAGTTTGGATCGCAAATTGCACATAAAAATGACAGGAGATATGGTGGTGGCCTGTACTTCTAGGCCTGATCCTAGAAGGTGGAGTCTGGGAAACTCCAGAGCAAAGCAAAGAGGAGGTAAAAACTATCCAGGATGATTCTTGAAGTCCTGAAGTCACCTGAGCCTCCACAGGCACACACAGTGCCCTCTGATACACGCACGCACGCACGCACGCACACACACACACAATAAATAAAAGTATTACTAAAAAAAAGTATTACTGACCATCCAGAAATGCTTCAAAGATTTATTTAGTAAGAGAAAAGCTAATGTATGAACAGGTCTTGTGGAACATGAAATGCGTAATGATATGAATTTAAAAAGATTTATTTTCTGTTAGTAGGAAAATAAGAATAATTAAAAATTTTTAATTTTACTTATTTAGTGTGTGTGTGTATGTGTCCCTATGGAAGATGTAGGGTGACTTTGGGAATCATCCTGTATTGTGCAGGCTGCTGCCATTTCTACCTGGTCTTTTGATGTGGGACCTGGGGTCCGAACTCAGAACCTTCTGCTTGCAAGGCCTGACTATCTCTCTAACCCAAAATAAAAGCAAATTTAGAAAATATTTCTTTGAAGTAAATAAACAGGTAAAGTAAATAAATAAAAAATAATTTTATGCAACCTGAAACTCTTATCAAGCTTCTCAATGAGATTTTTTTTGTTACAAAAAAATGGATGCACCTTGGATTAATGTCATTGGTTACTATACTACAAATATACAAACATCATTTTTTTTAAACCCCAAATAACAAACATATAAGGATTCTTTACAAAGTCTCTCAGGCAAAAGAATTTTCCATCCTGACTCAGTCAATGTCTAAGTGGGGATTAAATAACTTTTATGTTCTCTGTGTCACCAATGGCTTTCAAATCTCTTTGATCATGATACCACAATAATTAATGATTTATATGTATGTACAAATATATGCACATATTTACACACATTTATTAAAACAAAGTGCTAACATATTTGTATTGTTTCATCAGAAAAAAGCTGAATGCCAAATTATAAACTACAGAATAGGTAACAGAATTTTTAAAAAATCACTTTTTAATCATCAAAATAATCGCAAATGCTTACAGCATTGATAGATGCTAAAACTCTTAGGTTAAAAAGGATAAGCAAACAATCTCAAAGTATCACTGTGCATATTTTTTGTTAATTATAAAGAGTATTTACAATGGAGATCGCTAAGAGACAGAATTATATACAAACAATCACACATTATGGTACAAATGTTACAATTCAAAGGCAAGTATGCCATATTGTCTATACAGATCCAAAGACCATGTACGGCAATAACTAAAACAATTTACCATTTTATAAAATTTAAATGATCTGATCAATAACCAAATTATTTGGTGGATAAATTTTGGCTTAAAAATAAAAAAGTCCATTTATTCTCACATTGTATCTACTTCAAATGTAGTTGAGATGTAAACTTAAAAATTATAAGAACATACCTGATATTTGGCCAATTCTGCCTGTAATATTTTCACTTTAGATCTTTCTTGCTCTAGGGCAGCATGAAGTGATGTCACCTATAACAAAATATTGAGAAAAATCATTTTATTGCCTTTTGTAAAATATAGTCACAATGATAAATTTTGGCAAGGAAAAAATATTGAAAAAGTTCTCCCCATAACTTTCATTAGGTAGTGCCCACAGCCATATATTAAAAACAGACAGACAAGATCATACTGTTAGAAGACAGGAAGAGGACATGAAGGAGAGAAAATCAAGTCTAGGAAAAGGGTAAGTTTATCCACCCTTTCAATCTCTGTTCATAATCCATTAAAATGCACCTTATCTTTTATAATTCTTTAGGACTTATCATAATCCTTAATGAAACAAAGTCTTTTGTTCTTTGCTACTGCAAATACAATATAGTTTTTAATACTTTCTTGCTATGTTAATGATTTGTATTATTTAGCTAAGTATAAAACTTGAGATGAAAGAATGACTTAAGAAAACTAGTTACATATGATCACAGTTCTTTCCTTACCTGCACGGTTAGCTCATTCTTGATGCTTTGTGATTCATCAACTTGCAGAAGTATTTCTGCCTTATCTTTCACTGGAAGAAAGAAGGAAATAACAGCAGCATTATCTTTTCAGTCACCCAAGTATACTTACGTGAACAAAGTTGGGGAGCACTGCAGTGAAAGGACTGCTCTCATGCTTCTTGCTTACTGAACGTACTCACTGACTCACACAGGTCTTATTTCATCCCCAGATCTTATCATTATCTCCAGAGCATTTTTAAGGAATTAAACATTTTTGTGGTGGCGCTGAAGAGGTGGCTCATGGGTTAAGACACTTTCTTGCTAACAGGTGGCTTTGAGTTTGGATCCTAGGTCCCACTGTAAAAACTCTAGGCAGAAACTGTGGTGACCTGCACTTCTGGCCCTGGTGGTTGGAATCTGGGAAATCCCAAGCGAAGTAAGAAAAAAGTAGAAACAATCCGGGATGATTCCCGAAGTCCTCCACAGGAACATACAGTGCCCTCTGATCACACACACACACACACAATTTTTTTCTGTGTGGTAGTGAAATATTAAAGTACTAACATGTATATTAACATGAATATTTTTTCATTTATATTAGCTAGAACAAGTATACAATAAAATAAAATTATTCACATTAGAAAAACATATACCTTAAGCATCTATTTATCTGATTATTTATTTTGTATTTATGGGGTTCTCCTACTTTATATCCTAAGCTGGCCTTGAACTTGTAATCCTCATGCCTCAGTCTCTGAAGAATAATGGTTCAGGCATGCCTGATATATTTGGCTAATCTCAAAGCAAGATTTTTAGAAGCAATGCAGAATGCTTTTATTTATTTATTTTTGGTTGTTAAGTTGTTAGAGATTATTACAAGACAGACAAAATTATTATTCTTTGACTTTTTAAAACTTTAAAAAATTTATTTGTGTGTGTATATGAATCAGAGGATACTGTGTGTGTCTGTGGAGGCCCAAAGGTGATTTTGGGTATCACCCTGAGTTGCTCCACCTCCTCTTGTCTTTGCTCTAGAGTCTTCCAGATTCCATCTTGCAGGGTCATAAGTGCAGGCCGCCACCATTTCCACCTGGCACTTTTACATGGGATCTGGGATCTAAAATCAGGACCTTCTGCTTACGAGAGGCTTAACCCCTGAACCATCTATCTGTCCAGTTCCAGTCTTATATTTTGATGCTAGAGTGCACAAACCCAAATCAGTGTGCAGAAAGAAATTAAGATCAGGGTATAAGTTAATGAGATGGTAATGACAACAACAAAAATACAAGGAATCAAAAACAAAGATTGGTTCTATGAAAAGACAGAACAAGATTGACAAGCTGTTAGTCAAACTGCAACAGAGAGAAGACCCAAATTAATAAAGTCAGAAATGAAAAGGAAGGGATAAAGCAGTATCAATGAAATTCAGAAAATCATAATATACTTTAAAGACTTACATTTCACTAAAATCTAAACAAAATGTATTTACTCTAAATGCATGTGACTCACTAAAGCTCAATGAAATAAACACTTTAAACAAATCTATAAAAATGGGATTTATGCAGTAATAATCTCCTAATTAAACAAAAGTACAAGGTCCAATGGATTGCTGAATTCTATAAGAACACTCATACTTCTTAAACTTCCAAAAGAGCAGAAAAGGAAGAAGTTACCAGTGTCTTCTTTATAAATTCAACCAAGCCACTTAAAGGGGAACAAGGAAATTTATTCTCTTATATGACTCTTGGTTACAGTTCCTTGTCCAACTTGGCAGGAAAGTTCATACCAACACCAAAGACTGAGGAAACTGGCCTCACTACACCAATATACCCACAGGACTGCTTAAGGGGACAATCCTCACTTGCCAGACCAGCATGCCTGGCCAAGTATACAGAAGGCAAACTTCCTCAACTAGCTCCCTTGTCTTATTCACTTGCCCAGGGACTAGTCCTGCCTACCGTGAGTTGGGCTTTCTCCATCAATCAAACAATCTCCTAAGGCTTGCTCAGGTTTAAGCTTAACTAGTAATAGGCAACTATGCTCACTACTATAACATTAACACACCACTCAACTATTACTTCTTTACAAATGTTCCCAGAGCTCAGAACCTTCAATTGTCAAGCTGATGCCTTATGTAACTATGACAGTATTATCCTGATACCAAAATCAGATAAGGACACAGCAAAAAAAAAAATGATAGAACAATCTTCCTGATGAATATAGATGCAAACATTTTCAAATTCTTAAAAACCCAACTCAGGAACACATCAAAAAGATAACTCATCATGATCAAGTTAGGTTCATTTCAGACATGTAGGGATGGTTAGATACATGAAGATCAGTAGGTGTAATATATTACATAAATGGACTCCAGGCCAAAAAAACATGATCATCACAATTAGATGCAGGTAAGTTAATTGAGTGAAGGGACAAATAACAGAATAATAGAAAATGTTTGCTACCTATGCATCTAATACAGGATAAATATTGAGAATATACAAAACTGAGAAAAACTAAACTGAACGGGCAAACAAACAGTTCTTTAAAAATGAAGTGCAAATGACCAACGAGACACAGAAAATGTTCAACATCACTAGCAATCAAGGAAATGTTAAAGAAAACTGCACTGAACTTCCATCTGGACCAAATCAGAATGACAGGCAGCTAGCTAATCAAGGCAGGAGAGCGATGCTGGCTTCAGAAGCAAGGGCACTGACCACCACATCCCATCCACAGCAAGGGCAGAGAGCAGGCAAGGGCACTGCTGCGTTCTTGCTTTCAAACATGCTAGCCTGCCAGTTTAGTTTGCCAAACTGCTAACGGGCTCTCTCCATCTTACCCACCTATCCCAGGAAATGGCCCCACCCACTATGGGATGGGTCCTTCTACATCAATCATGTAATAAAGACAATCTCTACAGGTGTGCTCACAAGTCTGCTTTAACTAAATGATCCTTCCCAGGTGAATCCCAGATTCACAGGACCATCTCTTCAGGTGTCAAGTTGACACCTGAAATCAACTTCCACAGACTCCAAGTCAACCAATATATCACAAAGATATTTGTACATCGATGTTTGCTATGTCACTACTTGCAATAGTTAATTATGGAAACAGCTTAGGAGTCCAACACACAGAAGTGGTAAATATGATACATATGCACAATGGAATTTTTCTCCGTTACAAAGAATGAAGTATATCATTTGTAGGAAAATGGATGTTAAGTATATGCAATCATGTGAATTAAGACAAATCTCAGAAAGACAAATATGGTGTCTTTTCTTTCATATGTGGTTAATATTTTATATGTATGTATATATAATGTGATGTGTATACATTTATGAATACATGATAAGAAAGTAAAAGCAAAACTGTCTAAGGGAATAAAGGAGATTGTTGCAGTTTGTCTTCATGTTGCTGATAAATACAAGACCAAACAATGTAGGGGAAAAGGTTTGATTCTTCCTTAGGACTCTGGCTACAGTTCATAGTCCAGCTTGGCAGCAGAGTTCATATCAACACCAGGAGCTAAGAGAACTAGCCACAGCTTATTTATAGAGAGATGAAAGGGGGACATACTTTTTCTCTCTTGCCAGATGCCTGTATGCCAATATGCCAAAGTATGCCAAACTACTGAACCAGTTTCTCCATCTTATCTACCTGTCATGTGCTGAGTCCCTTCCAGATTAACTGGATAACCTCCTACAGGTTTGCTCAGTGTTTGCCTTAACTCTTTCACAGATGTGCCAGAACTCAGGCCTCCACTGTTGAATTCACACCTGTATATAACTGCACAGAGAATAGCAGGAATGGAGAGAAGTGACCAATGAGAGAGTGGGAAGTAGGGGAAGGGGAATTAGCACAATATACACCCTTATGAAGATGTCTTTATGTAACAGTGCCACATACAATGAACATGTTCAGTTAAAAATTTAAAAAATAGGGGCTGGAGAGGTGGCTCAGGGGTTAAGCCTCTGCCTTGCAGGCGGAAGGTACTGAGTTCGGATCCTAGACCCCACGTATAGACGCCAGGTGGAAGCAGGGGCGGCCTGCGTTTCTGGTCCTGATAGGGCGGAGCCTGTGAATCCCGGGGCATTGTGAACAAGGAGGAGGTGGAGGTGTCCACGGTGATTCCTAAATTTGTCCATGGTTCTACACGCACACACATACATACACACGCGCACACACGCATACACACACAATTGAATAAATCATAAATAATATAAAAAATTTTTAAAAATTTAAAAAATATACATATATATTTCTTTTCCTGCTGTGAATGTAAAATTTTCATAGAAATTTCAAGGTGTTTCTAAGCATATACTGAAAAATGTAAGTACTAGAAATCTTTCATATGACATGAAGCTCACTTATATTTTATCTCTAATATTTTTAAAATTTCTTTCTTAGTTTTCTTGCCAAAATGTGGCAGCAAATGTAGGAAGAGTGCTGAGGGAGGAAGCAAGAAAATAGAAAGAAAAGCCTGGCACAACCAGACAGACTGTCTCCTACAATAATTAAAGCCAAACCATAAGAAACTTTATGACTGTTTTCTCTCTAAATACAGTCCAATAACTTATAAGAACTGAAATTTCAACAGCCTCCTTACCCAAAACATGGTAATTGTGCAGAAAAATAAGGTACTTTCAGAGTGCCTTCTAGTGATACTATTCAGTATCACCGTATCCAGTAACTATCCAACTTGTATCACTTTTAATTTTATTACGTTGACAAACTGTGTAACTTGGTAATTTATTGTCGGATATTAATTATGATGAATTTTAATTCTAAAAACATACAGATCACTTACTTTCTCCTTCCTGAAGCATTTTCAACAATTGTCCGTTTCTTGCCTTTACTTCTTTATATTTTGCCTAATAATCAAAGAAAAAATATTTTAATTTTCAAAAAGTAAAGGATATAATTATAATATGCTTTCATTTTAACTAGCTGTTATTTCTAAAGATTGCCTAAAGACATAATTACTTCAGAAAGAAACAGGATAGAGAAAATGTAATTAAAATTGACTACTACTTAATTAAAACTGATAAAATAAGTATCAATATTAATAGATGACTAAAATTAAGAGAGCATAAAATGGAGTCAGGTTAATACTAAATTTTCCTGAATTGTTTCCTCTTCTTTGTTCCCCAAGTAAAACATTGCCAAATTAAAAATAATTTTATATGAATTTTAAACAAAAATGACTCATAGTTGTTGACTAGTACTGTCCAGCAAATTATTAGAACCCTCATATATCTGTTTTGTAACAGTCATGATCACATACATAATTACTAACACTAATAAATTTTTTACAGTTTCTTTTCCAAATGGCTTAGTATCTTCTCACCTACATAAATGATAAAATTATAAACTTCTGGACAAGACAAACTGTGTGCCCACAAGTAACATTCAAACTCTGAGCAATTTACTGTCCAAAAAATTTTTATTCAACATCACTGTAGCACTTTTCAGCATTTTTAAACAGTGATAAACAATAAATTAATATACCAGAGAAAATAATACATTAAATACAACATAAACATCTCAAATATTAGTATAAAGAACTTGTCGTTTTTTCTTTCGATATGTATGCAGATTTGTATAGAATACCAGATTGATTTTATGTATTTTTTTTGTATATATGCATATGCATTTGAGTGTGTGTGCCTGTGAAGAGCCAAGGGTGACCTAAGAAATCCCTGGATTGTTCTACCTTCTTACTTTGGAGTTTCCCAGGCCTCAAGGGTTGGAATTACTGGTCTCTGCCAAATCCACTGAACATTTTTTAACATGGGATCTAGACATCTGAACTCAGGTCCTTTTGCTTGTGAAACAAAGGCTTTAACCCCTGAACCATGTCCTGACTTTTTTTCTCTTTTTTCTGTAATGCTGGGATCTAATCCTGGGCCTTAAGCTTGTTAATCAAATGTTTTACCACTGAACCACACTTCTAGACCTCAAAATTTTTTTTGTGTGCAACACATTTAAGTATATTTTTAAATCTTATGAAGATGACTTTTACTAAGCAACACTCTATCCAATTATATTTGTGATTACATATCAATATTTGCTGAGTAACACTGTAGCCAATACGAGAAACTGAAGTATAACACATAAATATAAGGGAACAGGACTTCCAAGAAGTTTAGAGATGAGACAGAGTACTTGAACAGAAACATAAACATATAATTGGGGAAAACATACACCCTGAACTATAATTATGTTCAGTACAAATACAGAAATAGTTGCTGTGAATATAGATCTATACTACTATAAAATTCTACTCATAAAGCTTTAATTTATACTAGTATCTCACTGAACTTTAGTTCTAGCTCAAGCCTTTGGTTCAATGTCTAGTCAGTACGCATGGAGGCACCTCTCACATAAGTGCCAGAGTCTAAATCAGCTGCTAAGGCAAACACTGAAAATGTGCAAACTTATATGTGAGAATTCCCTAAAGTGCTTATTAAAAATAATATATGCAGGGACTGGGATGTAACTCAGCCGGTAGAGTGCTTGCTAACATGCATGAAGTCTGGGTTTGAGTTGTGCACTACACAGACTGAGTGTGTGTGTGGGGGGGAGTAGTATAGAATCTCTGCACTTGGGAGTTGGAGGCAGGAGGATCAGCATTTCAAGGTTATCCTTGGGTACCTACAGAGTTTGAGGACAGTGTGGGTGATATGAGGCCCTGTCTAAAATCCTGAATGGTAAATGTATCTATAAAAATATACATTATAAAATATCAGTAACAAGTAGATTATAACAAAGAGCACATACAAAATACACAATGCTCTCACTAGTATTGCTTGTTGAGACAGTATCATGCTACTACAGCTCAGGCTGGTCTTGAATTTACTAATAAGTAGCCCAGACTGACTCCCAACTCAATCCTGCTTCAGCGTCCAAAGTACTGAGATTACAGCATCTACGTCTCAGTTATAATGCATGATACTCCCTACAACTTCCATGCTTCTTAAATGCTGTTCTTCATACTTGAAAAAGTTTTTGTGAAATTCTCATGAATTTTCAGTAGCAAGTCATTCTTGCTTTATCTAATACTTTGAGGCATTCTATAAAATCTTACTTCTAATTCCTACACTGCATTGCAATTATTCATGTTTCTCTTTTCCATGACTCATTTCTGCAATCCATGTCTATTACAACAGAAACAAGGGAAAGGCAGAAATGAAAGACTAAGGGAGATATGTATATGCAGCTTGAAAACGTTTTAGTAAGGTTTTTTAGGTTTCATTTTATTATTACTGTAGCTGTGAGCACTGTAACTTGATTTCTTTTTCAGTATTATGTATGTTGGACCAAGAAAAGTACCTGACATGTGACAGATTTTCAATAAAGCCTGTTTTTGAATCAACTAATATAATATTAAACAAAAGAAAAGAATGAGATATGAGAGTCTAAGAGGAACAGCAAGAGAATAATATATAAATTTGTGGTAAATAAAACAACTGTATACATAACAAGAGGCAAGGATGTGAGGAACTGGAATTCTTGTGGATTTATGGAAAGAAGGTAAAATAACAGTGGGTTTGGAAAACTCTGGAGAATCCTTAAAAAGTTGAAACAGAATTATGATACGATCCAGTAATTCCCGCTAAGGCATTCAAACAACTCAAATAATTCAAAACAAGAATTCAAATACTTGTACAACAATAAACAAAATGTGGCATGTACATGTAATGGAATATTATTCAGCTAAAGGAAGGAATGAAATTGTAATAAATACTACAATGTGGATGAGCTCTGAAAGCATGTAAATGAAACAGACACAGAAAGACAAATATTACATTATTCTTCCTGCATGAGATTCCTAGAATAGAATCATTCATGCAGATTAGAGGTTAGTAAAGGATGGGAGGATGAGAACAGTGAGCTGTTTAATAAGTAGAGTTTCTGCTTGGACAATGAAAAGTTCTGCAAAGAGTACTGGGGTGGGGAGGGGAAAAAAAAAGAAAAGAGGGGGAGGAAAAGAGACAAATGGAGAGAAAAGGAGAGGTGTGTGTGTGCCTTGGTGCATATTGTGGAAGTTAGAGGATGGCTTTTGTGAGTTGAATCTGTCCACTCACCATGTGGACTCTGGGGAGGGAAGTCAGATCATCAGACTGCACAGCAAGCACCTTACCCACCTCGATGACTCACATCTTACAACGAACTGTATGCTCATTCAGACGTTAAATGATTAATCAGTTAAAAAAAACTGAATAGCAGCATGACTATTTCTATTAACTGAGTAGCAAACACATTAATATAAAAGAAAGCCAGAAAATGTGTAAGTGTAAGTTTATACAATTCTTTTCTTCTATAAAAGTAAATGGACACATACCTCCCACTGGGTGATCACATTTTTGAGCTTCTGAATTTCAGCATCTTTCCTTTCAAGTTCTAACTTTAGTCTTTCAATTCTTCCATCTTTTAGAACTACTTCCTAAAAAAAAGGAAAAATACCACTTTTCAACTAAGATTTCTTTGTCCATCATGGTCAACAATACTCATTTGAGAAACAAATTAAGAAGGCAAATCTTGACTTGATTTTTTAAAACAACTTTAAATTGTTACTATGTTCCTACCTTGACTCAATTACATGTTCCTAATTATGTACAGTGAAAGCAAATCAGATTTTTATGATTAATCTCAAAGTATAAACAGTATCAAGACCTCAAACGACATCTGTCCTGGATTACGCATATGAAGAAGATTTCATAAATTATTGCTCTTTAGTGCTGTCAGCGTGACTCCTGGAAGACAGACCTCCAGGCACACCAGAGAGCCATACTCTAGATTATGAGTGCTCTCCAGGCATGCCCCCAAGGATTGTGTTCATGGAATAACGGTGGGGAAGACCCAACCTAAGAGTGCGCAATGCCATTCTCTGGACTCGAGGTTCTGGACCATAGAGAATGGTGAAAGCAAGCAAGTGAGTATGCATTGATTACTGCTCGATGCTCCTGCTGTGACTGTGATGTGACTGGCTGCTTCAGATTCCTGCTGCTCTAACTTCCTAGAAGTGATGGACTATAACCTGGAACTGCTAATAATACCCATTAGTACCCTTTTTGTCAGACACCTTGGTACAGCAATGAGATAAAAACTAAAACACCTGACATCTCTTACTATACATCAAAATAGATAATTTTAATAGTAAAAAGTCACCCCACATTATATTTTTCATGATTGTCATAGCTACTCTTTCTCTGTGGTGCTGAGATAATACACAACCAACTTAAATGGGAAAAAAAGGGAGATTTATTTGGCTTATGGTTCCCGAGGGGAGATACAATCTGTTTGTTATGATGGGTAAGGCGTGGAAGGTGGCAGAAGCTATAGGCAGTTCAGGTTATATCCATCATGGAGGCTGAGACAGTAAACTGCCAATTCTAAGAGCTGACTGCCAGCACAAACAGGGCGGGGATAACCAACCTCAAGGCCCACCCCCTGTGATACACCTTCCTTCAGCAAGGCTTCACTTCCTAAAGTTGCCACAACCTTCCCAAACATCAACTAAGGATTCAAACACATGAACCTGTGGGGAACAATTCACATTTCAAACCATGACAATGACTACAGACCTGTTCTATTTACTGAAAGAGTGATATTGCAATAGTAATACTACTCTACAATACTCTATGCAGCTTCTATGTGCCAGGGAGACAATGAATAGAATTGAAAATATTCTTGTCCTCATGAGATGCTAGTAAAAAAGACAGATTTTACAGAAACAAATGCTATCCCCAGAAACTAGAGTCTACGTCACGCAGTGAACTGCTGCACACAGTGCTATGAAGTAAAGAAGAGGCCAGTGAGGACTATAGTGAGGAGGAAGAAGGTACAAGATGACATGGAGTGGATGCGGTGACATGCCTTCGTCATAGCTATCCAGGAGCCTAAAACTGGAGCCCATGAGTTGAAACCAGGCAGAACCAACAGCAAAATACCTTCTTAAAAAATCGAGGGGGGGGCAGTGTGACAGGCTAGTGGATATGGCATCTGTTCATAAACCTGGAGACCTGAGTTCGATTCTCAGAAGCCCACAGAGTGAAAGGAGAAAACTGACGTCCTAAAGTTGTCCTCTGGCTTCTGCCCATGTGCATAGTATGTATGTAATCTCTATCTTGTTCAAATAAATAAAACATTAAAAAAAGAGTATTGAAAAAAAAAAAAACCCCACAGAGAGCTGAGAAAATAGCTCAGTTGGTAAAGTGCTTGCTGTGCAAGCCCGAGGACCTAAGTTCAATGCCCAGAACCTATGTAATAAAAAACCAGGTGTGACAGCACACACTGACATCCCTGGGGAAGTAGACACAGGTGAATTCCTGGGGCTGACTGGCCCCAGCTCAGTGAGCCCCAGGCTAATGAGAGACTCTTAAAAAACAGTGGATGGCTGATGAGGAATGACATATGAGACTGACCTTTGGCCTCCACATGCACATACATACGACTACAGCCACATATGTTTACATAAACACAGGAATGCACACATATTCATAGGCACATATGCTCACACATACACATACACACATACACAATGCTCCCCATACACATATATATGAAAGAAAAAAAAGGAATATGTAATTGGCCTGAAATACTTTCTGTATTTAACTGAAAAAGTAGTTCATAAACTAGTTATTATATTACTGAAGAAAAATGTATTTATCTATAGGAAATTAGAATCATAATTTTGGTAATAATTTTCTCTAGATGCATGAGGACTATTTTCTCTACAACATTTGCAAAGTGGGGATGATAATGATGCCCACCAACTCTGTGACAATAAAAAGTAAATGAGATGGTATATTTTATATACTTAGCACAATGCCTGGGATATGACACACATGTATCAAATTCTTTAAATATTTGTTGGGGCTGGAGAGATGACTCAGGTGTTAAGACTGACTTACAAGTAGAAGGTCTTGAGTTTGGATCCCAGGTCCACCTAAAAATGCTACAGGGAACAGACAGCCTGGGAAATCCCAAAGTGAAGGAAAGATATAAGCAATCCAGGATGATTCCCAAAGTCACCCTTGGTCCTCCACAGGCACACACAATACCCTCTGATACACAGACACACAGACACATATGCACACACAAAATTTTTTAAAAAGAAAATATTAGTTATTATTGTTATTGATTCATTTAAGAAAACTATATTAGACACACATAACTTTTTTAAGCAACCATATTTTAATGTGTATTCATTTTTAATGAAGTCCTCCACTTCAATAGATACATTTAAAATTACCTTCCAAGTAAAAGGTATTATACTGAGGATGAGAAAGTAAGAAGGGGATCCACAAAGGTAATCTTGTCTATTAATGATGACAAGAAAAGGCTGGTGAGACAGCTCAGCGACTACTGGCACACCTGAGTCCCATCCCTGGAAGCTCACATGGTGAAAGGAGAGAAATGACTCTGACCTCTACCCATGGTTATGTACGGCATGCAGGTGTGTACCTTTTCTTTCTCTTTCCCTCCTCATCAAATAAATTAAATAAATATAGTATAGTAATAAAACAATAGCAAAAGACTGAGTAAAATGTTAAAATGAAATGTATAAAAATGTATAAAAAGGAAAACTCATACTCAAGTTTTTCTATTCTGGTGTTTGAGGCTGGGTTGCAGCACTGAGGGAGAACATGGCATGGGAGATGAGCTTAGAACAGATCTGGGAAGGACTATGCATAGGAGCGATCGTCTTTACCTGAACATAATTTGGAGATATTATACACAGGACTATTCTCAGAATAATGCTTTCCATGTTTTACATGTACATGCTATGCAAACATGTACAATGTATCTTGTGTATGTAAACACAGACGTGCAGAAACACATTTCATAAAGCATAAATTGACATCACACTTTCATGCCTTTGTTATTTTTAAGTGCTAAAAAAATCTACTAGATGAATACAATTTTTTACAGTTAGTTTTTGGCATATTAATGTGTGTACACTTAAAAAAGTTTCCTGAAAAGGGACTGAAACTGAGGAAAGGAGGAGAAAGATAGTGAAATAATGTTTAAACAGCCACAGTTCTTTTCCACCATTACATTCAATGACATACTAAGAAAAAAAATCCTAATTTTTTAAATGTATAAAAACTGCACATATGCAAAGGAATTATATATAGAAATACACACATATAGACATTTTCAATGCATGCTAAATAAAAGAAAACAACATGCAGATTAAAAATGTGCATTCTCTAGAGGACAGGTTGAGGATAACAACACTCTGGGACAAGTCACAAATGAATACTAGAATAGACCCAGATTTGTTTTCAGCAATTAAACCTCCTAAAAAATGAATCTTGACATTACCAATGCCTTACCCATGTTCATGTGTCACAGGTCATATTCCTTTCTCTTCCCTCCTAGACATATCTACCATTATAAATCGTATCATTCTTTGTCTTCTAATAATGTATACTAATCACACACACACATACACAGCTGAGCAATATATTATACTTCTCATCTGGCAGGGTGTTGGGGACAGTAGTTAGAACAGTAGAACAGGGTCTCGTGTATATACCAGGGTGGCCTTAAACTCACAGCAGAGTACAGGCTACCCTTCGACTCACTGTGCAGTCTTGAAATCCTGATCCTCCTGCCTCACCCTCCCAACTGTCATGATTACAGGCTTGAGTCACCGCATTGGGCTTGTTTTTGAAATATATATATAAAACAACTCAACTATTGCTTAGTGGCTTTTCTCATTACAGATTATTGTATTCTTGGTATTTATTTATGTTATCTATAGATACAGTTCATTTCTCATATTGATTTTTCTATTACAAATAACTGAAGTCTTAATGTCTCTAGAGTTTACAATCCAGGAATAAAATTTCTATAGCATAAATGACGTCAAGCTTGTTAGATTTAACTCTAAAAGTCATACTATTTTCTGAATGGTTCTATCAATTTCTCTACAATTAAGTACTGTCTAATTCCTATTCATACCCCCTTCTTCCTTTAGTTTTTCCTAGGAACTACAGTAAAATTATATCATTAAATAAAAATTACATTACTAAAAATATTTTTTGTTCAAAAGTCTTAAGAAAATTTTCACTGTCCACTGACAGTAAAATTGTAAGCCAGGATTTTTTCCACAATCCTTTCTCCTCTACTTTGTCAGATTTGTACAACATTCTTCTAGCAAGATTTTCTTTTAACTAAACTCATTTATACTTCATGACTCCATATTTTTCCAAGGCCATTGATGTTTCTTCTTCCTCATCTTTCGAAGAGAAAAATCATGGAGATAAATACTAATTTATTATTTTAAAATATAGCAAAACAAGAAGCTCTAATGGAAGTACCCTATACAGAGATAAAATGAGAAGGGAAGAACACAGACATAGGAATTGCCTTGAGATAGACTGCCCCAGAACTCACGGATGATTAAATAAAGCTCCTAGTACCAAGTGTGGGATGGAACCATGTGAACTGTTGGTCAGGGACATCCCAAAGATGCTTAAATTTATATATATAGTAGCGCCTATATTCTTGGTTATCAGACCTGATGATAAGACCCTGTTGATGAAGATAACACACACTTTAGGACATAAGATATAGAGAAATCAAGCTGGAATTGATCAGTGAGTCTCTTCCTGGTGGATTAGCTTTTGTAGTACAAGCAGGAACTATGTTGCTGCTGGCAGAATCAAAGTCATCAACACTTGTCATGATCTGAATGTGAGTTGCCCCCATAGGCTCATATTTTGAATCTTAGCTGGTGTTAATGTTCTGCATGGCTGTTGCATGATTCTGCTTCCTCTGTGCTCTTGCTTTCTCTGCCCTCCTGATGGCTGGGATGACCTAAATCAGCCTCCTGTTTCTGTCTCTGTCCACACATTCTGCTATGTGGTCCCTGCATAATGGACTATATCCCCTTGGAATCATAAGCCAAATAAATATCCCTTGCTGCTTTTCTGCCTGGGTCTCATGCAAAAGAAGTAAGTGTAACAACAATCTTATCCAGCTATGAATCCTGTGAGCTATAAGAGCTAGTCTAGCAAGATTTTCTCATTGGTGGATTAGTGGCATAAATATTATGGGGGTGACCAATTGCTTTCCAATTGGACTCATGACCCATTACACAGAAGGGAATTCATACCTTTTAGTATAAACTATACTAAGAATCTTGTGAATGGAGAGGTCATAGGCCCTAGGGAAGAACCCCTAGGGAATCATTGCTTTGCTAACAAGACACAATAATGAATTGTTTATGAACTTATCTGGAAGCCTAATAGTTACTGAAGATCTGTCTCCATTCCAGAAACTTCTTTTTGTGACAGATGATGGCTGACAGAGATTAGATGACTGTAACAGTCATTCCCAGGAGGGACATCTAAGTTTCTCCTCAAAAATCAGGAAACACCACAGAAGAGGGAGCAGGAAGACTAAAAAGACTAAGCTCAGTCTTAAGCAAGAGAACCTTCTTATCATCATGACTGGAGGTGAATGCAGGGAATCATGTTTGCACAAGACACTGAGAACAAGTGAAGGCTGAGGATTCAGTCTTCAACGTAGCACATATACTACATCTAATGACTCAAGGACCTTGTGGAAGAGGGGCAGAAAGAACGTAAAAGCCAAAACACAGGGAAAAGGGGTGTGAAATGCCACCCTCCCAAAATGACACAGCTATGACACTCCTGAGCCCAGTACAGAGGTGACTGCTGACACTAACCTACATGGCCAGTGGTCAGTTATGAACTGAGGAGGCCCATGGGGCCTACAAAGTATGGGTGAACACAGGGCAGCCAAAGGTTCCAGGGCATGGGGGAATATCTAGGTGCTCGCCCACTAAGGAGTCTAGTAGGCTCCAAGAGGGGTTTCCAACCCCAGAATCACACAGGGAGCCTCATTGGACTCAGTATACAGAAACCAAAAGGCCAGGAATATGGAAGACTTAAAAGGAGCAGAAGTCTTGAGAGCTATATGGGGAAGGACAGAGGAAAAAGTGAATGGAATGTTTTGAATATGTGTATAAATTGTCAAAAAGTAAAATTCATCAATAAAAAATGAAAAAATATAATATTATTTTTAGCTAATAGCTTAAAAAAGGAACCATGGACTGAATTTGACTTGTAGACCATGGTTTGTTCTATTGTATAGGCTGAAATTCTACCTTCTTGGTTTCATAGAAAAAAAAATCTTTAAAACATGTCTAATTTAATTCTCTCATAATCTCATCTTGTACCCACTTAACCCCATGCTTAATTGTAGAGTGTTTTGGTTTCCTCAGTTTCATAAGAAGGCTTCTATTTTTGTAGCTACCTTAGACTCTTGTCTCTCTCTACTTTTCAGTTTACACAGATATCAACACTTAAAAGCTCACTCAGGTACTGATAACTTTTCTATTCAAAAGCTTTTTTTCATTGTAGGGATCTCTCTTAAGGTCTCATGTGCTGAATAACAATCCCTTTACAGACCTGCCTCCTCAGATTCCAATGCTCTGGGCCCCCCTAACACCAGTTCCTAACTAAATGTAAAAACAACATATGCTCAATAAATACCTGTTAATGATTTAAACACATATGTGTTAATGAAAATGTCTGTCATATGACTATACTATATACAATCATAATTGGATTCTGTTGCCTTTTGAAAGAGAGGAAGAAAGAGAAAGGAAGCAACCTTTCAGTGTACCAAAGGTAAAAAAAGGAAGGAAGGAAGGAAGGGAGAGAAGAAAAGGAAGGAAGGAAGGAAGGGAGGGAAGGAGGAAAGGAGGGAAGGAGGGACGGAGGGAGGAATGAAGGGAGGAAGGAAGGAAGGAAGGAAGGAAGGAAGGAAGGATAAAATTAACATTTTAATTTCAATGTGATTTTAGGAGAATTATATTTTACATGCCTGGTTCTGTTCATGAGCTGTACAATTATCTGTTCCATTATATTCTGTAAGCTGTTCTCTTCTTTTTTCTCTAATAAGAATTTTGTGGACATCATCTTCCAGTCTATTGAAGAATCCTCCATCATGTGATGAAGTCTGAGAACTAGATTCCTATAAAAATGAAATATGACTTATATGAAAGTACATATATTTGATAACCTTAGCAGCAAGAAAGATAATTAAAGGAAATGACTGCCAAGAGACAACCAACCATTCTATCCTGTATCTCCAGAAAACAAACAGTAGAGATACATTGTAAATGTATTTTTCTTATTTCTATGTAATATCTGAGTTGGATATTTTTGGACATGTTTTTGAGACAGGGTCTTGCTCTGCTCAAGTTGGCCTAGAAGTTGATCCTGCTCCTGCTCAGCCTCTCGTGTGCTGAGATCACAGCTGTGGACGACCATGATCAGGCAC
This sequence comes from Typhlomys cinereus, assembly GCA_023101885.1. Taxonomy (NCBI): domain Eukaryota; kingdom Metazoa; phylum Chordata; class Mammalia; order Rodentia; family Platacanthomyidae; genus Typhlomys; species Typhlomys cinereus. The sequence continues at coordinate 2,001,174 of JALPQD010000115.1, read as the reverse complement.
TGCTTGACTGTTTTTTGGTGCATGTACCAAACAATTTGCCCACTTGATAAGTAAAAAAAAAATTCAATCATTTACAGAGCTGTATAAAGATAACCCCAAACAACTTTATGACACTTTCACACTCCAAAAGAAAGGCTGCAATCATTAGCAGTCTTTCCCTATTTCCTCCTGGTTCCTCTCTTAGGCCTGGGCACACAGATCCATTGTCTGCCTCTATAAATTTACCTATTCTGAGTTTCAAACAAACTGAATAATCAGTGTCTTTTATGAATAACTTCTTTAATTACTGTCATGGTTTGAAATGTGTCCCCCACAGTTTCATGTGTTTGGCAAGGTCATAGCACCTTGAGAGGTGGAGCCTTGCTGGAGGAAGGTGGTCACAAGGGGTGGGCCTTGAGGTGGATTAGTCTCACACTACCTCCAGGAGAAGTCTGCCTTTGCAGCAAGGAGTCTTGCAGCTCTCAGCCTCCAAGATGTCTGCAGTGACGTAGCCTCCTCCTTTGGCCAGCCAGCCATGCTGCCTCTGCTTTGAAAGACTGTATTTCCCCTTTGGAATCATAAACTGAATAAATCTCGCTTTCTCCCTTAAGTTGCTTGATTTTGGGTGCTCTCTCACAGCAACAGTTAAGAATAACGATTACAATTACCAAATGTTTTCAAGCTTTATCCACATTATAGCATGAATCGGTATTTTGTTTCTTTTTATTACCAAATAATATCCCACTTCACAGTAATTTTTCTATCTACTAGACATCTGAATTATAAATAGTGCTGCGATGAACTCTGGTGGACATGTTTATAATTCGTTGGGCATATATCTAGGTGTAGAATTACTGAGTCAAATGGTGTAACTCTTTGGCTAACTGGTTGAGATATTGCCAGACAGGATTATAAAATAGTGATCTGTTTAGAAAACTATCAGCAACATAATAGGGTTCTAATCTTTCTTTCTTTTTTAAATTTGTGGTATGTGTGTGTGTGTATCAGAGGGCGTCATGTGCATTTACAGAGGCCTAAGGGTGAGTTCAAGAATCATCCTGGGGGGCTGGAGAGGTGGCTCAGGGGTTAAGCCTCTGCCTTGCAGGCAGAAGGTCCTGAGTTCGGATCCTAGACCCCACGTATAGACGCCAGGCGGAAGCGGGGGCAGCCTGCATTTCTAGCCCTGGTAGGGCAGAGCCTGTGAATCCCAGGGCAGAGTAAACAAGAAGAAGGTGGGGGTGATCCATGGTGGTTCCCGAATTCGTCCATGGTTCTACACACACACACATACACACACACGTGCACATTGTGCGCATACACGCACAATTTAATAAATAATAAAAAAATTTTAAAAAAAGAATCATCCTGGATTGTTCTACCTCCTTTTTGCTTTGCTCTGGGGCTTCCTAGGCTTCACCTTTCAGGGCCAGAAATACAGGCCAATGCCATTTCCTCCTGGAATTTTTATGTGGAATCTGGGATCTGAACTCAGGTCCTTCTGTCCAGAAGGCAGAGTTTTAACCCTTGAGCCATCAATCTAGTCCCAGATCTAATTTTTCTATATTCTCACTCACACATACTAAAATCTGCTGTTTTGTTAAAGCCACATTCATGCATGTGTGGTACCATCTTATGGACTGTCTGCTTTTTCCTTTCCTATTCAGTACAGTGCTCATTTAGGTGCAGCAATGAGAAGAAAATAAAAGGGCTGCAAACAGGAAAAGGAGAAGTCAAAGTATCCTTGCTCGCAGATAATATATTGATTTTCTACATGAGAAATGCTAAAGATTTCATCAGAAAACTTGCAGAACTGATTAACACTTTCGGTGAGGTGCCAGGATAAAAAAATAAGCACACAAAAAACAGCAACCTTTCAATGTACCAAAGATAAATACACTGAAAGAGAAATCAGGAAAATAATCCTATTCACAAAAGCCTCAAAATAAACAAACAAAAACCTTGGAATAAATGTAACAAAAGAGGCAAGGAATCTCTACAACGAAAACTTCAAAAATCTACAGAAAGAAATCAAGGAAGATACTATACAATAGAATAACTTCCCATGTTCAGGTATTGATAGAATTAATATGAAAATGACCACTTCATCAAGAGCATTTGGCAGATTTAATGCAATCCCAATCAACATCCCTATGCCATTCTTCATATAAACACAAAAATAATCTTAAAATTCATATGGAAACACAGAAGATCCTGGACAGCCAAAGCAATTCTGACCAAAATAATAATGCTGGAGACATAATCATACATAATCTTAAGTTACTCTACAAAGTCACAATAATAAAAAACAGCAGGGTGATAGTACAAAAATAGACATGGAAATCAGTGAAATAGAAGACTCAGATTCTAGTTCAAGCAATTCCAGTCAAAGGCTTTAATCACTGGGTCACTTCCCTAAGCCCTAGTTATTTAATTTCTTGATGATAGCTATTCTGACTGGGGTAAGATGAAAACTCTGTATTTCTTTGATGGCTAATGATACTGAACATATTTTAAAGTCTTTGCTAGCCATTTGTATTATTTCTTTGGAGAATTTGCTGTTCCTATTTGTGGCCCTTCTTTTGACTAGGTTTTTCTTTACTTGATATTTTATTTTTGAGTTCTTTGTGTAGTCTAGATAATAATTTTCAGTTGGGTTTATAGCTGGTAAAGATTTTCTCCTATTCAGTAAGCTGTATCTTCTGTTAGTTGACTTCTTTTGTGTATGTAAGTTTTTAGTTTCACCAGGTCTCATTTGTCAATTATTGGCCTTATTTTCTGAGTGATCAGAATCTATAATATCAGGACATTATGTAGGTTCCAATATTCTCTTAATGCTAAAAGATAAGAGAAAAATATAACTAGGGCATTTATCCATGAGAGTCTACAAATTGAAATCACAACTTTTATAATTCCCAAAATACCTGAGACAAGTGTCTTTGGTTAAGTTTCTTCTTTTTGTGTGTGTGTAGATTTTTAAATTCTGTCTTTTTGAGTTCAAGGATGGTTTGAACTCACAATCCTCTCTTGGTCTCACAAACGCTGAGATTATAAGTGTGTGCCACTATGCCTGGAAGGATAACTTTCAATAAAGATTAAAATGTAAAGCTGAGAAAGAGCTCAGTCTTTGGCAGATTTAAGCATGGGCAAGCATGGGCACCTGAGCTTGAGTCCCCGGAATTCATAGAACAGTGGCACACGGTTGTAACCCCAGCCCTGGGAAAGCGGGGACAGAGTCAGGCACATCCCTGGGGCTCACTGTGAAATGAGTTCTAGGCCAGTGATGGATCCTGTCTCAACAAAAAGGTGGACTGTACCTGAGCAATGACTTCCCCATAACCCTCCCGACATGAACCTGTACATGAGCACAGTCATAAAATTAAAATATAGGGCTGGACAGATGACTCAGCATTAAGACTCTGCCTCACAACCAAAAAGTCTTGAGTTTGGGTCCCAGGTCCCACGTAAAAACACACAATTCTGGCCCTGGTGGGCAGAGTCAGGAAAATCCCAGAGCGAAGCAAGGAGATAGAAGCAATCCAGGATGATTCCCAAAGTCATCCTTGGCCCTCTACAGGGACACTTGTGCTCTCTGTTACACACGCAATATATATATTGTGTATGTGTGTATGTATATATATGTGTATCTGTGTGTTTTAAGTTTATATATGTATGTATGTTAGAATAGTAATGTCAAATGAAACTGTAACTTATACAAATTGTGATTTTTATTTTACTACATCTTACATCCTTATAATACCAGAAACATGGCGGATTCTTTAAAAAAACTTTAAATGGCTATGTCTCAAAATAAAGACTTATTGCTTAACATTAAAGTATGATTTTAAAATCATCAGTGTTGTTTAGAATATAAAATGATTTCAGCTTACCTCAGTCTTTTTAATCTGATCTGAAAACAAAAAAGAAAAGTAAGCTTTTACTAGAAAGAACTCATAATACAAATGTTTTAACATATAAAAAATAAAGTAACTGGAAAAATACTAAAATAAGAGTTACAGTATTCAATGAGCTTTCTGGGACTCACATCTGATTTACTTTTCTAGGCTTAAGATGTTAAAACCAAATGTATGCTTCCTAGTTTATTATCTTAGGGACTACATCTTACATCCTAATAAATGTTACCCAATCAAGGGATGTTATTAAAGTCTTAAGGATATTAGTTACATTAAAAATCAGTTATTTTGTTTTATAGAGGTCAGAAAATTGAAGAGGTAAAACTAAGTCCAAAATCAAATCACAGAATATTAAAATTAAAACTTAGACCTTGTGGAATGAAATAAAAAGTGTAATAGTAATTTCTGTTTTGTAAAACTATTAGCTATTTCTTGCAAAAATCATACAGTGATTTGAGTGAACTGTGATAAAAATCCTAAAATAAATATTAAGAGAATTAAAAACAAAGTCATAACATATATATGAAATAATATCATTTATGTAGAAAAAACATGGCTTTTTTATAGAAAGGAATTATTAAGAACAGAATGGAGAAATATGGTAAAAATGGTAAACTGCAGAAAAAAAGGCTGAATAATAAAGTACAACAAAGAACTGAGAATTCTCATTAGGGATAACAATACTTAACAATGGTATAAACAGAAATTACCTGTTCTCAAGAACTGAAAGTAACGCAATAGTTTTCTTCTGATCAAGAAGCTAAAAGATGGTGTTTTCTAAAACATTTGTTCATTGGAACAGTACATAAACATGGTAAATGCCAAAATTATAAAGTTCGCCTCTAACTATCAAAGTATAAAAAGTTCCATGGTCATTCTTTTGGCATGTTCTACTTAATAAACTATGTGGCATTATCCAATGATCAACGAGATTGTATCAGGCTGTGTTTATACTCATAGCTCTTAGCTATAATCAGAAATATTTGTATTTGGAGTGGGCCAATGATTAATTCACATACTCATCACTGGTCAAAGTACTGAGAAAGTGAATTTTGAGTGCTCAGTCATAAATGAGATATCTCTATCACCCCATCCGAGGCTCAGAAAACAGAGTAGAAGACAGAGGGGAAAGAATGTTAAGAGCCAGAAGATGAAGAGAAGAGTTATGACACAAAACAGCTGTTAGACCACAACTCATATGAAGGTATTTTGCAACTGATAACTGGAAGGTTCTGTTTAATTATTTGTAACTCTAGGTGTATCTCAAGGCAGTTTCTGCTCTTTTATCCCCAGCTCCTCTGTATACTTCTGGGTAGGGTACCTTTATTCCAACTATTTTTAAATTGTATTTAAAGTAAGGTAATTTACTAGTAGATTTCCATATGGCTTTGTCAAACAACTTTAGTATTATTCATCTTCCTCCACTCCTCCTCGACCCTGTCTCTCCTTTCCCATCCACCCTTAAAAACTTTCCCTCATGATTCTCCTTCTCTTCTTTATGCCACTTATTACATTATACATATCCTTATTTACCCCCTCATTCTTTTAGTGGCTACTTCCTAATTTCCTGACTTTTAGAAGTATTCCACAATAGTTTTACCCAGCTGTGAATTCTGTAAGCTACAAGCTACAACAAAGAATCAGCTGGGTTAGAAAGTCTATTGATGCAGTAGTGCCATAAATGTTCGGGAATTAACATCCACTCTCAGTTGGATCTAAGGCCCAGTAAACAGCAGGAAACCAATACCTTGCGCTGCTAATCAAACTAAGAACCTATGGATATGGAGATCACAAGCCCCATAGGGAGAACCTACTGCTACTGTTGCATTACATGGGCATGATATCAAACTGCCTTCTAATTACCAATCTTTAAATCCACTCATTAATGCAGCTCTTAGTCTTCATCCCAGAAACTTCCTTTTTGCAATAGAGGTTGGAAAAAAAACAGATGACTTTGGAGTACTCAGCCCCTAAGAAGGACATCTAACTCACCTTCGAGGATCAGGAAACACCACAGAAGAGGGAGCAGGAAGAACAAAAGACTAAGCTCAGTCTTAAGCAAGAGAACCTTCTTATCATCATGACTGGAGGTGAATGCAGGGAATCATGTTTGCACAAGACACTGAGAACAAGTGAAGGCTGAGGATTCAGTCTTCAACGTAGCACATATACTACATCTAATGACTCAAGGACCTCTGTGGAAGAGGGGCAGAAAGAATGTAAAAGCCAAAAGACAGGGAAAAGGGGTGTGAAATGCCACCCTCCCAAAATGACACAGCTATGACACTCCTGAGCCCAGTACAGAGGTGACTGCTGACACTAAGTCTAGAAGGAACCTACATGGCCAGTGATCAGCTATTGGGGGGAATATCCGGTTGCTCAGCCACCAAAGAGTCTGGCAGGCTCCAAGAGATAATATCAAGCCTAGTCCCACCCATCATGGCCTGGACCTTCCCCATCAACTAGACATTCTCCTGAAAGCTTGCTATGCGCCTACCCAATGGTTTACAAATGTGTCCAGAGTTGAATCCTCAACTATCAAGTTAACGCCTGTATCTAACGATAACAGCTATCATCAAAACAAATGTTGAAATTTAGTGAAGATTTGAAGAAAGAAAAACCCTTACACATTGCTGGTGGGTTTATAAACTGACAAAGGAAAATCAGTATGGAGGCATCTGAAAAAAATAGAACTACCATTGTCATAGTTAATTCTGGGTGTCAAATTGACACACCTGGCATCTAAGATCAGTTGAGACCACCTGAAGAGATTATCCAGATCAACACATTTACAATATGAAGACCAGCCCTAGATCTGAATCTCCCTAGATCTCATTGGAACCTCCCAGTAATGGACCAGATAACAGGAACCACAGAAGACAAAGAAAGACTCTCCAGAAATCCTCTAGCCATGTGAATGGGAGTGATTTAGCCTGCCACCTTCAGGTACCAGCCATGTCGCCTCCGCCATGAAAGACTGTATCTCCCCTCTGGAACCCTAAGGTGAATAAATCTCCCTTTCTCCCTTAAGTTGTTTGACTTTGAATGCTCTCTCACAGCAACAGTTAAGAGTAACCATTACAACCATATAACCCTGCTATTCTTGGGCAAATACCTCAAAGACTATATCCTGTCACAGAGATTTGTGTACATCCATGCTTACTGGTGCTCTTTTTACAATAGCAAGAAAACGGATTACCCTAGATGTCTATCACGTGAATGGTTAATGAAAATGTAGACATATATACACTGAAATTTTATTCAGCCATAAAGAAAAACATGATTATGAAATTTCCCACAAAATGACAGGAACTGGAAATTATATTAAGTGAGAGAGCTCAGCCTAAAGATGGGTAGGACCAACGATATGCAAGATACTCCACACAAGTTAGGGCTGCAGTAGCCATAATCAGACTTTGGATGACCTGTTCAATGACTGACATGTCAACGACCCTCCAAAGTCTAGCATGGATCACAGGCACCAAGATCCTTAGAAGCAAGGGATTAACAGCCATAATAGTGTTCCCATACTAAAGAGGAGCCCAAGAAAGGGCAATGCCATTGAGTCCTTACACCTCACCAGAGTGGAGGACTGAGAGAGAAGTTTGGCATTCACACAAAAGGATGCTCCAGGGAATGGGAGGGGGGAAGGGAAAGGCACTGGGAGAAGGGGAGACAGGGAGGGTGAAAGGAAGGTGAAAAGGGGGGAGGGTACAAGGGGAACTGGGAAGGGGTAGAAGAAAGGAGGGGATGAGGTATCTATTAAGCTTGTATGATTGGGGAAAAATAAATATAATTAAATGTATTTAAAAAAGAGAACTCAGGCTCAGAAATACAAATAGTCAATGTTTTTTCTATAATGTACAGCCAGCTACTAACTACATATTTATGTAAGATTATGGTGCATATTTATGTAAGAATATGGGTGGGTAGAGACAAGGAAACTAGAAAGAGGCCTAAGAGATGGGAACTGGCTACAACATATTTGCGGAATTGCTTAGAGACGGGCAAACTCGTTACCTCAGACTTCATGACTACCAAAGTCTGCCAAACTACTGAGCCAGCTTTCTTCTGGCTATTCAACTGTCCGGGGAATGGTCACACTTACTACAAACTGGGTCTTGCTTATCAATTGGACGGTCTCCTGTAGGCTTGCTTAGAGGTTATCTTAGCTATCAGCTCTTCACAGATATGCCCACAATTCAGCCTGCAATTTTTCAAGTTGCCACCTATATCTAACTAGCACAAAGTTCAAGGTCATCCTCAGGTATACAGTGAGCTCAAGATTGGTCAAGGATATACAAGTCTGTCTAAAAACAATGAAACAAAACAACCCCCCCCCAAAATGGTTCTTGTATCATAGCAGAGGTTGCATATACATTACCTTCACACTGAAAATCTTTTAGTGGTACTGTTGGAGGTTTGTCTTTTCCCTGATGATTCTTTCTTTTATCTTTTTTATTTATAACTTTTGACTGAGTTGAAGCATTTTCAGCATTTTCATAATCCTAAAAAGAATTACCAACAATAAATAAGTTTAGTTTATAAAATTTAATATTAATTCACCAATCAGTTATGTTTCTTAATTTTTAACTTTTAAAGATAGAGCAAATAAAAAATTGAATGTTTGAGCCAGTCATACTGCATGAAAGAATATCCATTCCTTTTCTGCTTAAACTCTTTCAATTAAGAACATTAAAAGTGAAAGTATAAATCCTCCATTGTCAACTCCCTACTCTGTCCAGGACCAAATTTAAGAGAACAATTTATAGTCAATTTCCACTTTCCACTTTCATTCCATTGAAATGTGACTTCTGTTGTTCTCTGACTCTAGAATTAAAGTCTTCTTAATTGCCAAATCTAAAAGACATTTTTTTCCCAATCAATTCTTAGTTTTCTCAATACAATTTAATAACTCCCTAGTCTCCATTTTTGGCTTCCTTTCTTAATTCCCTTCTTAAAAATGCACCTGCTCCTAAAGACATAGAGAACATCTCAGAAGAGGGAGCCAAAAGAATGGAAGAGCCATAGAATAAGGACAAATGCTGCAAAACAGTATCTTCTGAACCTGACATGGCTAAAGCACTCATGAACTCATTGCGGCTGTGGTTATCTGTCCAAAACCTGTGCAAGAGTGGCCTGTGAACATTTAATTAAGGAGGGAGAGGGACTCATGAGACCCAACCCTCTATGAGGGACTACTGACAGTTGCTGGAAGAGGGTACCATTTTCTTTAGAGGTGTAACTACTAATAAGTTACCTGTGTTCCAATAAATAACCATGCTCAACCAAGCAATTCTAATTAAATTCAGTAAGAAACACACACACACATGCACACAAGGGTTACTTGTTGAGGTTTTCAGTGGGAGTGGGAGGGGTTGAGAGAAGGTAATGCAGGGTTAAAAATTAACACTCATTATGTACGTATATAAAACTGTCATAGACTTATAAAGAAATGCAGCTTCACTTATTCCTAACCTATTGTAATGCTTTTATAAATACTCTTTGTTTTTCAATCTCAAAAGTTTAAAGTTCTGTTTTACAATAATGACTTCTATATGCACAGACACTCAGCTGGAGTGTTTGATAAGCATCTCCACACAGTGATTACCTTTCCATCCAACTACCTTTATTTCCTCCACTTGATCCTCTATCAAATAATTTGTTAAACCACCCTCTACAAAAGCTGTCAAAGTTGGAAACCTCATCTTGTTCCTGGGTACTCTTTCTACACACCTTATATGCAAATTACTTACTGAGTTACTAGGTCTTGTTCAGTTTATCTCCTAAGAATTCTTTTTTTTGTCTTTATACTTTGTCGTTTCCTTATCTTCTTTAATAACCTCTAATTTTTGTCTCTCAATCCCTCTTCTATATTGCTATTGTATAAGTTCCTTAAATATAAACTAAAAAAAATCAATGTATATGTTAAACATATACAGTAGCTTTTAAGAGATCAGGCAAACAACACAAGGTCTTTTTAACCTATCCTTCTAGTCACACTTCCAGCTTCTTCTTTTTTTTAAATTTATTCAATTACGCGTGTGTGCGTGTGCGTGTGTGTGTAGAACCACGGACGAATTAGGGAATCACCATGGACCGCTTCCATGTTTACTCTGCCCTGGGATTCACAGGCTCTGCCCTACCAGGACCAGAAACACAGGACGCCCCCGCTTCCGCCCGGCATCTATACGTGGGGTCTAGGATCCGAACTCAGGACCTTCCGCCTGCAAGACAGAGGCTTAATCCCTGAGCCACCTCTCCAGCCCCACACTTACAGCTTCTTTAGATACTTAAATCATAATTTTTATAAGCACTATGCTCTTTCATACATATCAATCTTGTACTCTTACCACACTACTTCCCTCTGGTTTGTTTTGTGAACTTCTATTAAATCCAGTAAGACTTAATAAACATATTTTCTATTTTCTTTTTTTTATTATTTATTCAATTGTGCATGTGTGCGTGCGCATGTGTGTATGTATGTGTGTGTGTGTGTATGTATGTGTAGAACCACGGACGAATTCGGGAACCACCATGGATACCTCCACCTCCTTCTTGTTTACTCTGCCCCGGGATTCACACACTCTGCCCTACCAGGACCGGAAACGCAGGCCGCCACCGCTTGCGCCCGGTGTCTATAAGTGGGGTCTAGGATCCGAACTCAGGCCCTTCCGTCTGCAAGGCAGAGGCTTAACCCCTGAGCCACCTCTCCAGCCCCATATTTTCTATTTTCTATATTTAGAATTTTTTATTTTAAAAATTCATCCCCATTAGAAGCACTAGAAAACACTCATTTTAAAAAATTTTTTTCACTGCACTAAAAATAACATCTCTTAATATAAAATACCATAAGTATCTGCATGTCTCTTTCCATTGAGCCCAAGGGCTGAGACCATGTATTTATTATTGCATTATGTGCCTAACACATTCAAGCTATTTATTTACTTATATATTTAATTAATTTAGTATATGTGTGTGTATGCATGCTAGAGGGCACTGTGTGTCCCTATGGAGGACCAAGAATGACTTCAGGAATTATTCTCTTTCTACCTCTTTTTTGCTTTGCTCTGGGATTTCCCAGGTTCCATCCACCAGGGCCAAAAGTACAGTCTGCTGCTATTTCCTCCTAGCATTTTTATGTGGGATAGGGGATATGAACTCAGGACCTTCTGAGCCATCTCTCCAGCCCTGTTTTTGTTTTTAAGACAAGATTTCACATTACAGCCTAAGCTGGCCTAGAACACATGAAAAAGCCCAGCCCTTGAAGTTGTAGTAATTCCCGATTGCCTTGTAGATACAGGGATTAAGGCATGAACCTTAATGAACAGATGGCCACAATATTCAATATTTGCTACAAAATCCAGGGTTAAATTGGCTCAGTGCTTGCTTCACAAGCATGAGGAACTGAGTCAATTTTCAGTACCCACATAAAAAAAAATTACTCAAATGCTGAGTGTACAGTGTGTACTTGTAATCCCAGCACTGGAGAGTGGAGACAGGAGGATAACTAGGGCTTGCTGGCAAACCAGCTGAACTTGGTGAGGTGAAGGTCACCTCTAAAAACGAGATGGACAGCATTTGAGGAAGACACCTAATGTCAACTTCTGGCCTCCATATAAATGAAAGAGTCTCTCTCTCATCATTTTATGATATATCGGCTTAAAATTCAACAAGTATATCAATGTAATGACATAAAATTAGTCTTATATAAGACTTTCCTCCATTCTTATAAAGTCATTACTGCCTCATACAATCAATGCTTTTCAGTACACGGCCTATGAATATAACAAGGAAATTGGCAGACAACCTGATATTTTATCAACACTAATATGCCACCACTAAAACAATCCTTTAGCTTCAGAATTACAACACATATCAACAACCAATCACCACTGAAATGGTAATATACTATTTGATAAACTATTCTGTCTTAATTCAGAAATAAAGGGGGACCTTTTCACGCTTAACTTGAAAGGCCATTTAAACTGCCGAATCACAGTAGTGTGCTGGGTCCATTTTTGTAAATGTACACTTTTTATCTAAGTGAAAGTTTAATAATTACAACTATAGTCATTTATGATTATTTGGAATATGAGGAAAAAAGGACATGGAAAATAAAACTAACACACATACTATATAACAAATCACTTATCTAGCAACTTTTATTCTTTTCTACCAAACTACAAAAAAGTAACAAAATTGTATACTATGATTTTAATTTCTCTCTTCCTTTCATCTCAGATTAAAGCACTAGTGTACAGAAGTATGGTCAAAAAATGCCTTGTCATAATGGGAAGATCAACAACCAACCAATGAGTCATCACAACTTGAATGAATCTAGAATCTAGTGAACAACAATGACAACAAAAATCCAATAAACGTTAAAGGATAAAATATTAAATCTAAAACAATATAAAACAAACATTACTTTTATTTTTTGCTTAAATGTGACTTGTAATCACAGTATATGATGTATTTTGACATATGCCCAAAATCAATGCTCAGTATAAATGCTGAGTTTCTAAGAACAAAATATCAGAAATAGCCTCCCACTTACTTTAATTGTAGTGTATCTCTGGTAGAAAGTCTCTGAATGAATACCTGTATACTGCTGTACTCACATTTACTTACAAATTTAAATCTGCTTTGGCGGGGGGCGGGGGGAGTGCTAGGGATTGAAACAAGGGTCACATAAATGTCAAGCACACTCTACCACTGAGCTACATCCACAGCTTCCTAAATGGACTTATTTTCTATAGTCATGTAAAATGAAAATGAATCATCTGGCATTAATTTTGTTCCTCTCACTTTGGTTGGAGGAACTCTAAGTATTCTAACACACCAGAAAAAAGCTTGTTTCCTATGTTGTTATTTCATAATTTGAGAAGGAATCCTGTTCTGAATATTTATTTACCATGTAAAAATTTAACTATGGGCTGGAGAGATGGCTCAGGGGTTAAGACTCTGCCTTGCAAGCATAAGGTTCTGAGTTTGAATCCCAATTCCCATGTAAAAAATGCCAGATAAGACACAACAGCGGCCTGTCTCTCTCTGTCTCTCTCTCTCTCTCTCTCTCTCACACACACACACACACACACACACACGCACATGCAAAATAATAAAACCTAAAAAACTTTAAAAAATGCAAACATGTAAAATCACTCTAAAATGCATAAATCAATAATATACAAATACCTTTTTGTGCTCTTCGTATTCTAGCTTACTCAGCAACAATGCCTTCTCAAGATCAGCTTCAAACATTTCAGATGTCAGCTAAAAAGAGAAAATTTCATAATAAACAGTTTAATACCATAATGTATTTATTTATGAAAGGAAAACACACACATACACACGAATATGAAAAATGTTTTAAGTAATAACAGCATCAGTTCTACAAAGTTATCTAATTATATTATACAAGAGGCAGAAGCAACAAAAGCACAAACTTCTACTTTGGAGATTTCTGTTTACTGCTTCATTGTTAACTATTTAATGGATAATATATAACCTTCATTTTAACATTGATGAAAAGCTTTCAAGTACATCAATATTGTAATAAATGCCAAAGATAGTATACACTTTGGACACCAAATAGTTAATGGAACTTCAAAAAATTAATAACATGCCGTTTCCTAAGTGTAGAAAAACTAGAAACTTTAAACAGAATAAATAATGTCCTAATATATTCCAGCCATTACAGAATATACTCTTACTCTCAAAATGATACACTACATGATTGCCTTACACTTAAATCATTCAATATTGTGTTAAAAGGATGTCCTATGTCCTTCATCTGATTTGTTCCTCTTCGCCTGATTTCACCTTAGTTTCTTACAAATCTTGTTTTCACTACCTTCTGAACTATTCTTCCTAACTGCCATGCCCACCTACAGCAGCAGCTGGGTGGGCATGTGAGTTGTTCACTGGGAAAAAAGAAGGTGACTGTGTTCAAAGGCATCCGAACAGAAGCTAGGACAGCCGGATGTGGTGGCTCTGTGCTAGATCACAATGAACTCTCAGCACTCAAGAGGCAGAGGCAGGATGATTCTTTTGAAAATTCAATGCCAGTCTGGGCTGTAGAGTGAATTCCAGGTAACCCAGGGCTACACAACAGGACCCTGCCTCAAAATACAAAAAGTAAAAAGAAAGTTTGAAAAACAAAAAGCTGCAACATGGCAGAAACGCATGTCCTGGATTTAGTGCATATCCCCATCTGGGTCTACATAGTTTGCACACATCTATTATTTTTTTCTCCTCATTCTTCCTTTATTTGAAAAAAATATTCTGATATCATCGATTCAGAAAGATAGCCACATATCTATCCATTTTAAAATAAAGCCCATCCAAGCACCCAGGCCATCATCAAGAGATAAAGAAGTCTGATCTTTTCACTCCCCTAGGAAGCAAAACTGGGGACAAAAGACAAAGCAAGTAAAGTCGAGGCATCTGATGTCAGCCCTTGAAAAGTAAAATCAACCAGCTTTTGTCTCTGAATATTTTTTAGTTTGCCTATTTCTTACAGAATAAGTTTTTTCAGGCTTCAATCCAAATCAATTGATCATTCAATACCCTACCAATAAATATTTTTGCCTGAGTTATTAAAAATTGTTTCTGATGCTTAATGATAAAAATTAGATAGGGCAAAATAGAAACCATCACCAAAATGGATGTTTGAAAAAGACTATTTTGAGAATTGGAAAGCTATCAATACTGAACACTACAAATTAAACTTTCCGTCAAGTCATCTCATTCTGTCCGTGGACCTTCAAAGAATAGCACAGCATATGTAAGGCTCTGGGTTCAGTCTGGGTTCAGTCTGCAGCCCCATAACACACACACACACACACACACACACACAGTGTGTCAAGGTTAAGAAAGACAGCATAAATTGGGTGGTTGTCCTCAAAATGTTTCTATTTCAGTTAGAAATTAACACAGAAATTATAGGAAATGAAACAAGATATTAACCACAGAAGTTAAAAAAATCAACAAATGGAATTTAGAGAAAATACAGAAATGAATTTTAAGTTTTTATTTAAAGAACAGAAAATTTGGATAGGTAGGAAGGAGAAGAATTGCAGGAGGAAAGAGCAATAAGCAAAACATAACCTTCAGAATAGATATATTATGAAATATTAAAGAAAGTCATCCTGACAGGAAGTGAATTTTAAAATATACTGTTAGAAAGATCACAGAAATGCCCAAGTTGGGCTGGAGAGATGGCTCAGGGGTTAAAACTCTGCCTCAAAAGCAGAAGGTCCTGAGTTCAAATCCCTGGTCTCACATAAAAACGCCAGGCAGGAATGGCAGCAGCCTACACTTTTGGTGCTAGTGGGCAGAGCCTGAAAAATCCCAAGGAGAAGCAAAAAGGAGGCAAAAGCAATCCAGAATGATTCCCAAAGTCACTCTTGGTCCTCTACAGGAATCCATAGTTCCCTCTGATACACACATACACACACACACACACACACACACACCCCAAAATAAAGTTTAAAAAGTTTTACTAAGATATGTCTCATAAAACATATAAAACTCATCCACTTTAAGCATGGCATATACATCTTTCCAAAGAAACAGGTTAAGAAATATGATACCATTTTCCACAATGACATATATAAAATTGATACAAATTTATCAAATGAAAAACAAGATACAAGTATTTCCTTATAGATATAATGCACTAAAGATTTCTATAATCTCCAGTTGTTTTGATAGCAGCATAACTTGGCAAAATACAGAATATCTTGAATAATCAGAATATATCTTTCATTGTCACTATATCCTTATTCATTCATTCATTGTTCCTTCCTTCCTATTTTTTTTTTTAAGTGTCAGTACCACATCCAGCCCAAAATTAAAAAATTTAAAGACTGGTACTGGAGAGATGGCTCAGGTGTTAAGACTCTGCCTCACAAGTAGGTCTTGAGTTTGGATCTAGGTCCCACCTAAAAATGCCAAGGGGAACGGGGAGCAGTCTGTGCTTCTGGCCTCGTTGGGTGGGGCTTGGGAAATCCCAGAGCAAAGCTAGAGGAGGTAAATGCAACCAAGGATGATTCCGGTCAACCTTGGTTCTCCACAGGGACATATAGTACCCTCTGATTGACAGACAGACAGACAGACAGGCAGGCAGGCAGACACAACAAACAAACAAACAAATAAATAAAATACATAAAATATTTAAAAAATAAAGACTGTAATCCCAGAATTTGGGGAGCTAAGATAGGAGGATCAAGAATTGAAGGTTAGTGGCCTTTGGGTGCCCACCAGAACTAGATGCTAAAATGCTATTATCGAAGACATCATACGCTTTGGCTGCTGAACACAGAAAAATGAGCTGGAAGCTACCTTTCTACTGGTCAGCAAACAGTGCCAGAAGATGCTATGCAGTCTGCTAGGGGGAGAAAACTGACCATGGTTTTATCCAGCTGTAGACCTTGCATGTTACAATGACAATCTGTCAAGCAAGCTGCACTCTCTGGTGCAATATGGCATGACTGCTTTGGGGGTGACCATCTCCTTTCTGGATCTGAAACTCACTCCAGAGTGGGGGATTCATGCCTGCAATCCTGGTCAAAGCTGATGGCTGGAGAGGTTGTGTGACTGAGAAGGAGAATGTACTACTGTTGTTTTGTTAGATGGGTATGTTGTCACACTTCCTTCTAAATACTTATGCTCACTCCTCCTAGGTTAGTGCTGCTCTCAGCTTCATCGGAGAAGCTTCTTGCAGTGGGTAGTGGAGAACACTGAGACTCAAGAGCTCATGGAGCTAGGAATAAGTGATTGTTGAGTGCTCAGCCCAGAATAGGATGCACTTATCATGCCTTCTAAGGCTCAGAGGACAGCATGCACGAGGTGATGGAAACAAAAGAAAAGCCGGATCACAGGAAGGAGACTTGTGAAATGCTTTCTTCTAGGCATGGCATAGCCATTGCAACCATGAGCTCAAGACTGGGCTGCCCACTGTCAGTCATGGATGGTGGAGGGGCTCATGTGGCCCTAATCCCTCCCTAAGCGATCTATTTGCTCTTGATGGAGGCTTCTGGCTGCTCCAGTGGGTAGTTCCACACTCATAATCATGCAGATGACTCTGGTTAAACTCAGTGAGTCACAAAATAAAAGATATGAATGTGGAAAGGGGATTTATAGGGAAGAGGGGATAGACGGGGTGGGAGGGAAAATAAAGAGGATGGGATGTGACAGTAATAATCAGACTATATGATGTAAGTTTAAGAAATGGTCAAAGAAGGGTTAACCTGGACAACTCTACCTCAATTTTTTTTCCTCTTTTTTTTAATTATTATTATTATTATTTATTCAACTGTGTGCATATGCATGTGTATGTGCGCGTGCGCGCGTGTCTGTGTGTGTGTGTGTGTGTGTGTGTGTGTGTCTGTGTATGTGTAGAACCACCATGGATGCCTCCACCTCCTTCTGCCCCGGGATTCACAGGCTCTGCTCTACCAGGACCAGAAGCGCAGGCCGCCCCCGCTTCCGCCTGGCGTCTATACGTGGGATCTGGGATCCGAACTCAGGACCTTCTGCCTGCAAGGCGGAAGCTTAACCCCTGAGCCACCTCTCCAGCCCTCAAATTTTTTTAATAGACTTAGAATTTGTTTTAGTTCTTTCAGTCTTAGATTTAAATCTTAAGCTTGTAGAACTTTTTACTCACATTATCTTTAATACTTGTCCCTGAGCCATTTGTTCCGGAACATAACAATCCCTCTGATTGACTTTTGGTGTTCTAATGTATCATATCAGTTTTATCTGCAAAAGTATCCAGTATTTCTCATAATAACCTAATTTTATTCAGGATATGCCCTGTTCTTTAGGCCTCCTAATGCATTTTTTTAACTGCTACCATTTACTTCCTAAAAATCTACCATCTCTTTAATTTCTCATTCTTGATGTTAGTCCATGATCTTTCTGTAACTTTTATCAAATACTTTAGCTCCTTGTTTTCTATTAAAGAAAAATAATAAGTGCTATCAAAAATGAACTTCTGTATCCCAAAGGAAATCCTTTACAAAGTATGTTTTCCCTCTGACACTAAGGAGAGTGCTCTATTCTTTTCTGTCCGGCCAGAAACTTTTTGGTTGAGGTGAGATTAACTAAGATCCAGGGATCGCTTGTTTACTGCCCTCTGGTGATAATTTAATTTCAGTTTGCAGATTTGATGCTCAGCCTTGATTAATATAATCTAAGCTTGGTTTTGGCACAACTTCTCTTTTATGTTTGAAATAAGCAGCTGTACCCCAAGTGTCTTGTTAGGCTCAGCCCTCCATACCTGGAATGCTATTTACCTACATTGCCAGAGAGAACATCTAGTATATACTATCTGCTTTCTGTCTAGTACAGCTATTTCCTTGACCTTTCGAATAAACCTACACTTGAAACTTATGCATCCTCACATTTCCATATGGAATTGTCTACTGACAATTTTGTCTAGTAGTTCCAAGGCTTGCCTTTACTTTTTCACTTTCCAATAAAATTTCCCCAGGGTCTATTCTACTTCCCATGATGTTGATTAGTATTTCTAAATGAGAATTCTAAATAGGTGCCTATGTGACCTACCAGTAGCAGACCAAGCAGAAATTCTTCAATGTTCCTGAGACTTTGACACTGATAAATTCCATTAGTGCCTAACACATATCACTGTCTGGAAACTAGCATTACTACACAGCTCTCAGGTAGTAACTGATACTCATGAGTCTCAAACAATGCAAGGCCCTAAAGAAAATATTATAACACAGTCTACACCAAGAGCAGTAAATTATTGTTTGTTCTGAGATAGCATTTTGTCCCACATTCAAAGCTGGATCTTATCCCAGCCAATTACTTGGATGTATATATATCATGCTGGGCTCTCTCTGCTTCATTTTAAATTGATAACCCAAGAACTGATATTAAATAAGCATGCTTAATTTCTTATATATGCAACGTGTCCTACAGTATATTTCAGGCTTAGTATGTATTTTCCTACACACACACATACACACACACACACACACACACACACACACACACCAGATCTTAAAAAATTATTTACTTAAAACAACAACAACAACATAATAAATAAACCTACACTTTAAACTTACACATCTTACATTTCTATATGGAACTGTCTACTGATTCCATATGGAATTCTGTCTAGAAGTGAGACAGCTCAATGAGTAAGGTGCTTGCTTAAAAAACCTGGAGATCTGAGCTTGATTCCTGGGAGCCCACATGATAGAAGGAGCATTATTTAAAATTATTTTCTGCTCTCTGAGGAAAATCTTTTCTGAAATATGTTTCCCCTCTGGACACTAAATAGTGTTCTTTTCACCTTTTTGAGGAAAACAATTTTTTCTTAGACCTACCCATATGCCATATGGCATGCATGTACACACACACACACACACACACACACACACACTTACTTTCTCTCAAATAAATATTAAAAAATAAAGATATAGAAGAATAAAACATCGGGGCTGGAGAGGTGGCTCAGGGATTAAGCCTCTGCCTTGCAGGCAGAAGGTCCTGAGTTCAGATCCTAGACCCCACGTATAGACGCCAGGTGGAAGCGGGGGTGGCCTGCGTTTCTGGTCCTGGTAGGGCGGAGCCTGTGAATCCCGGGGCAGAATAAACAAGGAGGAGGTGGAGGTGGTCCATGCTGGTTCCCGAATTCGTCCATGGTTCTACACACACACACATACATACACACGCATACATGCACACACACATATAAGCACAGTTGAATAAATAATAAATAATAAAAAAATTTAAAAAAGAAGAATAAAACATCAAGAGGACAAACATGCCATCCAGGCTTATACCACGGTTAAAAAGGAAGTTTTCCTTTAAAAAAATTTTTTAAAGCAAAACTATGATTAGATATAAACGAGGGACCTCTAGCTCTAAAACTGTGTTTTTTTTTAATTTGAAACAAGTTATTCCTATTCCTTTCCCTTCACATTAGTCCTTCAATTGTTTAAAAAAATAAAGGCAAATTAATTTTAAAAATAAAATATAGGTCTGGAATTGTAGCTGAGGAGTAGAGCACGTGTCTAGCAAGCTCGAGGCCCTGAGTTTGATCTCCTAGGACATTACCCCCAAAGCAAGCATTTAACTTTGAACTGTCAAAACTAACATAAATAATGAATGTATTAATCAGAGCCTTCTATTAAAAGGAGCATGAATTAAAAGGTGTGTTCCATTAAACGAGTGTTTATTATTCAATACTGACTATTCCTCAGAACAAAGGTAATATGGATTTAGATGCATCACCATCTTAAAAATCCATAAATTCACTGAGAAACAGGCCAAAGTAATGTTATTTACTTAGCTGTTACCTGTTCATCTCTTTGTCTCCACTCTTGCCAGTTTTCTTCCCTCGAATCCTTCTGTACTGGGTTTGGCACTGAAGGCTCATGTTGAGTATTACAAATGGCATGGGAGGATTTCTGGGGAATTTTCTTAAAAGCAAGATTCCTAAGCTATAAAATAAACACAAAAAATATCAAGTTCAATTCATCAGAACCAATGATTTAAATTAAAAAAATATATTTTTATTTCAAATCCAAACACTCACTACACTACCTGATATGACTAAAATAAAGTTGTAATTTGTGGGTTTTACTTATTTTCACCTTAAATTTATTAATAAGATAAAGTTGTCCAGGTTGGCTCAAGAGCTCCCATGGTCTCAAGCCCTGAAGCCATTAGGACTACAGTATGAGCCTGGTTCCTTTTATGACTTCTCTGTTTTAAACATCTTAGAATGAACACAGAAGCTGCTATCATCAGGAAAAATATTTTTAAATACTACATTTGAGTGTAAGTACACAGAAAACATTTCTGAATCCTATGGATGAGGCACGATGACTACAGAAGCGAGCTGGGTAGCCCTGTCCTTGTGACGCCTGCAGTCTTTCAGAGAGTCTGGCCACAGGAGTAATTAGAATGGCTACCTCATTTGCTTCACTCTGTTGTTGTTCCTTCTTTTTTCTTCTTTTCTCTCTTTTTTTCTCATTTGTAGTTGACTTGTTTCCCAAAGCTTGAGACTTTCCAGTATTTCGACCTTTGCCTTTTCCAGGCTCCGAATCAGATCCACTGCCACTATCCACTTGCAAAAGGGCAAACCGAGAGGCAGTCGTGAGAACAGAGCTGAGGACTGCTGAAGCCATGGTCCGGAGTTTTCTTTCAAAATTTCAAGAATAACTCCTGGAGGGAGAGAAAAGAGAAGGTAGGCAAGAAAAGACACTGAGGAAAAATTATTCTAGTTTCTATACAACTCAAGTATGTAAAATACATTTCTTCTAATACCAGATTTGACAGTATTTGAATTCATATCCACAGTCCCAACGGCATTAATATACTCTTTAACTTAAACAAAATTATTCAAAAGAAAATGTGGAATTCATTTATTTCACAGCTAACTATTACAAGGCTATTATCAACACAGTATGTTCATTTTTCTGCATCTGACTTTCAAAAATCCATGATTTTTCTTTAAATACTATATATATTTATAGAAAGCATACTAAATTAATACAGTTTATATCATTTTTTCTTTAAAATTTTTTTTCTTTTCTCATTTTCATGCGTATGCATGTGGGGAATGTGTGTATACACCTATGTGCATGCACACATGTATGCATGCATGCATGCCTGTGGAGAACTAAGTTGTCAGGAATCATTCTCAACTGCTCTTCCACCTTTTTTGAGACAGGATATGTAATCAAACCCATAGTTTGTCAATAGGCCTAGTCTGACTAGCCAGCCTATTCTGGGGGATTCCTAATCTCAGATTTTGGGGATCGGAACTCTAGTTCTTTTGCTTGTGTGACAAACACTTTAACTATTGAAACAACTCTCCAATCCCTTTGAAATAAATATATGAAAACCAAATACAATAT
Organism: Typhlomys cinereus; assembly: GCA_023101885.1. Classification (NCBI taxonomy): domain Eukaryota; kingdom Metazoa; phylum Chordata; class Mammalia; order Rodentia; family Platacanthomyidae; genus Typhlomys; species Typhlomys cinereus. The sequence goes on along the minus strand of JALPQD010000115.1, from coordinate 1,979,381 downwards.
TTAGTTTTTAAAAACTAAACGAACATTTTAAGTAGCTACTGCCAAGATTGACAGAATGTTAATTAACCCTATGCACCTCCCCAACAGTGTTCTCCACTGCCACCATGCAGAATAACTACTGTCCTGAGTTTTTTTTTTTTTTTTTTTTGTGAATGTAACATGTTCCTTACAGTATTTTTTTTCCATCTGTTTTGAATGACAATGCTGACGTTGGAACTGCAGGCTCATTTCTACAACATATTATTAGTTACACATATATCTCATTGAATCACAGTACCACAAGTGTATCCTGTTGAGTGTCAGAGAAAAATACATAGAGATGAAGATCACTGAGGTGAATTTTGAGAACTTATCGCACACTGTAGTTTTGTATGCTTTAAGAGAAAACAAAAATGAGAAGCATGAAATGCTGGGTGGAAATGGCAGCAGCCTTCCCTTTTGGAAAGTGGACTATTGGAAACCCCAAAGCAAAGCAATGAGTTAGAGCAATCTAGGATGATTACCAAAATCACCCTTGACTCTCCACATACACTAATTAATTAATAATAAAAATGAGAAGCATGTATTAAATCTTCTAAAGTTTCCAGAAAAATATCTGGGAACTTTATTTATTATACTACTACTTTTTTATTATACTACCATGTTAATACTCATTGTTCAAGATAAAATACAATGGAATAGACATCAAATTGATAGGACATACTTTTAGGTTTATATTTTCTTGTAAGCACGAAAATGAAGACTTCATAAACTCCTTCAAGGGAAAAAAGATTGTAGTTAAAGAAACCCCAACCTTAAAAATATGTGAAAATCAGTATTTCTATTTCAGCCTCAATTATGTTTTCTCATCATAATCCTGTTAAAATTTTACTTGCTTTGGAAATGTTAGGTTCAATAATCCCACACAGCTATTCAATTGCAGTTAGATTTAATTTTAACTGTTGGGACTACAAAGTCATAGGAGGCAACTACATTAGTGAATTAATATTCATAAGCACAAATATTCATTGCCCTACTACCCAAGAAGTTATATCTCCTCTCCTGTTGAATGCAGGCATGACCATGTGACTTTGACCAGTGAAACATAAACCTTAAAAGTCGGTGTTTCACAGTGTTCTATTTTCCTTTCTTCAAAGGCTGTGCCAAGTACGTGCTGAGAGGGGAATACACACTTCTTCTGCAAGTCAGAGTTTGTTGTCATTATGAAACATTTGAAGTTTAGGTACTCCAATTTGAAATCCTTCAAATTTTGTCACAAGAAAATCTGTATATTTTTACAAAGAGGTTTCTCTAAAAATAAATCCAACTATCATAAGCTACTAAATGATTGGCAACAAAAATAATTTTCTTACTTATACAAACAAGATCTTGAGGGAAATTCGATTTAAAGGAATTATTATTTAAAAATTGATATCAAGAACTCTATTTTTTAACTTTATTTTAGGTGTGTGTGTGTGTGTGTCAGAGGGTACTGTGTGTCCCCACAGAGGACCAAGGGTGACTTCAGGAATCATCCTGGATTGCTTCTACCTCCTCTTTTGCTATGCTTTGGGATTTCCCAGCTCTACCCACCAGGACCAGAGTCCAGGCTGCTGTCATTTCTGTTTGGCATTTTTTTGTGGGACCTGGGATCAGAACTCAGGACTTTTTGCTTGTGAGGCAGTTTTAACCTAACCCCTGAGCCATCTCTCCTGCCATTTCTTAAAATTTGTTTAAAATTACATAAATAAATCTATTTAAGTTTTTATATCATTTAAAATCTTAAAAATTTTGAAGTTTTGTACAAATTCAACATTTGGCATCTGTCCTGATATGTTCTGTTTTATTTCTCCTGATGAGAGACAGACTACTTTTAAAATAACACAGCTTTCCAAGATCTCTTTTTGGACACAGAAATCATCTTCCAGTTTTTTTTTTTTGGAAGGGGAATTGTGTGTGTGTGTGTGTGTGTGTGTGTGTTTGTGTGTGTGTGTGTGAGAGAGAGAGAGAGAGAGAAAGAGCACTTGAATGTGTGAGACTCAGGTGACATTAGGAATCCCCCTAGATTGCTGTATCTCCTTATTGCTTTGCTCTGTAGTTTCCCATGCTCCATTCCATGACTGCCGCCATTTCCACCTGGCATTTTTATGTGGGATCTGGGATGTGAATTCAAGTCTTTTGCTTGAGAGGCAGAATCTTTAAGCCCTGGGTCATCTCCACAGCCCTACCTTTCAGTTCTAAGACAATGAAATGCCTCTGCTCCTTTATGTTAGAAAGGCAAAAGTCAAGTAATACAAGTGTGTAGACGGGGATCCAGGCTGCCTAGTCACGCAAGTTTCTGAGAAGCCCTGAGCAACCCATTTGATCTTTTTTCTCTGTAAATGAAGGCAACAGTACTGGTTTACTAAGCTGTCAAACCTGAATAAGTCAATACATGTAAAATGCATTAAGCAGTAGTCAGTAGAGCAAAAACAAACATTTACTAATGTTTTTACTATTATTACTCGATTGAAATGTGTCTTGTATGAGTGTTCAAAAATTTATATTCTAAAACACCCTAAGAGGCATTAGGAATTGGTGCAGTTATTTAAAATATAACTAAGCATACTTTACTACACTGGAAAAAATGTTTATAAATTAGAACCAATGTTTGTCCTACCTACAAACTAACTTTTTTAGTTTTTCTCATTCTGTGAGAGTGCCTCACATTCCCAAGGCACTGGGATTATAGATGTACAGGAGATGTATAGGAGTACATTGACTGTACTCCTTCAAAAAATTTTATAGAAGATAAATATATGACATATCTTCTATCCATCTCAAAAGTTGTAAGTGAATCTATATACCATGTCAAAAAGTAGCATTTCAGAGGTAACAGATGTACATTTTAAATGAGAAAAGGAATGAATATTATCCATACGCCCCCCAAAAAGAGATACATGTGATCACTCATTTTGTAGTTTTCTTTTGGTAACCTTCACTGTTTCCCCAGAAGTTTTACAATGACTTTAATAGAACAAAATTATCTTGAAAAGAGTCAATGTGATATTCATTTTCCTGGCTGATGTCAAAATTAAGAAAGACACCATAGGTCAGCACTGACAGTGAGATACTCCTGGTCATTTATGGGCCCTGCTCGCCACATACTTCTAAGAACTATTACCTTCAGGAACCCAAAGATCCTTTGCAGCCTTTTTTCAAAACCTACAGACTGTGAAGACACCACCACCTTCGAAGACACTACTGTGGAGCCTGGCGAGGGCCAGCATTCGTTCTAAACTTCTGCACCTGTATCTCCAGTCACACCTAAGAGCTACCAGCACTTCTCCCTTTACTTCCTCCTTCTCTTTCAAGCATAGTCTTAAATTCAAATACTTACATGCTAATTTTATATACTGAGATATTTTAGGAATGAAATTTAGATGAAAGAATAGTAGGCCTACAGTAAGATGTTACCCTATCAACATCGTTCCTATTGTATATTAGAGACATTTATGTATTATTAAAATACTACACAAGTCAGGTTTTATTTTGCAATTTTCCATGTCTCTACCCTTTGAGCTTTCCGTAGAAAATAATTTCAGCACTGAGAGTGTAATTTCAAGTAGAACTTGCCTAAAATAAGGAAAGCCCTAGTTTGAACCCAGTGTGGTTGAAACAAAGTAAGTCTTTCTTCAACAAAAATGCCAAGGCTCATGCCAAAAGAAAAACAAAAAAAGTGTGGTAGGTGGCAACTGTGTCAACTTGGCATTTGAAGGCCGAGTTCTGAGCACATTTGTAAAGAATTCGTAGTTGAGTTAAGCCTGCAGGAGATTGTCTGATTGACGAGGATACTCAGCCCATGGTGGGCGGGACCATCTAATGTGCAGGTGGATAAAGTTGGTTAAGGAGGCTGGCATTCTCATTTAGACATATAAACTGTCTGGCAAGAGAAGTTTGACTCTTTCTCACAGTCCTGTGGATACGGTGTGGCCAGTTCCCTCGACCCTTGGTGTTGGTGTGGACTTTCCTGATGAGTTGGATTGAGAAATATAATCGGACAATCATAAGCCAGAACAATATCCCTTGTTTCCTTAAGTTGTTTTGTCTTGAATTTATCAAGCAATGTGCAGAATAACTGCAACAAGAACTATTAATTACTTGACATTTTCAGTGATGTCAAAAGTACAATGAAATTTCTATTTTATACTCAATCCCTCCAATGTCAACTAATTGTATGTTAAATATTATGTTAAATGTTTTATTTCTATTAAAAATCTTTTTCAGATTTCACACACTTTAAGACAACTGATTACTGGGGCCAATGAGACAGCTTAGCACATAAGGTACCTGCTCAAAAACATGAAAACTCAGTTCAATCTCCAGAAACCCACACAGTGGAAAGAGAGAATTGACTTCTGCAAATTATCTTCTAACCTCACCTGTGTATCATGGCATGCATGTGCATCTTTTCTCTCTCTTTCCAGATAGATAGATAGATAGATAGATAGATAGATAGATAGATAGATAGATAGATAGATGGATAGATGGATGGATAGATAGATAGATAGATAGATAGATAGATAGATAGATAGATACAGATGAAGAAAACTGACCACTTAAAATTTCTTGAAGATACTAGTTTGCTTGTTCCTGTACTGCTCCTGGGTCCTACAATGCACACCTTCTCCCCCCCTTCAAACTTCTGTTCCTCCAGATCCCAACCAGTGCTAGTCACACCTATGAGGTATTCTGTAACCTCTCCTCAAAGTAATTATTCTTTCTTCTGCAGTATTTGTTTTTTATTTTGCGTCTGTTATTCAATGGACTCCTTAACAGTATCTTTTGTTGTGTCTAGCCCACTCTGGGGCAAAGAGGTTTCACTGTTAAAGACCATTACAACTAGTTGCTGACACTGCTAATTTTATTTAGGAATCATATTTGTATAGGAAGTGTATTTAGTTTAAAGAGTTGATTTACAAAAATGAGGGTGCATCAGGTACTTAGAAACTTAACTGTTTCTAAAAAGAGAGGCTAAGCTGCAACAACAGAATCTCTATATGATTGATTCATTTGTCCTCTGTAAGAACCAGTGCCATTATGACCATCTTCTGCTAGGTAATAACCTCATTAGTGTAAGGAAAGATGAGTCTCAGTCTGTGGAAACTCAATTATACAATTCTCAGTCAAGAACAACCAACTATACACTTTTAAATAAAATGTATGAATACCATCAACCAGTTGTACTGGGCATACAATGTAAATGCCTATAGTTAATGTGACCTTTTTTTTTTTTTGAGACAGGCTTTCACTATGCACCCTGGGCTGGGATCAAACTCTCAAGCTTCCTGAGTGAAGGGAAAATGGACACACCTCTACATCTAATCAGAGTGGCCTCAAAGTTGTAATTTTGTTAAATAAACTGATGAATTGGCAATAAGCCAGATCTTAGGTTTGATATGCATCGTAACAATTGAGCATTACATGAAATAACATGAAATATCACTAATTTAACACCAGCTAAGTGAAAATACACTTTGTGTGTGTGTGTGTGTGTGTGTGTGTGTGTGTGTGTGTGTGTGTGTATCGGAGGACACTGTGTGTGCTTGTTGGAAGACCAAGAAACATTCTGGATTGCTCTACTTCCTTCTGGCTTTGCTTTGGTGTTTATCTAGGCTGTGGCCATTTTCGTCTGACTTTTTTTCTTGGGATCTGGAATCCGAACTCAGGTCCCTTCTGCTTTTGATGCAAAGGCTTAACCTCCAAGCCATCTCTCCAGCCTAAGACATTCTTTCAGGCTGTTCCTCTGTGCCTTTCACCCTGACTTTCTTAAAATTTAAGGTTTACAACTATCAAGCATCAGGTTCACTCTAAAACTGTGCTCATGATAACACTTACTGCAAAAGATGTAAACAATGCTTGTAACAGTTTCTCTGCATGGTTGCTGATAAAATCATGACCAAACGGCTTAAGGGAACAAGGGATTATTCTTTCTTATGATAGTCCAGTACTGTTCCTTGTCCAGCTTGGCATGAAAGCCTGCACAAACACCATGCATGGGCTGAGGGAACTGGTCACACCATACCCACGTAACAGCTGAGTGAGGGACAATCCTTACTTGCCAGACCAGCTCATCTGGCCAAGTATACAGAAGGAGCCAACTTTCTCAAACAGTTCCCTCCATTTTATTCACCTGCCTGGGTACTAGTCCTGCCCACCATGGGCTGGACCTTCCCTATGAACTAGACAGGCTCCTACAGGTTCAGTCTGGGTTTAACTCTGGAGATAACTACTAATTCTTTATGCATGTTCCTAGAACCCAAACCCTCAACTGTTGACACCTATATCTATGATAATGCTAGTCTCCAAAGTCCATTTTTTTTTCCTTATGGTTAAGTACTACCTCCACTCTCTAATCTCCAGCTTTACATTTCTCTGGATTGAAAACTCAAAGCAAAAAGAACAAACGTGGTCCAAGGGATGATTCTCTCATGAATAAGGCACATGGGTTTTCACTTGCACAGAACTTCATCCTTGTTTTTGAGACAGTGTCATGCAGCGCTGGTTGGCTTCAGACTTAGTACTTAACTGAGACTTGCTTTAAATTCCTGCTCATTCTCCCGTCAGCCTCCGATTTTAGTGTAGGAAAAAAATCTATAATTCTTTAAAGATTTTCAAGTAGTTATTTTAATTTCCAAGAAGTTTCTCAGTTACTTTTATAGCTATAAACTCAAATTTACTAAAGTGATTCTGGTTACAACCACAAGCACATTTACTACATAAACAGACAATGGTAAATGGTGCAAAACACTGCCTTTTCATTATTCGAAAAACAGTCTCTGTATCAGTACTTCTGATGAAAACATGTATCTGTTGTTGTCAACTGAAAAATAAGGCTCGGGTAAAGAAAGAATGAAAAAAGGGGGTGGGGCAGACGATGAAACAAACTTCGGTCCTCACTGTTCGATATTTACTAAACACGCTAAACGCTAGAGAGTCCGCAAAAAAAAAAAAAAAAAAAAAAAAAAAAAATTGTGACTGTTAAAAACATTGACTTTTTTTTGTTGTTGTTTTTGGTCCCCAAGACGTAGTCTTTTACTTTCCATAGCTGCGGGGAGAAGATTGTTAATTTCACTCGCGTTACCTCGTTCATGAATGCAAGCCAAATTCCACGCACGGGCTGCTAACCGATGCTCCCAAACTTATTCGCAAAGTACACAGGACCCAGCGCCCGCGGAGAAGCCGCTTCCACGCCTGAAAGGGAGACACCGGGAGTCAGTTGTCGCTCCAGAAATTCCCCAGCGCCCGGCGGTCGCGGAGGAGGGGGCGCTGGCACCTGTCAGTCCCGCAGCCCCGCGGGGGACCCGGGGGCGGCCGCTCGCCGCGGCGCCGCGGCCGGGCCGGGCGCAGGTCGCCCTCGCCGCCCGCAGCCCCCCGCCGAGGCCCGGCGCCCCCCGCGGCCCTCCGCGGCCGCCCGGCGCCCCGCCCGCGCCCCCTCCTCTCCCGGGGCCGAGCGGGCCCGGGCAGCTCGGCGGCGTCGCCCACGGCCGTCCGCCCCGGGCCGCGAGGCGCCCCGCCGCGGCTCCGCTCCTCACCGGGCCTCGCCGCCGGCCCGGCCCGGCCCCAGCTCGCCTCCTCCCCGCCGCTCCCGCGGCTCCCCGCGCGCTGCGCCGGGCGTTGGGGCGAGAGGGCGTGGGTCGCGCGTCCGCGCTAACGGGCCCGCGGCGCCGGGCGGCTGGGCGGAGCGGGCGGGGAGCGCGCGGCCTCGGGCGGCCGGCGCAGGGGAGGCCGCGGCCGGGCCTGGCGCGCCCGCAGTCGCGCGCGGCGGGGGCTCCCGTGGGTCGCGACGCGGCGGCGGGTGCCGGCGTTGGGGAGAGGTCCACGGGGGACGGAAGGGGACCAGAACCACCTGCTGGAGACGGGGAGCTACGGGGGCCGGGCAGGGTCCAAACGTCTCGCGTAGGCGGTGGCTCCGCGGTCTCCCGGGTCACGGGGAGGAGAAGGACTCTCGGAGCCGGTGGAAGGAAGGTGGGAGGCCTTCCGGGAGAAGGCGCTCTCCGCTCCCGCGCAGCCCCGGCGGGATCGCTCGCTCGCTCGCTCGAGCGCGGCGGCGATAAGGCGCAGGGGGCGGAGGGTGCGAAGAGGGACCTTGCAAACTCAGGCACGACCTCCCTCGCGTTCGCGAAATCCCGTGGGGCTGCGAGGCGGCCAGCCTCAGGTCTCCGCGAGAAGAACCGCACTGCTCAGTGCTGTCTCCCTGAATGCCCAATCAGGTAATCCTGTAATTTTGCAAGGAAAGTTAAGTGACTTACCTACACCCTCACGGCGCCGGACCCCTGCTCTACTGGCTTCCAGTTCTCACTCTCCCGCATGACGTTATCACACATAGATCACTTTGATTGGGCTGATGTTAGATGCCCTCCTGTCGTGAGTTAGATGCTGCAGGGTTACAGTGAGGCTTGGAAGACTCCCTCCTTACCGGCAAAAGGGAAGAAGTGAAGCAAAGATAAAATAGTCACAATGCAGACGAACCGTGATAGGTGCCACGTGAAACATATAAAACTCTACACAGGAACTTCTTTTAGGGGTGTAGGGGGCAGCTGGAAAGACAGGCAGCCCAATGGAGGAGACATCTGGGACTGGTCTAGAAGAAGGTAGAAGTTTTGCTGCAGCACCATGGAAATAGATGAAGGCAACAAAAAGTATGTTCAACCATGAACAAAGGCTTTGAGGCTAGGGCGGGTTGAGAAGAGGCAGAGACCAAAGGAAAATGGGCACAGATGACAAAGTTTGTGAGTTCGTGTCTGCAGCAGAATATTGAGTTTTCATGGATTAAAAAAAGGGGAGGAAGGAAAAGAAGGCTTTTTCATTGTAACGACTGCTTTTTCTCTCTGGAAGAATGCAGAAATTAGAGGCGGAATACTGAGAGCCCCACATCGGCAGGACGAAAAGGTACTAAGGTAATGATGAGGTCATGGTGTGATGACACATACCAGCCAGCCCAGTGCCTGGGAGGCGGAGGCAGGAGAAGACGGGATCAAGGCCAGGATCGACACTGGGAGGGAAGGGGAGTTTGAGTAAAGGTAGAGCAGAAGGAATTTGAAACAAAACAAAGCAAAACAGTATTGAGGAATGACATTAAAGTGTGTTTTACAGGATTTGGGAGCTCAGTTTGGCAGAGAGCTATGTGGGAGATTTGAGACTGGAGAAGATGATAAGGAAGGAAAGGACAAGACAATGGAGCAGCTTTGTTGAGAAGACAATCAGCTTAGACTGAGACACTTGAAGGATCCGAAGGCAGCCAAGCAGATGTGGTCACTAAGAAGTTAGAAGTAAAGATTCTAAACTAGGCGAAAGGACTGACCAAGAAATAGACTGGGGGCTGGAGAAAAAGCAAAATGCTTTGCAAGCATGAGGAGCCCCAGAATCCACATAAAAAAGTCAGGGGTGGGGGCGTGCACTTGTTAATGTAGTCCTGGCAGTGGGAGGGAGAGACCGTCCCTGGGAGTTGCTGGCCAACAGCCTAGTCTGCTTGTGAGCTCCACATGAAACTTCTCTTCTGGCCTCCACATGCATGTGGATCACATGTACCTATTTGCTCATGCACACACACACACACACACACACACACTGCATGAACACATACACACACGCTGCATGAACACATACACACTGCATGAATACACGCTGCATGAACACATACACACTGCATGAACACACACTGCATGAACACGCACACTGCATGAACACACACACTGCATGAACACACACACTGCATGAACACACACACTGCATGAACTATACATACTGCATGAACACACACTGCATGAACATATACACACACGCTGCATGAACACATACACACTGCATGAATACATACACACTGCATGAACACACACTGCATGAACTATACACACGCTGCATGAACACACACTGCATGAACACACACTGCATGAACACATACACACTGCATGAACACATACACACTGCATGAACACACAACCACTGCATGAACATATACACACTGCATGAACATACACACTGCATGAACACACCACTGCATGAACACATACACAAACACACGCATACACACCGCATGAGCACACATACACATGCACACACACTCACACAATTGAAAACTCATCAGTGAAATTGCTATAAGAGAAGAGGGCATAGTTAGCCTTTGAAAATACCTTCCTTAGGGGAGGCACTGGGAGAAGGGGAGGGAGGAAGAGTGAAAGGAAGGGAGAAACGGGGGTGGGTGCAAGGGGGACTGGGGAAAGGTGGAGGGAGGGAGGGGACCAGAGTATCTATTGAGCTTGTATGATTGGGGGAAAATAAATAAATATAAATTTTAAAAAAAGAAAATACTTTCCTTAGAATCTTGCTTGCCAAAGTGTGGTCAGTGGAGCAATGATGGTATCACCAAGTTTGTTAGAAACTTGACATCTCAAGCCCCAATCCAGACCTGCCAAATTGGCATGTCAACATTAACAGAAATCCCTGGAGGTTTGTACCACAATGATGTTTGAGAAGCTAACAGAAGGACATAAGGCAGAATCATCAAAGCAGGGTAGATTGCTGTTTGATCACAGTTGGGCAGGAGTGAGTATAGATCAATGATGGGCCAGTTAGGGCCATTTAGTTTCAGCTGTCGGCTTGGTTCTCTGGGCATGCCTATGAGGAATTACTTAGTGTCAGACCAATGGGCAAGCCTATAGGATTCATGTGGGAAGACCCCTCACCCCTGGAATAGGAGAAATCATTACCTGGGCAGGTGGACAAAATGCAGAGAACTAGTTAGCATTTTAGCAAGCTGGAAAAATCTAGAAAGCAAGTATAATTGGTCCTTGCCCCATCTGCTCTTGACTTCAGAGGTTTCATAGTCAGTTCCCTCAACTCCCGCTGGTAACTCTCCTGCTAAGATGTTGTATAATCTGGAATTGTAAGCGTGATTAACCCCTTGTTTACTTGGGTCATGTATTTATCACAGCAACCAAGTTATGAACCGAGGCAGGTGGCCTGATCATGTTAACCACGTTCTAAGTGCTGACTTAGGATTTTCCACAGTTCTGATTGGGGATTGTCTGGAGACAAAGTCCTTGTACCCACACAATGGGACATATTAAAGCAAGTGATAGAGAGAGAGAGTAAAAAATTTCTTATAATCTCATATATTCCCTCTGTGAAAGATCATCTATCTTTTGTCTATCACAATTGACTTCCTCTTTTCCCTGAACATACAATTCTTTTCTGAGCCACTTTCAGTTAGTGTGGCCAAGGATTATTTCTATAGAAAATGAGCAAAAACTATGTTTCTGCAAAGCCAGAAACTACTTGAACAGTGTGTCTGTTTCATGCATTTTTCCCTTTATGTTGCCTGTGCTTTGATTATATAAATGACCTTAAGCCCTTGTGTCAACAGAGCTGCAACAAAGAGGGTACTTGGATGAAGATCTGCCCACTGACCTGGGACAAACAACTATGCTAACAACTTATGAATTTCAGTTGAGTTGGAGCCATTAGGTTTCAAGGTCCATTTGTCATAACAGTTTAGCTTCCTTGATTAACATGGTCATTGACTGAAAGTGATGAAAGAAGAAGTGAGAGGAAAAATAAGAGTCCTTGAGTGAAGGAATGTGAGCCAACTAGGGAACATGGTGGTAAGCTTTCCAGTCACCTCTATGAACTCCTTTTAATGGATGATCATGAATTTATAGTGAGACCAGGCTTTTTTTCCCCAGTTCTTGCCCTGGCACTGATCCATTCGGGGATTTGGCCAGGAGAGTGTAATGGGGAGGAAAGATGAAGTGGCTGAGGGCAAGAGAAAAGCATTATAATTTCAGACATGGTAGGAAGATTAAGAGGAGGACTGAAGGCAGCCATAGAGTTTGGTAGAGTAAATAGACTGGTGTTTTTGTCAGGTTGAATGGTTGGAACTTAGGTCCTATGGGGAATAGCCTCAGAAGACTTAGAAAAAATTCAAGAATGGAAGGTTTCATATTAGATTAGAAGAAGGATATAATTGTCGATAATATCAGGGTATAGGGAAAGGTCATAAGAATGAGTGAGTGCTATACTTTGGCTCCCAGAAATCCATCTCTCAATGATCTATGTAGCAAAGACTTGGCACTATTAAGAGAGTGGTAGAACCTTTAAGAGTTATGGCAGGTAAGAAGTCTTTAGAAAGGTTATTCCCTTAAGAGAGAACAGAGCCCTGCCCACTTTAATTTGTTTTTCTGGCTGGGAGGTGAGTAGTTTGGATTTTGCTCCTCACCTTGATACTCACTACAGACCCTCAAACAATGAAACCACTCAGTCATGCATTAGTGCTACCCAAACTGTGAGCCATATTTTATCTTTTCTCTTTAAGTTGGCTATCACTGGTTACTACAGTGACAGCTATCTAACATGGAAGGAGCAGAAGGTACAAGATCTTTCGAAGAGAGGAGAAAGTCAAGAAATTGAGAGTTTTGAAAGGAATAGCCACATATATGAGCCTATTGTTTATATTCAGTCATGCACTGTATTAGTTAGCAACAAACCTCATCAACAACACTTCTTTCATAAGTTTATATTGAATAGTGCTAGGCATGATCATGTACACCTGTAATTCTAGGTTAAAGCAGGAGGATCATGAGTTTGCAGTCAACCTGAGCTACATAGACAGTTGGAAGCAAACAAGACCCTGTCTCAAAAAAAAAAACAAAACAAAACAAAAAAAAACCCACATCAAAATAGATTATATTGCCTAGTGACATCTAGCTGTCTTAGTTTGTGTAAATGCCCTCTAAAATGCTTGCACAATAACTAATTCAATAATTTATTTCTCAGACATACCCTGCCATTACCGCAACTCTCTCATACACATATGAAATTTTATATGTAGATGCTAGATAAGATTTTATATGGACTATATAGTATGAAGTAAACACACACACACATACACATTCATACAAAGAGCCAGTTCAGAGTGATCACAAGATTGTTGATATAGTGAGTAGTTCTGAAAAGAATAATAATTGATGCTGGTGCTAAAAATCTTCAAACACTGAGGGGTTAAATTTTTTGAATTAGAGTATTCAAGATCATCAGTTTATTATTAATGTAATAAACTCTTACAAGTATGTTTCATTTGAACTGATGTTTTAAGTTTTATGCTTCTAATGTGAGATTTCTTTTTATTTTTAAAAACATTTATTTATAAGAGAGAGAGAGTGCAAATGCATGCCGTGGCACATGGGGGAGGCAAATTTCAGAAGTCAGTTCTCTTTCCACCACGTATCAAACTGAAGTGTCCAGTTTTGTGAGCAGGCGCTTGCTGGTCCCTAATATGGAATTTCCAGTTGCTTCTCACTGACCTCTTCACATTGAAGATGGTCAATTCTTTCTTTTATAGACCATATCCATCTGTCTATATTACAAATATAACAAATGCCAGGTCTTATAGTGCTTTATAACTCATTATATAATTTTCCACCTTTAATGTGTATCTCAAATAATGTGCATGCCTTGTTCTCTGCTTCTTAACTACAGTGACATTATCTTTGCTACATCATGTAACACATAATAAACATTCAAAATCTGCATTAAAGCTTTATTATAGCTAGGTCTTGTAGCACACATCTGCAATCCCAACACTCAGAAGGAGGATACACGAGGCTTGTGAGTCTGAGGCTAGCCTTAGCTACATAGCAGGACTCAAGCCAATCAACTAGACACCTGTGATAACAATAAGGATTAATTAAAGATTTGACAAATTGAAAATACCAATGCTATCATCTGCTTGGAAATAAATGAACCATGTCACTTAATTCTGAGAGCTTGAAAGTTAGGTGCTGAGAATTGAATTGTAGCACCTCATAGATCACTGTGAGAATAACATAGGTTCTAAGTATAATACACATCAGAATTTTGCCATGGTTTGAATGTGAGTTGATATGTGTTCAAATCCTTAGCTGCTGTTTGGGAAGGTTGTGACAACCTTAGAAGGTGAAGTCTTGCTGGAGAAAGGCACGTCATATGGGGTTAGCCCTTCCCTGCTTCCTGCTAATAGTCTGGCAGTCTTAGCTCTGGCAATCTTCAGTTAGCTTTCTTTCAGACTCCATGATGTCTGTGGTGACTCACGCCACCTTCAGCCTCTGACTTCTGCCACGCCTTTTCTGCCATAATGGACTATATCTCCCCTCTAGAAAAAAAAAGAGGAACTGGGAAGAAAAAAATCATGGGGTAGAAGAAGATATTAAACTACAAAGTTAAATATTTTAATTCCATCTACTCTTCCTAGGAAACTACTGGAGGGAAGTATGCCATTCAACTAAAGGAATAAACCAAGAAACAGCATGAGAGCTGATAAGTAGGAGTTGCTACAGAAGAGAAAGAGAATTCCCTAACCCAGATTATGTGCAGGAGTTCTGTTATACTGGAACTGTGAGCCAGAGTAAACCATTTCTCCCTGAAGTTGCTCTGGCCAGAGTATTTTATCACAGCAACAGAAGAGACGCTAAAACATCAGCCATCAGAAAAATGGAAATCAAAACTACATTGAGATCCCATCTTACTCCAGCCAGAATGTCAGTCACAAAGAAAGCAAACATCAATAAATATTGGCCCAGATGTGCTCAAAAGGGAATTCTTATATACATGACTGTGGGAAAAAAATCTGTGGAAATCAATATGGAGAACCCTCAAAACTAGAAGTAGATTGTGGTGGTTAATCTCAACTGTCAACTTAATCTAATTTTTGAATCACCTGGAAGATGAGCCAATGGACATGCCTGTGGGGGACGACCCCAAATAAGTTAGTTGAGGTAGAAAAGGTGAGTGGTGCCTTTTCCTAAACAGAGACCCTGAAATGTATGGAAAGAAGGTTAACTATGCACAGGCATGCCTTGTTCTCTGCTTCTTAACTGTAGGTGCAACATGACCAGCTACTTCAAGCTCCTGCTGCCTTCCTTCCCACCATGATGGATTGTTCCGTGCAATAAACCCTTAAGTTCCTCTTGTCAGAGTATTTTATCACAGCAACAAGAAACTAAGACACAGATCTACCTTATGACCCAGCTATACCACTGGTGTGTGTGTGTGTGTGTGTGTGTGTGTGTGTGTGTGTGTGTGTGTATAATAAAAGTAGAAGAAAAATTTTCTAGGAGAACAAAGGGAGCAAAGGGAATAGGACTGGGAAAAATATGCTCAACATACATAAATATGTGTATGGAAACTAAAAAAAAAAAAAAAAGAGAATTGGCTGCATCCCCTAAAAGTGGACCTAAGTTCCTGGATCCTAAACAGAAGGCAGGGGGAAGAAGAAATCTAGATGCACACCAGCGTTGATCTCTCTCTGCTTTCTGATTGTGGCTGTGATATGACCATCTGTCTCACATTCCTAACCACCATGCCTCCCACCATGGACCATCAAACCCTGAGCCAAATTAAACCCCTCTTCCCTAAAGTTGTCTCTTCTCAGGTATTTGGCCACAGCAAGGGAGAAGTAACCAAGATGGCTGCCTGTGCCATAGACTGTCACAGGAGTGACGAGAGCACTGGCTGAATTAGATCCTTACCTTCCCTCACTCTATGTGGCACACGGTCTAGTCCCATGAAGCAGAACTTGAGAACTTACATTGAAGCACACCTGTGCAATGAGGTGCCTGGGCAGACCCTACACATGCCATATTTTATTCTGAAAGGGGTTTAAGTAAGCTCAGTGTCCAGAACCAACAAGTGCAAGGCCATTCAGGCCCTATTCAGTCTGAGAGCTGGGAAGAGCCTATCTGTGCAGCAGTCCTAATGTCATGCAGGTATAAAGATCCTTCACTGTAAAACCCACACTAAGCCACACTTCAAAAAACTACGCAGACAGTGGGATACAGTCAGTGTTAAAATGAAATGAACTATCAAGGGCTGGGGATGTAGGGTATGAAGCCCTACATTCAAACCCTAGCTTTATAAAAAGAGCTCTCAAGCCAGGAAAGACATGAAGGTAGCTTGAATTCATACTGCTTAATGAATGAAACCAATCTGAAAAGGCTACATGCCATGTGGTTCTAGCTACGTAACATTCTGGGAAAACTATGGAGACAGTAAGAAAATTGGTGTTTGACAGGAGTTATCTGGGAAAGTTGGATGAATAGGCAGAACACAGAGTTTTTAGGACAGTGAGACTATTCTACACGATGCTATAATGGTGGATAATTGTCGTTTATGCTTGTGCAAACCCTTAGAATGTACAGCAAGAGCGAACCCCAATGTAAACTATGGATGTTGGGTGATAAGTCAATGAGGTAAACATGGTAGTTTGCATCCTCAGCATTCAGGAAACTGGGACAGGTTCAAAGCCAGTCTGGACTACAGAGTGGGACTCTAGGAGAAAGAGGAGCAGAAGGGGTTAACAGAGGTTATAGGTTCATCAGTTATAACAAATGTAATGCTTTTGGGTGTTGAATGTGGAGGAGGCTATGCATGTGTGTGCCAGTGGGGTAGGTACGGAACCTATGTTCCCTGCTATGAACCTAATGCTTCTCCTATCCCTCCCCACGATACTTCATTAGGAGAGAGATTAGCATTAGGGAGGGGGCAGAGGAGATAGGAAAGTTGACAAAGTTGTTTCTTGACTCGAATCAAAGGCATAATCCTTTAATTTATGACAGTTTGCTGAATTTGGGGTGTGTGCACTATTTGTCTGTAACAGATAAAGAAAGTTACTTTAAGAACTTAACAAAACAAAGAACTAAAGCAAATTACTGGTCCTGCTCATGTGGAGTCTGGGATTGCCTTAACTAGGGCAATGAAACTCAGTCAAGTCCTTACATCCATCTAGCTTCCTTGATCATGGGAGATAAATTGAATTTTTTTAAAATAAACCTCACTAAGAGGGCCATAGAGCCTCATTCAGTAAGTGCACGGAAGTTTTCCTGGTTGGCTCACAATCCACAGAACACTTCTGGCTGTAGGTTCCACTAACCTCACCACCTTGTTCTTGATTATTTGTCTGTTCAGGTCAGGGATGATCTGATCTAAACAGACACAAAATACCTCTTACTACTAGTACATACGTGTAAACTAGTGGGGATGATTTACCTCTGAAATTTATGAAGGTCAAGCTATCATGGCAATGTCAAACTTAATTCTAACTACTAACTGTATCTGGAAGGTAAGTACGGCACATGCCGAATGAATTAATCTGGTCATACCTATGTTACATGCCATCAAATGCCTCGTTTTTTAAGACAAATCATTTCCTACTTACGTTTCAGTAAGTTTCTTTAGCTGTAGCTAAAGAAAGAGTAACAAAGAGCCAAGACCTGTAGCCAAACCTAGTGGAAATATTTTCTTTCCCTCATAAATCTAGAATAGTTACAAAAATTGACTACTTGTAAAAACACTTGACAAGTTTTTAAAAACGTTTTTAGGGAGGCTCTGACTCTGCATTAATAATACTTTTTAGCTGTTCATTGATTAAGGAAAAGACTCTTCTTTTCTCAGTCAAAGTTCTCACTGTGGTCAGTTTTGCAATGAAACAGAAATCAGTTCTTAGCTTGGTAATATTAGCTGTTTTCACCTTTCCTTACTTCAAAATGCTTTTTTCATACCTTCCAAAGTGTGGGGACATAGCACACTGCAGAAAGACAGAGTGCCATACACTTTATGTCATAGGGTTTTAGTTTTTTTCCCACCATGGAGGCTACAGCGTCTGCAATGTATTCGCCTGAATTCAGGTCATTAAAGTCACGGGACAAGGAATCTCTCTGTTATTCTATGATAGCTTTTAGTTTCTTGACAAAGGCAGGATTTTTCTTTCAACTTCAATCTAGGTGGCTCTGGTCGGTTGTCTGGAGTATTTTGTTTTTCATCATGATGTGCCCAATGGGATTCTTCTTTCTCTTTCAAATGAACAGCGTCTTCTTGCTGTCATTTTAAAGTGTTTTAGAATTTCATACCATGAATTCTCATCACTTCTTGCCCAGTCCGATGCCCCCTCCTTTTCCCACATCTCCCTCCTGCTCTCCTGTTCTTTTGCATGTGCGGCCCACTGAGTTTCATCTAGGTTGTCTCTATCTGGGCACTGACTAGAGTGTGGAGGACATATCAGCGGGTAGACCATTGGGAGAGTACAGCCCCCTCACCCTGCAATCTGGATTAACCCTCGATCATTTTCAGGGAGGCGTGGTGCCTCTTGAGATCTTGCTCCTTCCACGTGAAATATCAATAGGCAAAATCTCACGCGGAGTTTTGTGGAAGGAGTCACATGCAGGGAGTTCATGGGCGCAGCCACCTGTCATGTCCAGAAAAGATGGTCTAGCAGCACCCCCCCCCCACTCAGGTTCCCACCATCTCTTTTCCACGTGTTCTCTGAGCTTTGGGATGGGGGTGACTTAGATGTCCTGTTTAGGGATGAGTAGTCCATGGTGGCCTATTCTCTGGACTTGAGTCCAGTGGATTAAGGACCTTCCATCGCAAGAGGAAACTTCTAGATCTAGTGTTGAGAGCTTCTCTACTCTATGGATGCAATGATAAATGTTTAGATGGTTGTTTGGTATCATGTCCTTACAGGTAGTTTGCTCTTCCTTGGGCCTAGGGTCTCTCCTTGTACAGGTTTTTGGTCTGGTTTACATCAAATTATCTGCTAACAGTGGGCCTTTTTTCCAGTCAGAGAGCCATATTGCACCAGTGGTTACCTCTTACCAGGGCGATGGTGCTTGTAGCTAGCTGGATTCACAGCTGGGTGAGGTCGTAGCTGGTACCTCCCCCAGCAGCTTGCGTCCTACCATCTGGTACTGTGAGAGTTGGGCTGCAGGGAGCAGGTTTTCGGCGCAGACTCGTCTTCTCCGTGTCCTGTGGTCAGTAGATGTGGTGTCTTTAGCAGGAGGGTCTTGCTGTTCAGGTGCAATCAAGAGCAATGAAAAAGCCTATGCTGCTTTGGGGGTCTTTGAGACCTGTCTGGCCACAATAGCTAATTCAGAGGTGTTATATACCTGTCACGTCTAGCGGTTTATGGCTTCTGCGAGAAGTATCTCATGGAAGATTCTGGTATTCCTTTCTTTCTTATCTCTATATATCTCTCAGTGGTGTTATATCTATTCTCAGCTTTTTAAATTTAATTTTTATATAAACTCATCATATAAAAGGTTTCTGTTTAACTCTATGTATCTTTATTTTTACTAATTCCTCCTCTATCCCTTCATGTACCCCCCATCTCCCTCCTTCTTAATCCTTTCCCTCACTTTATTCTCATTTTGATCTTCATTTACCTTCTGTTCTTCAATCTCCCCTCCTTTAAGGCCCTCTCCCCCTGCCTCTTTATGATTCCTTTCTAGTTTTCTAGCTGTTGAATGTATTCCTTGTTAAGTACTCAAATATTAAACACTCTAGCATCAAAATATAAGACAGGTACTGGAGAGATGGCTCAGAAGTTAAGTCTCTGCCTCACAAGTAGAAGGTCCTTAGTGGAAATGGCAGTGGTCTGCTCTTCTGACCCTGGGAAACTCCAGAGCATAACAAAGAGGAGGTGGAAGCAATCCATGGTGATTCCTAAAGTCACTCTTGGTCCTCCACAGAGACACACAGTGCCCTCTGATACACACACACACACACACACATACACAAAGATTAACAAAGAAAACATATGTAAGACAGAACATGTAGTATATAGTTTTCTGTACTTGGGATACCCCACTTAATTCCATTCATTTGCCAGCAAACTTCTTAATTTCACTTTTCTTGATAGCTGAGCAGTATTCCACTGCATATATATGTACATTTTCATTAGGTATTCATCAGTTGTTGGACATCTAAGTTGATTCCATTGCTATTGTAAATTGAGCTGCTGTGACTATAACTGAGCATGTGTCTTTGTGGTAGGATATGGAGTCTTCTGGGAATAACTCCAGAAATTACAGAGTTGGGTAATTCAATTTTTAGCTCTTGAGGAACCTCAACAGTGTTCTCCAGAGTGGCTGCACCATTGTATACTCCCCCCAAGAGTGAATGAGGGTTCTCCTTTCTCCACATCCTCAACAGCACTTGTTATTTTTGTTCTGATTTTAGCCATTCCTACTAGGGTAAGATGAAACCTCCAAGTACCTTAATTTTTCATTTTCCTGAAAGCCCAGGATGTTGGCCATAGTTTTAAATATTTCTTAGATTTCTTTTTTAGTTAAAAGTCTTCGTTTAGCTCCAGTATCTATTTTTTAATTGGGTTGCTTACTTTCTTAATTTTTTTAGTTCTTTGTATGCTCTTGACACTAATCCTCTGTCAAATATATACCTGCAAAGATTTTCTCCCATGTGTGGGTTGCCATTAATAGCTTTGATTAGCAGTTTCTTTTGCAGAGCAGAAGCCTTTTAACTCCATGTAACCCCACTTGTTGATTGTTGGTCTTGTTTCCTGTATGATTGGGAAACTAGTCAGAAAGCCCTTTTACCTAGGCCTATAAGTTCAAATGTGTTCCCTGTTCTTGGTCTCAGATTTAACATTGAACTCTTTGATATACTTGGAATTGCTTTTTGTACAAGATGAAAAGATAAGGGTCAAGTTTCTTTTTTTTTTTTACATGTAGATATCCAAATTTTCCAGCACTTTTTTTAAAGATTTTTTTTTTCTCCAGTGTGTATTCTTTTGCATCTTTGTCAAAAATTTGCTGCAGGTGTGGTCTTATATCTGTGTCCTCAATTCCATTCCATTGATCAATGTCTATTTTTGTGCTAGTACCATGTTGTTTTTATTACTGTGTCTCTGTAGTGTAGCTTAAAGTCAGGTATGGTTATACCTTCAGTAGTGTTTTTAGTGCTGAGGATTGCTGTGGATATCTGGGGTCTTCTGTGTTTCCATTTGAATTTTGAGATTTAAAAAAAATTTTTGAAGAATCTCATTGGAATTTTTATGGGGATTGCATTTGATAGGACTGACATTTTCACGATATCCATTCTGACAATCAATGAGTCTGGGATGAAACCATTTTGATCATGGCGAACAATCTTTTTGATGTGTTTTTGCATTTTGGCTGCAAGTTTTTTGTTGAGGACTTTTGTATCTGTGTTCATCATGAGATTGGTCTATAGTTCTGTTTTTTTTTAAATTCTTATTTAGTTTTTGGATCTGAGTAATATTGGCTTCATAGAATGAATTAAGTTCCTTCCCTTCATATCTTGCATAATAATTTGAGGAATATTGGGGTTAGTTCTTTTTTGAACGTGTGCGCTGAATCCACCAGGTCCTGGGCTTTTATTGTTGGGAAATCTGCAATTGCTGTTTCAGTTTCATTGCTTGGTAAGGGTTTGTTTAAGTTGTTCATATTGCATTGTTTTAGCTTTGATAAGTCACATGTGTTTAGAAGAAATTCATCTACTTCTTGTAGATTATTCAGTTTAGTTAAGCAGAATTGTTTTTTTAAAAATATATATGTGAATGGCACATGTGTGTATGTGTATGCAGGTATCTGTACACTAACACGCTTGAGTGTGTGTGCCTGTGGAGACCCAAGGGTTGATATCTGGAATTATCCTCACGGTGTGGCTAGACTCCACGAAGGGCAGGAACTGGGAGTACAAATAGAAGAGGAGGAGGAAGAGGAGATAGCCCTTGTTTTTCACCTGTGTTGGCACAGTGTGGCTGGGCTGCATGAGGGGCAGGGCCTGGAGTTGCTAACAAGGAGGAGGAGGTGACCTGGGCTCTGGGTGGGGCCCTCTCACCCAGGTTGAGGGCAGGGCGTGGGGTGTGTGTGTGGGATGGCGTGGGGGAGTGGAGGGAAGCTCCGGAGAGAAGGAGCAGGAGGAGAGTGGGTGTGCCCATTTTGCCTTCTTTCTCGCTTTTTTTTTTCCTTTTCATGCGCCTTTCCTTTTTTAAGTTAGTTCTTCCTCTGTCTTTACTTCTTTTTTTCTTGTGTTCCCTGTCTCCTTTTTCCCATTTTCTTCTTTTTGTCTTCAGGGACTTCGCTGTCTTTCTTCACTGTCTTGAGATGTCTGGTTTCTCTTGGTTGCTCACTGGCTGCCTTTCATCAGCAGTCTTTTTCCTTCTCTAGTAAAGAGTCTTTTTTATGCTCAGCTAGCGTCGTGTAACCTTAGCACTAACCCCAACCCGAGGGTCTCCCTCTTTCCCCACACCTATCTTGCAAGCATGGATCCACATTCCCTTGGCACCACAGCACAGAAAAACAGAATTCACATGAAACTGCGGAGAACGCTGTAAGTACTATTTATAAAATATATGACAAAAGTGGAAAATAAATTCATTTAGAAACTCCTTATTACAAGTATGCTGAACGGTATTAAAATTTTGACAGACAACTCTATGACAAAACTTGTAATCTCATCTTAACCATATATGATGCTCTGGTTGTGAAAGCATTTTATGTATCCATCAGGTAAAGAAACAGGCTGCTGCATAGTAATTAGAAAGTGACCATTTCTGGACTGGAGAAGTGGCTCAGTAGTTAAGCTTGTGACTAGCAAACAGAAAGATCTGAGTTCTGATCCCAGATCCCATTTAAAAAGGCTGGGCAGAAATGGCTATGGCCTGCACTTCCTGTCTGGAAGAAGGGCAGAGCCTGAGAAATCCTAGAGCATAAGGCTAAAGAAGGTAGAGCAATCCAGGATGATTCCCAAAGTCACTCTTGGGCCTCTGCAGGCACACACAATGCCCTTTTGTACACACACACACACACACACACACACACACACACACACACACACACAAATAGCCATTTCATTTTCAATTGACTATTTAAGTTGGACTTGAAATATTTCATTAAGAGAAAGAGTCTTCATAAGCAGTTTTTAAATTTTTTAAGATGACTGGTGGTTTAGAAAATAGCATTATTTAATGTACTTCATTAAAATAATATTGTAACCAAGGTCATTGTAACAGGTGACATTCAGAGTTGTTTATGAAAATTTCAAGTGGAAAGCTTTCTAGAAAGAAAAACCGAATGCTCTTAGTTTTGGAGATGAAAGCAATTTCAAAGATATTAGCCCCGCAGCATAAATATATTGTACTGTTGTTCCTGCTCTTCCCATTTAGAGAATACAATCATGCTAGAAAATAACAAAACTTTGACCAGTTTAATACCAATAAATTACCAAAATTGTTAATCAATCGAATTGTGCTAACTTTTCAAACCTACAAAATAGAATAGTAACATCTTGCTGGCAGTCACAAATAAAATGAGTAACATGAACTCTGCTTCTTAAGGTAAACCAATAGCTACAGGTTTGTAATCATGAATGGAAACTTCATATACACAGTAACATTTTCACAGAGAGGAAAAACATAAGGAAAATAACTAAGATTCTATTGTTTGATAAATAGGAATCATGTCAGGACATTTTACCTACAACAAAGTTTTGCTTTGATATATACTTCCTGGTTCCTCACTTGCAAATCACTTTTTTTTAGTTTCTTTCTTTAGTTTGTTTAACCACTGTTCTCATGGTTCTAATCGAATGGCTTCATGGTCTCCAAATTCTGCCTAGGATGGCTTTTCATATTATCCCAAGTAGATGGTCACCACAGGAAAAGAAAGCAGCCTAGAAACTGAGGAGTGTATTTTCAAATATCATATTCAGTGCTAACTAGGAGTGTTTTATAGGCCCTGGAGAGAACCAAAGCTGAGTTAAATTTCAGTATTTTTTCAAAAGAAATAAAAGGTATTCTTCCCAATACTTTAAAAAATATTCTTTGCTTATCTATGGAATACTTTTGAATAAACCTTTTTTTACTGTTCTCCTCTCCTGCCTCTCATCATCTGTGTTCTCAGAGCTGTTTGGATCCTGGATCTCTGTGGAGAGGGAAGGGGAAGGAAACACATGCCTATGATTTGTTGCTGATAGTGAGGGAGCAGGGTCTCGGAATTTTTTTAAATAAACAAATTTATTGATTCTAATCAGTGACTGTTAAATATAAGGAAATCAGGGTCAGAAATAGGTAACTGAGTACACTTCACTATCATGTGTAAAGAAACCCTTAAAACGTGTACAAGATGGAACCTGTCAGCACCTCACGCGTGGTGGTGGAGGGGCCCAAGAGCCCTTTTCCTTTTCCTGAGGCAGTTATGTTTGCTTGGGGAGGGAATGTCATTTTCTTCAGTGGTGTAGCCAGTGATAAGTTATCTTAGCTTCAGTAGATAAGCTTCCACCCACACTTGGGCATGGAACACTAAACTTAGTAGATCACACACAGAAGACATTGAAGTAGTGGGGTGGGGGGGCTGTAGGAAAGAGACTTCAGCAGGTGAGGGGGGAGGATGAAAGAGTGGTTTGGGGGAGTAAAAATGAATGAAATTCATCAAATGTATGAAACTGCAAGGAATTAAATGCTCCTGTGATTTCTTGCCATGATGGACGATCCAGTTATAAGCTGGAACAAATCACTTCTCCTGCGTGCGTGTGTGCGTGCGTGCGTGCGTGCGTGCGTGTATTTCTTTGACAGTTTCATACAATACATTTTTGGTCATTTTCTCCCATACTCCCATTCCTGGTACCCTCTCCACTTACTGAGAATCTTCCTGCCAAATCTCCCTCCAACTTTCCTGTCCGTTCTTGTGTGCATGGCCCATCGGGACCAGTAAGGACTGTCTTAGCATGTGTCTGGAACCTGCTGCAGCACAAGTCATGGAGGCGGGTGGGCCCCTTGCTCCAGCCAGCACCGACCATTTGTATTCACCGAGAGGAGTGGGGCTGTGTGAGTTGTCTCTCACCCAGGAGGTAAATGGTGACGGACTCAATCTTGTATTGGCCTTGGACAAGCAAGCACACCTGCAATGAGTTCATGGATGTAGTGTGGATGACATTGCTTGGTGGTGTTTCTCTCTCAATCTGATTTTCTCATTCTTTCCATCCTCTCTTCCACAAGTCTTAGGGTGGGGGATGGGAGAGATTCAGATTGTCCCATTTATGGCCAAGTGTGTCACAGTCACTTACTCTCTGCACTTTGACCAGTTGTGACTGTATTACACCCCCAAACCCCATGGGGGTGGATCTTGATTGAAAGTTAAGAGCTGCGTCATCTATGGACTTTAAACGTTTAAAGGTATTTTGTTACCCTGCCTACTTAGCAAACCTATGTAGTGGTTCTCCTTTAGGGTCCGGGACCTTCCCCTCCATGGGCTCTCAGCCAGGTTTACAGGCATGAATGATTTCCTCTTGAGCGGGCCCTTGAATCTAATCAGAAAGTGGCTGGTACCCTTACGACATCCATGCCATTACTTCACTGTTAGGCACACCTTGTCCATCTGGTCCTTACAACTCACGGATTCATAGCCCGGCAAGGCTGCCTGTGGCTTCTCTGCACCAGTCGCCTTCATGTTACTTTCTGGCACTGAGGGAGCTAGCTAGCAGGGATGCTGCCTTCAGGTGGCCTTCGGGTTAAGTTCTTCTTGTCCTGTGACTGACGTATACAGGGTCTTCTGTGGTAGGGTCTTGCTATCAGGTTCTGGTAGGCAACCAAGAACAATGACAATAGCCTATATTGTTTTAGAGGGTCCCCTGTCTTCTGGAATGGAATCTCAAGTCAGTTTCCTACTCTGCTTCTTACTGTGTACCCTTATGAAGGGTCCTTTGGTTCTAAGTCTTGTTTTTTTTCTAAGTTGTTTTTGAATAAGATGACAAAATAGGTTTCTATACATCTTTATTGTACATCCTTAGTGTTAACTATCCCTTCCCCATCTTTCCTCTATTCCCACATTCTCACCTTTACTTTTTAATTTTTGAAAATATATTATCAATATTAAAGCAGTCTGCAACTTTTTATAATTTTAACTGTAAAAAATGCAGAATTTTTTTATTGAGATTAGTTGAGAGGAATTGTAAATGAGTAACTGATCATAATGGAGTCAAGCCCTTAGGGCACAGATCTATGGTCTATACAGATTGCCCCAACATTAAATGCAGGGCTCATAATTTTAGTCTTTGATTTACTTCTTTTGGCTAACACTTGTGTTTAAAGCACTAGGTACCAATATCTGAAGGTTCAAGTAGAAAGTTACTCATCTACAATTCCTCTCTTAACTAATAAATAGAACATTTATTTGATGTGTAAGACACCTATTTTTAAATAAGCATAATTTTATTAGCCTATATTAAACATAAACAAGGTGATAGTGTGTAGCAATAAATCATGTTGTTGAAGATCGTAATGCGTCTTTTGCTTACTCTTTGGATCCTGAGTATGAAGAACTGAGGAACCAAATCAAAAGTATATAACAAGGGACTGGTGAGTTGGCTTCGCTGGTAAAGGTGCCTGTGCACAAAACTGGTGACTTGAAGTCTGATCTCTGGAGCCTACGTGGTGGAAGGAGAAAACCATTGACTTCTAGAAGTCATCCTTTGGCCTCCGCACAGTTCATGCATTTTGGCATGTGGCAAGACCCACTTCTCGTCTTTCTCTCCTCTCTCCGTAAGTCTTTTCTTCTCTATCAAAATTTAAAAAGCATACAACAGAAATCAAGCAAAGACAAAGTGGGTTGTGAGTGTAGTTCAGTATAGATCACCTACCTGGCTTGCCCAAGGTTTGAAGTTGATCCTCAAGCACAAGGAGGTAGGTGGGGTAAAGTGTTTTCATTGATTCCCATACTTATAGATTATACAACTCTGTTACTTTTAAATGCTGAGTTGTAGGACAATAAATGAAGAGCCATAAAAAATTTCCAAACATTTCAAATGTAGGTATAATGTATATATTATCATGGACATGTGTACATGTTAGACATACATATGTGTGGAGGTAAGTGTGCTAACAGGAGGCCTGGGGAGATGCCTCTGTGGGTGAACTGTTTGCTGCACAAGCACAAGCACCTGCTCAGCATCCACGTGAAACTCAGGTGTGGCGCAGCATAACTATAACCCAGGACACTGGTTATAGGCAGCTCTAGGGTCTCACTGTCCAGGCAGCCTTGCCTAAACAGTCAGTTTCGGGATCAGTGAGAGACCTGCTCTCAAAAAATTAGATGAATGCAAAGAGGGAAGAGTCCTTACATTACCTTTGTCCTCCACTGGCACATTCATGAGTGAGCGTGCACACACACACACACACACACACACACACACACACACTGCAAATATAATGACAAAAAGTAATTGTTTTTATTCTGGGGAGGAAGAATGTTGTTTTCGTTTCCTTTGTAAGGATGACACACAGTTTACATTTAGAATATATTATTTGGGGCATTACATATACATGTTTGAGTACCTGAGTAAAAATCTGTGAAAGCAAATGTAGGACATTTAATCCAAAAGAAAAGAATCCTTGTTAGCAATTAATTGAATGTGTTATCAAATGAAATCACTGTAGTTTTATGTAGCTTTTCCTGTGTCGCTAGTGAAGTGTTTACATTTCTTTTGCTGTATGCCTAAAATATATTTTAAATCTCAGATAACAGTTTTTCTTCACAAGAATCTTAGCTTTCCCATTTGTGCAGGTATTTCTACATCCATGTATATAGGCTTTGGCAAAAAAAATTATATTTCCACAGGTGAAACAAATGTTTTAATTTCTTGGACAAGCAGAATTCTTACATCAGAATACATTCCTGTATGGATTGCTTATAACTAAATCATAGCACATTACTTATGTTATAAGTACTTTACAATTAGCACCTTCATGAATGAATACATACTCACTAATAAATGCATAACTCTTATGCTTTGTTGAAGGCACTTTTTTTTTTTTGCTATGAGACTAATACACACATATACACACACCAAAGGGTAAAAAGACTAGCTTCAAACTAGAATATAACTTCCAGTATTCCCTAATATTTTCTGGCTAGGTGAGATGGATCAGCAGGTCAAAGTGCTGGCTGGAAAACCTGGCGACCTGAACTCCATTTTTGCAGCCTAGCCAGTGGCAGGGGACTTCTCAGAGCTGTCCTCTGCCTTCTGCATCCGTACCTTTTTCTCTCTCCTCCCTCTTCCTCTTCTCTCTCTTCCCATCCCTCAAATAAATAAAATATTTAAAAAATAAATAAAAACCAAAATTTCAACTTAATTTGCAAATCAGTTGTTTGAAACTTAGGTTGGTCTGCTGGGTAGTGTGACATCTGTTCTTTTCCCAGGGAGTCTGCAGAGATCTACTAACCCTATAATGTAAATCAGTTTTAGTACCATTGTTTTTTAGTAGTAGGACAAGAGACCACTGTGGAGTGGTCAGGCCAGCAGGCAGGGATGAAAAGGAGGAGGCCTGTGAGCTGCAGTGTCGAGCCACTGAGGATGTGGGCGGCCCTTGCTGACAGAGCATCTGCAAGTCAAGGTGCTGCTGTCTGCCCTCAGCTGTGGGTCTAATGACCTCAGTTTTTGGTTTACAAGTGGAAATTTGGAAAAGTAGTAAAATAACACCTCAGGTTATTATAATAGGTTGTAGCCTATGACACAAAAATACAATGGAAAAGAACTAGTGGGCAAACTGCCGCGGACCCTAAACATTGTATGAGATTTTTGAGCAAGAAAAACTCAAAGGAAATTTTTAGTAAAAATTTCATCTATATATTTACCACCCTCTGTTGGATTGAAAAACTTGATGAAGCAGGCTGTCGAGAAAAGTCTAATTTAAACCTATCAGTAATTTCTCTCTCTCTCTCCCTTTCTCCCTCTCTCTCTCTCTCTCTCTCTCTCTCTCATTGTGAGGCATGAACTTCATGCTTTACAGACATACTGGTCAGAGCCAGTGTTCTTGACCTTGGAATGTTGCAGTGCTTGAATGTTATTCTGTAATTGTTTCCTTGTTCCACGGAACAGCTTGTTTCTCTCAGTTTTGGCAGCATATGAGAGCCAATGTGGAGCATTGAGGATAAAGGCAAAGCTTGCATTCTATTATGTTAGCAAACATAAAAATAATTCCAGAAAAAATAAGAGAGACCAGGTTTTGAAAGTTAAGACTGACCACTCAACTTCTGTGAACTCCAAAGACTGTAACTCATTCTCAGCCCAGAAACTTGACAGGCTGTCTTAGCCCACATGCTTCATCTGGGCAAAAGCTCCATCTATGCCAGAACATATACAACAGGCGAGCCCCCGACACAAAAATATTGAGTTGAATCTTTTAAAAACAGCAATACGCTTAAAAGTTATAATGTACTCATATATTTATGTTATATAATAATATATAACTTAAGGCTGTTTTTCTTAACTTGTTTTTCAAATATACCTGAAAAAAATGAAGCAAATATATGCTTAGAAAAGAATTTAAGCATATTTAAAAGTAGAAATAGCTAAATATTATCAAAGATTGAAAAATATGTGTATATGGAAGTGTAAAACTCCCAAAACATACAGTAGAAAATATGTATCTCTATAGCATAGAAAAAGATTGGTCAATTCTCTCCATTTTTTCCTGAGTGAAGAGTAAGTAAGCTTTAGCTTTAAATTTATAAGTTAGAAAAATGAATCTATTTACTTATCTACTGAAAGTTTTATTGTTACGCCTACGTTGTTAAGTCAGTCGGTTTCCCAGAAACTTCAATGGAATCAGTAGTCATTGATCTAACTCCAGCTCCCAGACTGGAACGTCGCAACGATAGCTCTAAAGAAGAAATCTGACGTAATTCTTTGCGGCACAATCTGACAGGCTTGCCATCATGCAGCTGTCCCACATTTCTCATGGGCTGACTCTGGGGTGATGGCTGAAGGTGCGACAGTAAAAACGGCTTTTCCTCTCTGTCATGCACATTGCTGAACGACTGTCCACTGGGAGGTGCTGCAGAGCTGGAAGCTGGACGTGAGCTGGGGTCATCCTCCCAAAACTTCCCAGGCTCCGGTTGGGTTCTTCTGCTGCTTGCAGAATCATCTGCTTCTCTTTCTCTTCCACTGAGTTTTGCACTCTGAGTTCTAGATGCCCATTTCAGCTCTTCAGACAGCATACCTGCCTCTTCCCAGCTCAGGACTCCATCGCCAGCCTCTTGATCTAAAAAGAAGCCCACAGGCAAAAACTGAGAGAGTATTTCTTCAAAGCCAAGTATTTTGATCAGAATATCCTGCCATAACCACATTATTATCACTCAGCATGCATGGTGCTCCTCGGTATTTTGTCTAATGATTTTTTTTTCAGACAAACAGATACGTGACTGTGAATCATTCCTGATTCCTTTGCGGACATCTTGCAATGTGAATAGCTAAGTGATCTGGTTCTCCAGAACCCCAGAAGTGCTTTGAGTCTCCCTGATGCCTTTGGATATGTCTCCTCTGCATGGCTTCTTACCTGTGAATTCTAAATCCAGGTTCAGTAAAGCCAGCTCTGGAGAACACTGGCTCTGCCCCGTGTCCCCAGGCACCCTTTAGGGACTTGGTATCACATGGATGAAAATCTGGTCTTGGTTAGCCCACCCTATATGTTATTCAAATGTACTCTGGGGTATGTAGTACAACTTCTACCATCATGAGTCACCCACTGTGGTTCAACACTTGCAAATCATACACAAAGCCCTAGGTTCAATTCCCAGCATCACCGGAAGAAAAAATTGGAACATACAACTTCCACCATCAAAATGGAGACTAAAGCATACCCCTCAGTGATGGAAACCCCCCTAGAAAGAGTGACTATAGTGAATTAAAAGCTAAAACTATGTAAGTCTTCAAGTCATAATGTTATGCTAGATCACAAAATCCAATTTTAACATTTGTTAACAAATGCTCAGTATACTTTTGCTTTTGTGAAGATTAAATTTGATAACAGACTGCACACTGGCAGCACTTATGCCAAACTTGGCCTATACATATGTTTTACTTAGCCTAATGTTAATATTTGACCCAAATTTTATGAATTAGGAAGTTTTATATAAAAATACAAATTTGACCTTTACTATTTTTAGAAAAATGGCAAGGGCTAACAATTTGTACAGCTATAGCAGATATGCACGTAGACAACTGTTACAGGCCCCACCTGCTCACTTTGGCTTTCGATTCCTGTGCACTCTAGTTTATAATTTTGGATTTAAAAATTTTAATAACAATAATAATAATCATCATTATTTTGCATCTCTCTCTCTCTCTCTCTCTCTCTCTCTCTGTGTATCAGTGGGCACTGTGTGACCCTGTGGAGGACCAAAGGCGACTTTAGGAATCATCCTGGATTGCTTCTACTTTCTTTTGCTTTGTTCTGAGATTTCTCAGGCTCTGCCCACTAGGGCCAGAAGTGCAGGCCTTTCTGGTTGGTAGTTTTTGTGGGACCTGGGATCTGAACTCAGGTTTTTCTGTTATGAAGGCAGAGTCTTAGCCTCTGAGCCATCTCTCCAGCCCCAATCTTGGGTTTGAAACAACTGACTTTGCAAAGTCCTGGGTTTGATCCCAAGGTGTTAAGGAAACAAAATGAAACAAAGCAAAGCACAAAACACAAGTAATCAGAACCGACTTTTTGATTTTGAAGTCTCTCAAAACCACAACAAAATGAAACAAACAAAACAAACAAACAACAAAACTGAATTAACAAATGACATGGCTCCTCACATGGAAGCACTGCAGATATAAAGCTGACATTAAATACTGGCTCCTAAAGTTTGTTGAACATTACAGACACTGGGAAGCTTTGAGAGTCCTGTTGCCCAGGTCACAGTATCTGAAGAGAGCCAGGCGTCTTAGTCTTAAAAATCCTACGTGAAGGCAGGAGATGCTCCCTGCTAAGGCACGCCACGCCCACTGGCTTTCTTCATCACAGCAGCGTTTCCTCTTCCAGAATTTTAGAATTGAGGAAACAAACTAGGGAAAGATTAATTATCCCAAGCTCACAAAGAGTAAAAGAAGTTAGGATTTCAGGGCTGGGAATGTAACTCAGCCCTCATTGAGCATGTCTGTGGCCCTATGATTGATTCCTAATACCACAGAAAAGGGGGAAAAAAGTTAGGATTCCAACTCAGATCTTCTGA
The DNA here is from genome assembly GCA_023101885.1 of Typhlomys cinereus. Lineage (NCBI taxonomy): Eukaryota > Metazoa > Chordata > Mammalia > Rodentia > Platacanthomyidae > Typhlomys > Typhlomys cinereus. The sequence continues at coordinate 1,947,579 of JALPQD010000115.1, read as the reverse complement.
CTCTGCCATATTCATCTATAGTTTGACAATAAATTTAAGTTGCTGTAAGGATAGTTTTAAATACTGAAGTAGAGATTACACGTTCGTATAAGTGGATGGACTTTACCTCCTAAAATATGTTAAGAAATACATTTACTACAAAAGAGGCATGACCTCTAAGTTGCCAAAATATTTTACTCAAAAGATTAATTTTTCTGTTATTTGAAAATATTCAAAATATACAAATCTAAAAAGTATAAAAATATACAATAAAAGGAATACTACCCAAACTCAATACATTAAAAGTAGGTACCTATTGTCCCAGCTACTCTGGAGGCTGATGCAGGAGGATCGTTTTAGCTCATGAGTTCAAGGCCAATTTTTAGGTAACATGCTGAGACCCTGTATTGAAATAAATAATAAATCAGTCAATCATCCATCCATCCATCCCAGTGAATGAACTATAAAGACAGTTTCATATAACTAGGATACTGGTTATTAAGTGTGTAAGCCATTTTAGGGATGTGTGTGTGCACTTACATGTGTGTGCCTATGAAGCTCAAGGGTGATATCAAGAATCATCCTGGATTATTCTACCTTCTTTTTGGTTTGCTCTGGGGTTTCCCAGGCTCTGCCTTTCAGGACTGGGCCTATAGGCCTCCACCATATCTACCCAGAATTTTTACTTGGGATCCGGGGATCCAAACTCAGTCAGGTTCTTTTGCTTGTGAGGCAAAGACATAAGCCATTTTAGGAAACTTAAAATTTGACATATTTGAACTACTACCTTTACAATTAAGATAAAATGTATTTAATGCCATTGTATTAAACCAGCAATTTCAGAGAAGATGTAATCCTCTATCCCTAATATGATTACCACCACTGTATGTTTTAAAAACATGGCGATATATTAAAATATTATAAAAGAATTATGTTAAAATGTAGGTGTGCATGTGGGGATATTTCTGTTTTCCTTTATTTTCACAATTTACTATAATGACTATATATCACTTCTTATAGCTCAAAAAAGTATTTAAAATGTTTCTACACAAAAAAACCCCAAAATTCATTGAACTATCTTGAACATTATCAGAACGAGATATTTTGGGAAAGTTGGTCAGACAGTTGTTACCCTCATCTTATACCTCTCCACTCGTGATTATTTAGTTTGGTTTTTGTGCTCATTTCTTTGAAGAGCAAGAAGGGGGTCCAGGTGTCCTAAGTATATAAGATCATATATGCTGTCATTTAAAAGAAAGTGTAGTAGACTCAGCATCATGTAACAGTATCATCGAGGACTGTTTATAAACTAGACGTCTACTTTCAAGTATCTCAAATCTGAAAGGATTGCTTATTTTAGTGCCGAGGACTAAATCGAGATCTTCACCCAGGACACATGCACAATCATTCGCCTGAGCTACATACATTCCCAACCCCCAAACTGAGGTTTGAAAAAGTTAAAGTGGTGTCATATTAATTGTTCTTTATTACTTAACACCTCTGTATACTTTAAAATTTTTTGCAAGTACAGTTTCACATAAAAGTTTCAGCTGCACATTGTACTTAGTATTTTAAGCTAATGCATAAGTTATATCCATGAGCACTTCCACCACACTGAAAAATCAGCAGTTCACTCTCTCTGGTACGGTTTGCATGTCTGTATGTCCTAAGACAACTCTAGGCCACATTTTAATGACTATTCTAGTTATAACAGTTGGTCCCTCTAACCTTCAATTCTCTCAACAAAACAAAACCAAACAAAACCAAACAGAACAAAACCAAACAAAACAGGACACTTGGCCTATCCTGAATATGAGGGTCAAATGAACTGTTTGAAAATAGCTGCATATACAGAGTTGATAAACATTCCAAATAAAAACGTAATAGAACTGCTTTCTAAAATTAACTATGCCAATCATGCTTCTATTATATACTCAGCATGCATCTTCCCAATGCACACACATACATATTTTTTTTTATTTCAGCTCATACAAACTTAATAGGTACACCAGTTCCCTCCCTCCCTCCTCCTCCCCCCGTACCCCCTGCTCCCCCTTCCCACCCCTCTCCCTCCCCATCCCCCAGTGCCTCCCACCCCAATTCCCAGAGAGTCCTTTCTTGTGCATGCCTGATTTTCCTCTGGGCCCTCCTCTCCGATGACGTACAAAGACCCAGTGGCATTTCCCTGAACCCTTTCCCGTGTTCCCCTTAGGTATAGGAACACTGCTGTGGCTGCCAATCCTTTGCCTCCAAGGATCTTGGTGCCTTTAGCAGATGCTAGACTTTGTGAGGTCAACAGTGTGTTGGACAATGCGCAGGGCATGCAAAGTCCAATTATGATTGCTTCAGCCCTAACTAGTATGGAGTATCTTACATATCATTGCTCCTCCCATCCTTTTGCTCTTACACTCTTACCGCCCCCTCTTCCGCAAATTTCCCTGAGCTTCAAGATGGGGAGAGATTAAGCTGGCCTAGTTCTAGGTGGTTGATATAGAGTCTCTGAAGTTCTGGATTGGCACACACATACATATTTTCATTGAATTTTTTATAATCTCATGTGCCTACTTACAAACAGTTGTATTCAACTTTTATTTATTTACTTAATACTGAATGTGTACGTGTATGTGTGTGTGTGTGTGTGTGTGTGTGTGTGCGTGCGTACATTATACAAATGTAGGCATTTGTATAATGGTGCACATGTAGCAGTTAGAAGACAACTTTTCACGAGTTGGTTCTCTCTTTGCACTGTGGGTTCCAGAGATTGAACTCTTTCAATACCTTTACCTTCTGAGTTATCTAACAGTTGTTTCTAAAGTTACAAATTAGGTATATTCCTAGAACTAGGCCAGCCTAATCTCTCCCCATCCTGAAGCTCAGGGAAATTTGCGGAAGAGGGGGCGGTAAGATTGTAAGAGCACAAGGATGGGAGGAGCAATGATATGCAAGATACTCCACACAAGTTAGGGCCAAAGCAATCATAATTGGACTTTGCATGCCCTGCGCAATGTCCAACACACTATTGACCCCACAAAGTCTAGCATTTGCTAAAGGCACCAAGATCCTTGGAGGCAAGGGATTGACAGCCACAGTAGTGTTCCTACGCTTAAGGGGAACACAGGAAAGGGTTCAGGGAAATGCCACTGGGTCTTTGTACGTCATCGGAGAGGAGGGCCCAGAGGAGAATCTGGCATGCACATTAAAGGATTCTCCGGGGATTTGGGGGGAGGCACTGGGGGATAGAGAAAGAGGGGTGAGGGGAGGGGGAGCAGGGGGGTCGGGGGGAGGAGGGAATCGGTGTACCTATTAAGTTATGAGCAGAAATAATAATAAAAAAATGTAAAAAAAATAAAAAAAAACAAATTAGGTGTATTATTAAAAGGTTGTAAAATCAATTTGTCATAAACTATTCTCAAATTATTAGAAGAATAATCTCCAAAAGAAGGTTAGATGGTATGGTGGGTAAAAGTAGCAGTGTTCAAGCCTGGCACCTGGCATCTGATTCCCAGAACCTCATGTTAGGAGAGAACTGACTGACATTCATGCCTGTTTCTCTCTCTCTGTTTCTCTTATCTTTGCTGTACTAATAGGATATTTTTAGAAAAAGCCTGTATATTTTAGTCATACTTCTACTTTTGGAGAACTTTTGTAGAGTATTTGTCATGTTTAATCACTGCAATAACGAAGGTACTAATTTTTTTGTCTTAGTAATGAATTTTATCTTATTTTTAATTTCCAGAAGTCCTGCTATGGAAGACCTGGTTTATCTTAGAAATATACATATTTTTTTAAAACTTTTACTTGAACTATTCTCCTTTGCATATCTTTTTTATGGTAATCAGAAAACTGACTTTCCTATAAAGTAGGAAAACAACAGCAATCTTAAACTACCAGTTTAAGGATGAAATGTGTTAGGGACAACAAAAGCCACTGGCATATAGCAGGTAATAAATGACAATTTCCTACAGTTTTGAGTGTTGTTTTAAGATTGAAGTCAAGTACATTTCTCAATTGTTAATAAGAATTACTGTTAGTAGTGGCAATCTATGATTAGTACTTGAAGTGAAATAAATGGCTCTGTAATCACTATTTTATATTCCAATTGATAATCAGGCAGAGATTTATGAATCCAGGCTGGGGATACTCAGTAGAACAGTGTTGAGGCCCAGCATTCCATTCCAGCATGGGTGGTGGGAAGCAAGAGAGAGAGACCAAGGCTTATTTTATGATCCACTGCTCAAGGCAGACTTAACCTTCACATCTATACCACAAGATATTATTTGGAACAACCTTTATTTGAAGTTGACATGTCTTACCATGAACAACATTTCAGTTGGGAAATATTACATTACAAATCAGGTATGATCTCACCAAATGCTAATTAAAGAGGATTAGTGTGATAACCGTCACTGAGAATCTTACATTCTGATAATGCTAGCTGCCACGGAACTGCTTCCCTTGTAGGTTCTTTAAGTTTCTTCTTAAGATCCCTGCTGGTTTTCTTATAGAAATAAAGATCTTTTTCCAACTGCTGGATTTTATCTTCATATGCTTTTAACGTTTCTACAATGCCTTCTCCATCTTGCTCTGCAAAACAGAAATATACATTTACATTTGGCTTCAAGTAAATGATGCAAAAAGTCAGAAGTATGTTAAATAGGATTGTTTTGCAGACACAATTGGATTCTTTCGCTGATTTTTTTTCCCCAAAGGACTGAGTCCTTAGTCACCTTTCCCTCCTTATTTACTACCAACCACCTCATTTTCTTTACTCATAAGCATGTTTTATAGTTGCTGCTAACAAAAGTTATCCAAGAACAACAGAATTGTGTATTTCTTACAAAAATTCACATGTTTGGAATTCTGTCCATCAGCTTGTTAATATATTGCTTGATGTTTACATTAGGAAGTGTGGATGTATAAAAGTCATAAGCCTAAGGTTATATACTTAGGAAATATTGAATCAAAAAATCCACAAAGAAAACTTGTTAAAAGTCTAGAAAGACTAAATCACAAAGAAAAACAGTATAGAAAGGAGGCAAATAACCAGCTTTAATTGATACTCCATGTAACCTAAAACTTCTAGCTTGTATTTATGAATTTGTATTACTGTTCTAGAACAATAAAATCCTATATTTTGACTTACCAAAAACACTTTCAGACCTGCTTCCTCTTATTGGCATATTTATAGAATGGCCTATTTGTTTTTAATTTTCTTTTGCTATAATCAGCTGTTTTGTATTTTAAGCATATCTATATAATTTAAATTAGCCTGCTAACATTTAAAAATTACTTAAAAGTAATAACATGGTCTTAATAGTAGTGTGCTTGACTAGCATGTACAAGGCTCTAGGGTTTAATCTTCAGCACTGAGAGAAGAAAGAAGCAAATGAAAACCCCCAATATAAATAATGTTTATATGAATCAACTTTATTTTCTATTTAGTTCAGATGAAATTAGGAAATTCACAAACTTATTAGTTACAACTTTGTTGTGAATATCCCGTAGAGCTGCAGAACTGACTTGGTTTGTTGCCATTGTTACTGTGGCTTGAGACAGGGCATCAAACTCAGACTAACTTTGAGCTCCCTCTGTAGTCAGGGATGGCTATCATTGTCTGCTTCCACCTCTTGAGCCAGGGAATCACAAGGCTCCATTACCGTCCCTGGAAATGAGAATACAGGGAGGGCTTCACTTGTGACAGGCAGCACCTTACCAAGTGACCTGTGTCTCCAGGTGTACAGAAATGATTCAAAGATTTCTCATTTCGCTATGGCCTGAGTTTATAATAAAATAATAATAATAATAATAATAATAATAATAATAATAATAATTCAAGTATCATTTTAGAGCCTTAACATAATTAAACTAAGGGTAAGCACAACTTTAAATGCAGTTAGATTGAAAGCGTGGGATCATGTCAGGAAATCCTGTCATTTAGGTAACGTAAGTGCTAATTACCATTTACAAATTGATTTACTGGCAAGTTGCTGTGATATACAAATTTAAAATTTTCCAATGTTGTGCCTCTTCGCGTTGCTTCTTTCAAATCCCTTTGACCGATTTCAGCTGTGGAATTCTGAGATTCAAGACTAAGCAGCCTGCAATGTCACAGCACCTGTTCGGGTCATAGCCGTATGCCCAGGTAAGGTGAGGCCTAACTGTTGTGAGAGTTCATTCTACACCAGAATTTACCATTGAACTACTACTGATCATTAATGTGCCCATCAATTTGGAACAATGATAGAGCATTAGTTCATGGAATTTTATAACCTGAAAATTATAGGAAATAAAACTAGAAATATGACAAAGCTTATCATTTTAATTTTGTGAGTGGAAAATAACTTAAAATATCGCAATATCTCTTGGGAGAGAGAACATTTTTCAACTCTATACCAAAAATCCAGAAGTTGTCTCTCATTTCCAATGTGTTGTTCCACAGCAACGACTAACAGGATTGTAGGATTTAAGTATGTGCAGAAGCAGATAGATGAGGCACTTCAAGTATGAATAGCTTTCCATCACTATTACCTCCTTAACAGGCGAAGGCCAAAAACTGCAGCTGTTGGATCACACCTTGAATGGTTACACACCTTGCTCTGCTTTCCTCAGTACCTTCCTGGTCACCCTTATATAACTCACAAAATGGGCAGTTACCTTTGAAATGATGCAACAGCAGCTGTATCTTTTGTTCATGTTCCTTTTGCTGGAGGGTCAGTCTCCGGTCATACTGCAATTTCAGATGCTCCAGTGCAGATTCCAGCTCATGAATCATATTCTCCTGTTCCAGAACTTTCATTTTAATCTCTTCATTCTGTAACTGTTGCTTCCTCTCAGCTTCTCGCAAATTAACCACCTATCAAAGACATCATTGGCCTTTTAAATTGTCTTACATAGCATAGCAATAGATTAGCCTAGTTTTTCTCAGATTACATAAAAATGAAGCTATTAATCTTTATAAAGCATAAGTGGTTTTACCTAGGCAGACATTTTATATCCTACTCATAATATAGCCTAACAGTCTTTTGATTTGTTGGGATTATGAATTGGTAATGTTCAATGTGATGTTGCTCTGAGAACCACCCCTTTAAAACTTCTTAGATGTGATGATCTCTGCAGTTTATTTTATATAATTCTTTTTCTTTTCTCTGAGACAGGGTCTCACTATATCCATGGCTGGTTTTAAACTTGATGTACCATTACACCTGGGTATAATCCCATAACCCTATATCTGTAGTCTATATGGATACTGAGAAAGATTTTTACTCTCGAAACATCTAGGTGATTCCTTATTTTAAACCAAAACAAATGTTTCAAGTGACAGAATTTTCTTTTAAAATCTAAATATAGAGGTTCAGTTTCAAGTCTTGCATTCAGGGTTGCTGATTTCTACTGTGCTGATAAGAAATAGAAACAATGCAGACATAATGTCTATGTCACTAAATTTGCTAGTAATCTTAAATGAACTTCTCATTAAAATATTTTTAAAAAATATTCTCAGGATTATAAAATGTACTGACTTGGGGCTAGGTGGAGGATACCTTAGGTTACCACAAAGGTTTCTCTATATCTAAACCTAGGACCCTACATGACTTTTCTGTCCTCTAGACACATAGCAATAAGATTCACTCTCAAAGTAACAGTAGTTTACTACTAACCGTGATTATATAAGAGGGAATTGTGCTTAACATTTTCATCTATATTTTATCTTTATTTTAGAATTAGAACTTTAAACGTTTCATTTTTAATTATTTTTGTTTATGTAATATGTGTATGGAATGCATGGGTGCACATGTGTGTATACAGGAATTCACTTGAGTGTGTGTACCCAAAAGTGTTATCAAGACTCATCCTTGATTGCTCTTCCACCTTATCATTATGAGCCGAGGCCTCTAATTTAAACAGAATGCACTATGAGGGCAATCTTGGCTAGTCAACTTGCTCTGTGGACTCCCAGGCTCTGCTTTCTAGGGCTAGAATTGTTGGTGGGCTGCCACATTCAACCAGTCATTTTTATGGGGGATCTGGGGATTCATTTGTTTGTGAGACAAAGGCTTTAACCACTGAGCCATCTCCACAGCCTCAGTATTTTACTTTATAATCAACTGTCTGATATTTCCATTGAGTCAATATATTTTATGGAAAAATAATGTTCATGATACGTATCTTAAGTGGAAAGGATGTTTGAGAATAAATGGACATGGTGCTCAATGATACAAAATATCTGTGGGTAGGTCAATTGTTATATTTTCATAAAATAAAATACTCTAATTTATTTAAATGTATTCAAGTTATAGTATTATAACTCACTGGACCTACATTATACCTCATACATTATGATGAGAAAAGTACAGGTTTACCCTATTCATGCAATGATAAAAAAGAAATGAAAATATATAGGACCCTTGATTTTTCATGAATGTTGCACAGCAACATTTAAATTCAGAATTAAAAAACCAGGGAAAATAATTGAAATCCCTTGCTTTTAAAACAGTTCCAAAAAAAAAAAAAACCCAATATTGAGAGCCATCACAAAATTAGGCTCACAAAACTCTCTGATGACAACATTCAGTACCATAAAGAAAAGTCATGCTTAAATTTATAGTTTTAAATCTGAGATCTTCTACTTTCTTTACTTTTTAAAAAAAACTTTTACTATCTTTAAAAATATAATATAAATAGGTGGAGTACCCTTCTATGTAGGAAGAATATTGTTCCTTGGAAACAAACCTTATTGAAATATTTGAAAAGAATAGCTCTAATCTCAACAAAATTCAGACAAACTAGTTTTCCCAAAACATTTGCTTCACTCTGAGAGAGATTTTGTAACGATGCTCTGAGAGAGTTCTGGCGACTCTGGATGCTTTCATTCTTGTATTCGATGGCAGCTTCCAAAGCCTCAATCCCTTCTTCAAGTTGGAAAAGAAGATGTTCCTCCTAGATATAATATAATAGAAATCATTCATTTTAAAGAAATAGTATAACATAAACTTTGTCATACAATTAAATCTTACTGTGTTATTTGAATTTGGGGGGCAATACCATTCTTAACTAAATTTTAAGAAAATAGTGTCAGTTTTGGCTAAGTTATATAAGACTCTATATAACATATAATCTGATTCTTCATGATACACCTTGTATAAGAAAACAAATGTAGTTATGTAATTTCTGCAATGTTCTAAGGTCACACAGCAAATGCTAACTATCTCATGCAAGGAATGCATCTGAACATAGTCTCAGTCCACAGAATTTGCAATACCGGGATCTTCCTCAAACATTTCTAAAATGCATTTGATATGTCAGTGCTGTACCTCCAAAGACCTAGGAAAATAATGTAGTGCTAGGAAAAAGGAGAAATACATTTAGAATAACTAAGAATAATCAGGGAAGTATCTCTGAGAAAAATAAAATGAAGCATAGGTAAGGTGGTTACTCTCAATTGTCAATTTGATGAGATCTAACATCATCTAACATCATCCTGGGGGATGGGCGTCTTGGCATGTCTGGAGAGATTATCTTGATAGTTGAGGTGAAAAGACCATGCACTGTGATGGTGCCACTGCCTGGACCAAGATCCTGGACTACATAAAATGGAGAAAGTGGCCTGAGCACAAACATCTGTAACTCTGTTTCCTGACTACAAATGCAATGTAACCAGTTGTCTCAAGCTCCCACTGCTGTATCTTCCATGCCATGGTTAATGGAAAAATAGCTATGATAAATTGGTTCTGAAGATGGGGTTGTTACTATAAGAAACCTGACCATGTGGCTTTGAGACTTGTGGAACTGTTTTGTGGCAGGAATGTAGATAGATTTTGGATAGAAATCTGGATAGAAAAGGCCCAGTGTGCTGGAAGTAGAGCTAAAGGACCATTCTCGTGGGATCACGGACAATAGTAATGCTGAGAGAAATATGGACAGTAGAGGCCCAGTCCATGAGGGTTTAGAAAGGGGAGTAAGGAAGTCTACCAGAAATTTGTACGGTATTTTGACCAAGAGTCTGGTTTCATTCTACTTGTGTCCTGAGAACCTGTGTTAAGTTGAATTGGAAGACAATGGGTTAAACTGTCTGGCAGAGAAAATTTCAAGACAGGAGAGTGTAGATAACAAAGCAACTGTAATTGATAAAGAGATCAGCAACTATTGAAGCAAAAACCTCCTCTGAGGTACTAGGACAATACAAAAGTTGTCCTGAAGAAAAAACTCCCTCCTCCCCTTACAGGATCCTCTTGAAGACCAAAATCCATTTAAAGCAAGAAAGGCAAGCTGAAAGGTTTTCCTGGCTTTGAAAACAAGTGCCTAGGAGAGTGTTTTCTCAAGGTTGACACACAGAAGCTGATATATATGTGGGCCAAGGTGGCCATGCTGCATCTTGAACCTGTGGTAAAACTTGGCAAGGAATGGGTCTGACCAGGAGAGGATGCATGTGCGCTGCAAGTATCAGAGCTAGAGGAGGGGACAGTCTATCTGTGATAGCTTCAGCTGTCAACTAGATACTGCAGCTGGACATACCTATGAGGAATTCTTCAGCTAAAGTAGCCTTGAAGAATCATGCATATTTCATTGCATAACTTATGTGTGAAGACCTAGCCCTGGGTAGGTAGATAAGATGGAGCGAGCTATTGTGCAGTTTTGGTTAAGTTGGCATGTTTAAAAGTTAGAAGGCAGCATTGGCCCTCTCCTCTATGCTTGCTGTGAATACGGTGTGGCCGGTTACCTCACTTACTTGTCATGATCAACTGCAACCCCAAATCATAACTGGAATAAAAATCTGCTTGTTTCCCTAAATTGCTTGGGTCATGCATTTATTACAAGGAAATATGTACCTAAGTCATTTGGAGCCAAGATGATCACATCACAAGTTCAAACTCTGGACATAAAGTAAGATTTGGTGTTTGCCCTACTGGATTTTGGTCTTGCTTTGGTCCAATTATTTCTTGCTATTCCCTTTTGGAATAGGAATGTTTACTCTTTGCCATTGTATGATGGAAATATAGAACTTGTTTTAGTTATATAGGGACTCACAGTTAAGATACTGTGTACTTTTAAAGTCCTGACACTCTTAATGACTATGTGAACTGAACATTTTACATTATAAGGTGGTCATGATGGGTCTGGCGAGATGGTTGAGCAGGTAAAGGGTACTGCATACAAATCTTGCAATCCGAGTTTGATCCCCAAAGACCACATGATAGTATGAGAGAACTGGCTTGTGAAAGTTGTCTGACTTCTACACACACACACACATGCACCTGTACGTTCTCTGTCTGTCTGTATCTCAAATAAAATATTAAAAAAATTTAAAAGTTTGGTCATAGGACTTTAGGGACAAAGTTATTCTCAAAGTGATATATTTGTCAAATTGACAAAAAATGGGAGTTGTGGTTACTCTCAACTTTTGAGATCTGGAATCCCCTGGGAGATGGGCCTCTGGGCACATCTGTGAGGGATTATCTTGGTTACATTAGTTAGATAGGAAGACACACCCCACCCACTGTGGGTCGTGCCATTTCATAGTCAGAGACACCTAAACTGTATAAAACAAAGTGCATTGAGCACATGCATGCAAGCATCACTGTCCACTTCTTGACTGTCAGTGTAATTATGATTTGCTCTCTCTAACTCCTGCTACTGAGATTTCTCCACCATGACGGGACTGTAACCTGGAGCTGTGACTGCTTTTGTCAGGGAATTTTTGTCACAGCAATAGGAAAGGTAACTGAGACAATAAGTAACGGAAAGTAAATACTTAAGAATCTTAAGATTTTTAAGTTGGCAGTGGGTGTGCATGCCTGTAATTCCAGTACTTGGAGACTGAGGAAAGGAGTATCATGAATTCTCGTTGGAACTGGGCAACCTCATAAAACTGTCTCATCTCTCCCACCAAAAAGATTCTTATGAAATGTGATAAAAGTGGTGGCAGCTTTCATACACCAGAGATTTCTTTTTAGGAGAAAAAAAAGATCTGATTTTACATTTCTGTGAGAAAACTAAACAGGTCATTAAACTATCTAAATACATGTTATTGTGGGAGAAAGGAGAGGGAAAAATCCAAATCTCTAGTAAGAAATTACTTTAGAATGTTGAGACCTGGATATATGCTTCTGGATTCCTCTTCCTGTTACAGAGACATCTAAACTTACTTACTTGAGGGCAGACTGTCTTAGTGTCATTTAAACTTAATCAGTTTTGTTGAAAAAGTTAGTAAGTTTTGTTGAAAAAATTAATGAAGGGGCAATGAAATTAAAAAAAAAAAACCTTATATGATCTTGGTTATTTTTCTCCATTCCTCCTCCCAGAATCCCAAAGGAAACTTCTATGAATATTTCCAGTCTACCTAAGGAATTGTTACTGACTTCTGGACCTCCTATTAAACTGGTAATAAATGCATGTACTTTGGATAAATTATTTTCAATGTTTTATTTATTTGGATGGGGGGGGAGAGCAGGCACATGCTTGCTATGGCACATGTGGAGAAGCCAGAAGACTTTGGGAGGTTGAATCTCTCCTTCCACCATGTGGGCTGTGGGGATCGATTTCAAGTCTCCAGACTTGTGCACAGGCATCTTGTGCACAGGCATCTTGTGCACAGGCATCTTTACTCACTGGGCCATCTTGTCAACTCAAATACGTACTTATTTTTAAAAGCCATTTTATGAAATCTTCTGGAAGAACAATTTTGAAAAACGGTCCAACAACCACTCTATTTCTCTGTGTAACCACTAACTCCATTCAGTGAGCTTATAACTGTTTCATAAGAAAGAACATGATATCTACCTTTAAGGAGTGGCAACCCTTAAATACTTCTGAGAAGTACAGTAACCAAGAAATAAGTCATTCAAAGAGAATGTATTTGACTTCTGAATTAATATTTTGATTATATTTTATCTAAAACAAATATGAAATGGGATTTCCTTTATACACAGCAGAGAAAAATTTGATACAAATTTAGAATCCAAGTTAAGGGATAGTTGAGAAAATATAAGGTAGTTTGTACTAAGAAACCCAATTAAACTCCTTCACATGATTGGTTGGTTCCCTTTAATCGGCAATAGGTGTGAACTGATAAGGTAAGTGGCCATAGGAAACTGTCCTGAAATGAAAGATTTGCTACCACACAGACTGCAGAGTACCAAGAGTTAACTATACTTTATCATAGCACATTGACAAAATACAGATTCTGATTTAGCAGGTCTGGGTGGGTCCTTAGAAACTGCTTTTCCAATAGGCTCCACAGAGGTGATGTTGGTGCTGCTGGTCCAGAGACTACCCTGTGAACAACAAGACCTGAAGTGGAGGTTTCCAAATGTTTTGGACATATGTCCCTATAGACAAAAGTGAAACAAAAAACTAAAAAAAATTAAGCAAACACTGCATATTTTATTTCTTGATAAATGAAATGAATGATCTAAACATAAAGCATGAAACTATTATACTTTCTTCCTGTATGTCACTTACTAAAGATAACTCTGAATTATTAAAAAACTAGAGTGTTCATCCTATTGCCCACAGCAATGTGGTGGGAAATGGAAGATGTTGTTAGAGAAATATACCTAGCTCAAAATTATGAATACATAATATTCTCAACTCACTTGACAAATGAAAAAGGTTAATCACATAGAGAGCATAGTAGCACTCAGTGGAGACTAGTAACAAGAGAGAGTGGAAAGCAAAGTTGGTAAACAGGTAGCCAAATACACTTTGTTAGAGGGAATTAGTTCTCATGTTCCACAACCTGTAAATTTTGTTATCTATTTCAAAATAACTATTGGACCACATGAAAATGATAATATTCATATGGAAATGCTAATTACTCTGACCTGCTCACAACACATGATATACATATATTGATCTTAATTTCTGTTTACTATAAGTGGCACAGTATGTATACACATATATTTGATTTTAAAAACAAAAACTAAAATTTAAATAAAATTTTAAATAAAATTTTTTTAGTTTTTGTATTTCATCAACAAAGGAGGTGATCTGTCTATATAGTAAGTTGCTGGGCAATCCTCTCTAGCATAATCTAAATGCTAAATAATACAATTAGGAAAAATAATTACTAGAGAAAACTACTTTATATAGATTTTACTGGTTCTGTGTTATTTTTGGTTCAACAACTGGAAGATAATTTACCCATTTTTACATCTGTTACATCTGTGTTAGATGATGTTAGTATCTAACAAAGTCTTTTTTTCTCTTTTTTCTGGTAGCACTGGGGATTGAACTTGGGGTTCCCTGCTAGACAAGTGCCCTACCATTGAGTAAAATGACTGTGTCTCCCAGTTCATCCACATTTTTCAAATTCCCAACTCATAATTACAATCCACCATCAGCATTGATACATCTTCCCCCAGATGAACACTGTACTACTTTCGATGAATAATAAAATAAGTATTGATTGGCATATACCAGTTTTGAAACAGCCTTTTCTATGTTCTTTAGGGATTAGAGTTGTCTGTACTTCCATTTCTTTTCGTGAGGGAGATATAATATACTTTTGTGTTCCCCAAAAAGCCTAGTAGCCACTGAGAGCATGAATTTTTGAAACACTGAAGTTTTGCTATACCTTAGGCTCAAGCTCTGGTCCCTTCAATCTAAAAGCTTGAGTGATGCTCGCTCCATTTAATATTTGAGGAAGACCACCTGATTCCAGAAGTCTCCACACAGCTACCCAAGTTAAATTGTGAAACAGGGTATAGGCAAAATGCTCCTTTAGCGGCCACTTAATTCCACGTTAGTCTTCAACTCCTTCCATTAATTCTTTGGCCAATAGTCATATTTTCTACTATCTTTTCTACTGCTTTTTCTTAAGTATTCCTGTAGCTTCTTGTTTTGCCACAATCCAAAACATAAGATTCAGCAAGGCACATGATGCCTAGCAATTCACCTTTTTTTAGCAACTTTCCCTTGCTTTGGTAATGGTAGGAAGTAACATTTGTTTGCATAGAAAATTCAAGCTCAAAAATTCATCTTTGTCTGAAAAAATAAAGTATTTTACTGAACTTAAATGATCTGACATTTAAAAAATGTTTAATATTACTGTGGGGGGTAATATGATTGCCAATGAGTGAACTATTTTTTATATATAAAAAATTAAACAGGCTAGGGAGACAGTTCAATGGGTAAAGTACTAGAAGCTCAAACATGAGGGCTGGAATTTAAATTCTCAGAAGTCACATAGAAGCAGAATGTTGACTACCTATAATCCCAGGACTTAGGAGGCAGAGATGTCACATAAAAGCAAGGTATTGTGGGTACCTATAATACCAGGATTTAGGAGGCAGAGTTAGGATTCCCAGGACAAGTCGACTAGCTAGCTTAGCCAGTATGGGAGCTCTGGGTTCAACTGAGAGAGTCTGCCTCCATAAAGTAGACAGCAACTGAAGGAAGACACCCAGTGTAAACTTTGGGCCTCCACACATGTGTTCATACATGCATGCATAGTTGCACATGTGTACCACACATGTGTGAATACACACAAATATATATATATATATATATATACCTCACACACATAGAGCACACAAAAAATAAGTGAGAAGAAATATATGTATATATGTTCTCTTGAATGGAAACTATCACCAAGGGCCAGAAAGATAGCTTAGTGGATAAGGTGTGTATTCATAAAACAGGTGACATCAGTTCAATCCCTGGAAGCCTACATGGTGGAAGGAGACTTCAAAAAGTTGTCCTCTGACCTATACCATGTTCTCAATCTCTTTCTCTCTCTTTCTCCTCTCTCTTTCTCAAATAAATGAAAAAACCCCCTATAACTAAAAAGTTATTTTTACTGGGATTGAATTTTGTGTATCTGGACAGAGTAGAATTTGTTCCCAAAAATTAACCCTTTCTTTTTTAATCAAACTTCTCTGGAAACCATTAATCCTTAATGCTGTAGGCATCTATTGGATGTATTTAAATTACTTAGCATTATTAAGATGCATAGAGAACAGTTGAGTCTCTCCTTTAAAAGAAAAGCTGAGGAGTCCCTCAAAGTATTTTCTGTAATCTGTGATTTTAGAATATAAAATTCATCTTGAGAAGGTCACACTCAAGAAGGAAAATTCTTATTAAGGTTCCTACTGGCAGGAAGAGTGTGTCACTCGCCACTCTGTAAGGACATCAGTCTCTAATCAAGTATAGCTTATGACGCCAGGTGAACTCATCATGTTGACAAAGTCTTGAAACAAAGTTTATCAGATTCATGATTTTTATGACTGCAAGACAAATGTCCAAGGAAATCGCCCAAGTCACTAGTCATCATACAACAACTCCAGTTCCAAAGAATACTGACTTACTTCAGGTAACAGCACGCTACCATTTTTAAGTTTTTCATCCACAGTGTTCCTTTGTCTCTGGAGCTGATCCCTCTCTTTCTGAAGAGCCTGGACTTGTTCTGAAACCTTTATTTTCTCCTCAGCTGTGCTGTTCTCCAGCAGCAAACTCTTTTCAGACAACTCTTGATCCAACAGGCTCAGGCGAGCTGATATTTTCAAGCTATCTGTGTTTAAGGCCTAAAAAGATACAAAAAGACCAGATAATGACAAAAAAGTTATAAGAAATAGAGATTGCTTAGGATATAGAAAAAATAGAAAATTTTTTCTTAGGATATAGAAAAAATAGAAAATTACTAAATGATTATATAATATATAAACTTACATATTTATGTAATTTATATTTATACAATAAATATAAGTGACTGTCTTTTATATAATTTTCTTCCATTTTTTGGATGGGGGAGTCATTGCCTAAAATCTTAGTTAATGTAGATTCAAAACATGAAATTATTAGCAAAATGCCCTGGCTAAGTTTTAAGAAGCAGTATATATTTTTCTTTCTTTTAGTCTTTCCTTCATTAGCCTGTTACATGGTAAAATTGTTAGAATTTTTTTGAGTTTGATATTTGGTTTCTTTTTAAAAAATTCTTCTTTCATAATGGTCAGAAAATACAGAAAATATTTTATCTAAGTAATTACATTTATATACCTCCATGTGGGGAGATAGATATAGATACATAAAAGTCCACAGTTTGCAGACCTATTCCTCTGAATCAAGGTCTTCATAAACCTGTCTAGCTGTTTCTTCTAGCATTTTTGTCCACATGCCTAATATCAACAGATACTATTGTGTATTATAGAAGTAAAAATTTTAACATTCATTACCTCTTTCCATCTTCCATTCTCCCAATATGTTATGTACAGGTTTTGGTTAAATCAATATTCACTTACCTAATTATGAATTTACTATTATTTATGACTTACCCAGGGATTTCCATGTTCAATAACATCTTCAGAACCCTGAGTCTGCCTTCCTCATACCCTTACTTTTTGTGGAGCACATGCTCCAGTAGTTTCCTGACAGAATTGATGGGGAATAAGTTTTTCTGTGGAAATGTCTACATCCTACTTTCACACTTGATTTAATAGTTTGGACTGAGAAGAGAATTATTGACTGGAAGTCATTTTCCTCATGAGTCTGAAGACTGCTTCTGGTCTTTCAACTTCTAATGAAGAAAGTGGAGCCATTCTGATTCCTAAGAATGACAATGACTATTCTTTTCTATCTGGAGATGTTCAGGCTCTTTTTTCATTTCTCAGTGCACCTAACCCTTCACAATGCTTTTCTTGGGCACCCATTTGCTGGGCGACCTGAGTCTCTTCCATCAGTATTGGTATTACTTTTCTATATTCTGTGTCTGTTCGTCTTTTGTAAAAGTTTTCTTGGTTGTATCTTTCCGGATTCCATTACTTGAATGTTGGGTTTCCTAGATTTACCTGTCTAATTATTTTCTAGTTATTTGTATTTTCACTTATTATCTGGGTTACTTCAACTTTTTCCTTTTACCCTTTTAATTCCTAATAGTTCTTTTATCACCTGCAGCTCATGTTTTTGGCTACAGTGTTTTTATCTTTTATCACATTGAAGATAAGAAAGTCTTTTTGAAGTTTTTCTCAGTTTCTTATTCTGTTTCTAATTTCTCCCAGTTTCCTCTTTCAGTCCATGTGTTTGTCAACTTTTTAAAAGCTGATAAGATATCTGGAGATGGATGCACATGCCAATAATCCTAGCATTCTGAGCTCATGGAAACCTGAGACAGGGGACCTGTGATTCCATCCGATGCCCCCATTCCTGCCCTCCTAAAATCTTAGCTCTTTCTGTGTCTTTGATGTTCTGGGTGAATTATATCTCACTAAAGCTGTTACTTCTAAAGGAAGATAAACTGACTTTAAAGTTCTGACCTTCCTCTCTATGTGTTACTTTCTAGGTACCCAAGTTGTGGCTTCTGTCTGTTCAGATTAAGACATCCTGTTATACCTGTTTTGTTTTTGTGACTGTTTTTCTGAGTAATAGACATAATTCAAGTAACATGAAATTATTTATTAAAAGTACAATATAAGTATATAAATAAAAAGACCATCCTCAAGAGAAAAAGTATACTTAAAGTATTAATAAAAAGTTTGTGTAACAATTTATGTAATTGAATTTTAGGACATTTTCATCAATCTCCAAAAAGAGAAAAAAACCTTAATTGCAGTAAATCATTCAACTGGCTTCTTTTCAACTTTGGCAGCCTGTTAAAAATCACTCTCTCTTTGGAATTGCTTATTCTGGAGTAAAAAGCTTATTTCGTTTGACATGTACTTTCAAGGTTCATGCATGGTTTGTCTTATTACTTTCTATTACTAAATAATATCCCATTGTGTGAATATGTTACAGTTTACTGATTCAGTAACTAATGAACATGTGTGGTGTTTCCTTTTTTTAGCTATGATGATATGAATATTCAATGTTTTCTTTTGAATATATTGCTAAGGAATTTCTGAGTAACATAGTATCTGTATATCTTTTTCCAGGTACTCCAATATAGTAATCAATGTAGCCTTACCAGATTACAGTTCTACCAGCAGTAGATGAAAGTCTGAATTTCCTAACAACACTTCTGTTTTCCTAATATAGTCATCCTCCTGAGTGACAGCCTGCTAAAATTTTCTTTATATTAGCTCAATGGCTAACATGAGGTCATCTTTTGAAGTTTACTGGCCATTTGCATAACTTCTTTAAAAAGTGTCTTTTATTGTTTTTTTTTTACTTTTTAAAAAAATTTATTCAATTGTGCGTGCGTGCGTGCGTGTGTGTGTGTGTGTGTGTGTGTGTGTGTGTGTGTGTGTAGAACCACGGGCGAATTCAGGAACCACCATGGACGGCCTCCACCTCCTTCTTGTTTACTCTGCCCCGGGATTCACAGGCTCTGCCCTACCCAGACCAGAAACTCAGGCCACCCCTGCTTCCGCCTGGCATCTATACGTGGGGTCTAGGATCCGAACTCAGGACCTTCCGCCTGCAAGGCAGAGGCTTAACCCCTGAGCCTCCAGCCCCAGTGTCTTTTATTGTTTTTTAATTGGATTATCTTTTTTGCTTGTTTGTTTTGAGCCGGGGTCTTGCTATGTAGTCTGGTCTGGCTGGGCACTCAAGATCTCCTGCCTCAACTGCTCAATTAAAGCCAGGACTGCTTTAAATTAAATTTGTGTACAACACAGGGTCTTTTCTGTTATTTCTGTGGGAATATGCATGGTCAATCTATCATCTTCCTTATCTGAAATGTACATAATTAAAGTCTTATATATTTCTCAAATGCTGGAAAAGTTGAACTCTTTTTAAGCCTTTTGTTCAAAAAAAGAACCTAGCAGGATAACAAAGGAAACAGAATTTTCTAAGAATCAATTTTGTTTGTTGTAAGAAGTTTTTATTAATTTGTTCTCCCTGCTTATTTCAATATACTCTTGCTTTTAAAATATATCTGCTAAACCCAGAAAACAGTGTATTTCATATATTTTCTTTTTTTCTACCTCATGAAGTAAAACCTTATTTCAGGAAAAATATCATCCTTTTATTTTCTTCTTCTCTTGTGATATAAAACATATAGAAGTCTGAGTAGTTTTCTCCTATGTACTCACTTGAAATTTTAATTTGCTATTTGCTGTTGTTTTATATTTTTTTGAAGGGCAGCTTTTTACAGCCGGACCTTTATAGGCAGCTTTAGCAAGTTAACAGAATATGTATCAATAGCTAGGCTGACTAGGGGAACACTCCAACCTTGTGTTCACTGCTAAAAGCTGCTTCATGAGTGGGAAATGAGGTGATGAAGCAGTTCCCTATCAGCCATTACATCACACACACACCACCAACAGACTGCCAGGTCAGTGATCCTGTGTCTTTGACCTAAGGTGTAGACCCACCCTGGACCCCAGTCTAAGGCACTCGGCTTCATTTTTAAAGGCTACTATTGAACATACATATAAGTAAGTCAAATAGTTTCTGTTTCTTCTCATTCTTTGTGAAAATTTTAAACTGAGGCAAATCTGTTCATATAACTACTTTAACTGACTCGTAAAGTCTAAATCCTCCAGGGAAAACAATTCTCAAATCTTTATAGTTTAAAAATAAACTAGGTCCACGGCTCCGACTCCCACCATCCAGTCAGAGCCGCGTACAGGGCCGAGGGATGAGGAGGACCTCCCCCTGCGCCCGGGCCCCGCCCCAGCTGCCCTCGGGTTAAATACCTCCACGCCGACGCCCCCATACTCCCATTCCCCACCCTGCTCCGCTAGTCCGGACACGCGCGGTCCAGCCGGGCCTCACCCGTGACCTAGGTAAGCTCCGCCCGCGCCCGCCCCCAGAACCCCAAGCCAAATAATTCAGTTTAGTGAAATTGAAAGATCTTAAGAGTTAAAACGACAATGCCAAAGTCAAAGTGCAAATCCATGAGAAGCAACACTCAAGTAAACAAATTTCCCACTGAAGAAATTAATCCCATAATGTTAGACTCCGACCAGAAAAAACCCGCAGAAAAAGGCCAAGAAAACCTGACCCAGGATAACGACTTTCAAAATATGATCATTACCATGTTCAATACTATGAAAGAGGAAATCCGGGAGGAATTACATAATCGAATCAATTGCTTTGAAGAGGAACACAACAGACATTTGGAGGAGTTGAGAAAAACAGTGCAAGAAACAAAAACTAGCATAAAGCAGTTAAAACAGACTCAAGCAGAGTTTAAAACTGAGCTAAAAGACAAGTTATCTTCAACCCAGAACGCCACAGAGAGTCTTATCAACAGAACTAACGAAGCAGAAAACAGAATTTCAGACCTTGAAGATAAAGTGGGAGTACTAACCAGCTCAATAGAAGAGGTTGTTAAAGCCAAAAAGATACTTGAGAGAAATATCCAAGAGATATGGGACACCCTGAAGAAGCCTAACATGCGTATTCATGGAATACCAGAGCAAAAATCTCAAAATACCACCCCTGAGGAAATTTTTCAAACGATCATCAAGGAAAACTTTCCTCATCTAAAAAAAAAGAGAGGCCCATTCATATACAAGAGGCATTCCGCACCTCAAACAGATATGACTAAAACAGAAGCACGCCCCGGCAAATAATAGTTAAAACACTCTACATTCAAGATAAAGAACTGGTGCTGAGAGCTTCAAGGGAGAAAAAACAAGTCACTTTTAAAGGTAAACCTATTAAAATAACAAATGACTTCTCAGTCGAAACAGTAAAAGCAAGAAGAGCTTGGAGAGACATACTTCAAGTATTGAATGAGCAAAAATGTCAACCCAGGCTGATTTACCCTGCAAAACTATCAGTCATGATCGAGGGAGAAAGAAAAATTTTCCAGCACAAAGACAACTTGAAGGGATACATGTCCACCAAACCAGGCCTTCAAAAAATGTTAGAAATGATACTCAAGCGTGAAGAAAAAAACAGGCATATCCAGGAGAACAGAAGGCAAATATAACACTGTTAAAAACGAAGCAATATACTTATAAAAGCTACTAAACATAATAAATGTGTGGAATTAACAATAGTTTCTCCATTATAACACTAAATGTTAATGGAATTAATTCACCGATCAAGAGACACAGATTACAAACTTGGATTAAAAATCACAATCCATCAATCTGCTGCCTGCAGGAAACCCATCTCACCACAAAAGATAGGCACGCTCTAAAAATAAAAGGCTGGTCAACAATTCTACAAGCAAATGGAAGCAGAAAACAGGCAGGGGTAGCCATTATGTTATCAGACAAAGTGGACTTCAAACCAAAGAAAATTATAAGAGACACGGATGGATACTACATTTTAGTCACAGGTACAATTCACCAGGAAGACTTCACAATACTGAACATATATGCACCCAATACGGGCCCCTCCACATTCATTAAGAAAACCCTACAGCGTCTAAAGCAAGAAATCAATCCCCAAACGATAATTCTTGGGGACTTCAACACCGCCCTCTCAACATGGGATAGATCAACAGGTCAAAAGCTTAACAGAGACACTTTGGAACTTAATCAAACCCTTACTGAAATGGACCTTACAGATCTCTATTGAACTTTTCACCCACGCACCAAAGAATACACATTTTTCTCAGCAGCACACGGAACTTTCTCCAAAATAGATCACATATTGGGCCACAAAATGAATCTACACATATACAGAAAAGTTGAAATTCTAACCTGTGCCTTATCAGACCACCACGGCCTAAAGCTGGACATCCACAACACATAAACAAGAGAAAATACACTAACTCCTGGAAACTTAACAATATGATGCTGAATGAGAACTGGATTCAGGAAGAAATTAAAAAGGAAATTCAAGATTTCCTGAAAGTGAATGATAACGAAAATATAACTTACCAAAATCTCTGGGACACAATGAAAGCTGTCCTAAGAGGTAAGTTCATAGCTCTTAATGCCTACATCAAAAACATGGAAACATCAGAAATAAACAACTTAACAATGCAGCTTAAAGCTTTAGAGAAACTAGAGCAATCTGACCCCAAAAGTAGTAGAAGAGAGGAGATTAGCAAAATAAGGGGAGAAATATCTGAAATCAAGATTAAGAAAACGATAGAAAAAGATCAACCAGTCAAAAAGCTGGTTCTTTGAAAAAAATCAATAAGATTGATACACCCCTAGCTAAATTAACCAAAAGCAGGAGAGAGAAAACCCAAATTAACAAAATCAGAAATGAACATGGAGTTATCACTACTGATACCCAAGAAATCCAGAGAATTATAACATCATATTTCAAAAACTTGTACTCTGTGAAGTTTGACAACACAAAAGAGATGGATGAATTTCTAAGTAAACACAACTTACCTAAATTGAATCAGGAAGTTGTGAATTATTTAAATAGTCCTATAACATATAAGGAAATTGAAGAAGTAATCTCAAATCTTCCCACCAAAAAATGTCCTGGACCAGATGGATTCAGCACAGAGTTCTACCAGACATTTAAGGAGTTAATAATACCAATACTCCTTAAACTGTTCCATCAGATAGCAAAGGAAGGAACACTACCAAATTCCTTCTATGAAGCTAATATCGTTTTAATCCCAAAACATAATAAAGATTCACTTAAAAAAGAAAAACTATAGGCCAATCTCTCTGATGAACACAGACGCAAAGATTCTCAACAAAGTCTTAGCAAATCGGATTCAAAAACATATCAAAAAGATCATTCACGGGGACCAAGTAGGCTTCATCCCCGGCACACAAGGTTGGTTCAACATACGCAAATCAATAAATGTAATTCATCATGTAAACCAGTCCAAAGTCCAAGACCACATGATACTCTCGATAGATGCAGAAAAAGCTTTTGACAAGATCCAACAGCCTTTTATGATCAAAACGCTAGAGACAGCAGGAATGGAAGGAACCTTTATCAATATAATAAAAGCTGTATACAACAAGCCCACAGCAAGGATTATGCTCAATGGGGAACAATTGGAAGCATTCCCACTTTGATCAGGAACTAGACAAGGCTGTCCACTCTCACCACTTCTATTCAATATTGTACTTGAAGTCTTAGCTGAAGCCATAAGACAAGAAAGGGACATAAGAGGGATTCAAATCGGCAAGGAAGAAGTCAAACTATCCCTATTTGCAGATGACATGATCTTATACCTGAGTGATCCCAAAAACTCCACCAGGAAGCTCCTGGAACTAATTGAGAAGTTCAGCAGGGTGGCAGGATACAAAATAAATGTGCAAAAATCAGAGGCCTTCCTATATGCCCAGAATGAAAGAAGTGAAAAAGCCTTGAGAGAAACAATCCCATTTACTGTAGCCCCTAAAAAAATGAAATACCTTGGTATAAACCTAACTAAGGAGGTAAAAGACCTTTACAATGAAAACTTTAAAACCCTAAAGAAGGAAATAGCCGAAGACACCAGAAGGTGGAAAGACCTCCCATGTTCCTGGATTGGCTGAATCAACATCGTAAAAATGACCATCCTACCAAAGGCAATATACAGATTCAATGCTATACCAATCAAAATCCCAAAGCAATTCTTCAAAGAAGTTGACCAAACAATCTCAAAGTTCATATGGAGGCACAAAAGACCCAGGATAGCAAAAACAATCCTGAGTAACAAAAACACTGCTGGAGGTATTGCCATACCAAACCTAAGTCTATACTATAAATCCATAGTTATAAAGACAGCCTGGTACTGGCTCCAAAATAGACACACAGATCAATGGATAAGGATTGAAGACTCAGATATAAGCCCACAAAGTTACAGCCATTTGGTCTTTGACAAAGGGGCCCAAAGAATCCAATGGAAAAAGAACAGCATCTTCAACAAATGGTGCTAGCAAAACTGGATCTCCACATGCAGAAGATTAAAGCTGGACCCGTACTTGTCACCATGTACAAGACTTAATTCCAAATGGATCAAGGACCTCGATATCAGGCCAGAGACTATAAAAACCATAGTTGAAAGGATAGGGAACTCCCTTGAGCTGATTGGGCTAGGCCAACATTTCCTAAACAGACATCCAATGGCACAGTCACTGCTACCAACCCTCAACAGCTGGGATCTTGTGAAATTAAAGAGCTTCTGTTCAGATAAAGAGATTGTAATGCGAGCTCAAAGGCAACCCACAGAATGGGAGAAAATCTTCACTAACCACACATCTGATAGAACTCTGCTGTCCACAGTGCACAAAGAACTTAGTAAACTAAACACCAAGGAAACCAATGGCCCAATTAAGAAATGGGCCTTGGAACTTAAAAGAAACTTTACCAGGGATGAAATTAAAATGTCTAACAAATATCTGAAAAAATGCTCCACTTCCTTAGCCATCATGGAAATGCAAATCAAAACTTCCCTGAGATATTATCTCACCCCGGTCAGGATGGCAAAAATCCACAATACAAACAACAACAAATGTTGGAGAGGATGTGGAGAGAAGGGAACTCTCCTACATTGCTGGTGGGAATGCAGGCTCATACAGCCACTCTGGCGAGCTCTCTGGAGATTCTTAAAGAAATTAAAGATTGAAATGCCATATGACCCTGAAATTCCACTTTTGGGAATAACCCCCCATACAGCAGAGGTTCACCTCGATAGCACAAGTGCAACCATGTTCATAGCAGCACTGTTTACAATAGCAAAGTCATGGAATTAGCCCAAATGTCCAACAGTTGACGAGTGGATAAGAAAACTGTGGTACATCTATACAATGGAGTACTACTCAGCCATCAAAAATGATGAATTACTGGAATTTGCCGGGAAATGGATGTCATTAGAAACAATTATATTAAGTGAAGTATCCCAGACCCAGAAAATTAAGTGCCGTATGTACTCCCTAATAGGTGGCTCCTAGTACCAAACCCACCCAGCCCACCTAGAGACAGTAATTGCAAGGATTATGAACAGGAGGGATGGGGTAGGAGGGTCACACCAGAAACAAGGAGAGAAGGGACCATGTTACAGCAGAGAAAATAGGCCTCCATCAAGGACCCAAATAAGTAATGAGACATCTGATTAAGTTCACAGACTTTTGTTCCTGATCATTTACTACTGAGGGGGTGTGATCTCACCAGAAGAGGAGGGCATATAGTCTGGCAGATAAAAAGTAACCATTTTGCAAATGGGTGATAGACCCCTCCCTTAGTATGGTTTCCCATGTTTATTACATCTACCTTTGAATGTGCTTTTATCACAAGACTCTAACAGCTTTTTGTCTCTGGCCAGGGGGTAACATACAATGCCCACCAGGATGGAGTGAAGGGCATTGCAGGAGCAGCATAACTGCAAAAGAAAATCAACAAACCACAATCCAGAACTTCAGAGACTCTATATCAACCACCTAGAACTAGGCCAGCTTAATCTCTCCCCATCTTGAAGCTCAGGGAAATTTGCGGAAGAGGGGGCGGTAAGAGTGTAAGAGCAAAAGGATGGGAGGAGCAATGATATGTAAGATACTCCATACTAGTTAGGGCTGAAGCAATCATAATTGGACTTTGCATGCCCTGCGCATTGTCCAACACACTGTTGACCTCACAAAGTCTAGCATCTGCTAAAGGCACCAAGATCCTTGGAGGCAAAGGATTGGCAGCCACAGCAGTGTTCCTATACCTAAGGGGAACACGGGAAAGGGTTCAGGGAAAGGCCACTGGGTCCTTGTACGTCATCGGAGAGGAGGGCCCAGAGGAAAATCAGGCATGCACAAGAAAGGACTCTCTGGAATTGGGGCGGGAGGCACTGGGGGATGGGGAGGGAGGGGTGTGGGGAGGGGGAGCAGGGGGTACGGTGGGAGGAGGAGGGAGGGAGGGAACTGGTGTACCTATTAAGTTTGTATGAGCTGAAATAATAATAAAAATGTATTAATAATAAAAAAAAGAAAAAAAAATAAACTAGGTCCTGAGTTTGGACCCCAAATGCTGCCTGATAATTCCCAAAGTCACCCTTGGTCCTCCACAGGGACACACAGTGCCCTCTGATACACGCACATGAACACATGCACACACATGCAAAATAAAATACAAAAATTAAAAAAATTAGAATCATCTTTCTATACAATCTTTTTTTCTTTCATAGGACTTTCTAGCAACCCATTAATTTTGGGTGGTAGTGACAAAAAGATTTGAAGTCCTTTTTTTCTAATTATCAATGTTGACTATAAAGCATCAAAAGGTACAATTTATCTTTACCATTAAAGCTACTGGTAGAGGTTATCAGCAGCTAGGAATGGGGCTATGAGAGTTACTCTTTAATAGTTACAGAATGTCTCTCTCTTTTTTTTTTGCATGTGTGCATGCATGTGTCTGTGTGTATTAGAGAGCACTGTGTGTGTCTGCAGAGGCCCAAGGTGACTTCAAAAATCATCCTGGATTTCTTCTACCTCCCTTTTAGCTTTGCTCTGGAGTTTCCATGTTTCTATCCCAGAAGTGCAGGCTGCTGCCATTTCTGCCTGGCATTTTCACATGAGATCCGGAATCAGAACTCACGTCCTTCTGCTTGGGAGGGAAAGTTTTAACATCTGAGCCATTTCTCCAGCCCTAGTTACAGAATGTCTATTTGAGGAAATCAAAATGTTTTAGAAATAAGAAGTTGTGATGGCTGTTCAACACTGTGGTTCAATGCCACTGAATTACATACTGAAAAATGACTGTAACATTAAATTTTAGGCTGACCATGATGGCACATTCCTGAAATCCTAGCACTAGAGACTGAAATCTCATGCTTATTCACGGCCAAGCCACACTGCATAGTGAGACACTGTCTAAAAGACAATTTTTATGTCTACATATTAATAGATGATATTTGGAAGAATGCTAAATATTTTATTTCAAAATTACAATTGTTTGTTGACAGTTATTTGATAAAGTAGCAAAATACACTGAGGAAAATTTTCTTTTGATTTCTAGCTATAATTTTATGATTCACCTTCTTCCATTTTTATTGTTACATATGTTTGTGCACAGCTACATGTATGCACACTTTCATGTGGAGGTCAGGGGTGATCACTGAGTGTCTTCCTCACTCTCCTTTTCATCTTATACTTTGAAACAGGGTCTCTTGTTGGACCTAGAGCTCCATTCAGCTAGACTGGCAAGCCAGCAGTTCTCAGGGATCCCTTTCTCCACTTCCCCTGCAATCCTTCATTCAGGCTTTTCTGTGGATTCTGGGATGTGAACTCAGGTCCTCATGCTTGCACGGCAAGTACTTTACTGACTGGATCATCTCCCCAGTTTGTGATTTGACATTAAGAAGAAAAAAAATCCTTAAACAAAAATGAAAAGGCCAACAAAGCAGAATACCTGACTAGATCTCAGCTTCTTGGTCTCCAGGTGGCTCTTCTCCTGCAGCAGGGCTTCCTTCTTGGAAACAATGGCTTCGCGCTTCTTCAAGTCTTCTTCCAGCATCTCTAATTCTTGGCGTTGGTTTAGAACTTTCTCTACTTCTTCATCTAGCCATTTTTTTTGCTCATCCAATTTCTACATTACAAGAAATAGCATCATCGTTTTTTTCCTATCATAAAATTACAATAATTTCAGATTGTCTGAAACCTGAAATTAACATTAAAACTCTCAGAGTAACTCATATTTCTGTCTAAAACCCTAACAGGAGGTTTTAGCTAATATGTGCTGCTGTATTGTTTCAAAGGAAGTTAAAGTTTATTCCTCTAATATACAATCTGAGGTGTTTTTGCCCAACAAAACAAGTGCTGATAATGTTCTCTGCTTCTAGTAAAAGCAGGCTGGTATCTTTCCTTGTTGTAATACACTTCAGTTGCTCTACTAGTACGCTCTCTCCGCACATGAGCTACCTGACTGACTGCAGGAGCAGAACTTTTCAGCTCCTATCCTTAACATATCACCTGGCCTACATTCAATCAATTAATCAATGGAATGAATGCATAGTGGGAAACACAAATGATAGGGTACAGAAGGTAACCAAATCTATGTTTAGTTTGTCAACTTCAACTATAACAAAATAAAAGACAGACTAGAAAGATACTCAAAGTAATATATTAGTATTATGTTAATTAAGTGCATCCAGAAATCAATGCAAAAATAAATATAAATAAAATATGACTAAGATACACCCTATCAAGAGTGTACAGTAATGTCATCCAAGTCCACCAAATAACAAATAGAAAAATTAATATAGTATTATTTTCACTCCTTCATGGACCAGATAAAAACAACAACTAGAAATGTATATTAAGACAATAAAAAACCAGATATATTGGTACAAGGCTGTAGGCCAGCACTTTGGAAGTAGAGGCTGGAGGATCAGAAGTTCAAATATTCCAGCTACATAATGAATTCCAGACCAGCCAGTACTATATGAGACAAATGAGGTAGTTGATAAGTTCAAGAAACAAAAAAACAATGAAGTGCTTAATAAGCATGAGAAAAGTCAGCTAAGTACCTAAGGCAGCAAGGATATTCAAGCTTAAATGGTATGATCTTAAAAGCAATGTTAATTCCACATAAGTTACCCAGGCCTAAACTGGCAGCAATTCTACAATTATTATGAACACTAATATTAGCTATTCAAATACTTTAGCTTTGTTATAGCCTGTGCCCAATAGGAAATCCCATGAAGTCTACAAATAAACATTCTACGGCATTTTACAACTGTGAGTAGGGTTTAAAGAATGGTTAAGAACTCCTTTTTAAGCTCTATTCCATTCTAAAATAATTATGACTGTTGCAGACATTTCTGAGCAGAAAAAGGGCAGGTGTGTAGAATATACATGCATACTGTAAAAAAACCTACATTTAGTGACTAGATGTTATTAAAATAATATAAAGAATTTTTAAATATTTAAATATATGTATTTATATTTTGAGCATAATCACAATTTTAAATTCATTTTATTAAGTAAAACACTTTCAATTTCTTATAACTTTGAAAATAGTTTATGGGTTATGCCTTTTTTATTGTAAAATGCAACAGAATTACTCTGATACGTTACAGTACATACAATCTGGTTCTGTAATAATGAATAACTCTAATTTTTACACTGTCTGGGGATAAATACAGCCTAGTGACAATAAATGGATTTCATGCTACATTCCAAAATATTCAAATAAACCTATTACTACTGATACATAAAATGTATACATTCTGGATAAGAAATAATTTCTTATCAGAAGTTAACATTAGATGTTTTACAAACAAGCAGCCAAAAGTGTAATGTTTGAAGACTTTATCAGAATTGTTTTTTTTACCTCTATTTAGACATCAAAATTGAAGAGAAAGCAGAAACACTAAACGAATTGACAAACCTGGAGTCGGTCTATACTTCCAAAAGGACTTTTTCTCCTTTTCAAGTTAAACCCATCAAGATCCTCAACTTTCAGTTTTACGCCTTCTTCCTGTTCTGTTTTTAACTGCAGCTCCTGTACAAAAAGAAATTTAAAATACTTTATCAGTTGTAATAATAAACTACCTCTTTATTACTAAATATGCTGTGAAGTGCTTCCTCTTTTCTATTATTTGTTTTTTCCTCCCTCTTCATATTCCCTCTTCTTTCCTTTTCAAGGCTGAACTGAGAATCCAGGGCATCAGACATGATTGCACACTGAGTGCACACTCGGTCAGAGTTATGCTCACAGCCTGAGAATGATTTTCTTATCATTTATTCTCCTTGCTGCAAGAAAATTTTAGTTTTTGCTGAGGCAGCAAAGTCTAACTGCTTTCAAGTTTATCCATGTTCTTCTTTTCTGTCTTTTTGAAATCAAGTCCTTCATTGTCTATCCAAGATCTCTGTCTGCCACAGATATATATGAATTGATTACAGTAAGTAATGCAAGGTTCTAGTGCTCAAAAGTCAAAACCTGCAGTATACTAGCCTTGTAAGGAAGACTAATCATGGTCTTGAAAAGGACATTTCCAAATTCCATTAATTTCCCTTCATATATTAAGGACCAAGTCAAGAGGCCTTATGTTCTTGGTGATCCTGTGCCAGTACAGAAGACACTGCTTTTATCACCGAAGCTGGCAAGAATAAAAAAGGAGGCCATGGATAAAATGGTACTCATATCCTGTATTTCATTTTGGGGGAAGAAGTACAAAGAGGAAGAGGCTGAAGGACTGAGTGATCTTATCAAGAGGCTTAAGAATTTAAAGGAAACGTTAACATTTTCAGAGTAAGACTTGAAGAGACATTTGGTACCATGGGGTGATTTATTACTGGCCTGTGATGAATTAGTACAGAAGTTGAGAGTTTTTAGATAACTAACTTTAATAATTCAAAACATGTATTTTAGCTAAGCATGATGGTTCATAACTATAATCCCAGTTCTTGGGAGGCTGAGAGTTTTAGGCTAATCTGAGCAATATAGTAAAAAATCATATTTCAAAATGAAAGAAAAGAAAAAAGAAACATGTGGCAGCTCACACCTGCAATCCCAGCTCTCATCTGACAGCAGCCTGGGCTACAGAGTCAGACCTCATTTCAGAAAGATAAAAAATGGAATCAAGATAAAGACAGAGAAAGAAAAGACTATTACTCGCATGTTTTTTATTTCACTTCTCTACTAATTTATATGTTACAAAAGCATTGTACTGTGAAATTTTGTAATGAAGTGAGAAGTGAACCTTCTGGGCAGGTAATTCAGAAGCACTAACAGAAAAGCAGCAAAAGACCAGCACTTTCCAGCCCTGAGAATTAAAATGCTGGAAGAGTAGAGTCTGGCCATTCTTTCTTGGAGTTGGGTGATAAGAAAAGGTATCAACCAAGGCAGAAAGAACAGAATGAGGTGCATAGGTCTCATGTCTACATGGGATGGCTCCATCTCAGTGAAGGAGTAAAGAGACATTGTTAACTGGAGCCCCATGCGTCCCAGCGGCGAGCACCCAGGCCGACTCCGGCTCTGCCTGCGCCCCGGCTCTGCCTGCGCCCCGCCTCGGACGGCCCCAGCCCCTTCCGTGCTGCCCCGCCCCGCCAGCTCCCCAAGGTCCCAGGTGAAGAATTCTGCCATCAACATCAGACCCTCCGCCTCTCCGGCCCACTGGGGACCTACACACGTGGTCTACGGAAGACACACTGCTACTCAGAATTCAATAGAGTCCAAAGGAAACGCAAGCAAAACTCTATGGAACAAAGGGAACACAGGCCATATATCTGGACTCCACTACAATCATTATATCACGTGGGGGAGATTCTTCACATCCAGCCCAAAGATAAGTAAACCTTTTTTTTCTTTCTTTCACCTTACTGATCCTTTCTAGTATCAATTGCTGTAGATCAACTTCCTCATACAGCCACCCCAAAAACATATAACTCCAGGGAGTACACCACTCACCCTCACATATCACCAAGTTACTAAATCGTAAAAGTGCACTACCATACTAATATTCACCCCCTGGTTACTTAACCTGACTTAACTGATGTACTAACAGCCTAATAGCATCATCTAGGATATAACAATAACAATACACAAACATACCCAATCCAAGGCAAGCACTAGTAATAACTGGCAAGTGTAACAATACCAACTACATCAGTTCAGTGAAAAACACACAGAAACTGAATGGTCCTACAAAACAAAACAACAATGCCCAAGTCAAAGTGCAGATCTACGAGAAACAAAATCCAAGAAGACCAAGCTCCCACCAAAAGAATTAATCCCATAAGGATGGATTCCGACCAGAACAAATTCACAGAAAATAGCCATGAAAGCCAGACCCAACATAACGACTTTCAGAGTATGATCATTACCATGATTAATACTATGAAAGAGGAAATCCCAGAAGAGTTAAACAACCGTATCAACCACTTTGAACAGGAACACAACAGGCACCTGGAGGAGTTGAGAAAAACAGTTCAAGAAACAAAAATATGCATAGAGCAGTTAAAACAGTCTCAGGCAGAGTTTAAAATTGAACTAAAAGACAATTATCTTCAACCCAAAACTCAACAGAGAGTCTTATCAGCAGAACAAATGAGGCAGAAAATAGAATTTCAGATCTTGAAGACAAAGTGGGAGAATTAACCAGCTCAATGGAAGAGATTGTTAAAGCCAAAAAGATACTGGAGAGGAACATTCAAGAGATATGGGACACCCTGAAGAAGCCTAACATGCGCATTCATGGAATACCAGAACAAGAATCTCAAAATACCACACCTGAGAAAATATTTCAATTCATCATAAATGAAAACTTCCCACAACTAAAGAATGAGAGGCCTATTGAAATACAAGAGGCATTTCGCACTCCAAACAGATATGACCAAAATAGAAAATTGCCACAGCAAATAATAGTCAAAACACTCCACATTCAAGACAAAGAAAAGGTGCTGAGAGCTTCAAGAGAAAAAAAGCAAGTCACCTTTAAAGGTAAACCTATTAGAATAACAAATGATTACTCAATGGAAACAGTAAAAGCAAGAAGAGCTTGGAGAGACATACTTCAAGTATTAAATGAGCAAAAATGCCAACCCAGACTGATATACCTGGCAAAACTATCTGTCATGATTGAGGGAGAAAGAAAAGTTTTCCAGCACAAAGACAACTAGAAGGGATACATGTCTACCAAACCAGGCCTTCAAAAATGCTAGAAATGATACTCAAGCTTGAAATAAGAACAAGCATATCCAGGAGGACAGAAGGGAAGTGTAATACCACCAAAACATAAATATCAAACAACATGCTTACAAAATCTACTGAACATAAAAAATGTCCAGAATTAAAAATAATTTCTCCATTATAACATTAAATGTCAATGGTATTAATTCACCGATTAAGAGACACAGATTACAAACTTGGATTAAAAACCACAATCCAACAATCTGCTGCCTTCAGGAAACTCAATCTCACCACAAAAGATAGGCACGTCCTAAGAATGAAAGGCTGGTCCAAAATCTTGCAAGCTAATGGAACCAGGAAACAGGCAGGGGTAGCAATTATGCTTTCAGACAAAGTGGACTTCAAACCAAAGAAAATTATAAGAGACACAGATGGATATTACATTTTAGTCACAGGTACAATTCACCAGGAAGACTTCACAATACTGAACATATATGCACCCAATATGGGCCCCTCCACATTCATTAAGAAAACCCTACAGTGTCTAAAGCAAGAAATCAACCCCCAAACGATAATTCTTGGGGACTTCAACACCGCCCTCTCAACATGGGATAGATCAACAGGTCAAAAGCTTAACAGAGACACTTTGGAACTTAATCAAACCCTTACTGAAATGGACCTTACAGATCTCTTTCACCCACTCACCAAAGAATACACATTTTTCTCAGCAGCACACGGAACTTTCTCCAAAATAATAGATCACATATTGGGCCACAAAACGAATCTACACATATACAGAAAAGTTGAAATTCTTTTTTTTTTTAATTTTTTTTATTATTTATTCAATTGTGCGTGTGTGTGTGTGTGTGTGTGTGTGTGTGTGTGTGTGTGTGTAGAACCATGGGCGAATTCAGGAACCACCATGGACCGCCTCCACCTCCTTGTTTACTCTGCCCCGGGATTCACAGGCTCCGCCCTACCAGGACCAGAAAGGCAGGCTGCCCCTACTTCCGCCCGGCGTCTATACGTGGGATCTAGGATCCGAACTCAGGACCTTCTGCCTGCAAGGCAGAGGCTTAACCCCTGAGCCACCTCTCCAGCCCCGAAAAGTTGATATTCTAACCTGTGCCCTATCAGACCACCACGGCCTAAAGCTGGACATCCACAACACAACAAACAAGAGAAAATACACTAACTCCTGGAAACTTAACAATATGATGCTGAATGAGAACTGGATTCAGGAAGAAATTAAAAAGGAAATTCAAGATTTCCTGAAAGCGAATGATAATGAAAATACAACTTACCAAAATCTCTGGGACACAATGAAAGCTGTCCTAAGAGGTAAGTTCATAGCTCTTAATGCCTACATCAAAAAAATGGAAACATCAGAAATAAACAACTTAACAATGCAGCTTAAAGCTTTAGAGAAACTAGAGCAATCTGATCCCAAAAGTAGTAGAAGAGAGGAGATTAGCAAAATAAGGGGAGAAATATCTGAAATCGAGATTAAGAAAACAATAGAAAAAATCAACCAGTCAAAAAGCTGATTCTTTGAAAAAATCAATAAGATTGATACACCCCTAGCTAAATTAACCAAAAGCAAGAGAGAGAAAACCCAAATTAACAAAATTAGAAATGAACATGGAGTTATCACTACTGATACCCAAAAATCCAGAGAATTATAACATTATATTTCAAAAACTTATACTCTGTGAAGTTTGACAACACAAAAGAGATGGATGAATTTCTAAGTAAACACAACTTACCTAAATTGAATCAGGAAGTTGTGAATTATTTAAATAGTCTATAACATATAAGGAAATTGAAGAAATAATCTCGAATCTTCCCACCAAAAAATGTCCTGGACCAGATGGATTCAGCACAGAGTTCTACCAGACATTTAAGGAGTTAATGACACCAATACTCCTTAAACTGTTCCATCAAATAGCAAAGGAAGGAACACTACCAAATTCCTTCTATGAAGCTAATATCGTTTTAATCCCAAAACATAATAAAGATTCACTTAAAAAAGAAAACTATCGGCCAATCTCTCTGATGAACACAGACGCAAAGATTCTCAACAAAGTCTTAGCAAATCGGATTCAAAAACATATCAAAAAGATCATTCACGGGGACCAAGTAGGCTTCATCCCCGGCACACAAGGTTGGTTCAACATATGCAAATCAACAAATGTAATTCATCATGTAAACTAGTCCAAAGTCCAAGACCACATGATACTCTCGATAGATGCAGAAAAAGCTTTTGACAAGATCCAACAGCCTTTTATGATCAAAACGCTAGAGATAGCAGGAATGGAAGGAACCTTTATCAATATAATAAAAGCTGTATACGACAAGCCCACAGCAAGGATTATGCTCAATGGAGAACAATTGGAAGCATTCCCACTTTGATCAGGAACTAGACAAGGCTGTCCACTCTCACCACTTCTATTCAATATTGTACTTGAAGTCTTAGCTGAAGCCATAAGACAAGAAAGGGACATAAGAGGGATTCAAATCGGCAAGGAAGAAGTCAAGCTATCCCTATTTGCAGATGACATGATCTTATACCTGAGTGATCCCAAAAACTCCACCAGGAAGCTCCTGGAACTAATTGAGAAGTTCAGCAGGGTGGCAGGATACAAAATAAATGTGCAAATATCAGAGGCCTTCCTATATGCCCAGAATGAAAGAAGTGAAAAAGCCTTGAGAGAAACAATCCCATTTACTGTAGCCCCTAAAAAAATGAAATACCTTGGTATAAATCTAACCAAGGAGGTAAAAGACCTTTACAATGAAAACTTTAAAACCCTAAAGAAAGAAATAGCAGAAGACACCAGAAGGTGGAAAGACCTCCCATGTTCCTGGATTGGCAGAATCAACATCGTAAAAATGACCATCCTACCAAAGGCAATATACAGATTCAATGCTATACCAATCAAAATCCCAAAGCAATTCTTCAAAGAAGTTGACCAAACAATCTCAAAGTTCATATGGAGGCACAAAAGACCCAGGATAGCAAAAACAATCCTGAGTAACAAAAACACTGCTGGAGGTATTACCATACCAAACCTTAGTCTATACTACAAATCCATAGTTATAAAAACAGCCTGGTACTGGCTCCAAAATAGACACAGAAATCAATGGATAAGGCTTGAAGACCCAGAATACCTCCCCCAGCATGCTTAGGGAACTTGGGGAAGAAGGTATGGGAAAAAAGCTCATGTGGTCCCACCCCTTTCTGAGTGAATATTAATGACTGATGCTGGATAGAGGAAGGGAACCTACTTGCCACAGTGTTGCTGCCAATGATGCATCACTGGTTGGCAGCAGATGCCCAAGCACAGGAGTGCCGAAGCCCTTGTTGGACTCTGGGTTACACACACACAAGAAATAAAAGCAGGAGCGAAGAGGATTCTTAGTGGGAAAAGGAATTGGGATGAGTGGGGAAGACGGAGAAAAATGACAAAAATTCATTGTTAAAAACTGTTAAAGCTTTTAAAAATTATTAAATATCTCAATTAAAAAACAGGGGCCTATGAGAATGGGGAGGGAAAGAGGCCTGAATAGGGTGATTAGGGACAGTGGACATATGACTTATGAAAACAGATGGGCAGAAAACTAAGGGTTAAAGGTTTAAGCATGGAAAGCGGGAGAGAATTGCAGAGAACAGGGAGTAGGGAGTGGCTTAACCCAAACTAAGGACATATCAAAAAGCCCTGTGGGGATGCATTATACTTTGTAAGCTAATTTAACAATGCAATGAAAATAAGAAAGGAAGAAGCACAGAAGCCACGTTGAAGCTAAGAGTCAATTACAGTTACAAGAACTAAGAGAAATATCCTATAATGCTAATTACTACTTCTTTAACCTTTGAGATTGATGTTAGTGACAGAGAGGGAGGGGGGGACAGAGGAAGAGAGAGAGAGAAAGAGAGAGAGAGAGAGAGAGAGCGCACACCAGCCCCTAAAATTCAGAGGCAGTGGGAGAGGATTTGGGGGAGGATATGATTGAGAACTTTTATATATGTATAAATCATACTATTTTCAAAGTTAAAATGCCTTGTGTTAGACCATAATGAAACCATAATGAAATAAAAGCAGAATACAACAGCAAGAGAAACCACAGAAACTACACCAATACTTGGATACGTCACAATATACTTCTGAAAAGATAGTAGTAGGTCATTAAAGAAATAAGGGAGAAAATTTTAAAAATTCCAAGGATCAAATTAAAATGATAGTATAATCTCCCAGAACCTCTAGGATATAGTCAAGGCAGTCCTATGAGGAAAATTCATAGCTGTAAGTGCTCACACAAAAAAATTACATAGATCTCGGGTTGGCCAGATGGCCTAGCAAGTAAAGGCACTTGCCATGCAAGTCTGATGATCTGAGTTCATCCCCCTAGAACCCATATGAAAGTATATGGCAAGAAATGGATCCACAAACTGCTCCTTCACATACATGATCTGGCATGTGTGTTCCTCCCCCCCCAAATAATGATAAATAAAAAATTAAAAATTAGATCTCAAATAACTTAATGATTCACTTTAAGGTCTAGAAAAACAGGAAGTCAACCCCAAAAATGCACTACACGGTCATAAATAATAAACATTATAGGAGAAATTAGTGCAATAGAGACTAAAATAACAACACACAAAACCAATCAAATTAAGAGTTGTGTTTCTGAAAAGACAAAGTTTGACAAACCCTAGTCAAAAGAGAAAGAAGACACAAATTAATAAGAAGTAAAAGACAGTTGTTAAAACAGACAACAATGAACCAAGAGGAAAATACTTTGAAATTAGGAGGCAATACTTTGAAGACTATTATTCCAAAAAAGCTGGAAAACTTAAAAGAAATGGATAAACTGAGCTACCAAATCTTCTTGGTTATATCAAGAAGATATAATTAAAGAATACAAATAAACAATAATCATCAAGATTATTAAATTTATTTAAAAAAAGCAGTCCAGGGCTAGATGGAAGCATTGTTGAATTCTAACAAATGTTCCAAGGGAGACTTAATACCAACATTTCTCAAACTCTTTCACAAAACAGAAAGGGAAAGAAAAATACAATTTTATAAAACTTGATTCCAATACCAAAACCAGATAAGTACCCAACACAAAAGAAACAATAAGACTAGTTTCCCCAATGAACATAGATTCAAAAACATCATTCGTATAAGAACAACACAAGAAAAAAAGATTATCAAACATTGGTGAGAGGATGTGAAGAAAGAGGAATCCTTATACACTACATCTCTACTACAGAAATCAGTATGGTGGGTTTCCCCCAAAATAAAAATAGAATGAGCACATGACCCAGCTATACCATTCCTGGATATATACTCAAAGGACTCTAACTGAACCCTACCATGAAGACACTTGGCACATCCATGTGTAGTGCTATACTTCTCACAGTAGCTAAAAAATGGAATAAGGTTGGATGCCCTTTAAGAGATGAATAACTAGAGAAAATGTACATATATACAATGAAATTGTATTCAACCATCAAGAAAAAAAATCACGATATTTACAGGAAAATTGATGGAAATGAAAATTATTCAGTTAAATAACTAAAACTTAGAAAGTCAAACATGTTTTTCTCTCATATGCAGATCCTGGATTTTAGTTGTTATATATGTATATATGAGTGAGTGGGCACAGGTACAGGTTATAAAAATAGAAAGAGGAGACGGCTCCCAGCGGACCTGGAGATCCAAGCACTAAAGTGTGTAGAGTTAACTGAAGGAGTAGAATGTCTGTAGAATCATTCCAAGGTAAATGGCCGAGATTTGACTTTCTGGCAAGAGCTAGTATCCAAGTGTCTAATTGAATATTCATCAAACAAGTGCTCCAAACCAAAAATGCAGAAGTTAAAATGGATTGTGTCTGGGTGCACTGCACGGCAACTGAGGTACAGCTACTACAGGATCACTCATCTTCCAACAATTCCTGAAACGGTGTCTTAAATGGGCAAATTCAGTGGTTATTCTCAGCAATTGAGAAAAGTTTCCAGGGTGGTCATTTTCTTCTGCAATTGAAGAACTGAAATATTACCTTCAAAGTGAACACTATGGAATTGGAATAGTAAAGGAAGGATGACATTACTGGTCTTGTAAGCTAGTATCATTGGAGGCATTCACAAGCCACAGCCTCTAAATATGTCAACAATTTCATTAAATTAGCTTAGGAAATAGCATCCTCCAAACCTGTTTTTTCAAAAAAGCATTGAAACCTTTTTTTTTTCAATTTGCTTGTCATTTTGCTGTAGATTATTAGAAATTACAGAAGCCTAAGTAGGACATGGATCAAAAGTTAGCCCACATATGAACACATTTGAATCATTTAGTTGATGAGTAAAAGCATTATGAATTTGGGTGATATACTTACACAGTAATGTAGGTTTCTGCAAACTGCTAGAGTGGCTCAACCATATAGTTAACATATCATTGCTAAAGCAGATGGACTATTAGAAAGCAATTAATATAACTTGGTTATTGATCTATATATATCCTAGCCATCTAAATTTCTTAACTCATTAATGATTTACCTTCTTATGGTCAAAACTAACATAACATTTAATACATCTAATCATGGTTATGAATCTTGGCTAGGAACATAACAAACCTTTCTCTACAACCCTTAGCTATGGAGTCCATAATGCTATAGTGGATTCAAGTTAGGGAATCTGAGAGCATCACAAGTAGCTTGCCATTGATAACTTGGGAAAGCTGCCTATGACTGTGCTTACCAGAGTTATGGTTAAATTTGAATTCAGCTAAAGACGTAAATGTGAATGAATTAATAAGCCTGAGAAGGTAAACTGTGAATCTGCATTTTCAACACTGATCTAACTTTCTATATTGGATCAATGTGTTTAAGTGGTATTGACATGGTAAACTACTTAATTTAAATGTCAATTTAAATTATGCTGTTTAATCAAAACCAACAATTCACAAAGGCACTTTTAAGGCACTATCAGGGTGAATGTTCTAGTATTATAATGCTTCTTGGCACCAGAGTATGTAATAGATAATTCAGAGATGGGTTTTTTGTTGCTACTCAAGAATTACACGTAAGCTTGTGGGCATTTTATATATAGCAAAAAACAAAACAAACAAAAAAACCAGACCTCACAAGTTTGACAAATTCATGAGCTATCTTTAATACTTCTTACAGAAAACAGGTAATGTTTGTATCCATTATATTAAAAAACTTTTGTATAAAATACTCTCTTTATCTTAATATTAATGAATTTTCAATCTGAAAACTTGCTTTGTCCTGCTAAAATTCTTTTACTACAGATTTTTTTCTTTAAAATAAAACTGCAATTGTTCCGTGTAGAATGTTGTTTGAACAGGCAGAGAGAGTATTTGCAAGATTCCTCTAGGTGTCTCAGTGGTGGTGTTCAGGAGCCTCAGGGCAGCCAGAAGGTAAGTGCCCCTACAGTTAGAGCGCTGCAGAAGGCTCCTCAGTGCAGTACCCAACCCAGTCCATCCACTATGGCTGAAACCAGTCTTGACGTTATGTAATGGATAAATGACCACTGGAAAAAATAAACCAAAGAACTGCAGTATACTTTGTCTTTCACCTTTATAAACCATGATTTATGGATAACTTGTCAGTTTTTCCAAAGGCTGGTATATCAGTATTTGGAAACATCAAGTGTTCATTTTGAGTGGGCAGAGCTAACCTCACCCAACTGTCTTTCAATAAAATTAATGAAATGAAAAAAAAAAAAAAAGAAAGAGGAGAATATAGAGAAGAGAGGTCTTAAAGGATGTAATGGAGGGGAACAAAAGGTAATGAATACATGTAACATGAATGTGAGTGGGGGTCATTAGGGAGAGAAAGGGAAGCAGTGGGAGATGGGCAGGAGGTTAGGATAGGAGAGTTGGGATAACAAAAACCAGAAATATTGATGAAATGCCATAATGAAGCCCATTATTTTGTATATGGTGTTAAATTTGAAAACAAATGAAATGAAACTGGAAGATATTCTCTACAACTCACTAGTTCACTGAATGTGAGTGTTGAGAAGGCCAAGTCAGTGACTACTAATAGCTTTCCAGTTTTCCCAACTGAATTATTATATATGTCAGACACAGTGGGGATCTAGTGATAGATGAATAAACATGACAGATTTAGTATTTGTGTGTGTGTGTGTGTGTGTGTGTGTGTGTGTGTGTGTGTGTGTGTGTATCAGAGGGCAGCCACTGTGTCCTTGTGAAGGACCAAGGGTGACTCTGAGAGTCATCCTGGATTGTTTCTACTTTCTCTTTGCTTTGCTCTGGGATTTCCCAGGCTCTACCTACCAAGGCCAGAAGTGCAGATTACCACAATTTGTGGCTGGCGTTTTTACATGGGACCTGGTATCAGAACTCAGGACCTTCTGCTTCTAAAACAGAGTCTTTTTTTTTTTTTTATTCAAGTGTGTGTGTGTGTGTGTGTGTGTGTGTGTGTGTGTGTGTGTGTGTGTAGAACCACGGGCGAATTTGGGAACCACCATGGACGCCTCCACCTCCTCCTTGTTTACTCTGCCCCGGGATTCACAGGCTCCGCCCTACCAGGACCAGAAACGCAGGCTGCCTCCGCTTCCACCCAGCGCTAAGACAGTCTTAACCCCTGAGCCATCTCTCCAGCCCCTGGATTTAATTTTAAAGATGTAAGTATAAGCTATGCTGCCTTCGAACTACTAGGTTCAAGGGACCACCAACCTGCTTCAGGCATAGAAGGAACTGGAATTATGAGTGTTTTGTTAGAGCACCTAGCTTTACAATGAAATATCTCACCACAAAAGAGAATGAAAAAAATGACAACATAGATGACTTCTGGAAACATTATGTTAAGTCAGTAAGTCAGATACTGCAGGATGCATATTCAATGGTTCCACTTACATGAATATTTAGAAAGAACAAACTCAGAGAGACAATTTATCAGAAGTTATCAGACGCCAGAAGAAAATGATAGTGGGGAATTATTGTTAATTGTTACAGTTTTTCTTAGAGGTGATGAAAAAGTTTCAGAAACAGGTAGGATGGCTAATGACATTGTGAATATGATCCTTGCCACTGACTCACACACTTAGAATATACGGATGACAAATTTTATGCTCTATGTGTATTTTACCTCAGCTTATGATATACCCATTATATGGTATATGAGTAATATTTGCAATAATGATTTAAAAAAACATTTAAGCACTCTTTAGTTTCTTTTCCATAACTACATTCTGTATTTTTGTAAATGGTTGATAATGGATGAAACACAATATTAAAATTCTAATTCCCTGGGAGCGCTAATATTGAGGAGAAGTGAGTGTGTGCAGAGAAAGGTGCACCACCCCTTGATTTTGCTGACAACCTAAACTGCTCTAAGAAAAGTTTTAATTGAGGGAATTCTAGGAACTCTTTCATTAAGTTCCAGGTCTTAAGTTCTGTTTGCTGTTTCAACAGAACAAAGATTGGCACACAAAACTAGGTATTCATTGTTCTTTCCCAAAAAGTCCTCTTGATTCTTCCTCAAAGCCACTTTAGATAAGAATGACCAGACTCACAGAGGGAGAATGATTTTTCTCATCAG
The DNA here is from genome assembly GCA_023101885.1 of Typhlomys cinereus. Classification (NCBI taxonomy): domain Eukaryota; kingdom Metazoa; phylum Chordata; class Mammalia; order Rodentia; family Platacanthomyidae; genus Typhlomys; species Typhlomys cinereus. Next base: position 1,904,661 of record JALPQD010000115.1, on the reverse strand, counting down.
TCTCTTAACCACCGCTGAGAAAACTGGGACTGAACCTAATGCTGGGTCTGCTCCACAGCAAGGGTGGTAACACCAGTCCATTCATGGTACTGGAGGTAAAAATCTGATCAGTTGCTGATGTGAGGCAAAGATATTATTTCACATGGTATTTTTTTCCACATCACCCATTTAGAAACTTGCAATCTTACATGTTGACATCCTCACTTAAAGATCCTGCTGAGAGAAGCTTTTTATCACTGTACCTTGTTTTGTGATGTCAAACCTTCAATACAGTACTCAAAATTCAACAAATAAGTTTTACTATATAGATGAACAAGGCTTTAAGATGAAAAACAGAAGTATTGAAAGGCAGGCCAAGTACAGATAATTCACAAATCAACTGAATCAAGACCATGTTTTCCTTAGCTCTGAACTGTTTTTAACATTTTTACATGACACTTAATAGGAATATATGACAAAATTACTTTGATTTTTTGTTGATCCCTCTTAATTTCTGCATCCAGTTGCTTCTTTTTCTCATTTTCTTCTCGAAGTTTTTTTTGCAGCTGGACCTTCTGATACTTCAAGTGATCCACATTTTGCTCTAGTTCGCTGGCACGTTTCTCATTTTGGATTGAGAGTGACGCCAATTTCTTACTGTCTTGCTGTTTCTTTTGTAAGACCTGATATCATATGGAATATTTCAAGATTAAAAGGTGCATCTCTCATTTCTTAACTTCACAATATGCTCATGATGATCACAATATAGAAACAATAGACAAGATAAAAATGAAGGCAGCTAGATATGTTAGCACACCCCTTTCATCCCAGCACTCAAGAGAATGAGGCAGGAGGATGGTGAGGAAGTCAGCCTGGGCTACATAGTGAAATCTTGTCTTAAAAAGAAGAACAAGAGTTAAAAAAAATTGAAGGAGTCATTCTAAAAATTCAATGACCAAAAAACACTATAACTTCTTAAGCATTTGAAAATGACTTTCTTACACAAAATCTTTTCTTGTTGAAGGGGGGAAAGAGAAAGAGAGAGAGAGAGAGAGAGAGAGAGAGAGAGAGAGAGAGAGAGAGAGAGAGAGAGAGAAGGAGGGGAAGAGAGAGAGGGAGGGGGAGAGAGAGAGAGGGAAGGGGAGACAGAGAGAGGGAGGGAGGGGGAGAGAGAGAGGGATATCCATCCTAGGAACTGAATCTAGAGACCCACACACCCACACAAACTAGGTAAGCTTTGTATCACTGAGCTAAGTCCCTCGTGCTAGAAGAGAATTTTGAGTATTTCTGAAATTAGAGCTACAATCAAGGCATTTGGAAACAAAGATTGATTTGTAGTGTTCAAAATTAACTAATACTGCTTAAAACAATAAATTATGGCTTCAGAAAACAGAAATCGTTCCCATTTGCTAAGTGTCTATAAAGTGTCACATACCTGGTTTCTCATATGTATTATAGTCATTATTTAATCTTTTGTTCTTCAGAAAAGGATTTCTATTATATTTATTTCTTGTCATGATTTTTTATACAAAGATTAAAATAAAAAACTTACTGAATAAATAAATGCACTACCCAGATTATAAAATATCAAGATCCACTAAAAGAAAAGGAAATGCCATTCATTTCTCCTATTGATAAAACAGAATTCCACTTCTATCCTAACTCTGTACAAGAATCTTTAAAAGCAGGCTAACAAGATGGCTTAGGAGTAAAGGCATTTGCTGCCAAACTAACTGATTTTGAGTTTGATCTCTGGATCCCACATGGTGGAAGGAAACGAAAGACTCCTTAAAGTTGTCCACCGAATTTTGGGATGTGTGCCTCATGCCTCCAAAAACAATAATAATAATAATGTAAAGAGAAGAACAAGAATCTTCAAAAGCGGGATTTTTTTTTCTTTTTTTCTTTCTATGGTGCTGAGGGTCATGCCCTCATGCAGTCACACATACTAGGTAAGTCACCCCCAGCCCAGCCTCCCCCCAGGCTTCTCAGTTATGAAAGGGTCTTTAAACTTTTTCCCAGTTACATGTTTAAGTTACCTGAACTCTCAGCTTGGCTGCATCCATCTTTTTACGGAACTCTTTTTGTAATTTTACCTTCAAAGCAACATCAGAGAGATCTTTGTTTTCCAGTTCCTCCAGCTGCTTTTGCGTTTCGGTTAATTCCACTTTGGCTTGCTCTGCTTCGTGCTCCAGTTTTGTAACTTTCAGAGAATACTGTCTACTTACAGACTTTGCGTTGTTACCTTCACCAAAATGACAGGAATGACAACTAGACATTATGTTAAAATAATAAAAACTAAAACTCCTCTACTCTAAAATGTCAGGTGGGCATAGTTACCAATAGTAAAATCCCAGCTAACCCACCCAACTCCATCAGACACAGCTTGCCCCCCAGGCTTCTCAGTGATTAGTTCCTCAATCACATTTTCCATCTGGTTCCAGTTGATCTTTTCGCTGGTTCATCTTTTGTGCTTTAGCGTACTATTTTTCATTCTCTGAATCTACAGTTGAGTTTTGCTGGTATCATACACTTCAGTTAAGACATTAAAGTAACTTCGTTTTGCTTAGCAAATCTGTTTTTGATTTTTTTAAACTATGAAACATTTAACATATTTAAAGATAAAGAAATAATAAAACACCTCCCATTGCTTAGATTCAGGAGTTAACATTTGCTAGTTGGTTCAACTAACTTGCCTTTACTTACTTTGCTCGTTCATTCTATCTGTAATAGCTCAGATCCTACAGCATCACAAAATATGGACATAATCCAAAACTATTATCATATGCAGCAATATTAATACCCAGCAGTCCACGTTTGGACTTTCCCAATGGCCTCAACATATCTTTTATAGGGTCACATATATATGATTGTTATGGTTTTTAAAAACTTTTAAACATTTATTTGACAGGAAGAACAAAAGAAAGTTCTTTTATTAAAAGTTTCCTTTTAAAAGAGGAAAAAATTAAGTGTCACAGAATTTCAGTTTAGCATAGCTCCTCGAGCTAGAACAACTCAAAAGATGATATCAAGCTTCATGAATTTCTTTTGATAACTAACGTCCATTTATTGGCTCTAAATCACATCTCTTCATACCTAAACCTGAACTACACTGTATATTTCAAAGCAGCAAAAAGCAAAGTAAATGAATGTTACCATATCAGAAGCAGGTTTAGAAGCTTTCTTTCTCATATAAGGACAAGATGCCTTTACCTGTTTTTATTAACTCTTTAATCAGATCTTCCTTCATCTTGATGTTAATTGTAAGTTCTCTCATTTTTTGTTTAGCTTTATTAAGTATGAGTTCTGAATTCTTTAGTTTTTGCAAATTTGATTCTTGGCTCTCCTGTAGACATTCTATCTTCAAATCTTTAAAATAAACAAAAATACTGTTCTTAAAATATTCACCTGAAATATTCTTTTGAAAGGAAAAGGAGAACAAAAGCAATTTCCAGGTAGCAGAGACAAGACCAAGGGTAAGGGTGGGGGAAAAAAGAAAAGGATGCACAGTTACTGAGATCTCAGCTTCCTAACTTAGAAAAGACTTATTTTTTCAAAATTTGACTAAAAATACATCTGTCTACATATCTATTTTGCTATATGTGATGTAGCTATATATATTGTGTCATAGAAAGTTGGAAACCATTTATAATTCCCTTTTTTTTTGCTTGTGTGTGTGTGTGTGTGTGTGTGTGTGTGTGTGTGTACCAGAGGGCACTTGAGTATGTGTGCTTGTGGAGACTCAAGGATGACATTGAGAATCATCCTGGATTGTTCTACCTCCTTATTGCTTTGCTTGGGGGTTTCCCAGACTCTGCCTTTGAGGTCTTGAATTACAGGCTGCCACCTTTCTGTCTGGCATTTGTATATGGACTCTGGGGGAACTAAACACAGATCCATTTGCTTTTGAGAGAAAGGCTTTAATCCCTTAACCATCTCCCTAGCCCAATTCCCTTTCATTGGGGTTATTTGAGAGAAGTCTAAAATCTCCAAATAAAGGGTGAATTTTTTCCTATTATCTTCTAGTTGTGCTGTCACCTGAAAATGCAGTTTGTACTGTGCCACTCTAGAGTGTGTGGTCAGTAGAGTTTGTCACTGTCCTGAACCACAGTATATAGCAATTGCATAACTAAACACATTGGTTTTGTTCCACAGACTATTTATTTTTCATAAAGGCTTTCTCAATTAAGGAATTCACGTATTCATTACATTCGGGAATAAGTTTCTTTGGTGGTTTCAGACTAGTAACAAATGGTTCAAGTATGGCTACATGAATAGAACTCATCCTTACAAGTTTCTACATTTTATTCACTTCTATTTATAGTGAAATTTTGGTAAATATTACATGCATAGGCTCTTTAAAATATTTCTTTGTTAAAAATATTTCTTTGTTCACACTTTAGCACATTTCATGTGAAATTCTCTCTGAACTTATTTTTTGTACTGACCCAAAAAAGAGGTCAAAAAGAGGTGAGTTAAAAATATACTATTAGAATTTTTGCTACATAACTGTTTTTTTTTTTGTTTGTAACACAATGATATTGGGAGGGTTTTCCGACAAAAAGTCAGAAAACCTGCTAGACAAATTCTAAAAGAGCTGTAACACTTTACATAACTGTTTTTAATGCTGCTATTTGATATAAAAAATTCACTTCAATTTTGCTCTGAAACATTACTAGCACACAGTAGATTAAATGTGCTTTAAGACATGCTAGATTGCCAATGGCAGATATGTACCAGTGCTGAGTGAAGGAGACACCTAACAGATTACTTACAAAGTACTTCAGGACAACAGAGAGTACAGTACAAAGTGTATCAGCACAGGTCTGTTTATTATTATGTGCTGATCTGAACACATAATCAAACAATTTAGGGGTGCAGGAGATTTATTCTTGGCTTATAGTTTTTGGTTATATTCATCACATGGCAAGAGAGTTAGGTCAAAATCAGGAGCCAAGGGAACTGGCAACATTCCATCTGCAGGAAGGGTTGAGAGAGCCACACTTTCTCACCTGCCATTCTGCCCAAAATACTGAACCATCTCTTTCCGTTTTCCCACATTAGCTAATCTAATACTCGGGGCCTCCTTAATTAAATAACTCTTTATGAGTTATTTAAAAGACCCAGCCCTTAATCATCCAGTTGGCATCTGGCATTCTTAGAGAGTTAGCTTTTATCTCTAGCTAGAATTCATTGGCAAAAACTGTCCATTTGGGGGTGAGAATTGTAAGTGTGGGTGATATCCACATATTTGTGTATGATATGCATACATGTGTGCATGCAACTTTCTGTGTAGATATACACGTATGTGGGTGTGTGGATGCATTTTGTTCATGTACAGGTTTGAGGATGATATTGGATATCTTCTACTATCTTGGCCCTTTATTCATTGAGGCAAAGTCTTTTTATTAAGCAAGTCTGCTGATTTGGCTAGCTGGGTTAATCTGCTTGCTTCTGGTATCTTGTCTCTGCTTTCTGAATACTGTTATCTGAAGCAAACTGTCACACCCACCCAGCATTTATATGGGTACTATAGACCCAAATTCTGACCCTCACACTTGTATTGCAAGAACTTTACCATTGAATCCATTTCCCCAGCATTAGTATTATTTTGGGGATGTATCTAGGCTTACTACAAACTCTCGATCCTCCTGTCAGTTCCCTGAATGCTGAAATTACTAGTGTTACCACGCTCGGCTTAGAAAACTTTTGAGGAATTAAAAAAATGAAGAAATAGAAATAAAACTCAGAATAAGAAATTAGTTTTACCAACACAGAAAGCATTTTTACCAGGTGGTTTTGAGAATTCATAGATGAATTTTAAATTATACCTAAAACAGGGAAGTGTCTTATAGCCATTATGTCTAAATTGTCTGAGAAAATTATGTACCTTCATTCTCCAAATCTGATTTTTGTGTTTCATTCTGAGTATCATTTAGCTCGACAAGAGAACAGACAGAGTCTGGCTTTTTAATCCATGAGCGACTTCTACAACTAAAAAGCAAACAAAAATCAAAATTAAAGGTAACTTGTTTGTTATCATTTTCTAGTCTTTCAAATTAGTTTCTCCAAAGGCAATAGAAATGTTTAAAAATAATTACACAATAAGCAGAATTTTACTAACATTCTTTAATATAAAAGGTAAGTTATTTCTGATAGTATAAACTAGGCTAAGAACTTGGGGATGAGGAGTCATAGGTGCTAGGGAGGAACAAACTACAATTGTGTCAATAGATATGATTTCAAACTGCCTTCTAAATACTTACTATTGTACCCATAGATCAGTGTGCAGCTTTTGGCTCTTGACAGAGGAACTTCATTTTGTATGGAAGGTGTCTAATACAACTGACCAGAGTTCAGAGAATAGGTGATTGTGGAGAACTCAGCCCTAAATAGGACTTGTGTATTACTCCTCACTCCAAGAGTAAGGATCAGGGAAGAGTAAGGATCTAAGAGCCAGAGATGGGGAGGGATGCTACACATAGTGTCTTCTGGACATGACAAGGCTGCTGTACCCAGGAACTCAATGAAGCTGTTATTTTCTCCCACAAGATGTGACCTGTCAACATTTCATCATAGAAAGGGGAAGACCTCATGAGGTACCACTCCTCACTAAGGGACCACTGCGGTCTACTGCTGGTTGTGGGAAGGGGAACTACTTTCCTCAGTGGTGTGCTCAGTGATAAGTTGTCCATGCTCCAGCAAGTGCCCAGCACATGCTAATAGACCACATACAACAAAGACATGAAATTAAGAGGGACACTTGTTGGAAAGAAGAGAGTTTTTAATGGAACAAGAAGAGTAGATGGGACTGAGTAATGTGGATCTTATATTCATTGTATACATGTATGAAACTGTCAAAGAATCACGTGTGTGTGTGAGTGTGTGTGTGTGTGAGTGTGTGTGTGTGTGTGTGTGTGTGTGTACACTATCTTCTAGACCTGACATGGTTGACACGAACACATAACAGTAGTGACTATCTGTACAAGACTAGATCCATCAACATACCACCATGGGTGTGGGAGGGGTTCTTTGAAGAGTTATAGACAGTTAATGGTTGCTGGGGGAGAGGAAAACATATTCCTCAGAAGTATAGCCACTAGTAAGTTGTCTCAGCTCAAGTAAATAACCCCTTAACATGCTAATAATGCAGGCAACCCTAAGTCAGAGCATTGGGTCACATATCCACACACAAAATGCATTACAAGTAGGACTCATCAGACAAAAAGGGTTTGGTGGGAGGAAAGGGCAAATGGAGGGGGGATATGTATACACATGTATGAAAATGTGAAAAATAAAATTTAAAAATTCTCTCTGAAAACAAGTCTAATATAGTCAAATGGTCTGAAAAATATTTTGAATTATATAAATGACTTCTATTCTAACACTATTTTCAAACAAATTAGATGGCAGTGAAGATTTAGTAGAAGCTACCTACTGTTCTATTGAATAGAAAATCTATTCTGTAATGAAAAAGCTATGTTAATCTATGACATCATAAAATAATAATTTTGATTAAAATGGGTCTGTAAGTAACATACTTAATTCTAGATTTCCCTTGGCCTTCGGAGTCTTCATCATCACTGTTATCAGAAAACTGGCAGTGGAGAACTTCATCTTGTTCTTCTAAGTTTCCCAACAGCATTTGACTTCGTGTTCGAAACCCGGCAAATACTTGATCCAGAGCGCACACTGGAGGACTTGAGAGGACCTTGCAAGTGATTCCCCAACAAAAGAAGTGATTTTTTTAATGTCTGCTTTAATCCTATGATTCAAAATGTTTCGTGAGAAGATAGAGATAGGTATCCTAGAGACAGCCAAGTACTGAACCACGCTTTCCGGCAAAAGGTCAAAATTAATTCCACTAAAATATTATGCTCCATGGATACAGACTTCTCTCAGACTCTACACTGATCTTTCTCTACTGGAAAGCTCATCTATCTTCAATTACAGTTTTACAGAAAATGGCATTTAAAAATATTTCAAAGCAAAGCATGGGAAATATCCCAGCTCTGTGGCACAGCACAGACACTACCCAGAGAAGTGCCCATGCTCATCTGTCCCAGTTTGAAACACTGGAGAATTATGAGGCTGCTGAAGAAGCGTGCAGTGTCCACCAACCCCAAATCCAGGACAGGAAATAACCAGCATCATGTCTTTCTCAACCAAACATTCTTGATTTGAAATTCTGAGCATATTCACTCATGCTTAACACATGTGGTAGGGTGGTTAGAAATAGCTGAACTAATGCTACAAATGATATAGTTAATGTAAACCATACAATAAATAAAATTTTATAAGTCGGCCTATGACTCTTTCATATTGTAACATGTTTATCATATTGTAAAAGCATTTTAAGTACTCAAAAAAGACCCTAGAACAACGATGGATTAGAAAATGATTTTACATTTTTGCTCTTGGTTCATTTATCACGAATTTTTTTCTTTTATCATCTTTCTGTGTTGTGTGGCATTTTTCCTCTGAGCAGCTACTTTGGACTTTGTCTTAGTCTCAGCTAAGGATGATGTTGAAACATCCTATCCTAGAGGACATCTCAGTAAGTAAACAACTAGGGGAAGGGCTCCCCTCAAGATGTGGAAAAACAGTAAACGACAGCTGGAGGTAGGAGACTTGCCTACCAGACAAGTCAGCCAGAGGAGTGAGCGAGCCAGGACTGGTGAGCAGCCAAGCAGTTCATTTCAGGGGAGGCCCTGGAACAGTTCAAGATTGTGTGGAGATGACCCTGGAACAGCAGTCTAGAAGAGGCTGCTGAGCAGGCCAGCCAAGTTCACGAGAGAGGCCAGTGCACAGTGCAGGGAGAGACCTCCAAGCAGAAGTGTGAAGACTCTCCTGGCAAGTCCTACAGTGGAGTTCAGGGCTGCAGCTTCCCCGAGTCTCACCCATGCGGAGGGAGGCTTTTTGATGATGTAGCTGATTAATTGTTCCTGCTCCTGTCAGTAACAGTCGTCCTATTCGAAAGCAGCCCTGTTACACTCACTGGTTTCAAGTTGGACCTTTGGGCAACTTTGTTTTGGCTTGTTATTGATAGAGGGTTGTGTGGTGTCTCCCCAGGAAAAGTATCCATTACACAGTACTCTGCAACTAAATACAATAGGGTGATTCCTCAAAACCAGTGAAATCTTAGAGGAGATATTTGCTTTATTACTATAAATAAGTGGCCGAGCTGTTAAAATGATAACCTAAGGTAGAATGTGTTCAGTGAGGCCGAGGATCTTTGCTTATCTTTCTAAAAATGCCTAACTAGTGTTGAAGATCCTCATATATCTGATTTTTGTGTCCACCGTTATTGGTTTTCAAGGTAGCCTCCCAGTTCTAGGGAAGGACGTGTGAGGAGAGGGATTCTTTAGGAGACAAGCAACTCCAGAGTTAACCAACAAGGGTGAGATAGCCACTTGCCCTACAGCTAACTGAGATCACTGAATATCTTGTTAAGGCTTGAGTCTTATTTCAAGAGCAAATAAATCCTGTTCAGATCCAAACTTTGTTCTCTGGAATTTTAATAATAGCAGGTCATTTTACTTCAAAAAAACAATAGAGGTAGGAAGAAAATATTATTTTGGGATGGAAGGAAATTTTAAAAAGCAAAACAGTTTGCAAATTTGAAACAGTCATGGAAAATCTTTATGCCAGTCAAGTCTATTTCAGATGTAATCAAACGAAGACAGATAGATAAGAGGGGCTTGCCACTTCTAGCAGAGCCTTGACCTCTATAGAGAAAGGGAGTGAGAGAGAGAAAGCGAGATATATCAAACATGACTCAAGGAAAGTATAAGTCTACACAACTTGTATAGCAAGAAAAAAATTCATGAATATAATTTTTTAAGAAATCAAAGAAATGGTCGGAAACATAGGAAATGCTTTCACATTATTAACCAGAAGTTAATTTTTCAAATTTATAAGATAGAACATTATCAATATATTAATGTATTATTATAAAGAAAATAGAATATAGACTATTAAGTTGGATTAATGAATGAGATTTGGTTCCTAAAAGCAGTTCTTCTTTCTCCTTGAGATAGTTAAGTTTTGACTGCCAACTTGATTGGATTGAGAAATAAATGGCTGCTGGGTCAGTGAGGCATGCACTCATTTGGGTTAAGTCTGTGATGAACCTTACAGAGACAAGTAGAACATGAAAGCCCTGACAGGATCAATATATTCATTCTTTGATGGGTTCGTAAATATGATGGCATTGTTGGGAAGTAGTAAAATGTAGGCAGTAAGGCCTTGTTAGAGTAAGTAGGCCAAAGCATCATGGGAGGAGGCTGTCTTTGAAGCTATAACTCACCCTGGCCCTTTCCTGTAATCCCTTCCTCTCTGGTTCCCAGATACTGTGAGGCTAAGATCTCTGCCACCTGCTCCCATGGCCACCATACTCTTCCTCACAATTGCCCAGAAGCAGGAGCCAAGAGAGCATGGAGCAATCCCATGGGTCAAAATAAATTTTTCCTTGTTTAAGTTGCTTTTCTTAGGTGATGGGTCACAGTGACCCAAAAACCTGATACTCTTTCTCACCCGCAAAAATTAACCATATATTCAACCATAATGAAAATATCAGGAACTTTACAAACTAAAACTAATAATAACAGTTTAAAATTTAGCCTAACCTTCCAAACTAAAAAGCATACAGGCAAGGATTGGATTTGTCTTACTGACTCTGAAGTACCTGGGACATAACAGAACTGCATACAGTGTATGATGTGTAGTGGGCGATATTATGTACCAAGTACTGCGTTGGATAATGAGTAAACTTTCCATGCATCCCTGTTGTGTTTCCTCCATACTTATTGCAAGGAGCCTGAGACTTGCTCAGTTAAGTTACACCTAAGCCTGCTGATGTAACGTCTATTCCCAATATGTATCTTGCTTTTAAATTTTCTCATCCTTCTACTATATGGGCTTACTTAAATAAATTTCCCTTCATAAAATTAGTAAATAGAACCCAAAATGAATCTGTAAATTAAGATTTTTCCATAGTAAATTCCTTCACAATTTATTGAAGAGAAACCTATAAAGATGTATATTTATCACCTGTACATTTACAAATAAAAATTACAGCTAAGTTTCATATTGATCTTGGACTATGTCAGCTTGGTAAGACTGCATGATACAGAAGTATCATTTTGAAAACAGTAAGACAGATCATGAGAATGAAAAATATCCTCCAGGCTCACCTCACTTTTCAGTATTACCAGGGGAAAAAATCATAAAACCATTAAACTTAACCATGTCTGAAAAAATAATGGAAAAAGGAAGTTTTTGTTCCTTGATGAATAGATAGACGTCATTTCCATCCAACTATTCCTTCCAAATATAACTATGCATATTCTTGTTTATTAACTTTTATTAAAAAGAAGCATATTAAAAATAAAACATACAGGGGCCAGTGTGATAGCTCAGTGACTAAGACACACACACTCAACTGCTCTCTTGTATACACATACACATGCAAAAAATGGTATTATAAATGTCTATAATCCCAGCACTTGGGAGGACAGTCATGAGGATCAGAAGTTCAAGGTCATTCTCAGCTATATAGAGAATTCAGGGTCAGACTTGCATACTTGAGACCTTGTCTTAAAAAGTCATTAAGAAAAACTTACAAATCTTGAATCTCAAAAGAGGGGATAGAGGGATCATTGTGGGCAATACAGTCAAGTCCTGTCTCAAAAAGCAAAACAAACCTGAGGTGGATCTCTAGAAGCGCACATGATTAAAGAGGAGGATTGACTTCTGAAAGTTGTCTTCTGACCTCCACCTGTGAGCCATGGTATGAATCTGTATGTACTTTTCATCTCTGTATCTCTCCCTTTCTGTCTCTATCTATTTCTCTCTCTCTCTCTCTCTAAATAAGTAAATAAATAACAACTCTTCTGTTAAAAAAAGATACCATATACACAGAAGTCCATGAAACCAAACAGATCAAAGCCCCTGAGACTGTATAGATATACTGTGACATTATAAGCTTTCTATTTCAACAGTTAATGTTTGACCTTACCTTCTTGAAATTCTGTCTTGATGGGATATAAATATAATGTCCCAAGGCAGTATCAAATGGTACAGTGTATGGTCTCTTTTCAGGGATCCTGATATCGGGCCCATCACCACAATTTTCCTTAACTGAAGAAGGCACTGACAGGTTATGTTTTGTTAGTTCTTCACTCAGTTGATTCACAAGAAGTTGCTGTTCTACTATTTTTTCATTCTTTGTAGAAGAGAGATGACAATTCAAAAACACAGAACCTTAGTACATGTGTAGGTCATTATTAAAAATGAAATTACATTGGCCAAAATCATGACTATCTCAACAATATAATTAAACACTGTTTATCCTGCTGGTGTTCACAATAACCTCTACTGCTCTAAGAGGTATAGTTTCCTTTTCTCCTTCAGTACTGGGAATAGAAACCAACACTGTACTTTGTGCATGTTAGGCATTCCCACCCAGTAGAAATGCTTTGAATAGCCAGTAGAAACAGTCAAAAAAAAAAAAAAAAGTCAAATACAAAATAATGACGCCTATTGACTGTGATTGTCTGTTCTGCCACTTAGCTGTTTTTATAAAAGCATGGACTTTCTGACTGAAATGCAAGAAGTAACAAGAGGCAGAGTTGAAAAGTAGAGAAAGTGTCACAGACAGCAGAGCTTGCAGCAAAGGTAATGGGAAAAATGTTAACAAGGTCAGTGATGAGAAAGTTTTATTAGGTAAAAAAGAAGCCAAAAGCACAAAGTTGATGGGAGGTAGCTAACTAGTGGTCTTGGAAGGAAGAGAACCTGGAACTGAAGGCAGAATAAACCATGTCAAGGATGTTAGTTTTTTTTTAATGGATCTTCTAAACAAACTTTTAAAAAGCACATCCACTGTGAAAAAACTTGAACTTCAATTTTTTGTTTCCCTAAAACAAAAATGTCAACGAAAAAATTCATGACCATGTAGCACAGTGGTAGAGTGTTTTCCTGGCATGCATAAAGCCCTGGATTCCATCTCTAGCATCACATAAACCTGGTGTGGGGCTGGAGAGATGGCTTAGGAGCTAACACTTTGCCTGGTAAGCAAAAGGACCTGAATTCGGATTCTCAGATCTCATGTAAATATGCCTAGCAGGTATGTCAGCCGACTGGAAGGCAGCGCCAGGGAAACCCCAGACCAAAGCAATTAGGTGGAGGAGCAATCTAGGATGGTTCCCCATGTCACCCTTGGGATTCCACAGGCACACACACTTAAGTGCCCTCTTGTTTACACACCCACACACATAGGCACACATGCACATGCACATATAAAAACAAATGAACAAAAAAACCTATGCATGCCTGTAATCCCAGCACTTGGAGATACAAACAGGAGGATCAGAAGTTCAAGGTCATCCTCAGTAATACAGAGAATTCAGCCCAGACTTGTATGGTCCAGACCTTGTCTTAAAAGAAAATTAAGCAAGCAAGCAAGCAAACAGGTGAGGGGATGTAAACCTGTGATCTCAAATTCTCGAAGAGTGGGTAGAAGAATCACTCTGGGCAATATAGTGCTCCTCTCTCAGAAGGCAAAACAAACGATAACAAAAAACTGTCGTTCATCTTAAAACTTCACATGTATTACAATGTTTAATTGGGGGTCCTAAAATTTGTTAATCTACAACAATAAAATACTAATTTTCAATAAGCCGCCTATTAGCATAATTAAAATGTATAATACCAATGTCATATAATTTTTTGAAAGATGAACATTTATTCGCTTTGCAAAGAATGGTATTAAATTATCATAAACTACTACTCTCTTTATAGACAAATACAACTAACTGTACACTGTGCCAGCAGCTCACACTGTCCTCAATTGGCTGCAGTTCTATCAGGTGAGCACAGAAACCTGCTTTGCCTGATATCAAAAAGTCCCTCCGAGATAATGGTTTTGTTTTACATTCACAGGTGGGAACTAAATGCATCGCCTCTGTAGAAGTGAGCTTCTCTCTGCTGGTCCCCAATAGTGAGTACTAAGCAAATACTAACTCACTCTTTTTTTTTTAAAAAATTTTTATTATTTATTAATTGTGCATGTATGTGTGTGCGCATGTGTGTATGTGTGGGTGTGTAGAACCACGGACGAATTCCGGAACCACCATGAACGCCTTCACCTTCTCCTTGTTTACTCTGCCCCGGGATTCACAGGCTCCGCCCAACCAGGACCGGAAACGCAGGTCGCCCCTGCTTCCGCCCGGCGTCTGTACGTGGGGTCTAGGATCCGAACTCAGGACCTTCCGCCTGCAAGGCAGAGGCTTAACCCCTGAGCCACCTCTCCAGCCCCCTAACTCACTCTTTTAAAAGAAGACAAATTATTGGTAATTTGAAAAGGCTACCTATTGTAGCACACCAATATACTTACTTATACATAGATAAAAAATCTTGAATAAGATTTATTACTTTAAAAATAAACAGATACCCTAACACTGCTGAAAATGAAGGAAAACATTAAATTAGTGAATTATAAAAATAGTTTCTTTGGAAAAAATCCAGGAATTTAAATAAAAATGAAAACTTCTCCAAAAGCAGATGTGACTGAAAGTTTTAAAAATCTGCATACATTTGCGGAAGAGGGGGCGGTAAGATTGTAAGAGCAAAAGGATGGGAGGAGCAATGATCTGAAGATTCTCCACACTAGTTAGGGCTGAAGCAATCATAATAGGACTTTGCATGCCCTGCGCAATGTCCAACACACTATTGACCTTACAAAGTCTAGCATCGGCTAAAGGCACCAAGATCCTTGGAGGTAAGAGATTGACAGCCACAGTAGTGTTCCTATGCTTAAGGGGAACACGAGAAAGGCTTCAGGGAAATGCCACTGGGTCCTTGTACATCATCGGAGAGGAGGACCAAGAGGAGAGTTAGGCATACACAATAAAGGACTCTCTGGGAATTGGGGGGGGGAGGCACTGGGAGACGGAGAGGGAGGGAAGGGGAGCAGGAGGGAAGGGGAGCAGGGGGTTCAGGGGGAGGAGGAGGGGGGAGGGAACTGGTCTACCTATTAAGTTTGTATGAACGGAAATAATAATAAAAAATGTTAAAAATTTTTAAAAAAATCTGCATACACTATGACCGTTACAGGCTATCTGCATGCAAGGAAATCCTTAACATGGCTAAAGATTTACATCTTTATCATCATCATTTTGCTTTATTTGAAAAAGAAGTTTCATGTGGCAATTTAAAATTGCACAAGGAAAGAAAAACAAGTCAAGGCACAAATAACCAGGAGTGGAAGGGATTTGGATGCACAAATAAAAGGGTTACAGAGACAGGAGAATATCAAAAGCAATATATAAAAAAATTGTAAATTGATAAATAATGATCAGTCTCACTTGGGAGTACATATGCAGAAACCCTAAGCAGATAAACCAAACAAATCAAAGACAACTGTGGAAAAAAAAAGTCAAGACAACAGACAGACTAGACCCAGCTGCAATCCTTTCACAGACTTGTGACAGGTGTTTATTGTACCAGAGAATTCAATTTTGAAAGGATTCTCAACACTCTGACTGATAATAAATTAGGCTTATCATATTCAGACTTTAAACAATATATTTCAATAAACACCTGTTTTCCTTCCAACAGTCTGGTAATATGCTCTAGGTCGAGGGTTTCTCCAAGATCAGCCTCTGATAAAAACCACATGCACTGAGCATCTACTAAGTTTCCCTGGTAACACTTCACATATGGTCACAACTTGTGACCTATTGGAAAAATGAACCCTGGAAACTGCCACCTGGTTCCCCCAAGTCTTTGCTCCATGTGCTCTTCTATCCACTAATCGCACCTTAAATCCTTTCATTGCAATGAATTTTTGCCATAAGAACAAATATATACTGAGTCATCTTGGCACATCATCAAACAACATCAAAAACTGACAGTAGTCTTGGGAATGAAATACAAATGGCTCACAAATATTTCTTAAAGTTTTCAATATCTTTATCTACAGAGAAAGACAAATTACAACTACTTTATTTTTTAAATTCTTATTTTATTTTTCTAGTTTTACAAATATATTGAGTACCCTGCTTCGCTCCATCCCTCTCCCATCTCTCTGATTTCCCTTTATCAATCCACCCCACTCCTTCCTACCCTTCTGCCTGTCTACTTCTTAGGACCCCAGGATTCCCTCTGTCTTGTTTATTCTTGTAGGGGTTCAAGCCTCTTGTGGCATACAAAGTTGCCTCTCTTCTGGTCACCCCACTGATAGGAGCATTTCCCTTCACTAATCCAACTTTAGTCTCCAAGATATCCACTGTATGTTCTTATTTCTCTTGAGTTTCTCTATAGTCTATGGGGAACATACTGATGTGTCAGTCATTTTGCAAGTCTGTTAAGGACAAGTCTCACTGCAGTGAGTTCCAAATGCAGCAGTCCTGCCTTGAATGGAATGTCTTGTTCAATGGGAAACCTTTCCACCTTTAGTTTCTTACAATCTCACTGCCCCCTTTTCTGTGAGGTTCCCAAAGCCTTAGGATGGGGAGAGATTAGATTGGCCTGATTCTGGGAGAACTTTGCGAGGTTACCGGTACACTGCATTTTGGTTGGCCATTGCTGTCCACTTTCACTGTTCTTCTACTACCCTAGGCTGCATTCTGTCAGGGTATTGAGATCCTCTACCTCTGTTATAGAAGAGACTTCTAGACTGAGTGCTAAGTGCTCTTCAAATCTATGAGTATAATAGTAGCTATTATATAGTAGATAGTATACTGTCTTCCTACCTATAAATTTATTGGCTGCTTTTCCCTATTGATCTATTTCCTTCCCTTTTTTAGGTTCTTGTTCTAGTTAACAGGAACGTGTTCCATTCTGACCAGCAGATCTTGAGTTCAATCAGAAAGGTGTTGTTTGTCTCTTTGATACTCATGCCACTATTACACTGCTGGTCACCTGTTGCCATGATGATTTTTATTGCAACTTGCATATCTCATGAGTTGATGAGACTTGTAATTATTTCTTTCTCCCAGTAGCTTCTATAGTATTCCTTGGTACCATGTAAGCTATCCAGCAAAGAGGAAGTTCTCAGACCAGTTCCAGTTGATGAATTTTTCCCCTTTTGTGATCCATATGTGTTATATCTTCAGTAATAGGATTTTACTGACAGCATTTTGGAGAGCAACTAAGAGTAATGGCAAAAGTCTATAATGTTTGGGAATCTTTGAGATATCTCTGACCAACATTTTATCAGGAAGTATCACATTCTTGTTACTTGTAGTATATTTTTGTCACTGGGTTCTAAGTGTATCAGCTTAGGGTTTCCCCCTCCCCCCATTTTTCTCATTCTATGCTACTCTTCATAGGAGCTGCTCATTCTTGTTCCTTTCTTTAAAAGACATTTTTTTTTTTTTTACATATTACTGGGATAGAAGGTTCCTTTGGGGTTACTTCCCACAATCTTAGAGTTTTTTTTTTTTTTTAATAAGTCCCTTTGTCCCTCCTATCTCCCACCAACTCATTCCCCACTATGTATTTTTCCCAATTATTCCCTCCCTCTTTCTACTTGTCATGGTATTTTAAATCTCCCCTTTAAAAGGTTTCACCCTAACCTACCCTTCCTACTTTCCTACTCATTGGTCCCTTTTGAATTTTCTGGCTCTTACGGTTATTCAAATCCAAATACATTGATAAGGATATCAGTGCTAGCATCCACATATAAGCAAGTACATGCAGTGCTTAACTCTCTGTGTCTGAGATACCTCAATCAATATTCAAGTTTCCAGTTCCAACCACTTACTAGCAAATTCCATAATCTCAACCCTTTTAATGGCTTACAACTACTTTAATATCCAACTTCACCCTAGTTAGTGCAGCCATTTTCAAGAAAGCAAAGAACAATAAATGCTGGAAAAGAGGTGGAGAAGGAAGGACCCTTATTCACTGTTGGTGAAAGTGTATGATGGTGAAACTACTACAGAAATCAATGTGGAAAGTTCTCAAAAAATTAAAAATAGAACTTCCATAGAAACCAGTTATTCTATTCCTAAGCACGTACCCAAAGGCCTCCTATTCCATTACAGAGATACCTGCACATTCATATTCATTGCTGTTCTATTCACAATGTATAGAAAATGGAATCAGCACTGATGTTTATCAACTGATGAAAAAATGCAATTTTATTCAGCTATAAAAATGGTTATTAAAAACTTGCAAGAAAATACATGAACTGTAATCTATTAATTAAGTAACCTAGGCTCAGAAATAGAAATACACGTTCCCCATATGTAGATCCTAGACTCTTAATTTTTATGTTTAATTGTTTGTAATTAAGTGTGTGGAGAGGCCAGAAACCAGAAAGGGACCAACGAGAGGGAGAAAATGAGTTTTAATAGAGAGAGGAATAGGGTAGAATACTATGATATGGAAGTAGAAGGTAGAAAATACTATGGGTAGAAAGGAGGAACAAGTGACAGAGATATGGAGGACAGAAGTGAAGGAGAGTTAACCAAAACTAATTGCATAAATGGAGAAGCAAGCCACAAGAGTGCTACTACTTTGTATGCTAATCACAAAATAAAATTTTAAAAAATGTTTGAAATGAGGAATCAAGTATCCTTGGATAAAACTGCTCCCAGAGGGGCTGGAGAGGTGGCTCAGGGGTTAAGCCTCTGCCTTGCAGGCAGAAGGTCCTGAGCTCGGATCCTAGACCCCACGTATAGACACCGGGCGGAGGCGGAGGTGGGGGCAGCCTGAGTTCTGGTCCTGTTAGGGCAGAGCCTGTGAATCCCGGGGCAGAGTAAACAAGGAGAAGGTGGAGGTGGTCCATGGTGGTTCCGAATTCGTACGTGGTTCTACACACATACATATACACACACGCACATGCACACACACACGTATACACGCACAATTGAATAAATAATAAATAATATAAAAAAATAAAAAAAAACTGCTCCCAGAGCTTGTAAGTTATTAGGTGAAAGCTCCATCTAGAGTGATGGCTCTGCTCTCAGGGTCTTCTGGGCTCATTCTTCCAATAAATAATATGATCTATGCCTAACATGACCTCTGTACAACTGTTAACAGAACATCTGCCACCTTAGAATTGGTACAACATTTTGAGACATAGCTTAACTCTTCAGTAATATAGGAACTGATCCCAACAATAAACACTGATAAAAAAGAGTAAAAGAAAGAAAATCCCCATGTCAGAGATGTGCTACCAACCCATGAATTCTTGGTCTAGAGACCTCTGAATCCCTCAAAATGATACAGGCTGGGCTGGAGAGATGACTCAGGGTTTAAGCCTCTGGCTCACTAGCAGAAAGACCCGAGTTTGGAATCTGGATCCCACATAAAAACACCAGGCGGAAATGGCAACGATCTATACATCTGGTCCTGGAAGGTGAGCCTGGGAAACTCCAGAGCAAAGCAAAGAGGTGTTGGGGCTGCCCAGGATTTGCCCCAGGGCATGGCCGAGCACATGGGACCAAAGATGGCGCTGAGAGCTAGTGTCCTGGGCGTAACCCTGATCACATTACAGAGAGCCCTAATTGGCTTTCAGGTATTGACCTGCCTTCTGTGCTGAGTGACACTGGACTTGACCACTAGTACCTGAAGAATGTGTTGACCTTTGACACAACTGGGTGCCCGTTTGGTGCCTTGTGGTCTTTTGTCTATATAAGCTGTTTTGTTACCCCCAATAAATGGGGATTTGCTTTTGACAAACTCCCCGTCCCTTGGCCGAGTCTCTGGGGAATTGAGGCGGAGGTGGGAACAGCGGAACCTACCTTTCTTCCTCATTGCAGCGGGCTGCACAATCGTGTGAATGAGTGTGTGAGTAGGTGGACATGCCACGCCATGGGTGTTGGACTCTACAAAGAGGAGGTAGCATAATCCACCTTTGGGCCTCCACAGGCACACACAGTGTCCTCTGACACACACACACACACACACACACACACACACACACACAAATAAAAATAAATATACAGGCTATTACCACTGATCTTGGTTTCGCCACCACCAGTAGATAAAACCCTATTGCTAAAATACCACATGCTTTGGTTGTAGATCATAAAGAAATCAAGCTGGAACTGAGCTGGAAGCCTCCTTCCTGCCGGCTAGCTTTCATAGTGTTATGTAGTCGGCGGAGGGAAAAGAGTCATCAACCCAGCTATGAACCTTGCATGACACCAGCTTGCCAGGCAAAATGTGTACAATGGTGCAATAGTGCTGTGACTGTTGTGGGAGTAACCAAGAGCTATCTGAATGAATTTGATGATGATTTCACTGAAGGGAATTGGTGCCTTGTACTATACATACGGTCAACAGTCCATGGATGAGGAGGTCATAATTACTAGAAGGGAAACTCCTACCATTGATTTGCCAAATGAACATGTATTTATCATACTTCTTTCTCAATATATATGTTTAGGCATTTTGGTTAGTATTGCTGTCAGCCTTTCATTAGAGAAGCTTTTTGCAAGGGGGTAGTAGCTACTACGGACACTTCTAATTGGTAGAAGTTCTGAGAATAAGTGACTATTGAATGTTTAGCCTTAAAAGAGACAGTTATATTATCCCCTTGAAGGCTCAAGGAACATCATAGAATTGGTGATGGAAAGATGTAAGAGCTGAAAAAAAGCAGAAGAGTGTTGTGCAATGCTGTCTTCCAGGGGTGGGGCAGACAGAGAAGGAAAAGACATTTTCTACAGTGGCATAGCCACTGGTGAACTACCTGTGTTCTGCTAAATAACCCCTTGTTCACACTCCTAAAGTACTGCTAATCAAATTCATTGTGTTCCCCCCCAAGAACTAGCTAGGAAGAGAAAGGTGGGGAGGATAAGAGATGGACAAGACAGGGTAATGGGGAGTGAATATGATCAAAATACATATACATGTATATATAAATAATAATGAAACTCAATTGTTTTACTTTTCCTGCTGTTGTGATAAAAATAATTTTGACTAATTCAATTAAAGGGAGAAAGGGTTAATTCTGGCTCACAGGTCAAGGTGCAGTCCATCATAACGGGAGTTTTTTTTTCTCCCACATTTTATTTTTTTCCTAATTATACAAGCTCAATGGGTACCCGCGTCCTGTTCCCTCCCTCCTCACTTCCCCCCGTTGTCCCCCATTGCACTCTCCCCTTTTCCACCTTCCTTTCATTGCCCCTTCCTCCCTCCCCCTCTTCCAGTGCCTCCCCCATCCTCCCTCCCATCCCATGAAGCATCTGGTTATGTGAATGCCAAACCTTTTAAGTCTTCTACCTAGTTAGGGTTCAGGACTCAGTGGCATAGCCCGAGCTCCTTCTTGGGCTCCCCGCATAATAGGAAGTTTAAGACAGTAGGACCCTGAAGCATTATATTCACAATCAGAAAGCAAAGAGAAATGAATACACACTGTGCTCAGCGTACATTCTTTATTTTGTACAGTCAGGCATGGTCACACACAGTCAAGATGGGTATCCCTACATCAGTTAAGGTCATTGAGAATCCTTTACAGACTTTCTCAGAAGCTAATCTTGGTCTGTATAATCCCTTCCATTTTGCCCAGAGACTAACCTCCTAGGTGTCAAGTTAACAATAATAGCCATGGCATCATTATTGTATATAATTAACATATGCTAATTAAAAAAGACTTTAAGAAACTGAGGAATTCATCACCATCAGACCAGCCCTACAAGAAATACCTACAGAAATCCTACATAGAAACAAACAGCAGCAAAAAAAATCAGAACCTATCAATACTGGAAACCACCAAACCACAACAATGAACAAGACAGGAGGAAAAAGACCAAAAATATGCATAAAGCAACTAGAAAATACTAATAGAACAACAGGACTATGTCTTGGCACTAAAAACTTTGAACATAAGCACACTGAATTCCCCAATTACAAGGCAGATTAGCTAGGCACGGTGGCCATATACTATAATCCCAACACTCCAGAGTTCAGATTCCCAGATACCACATAAAATTCTTGGTGGTGGAGAGGCCTGCCTGTAAATCCAGCCTAGGAAAACAGAGACTGGCAAGCTGGCTAGCTAGATGAGATGACCCTACCTAGAAGGAAGAGAAGAGTGACTAAGGACGATCCCTGATATCAACCTTGGGTTATGCATACATACAAACATACATATACATGTATGTGCACCCCACACACACACATGTGAAAAATGGGGGGAAGAGGACAGAAAAGTTTGAGTACAGAAATAGTTGGAATCTTCAAATTCTAACATATTCAATGGATAGATTACCCAGGAACCCCCTCAAAAAAATCAATGGAGAAAATCAGAGTTGAACTCTATTACCAAATGGACCTAATAGACATTTATAGAACATTTCATTATCAGCTGCAAAATATATATTCTTCTTTTTTTCTGTATCAATGAAAGACAGCCTTTAAAGCTTAGATATCATCGGAACATAAAGATACTTGTTATACATTTTTAGATGTACAAATCAAAGTTATTCCTTGGCAGGGATGTTGCCAAGTCAAGGATGCCCAGGACTTAGACAAACACCATCACAAAATCTTCTCTTTATTGGTGTCTAAGAAAAGTGCTTTTAAGTAAGTTTCTGTTGTGTCAATCTTATTTTGACCCTCAGAGAAACGAAAAATTGATAGTAACCCAAACATAGAATAGTGTTGGTATAAAAACACTCACACAGATCAAAGCACCCAGAAGTACTTTTACCCATGTATTTACAGACAACTGGTTTTTTGACAGAGGTAGCAAAGACACATTGAAGAAAGGGTAGTGTTTTCAACAACGGTTGCTAGTAAAACTGAATATTCATATGGTGTGCAGAGAACTGAACATTGTCTCACCTTAGATATAAAAATCAACTTAATATAAGTCAAAGGTACCTCTTCCTTGGAACCTCTCTCACTCTGCAGTTTTCCTCATTTTTTCCTTAATAAATCTATGCTTGCTCTGCTTAAGATAAAAAGTCGAAGACTTAAGATGTGAAATGACTAGGAAAAATAGAGGAAAAATTCAGGACACTGGTCTGGGCAACATATTTTAGAAAATCTGTTACTCATAGGAATAGAAGAAAGTAACCAAAGTTAAAGAAGAAATCACCCATGTGGGCATACAAGTATATCTCAGTAACTCATAAATTACAAAAGTTTAAATTTTGTTTGCCTCCAAACTTTGGAGGTTTTGGGAGAGGTAGTACTGGGATAAACCCAGGCCCTCATGCATGCTCAGCAAGTTGTTTACCACTGCACTACACTTACCTTTCAGCTCTTAATAAAACATTGTCTAGTAACAAATAACAAATCAGCTACAAATCAACTAACCATTTTATGATTTGTGAATTAAACTCCTATATATTAGCATTATGTTTGTGAAATAGAGTGAAGGTAACAATACAAACGTTTTCCCTTCAAGCTGATTTAGAGTGGAAAAACCACAATTCTTTCAGGTGTCAAAGCTGAAAACTCTTCAAGTGAAATACACATTTGTAAAGTACATTTTTATTTAAAATGCTATTCTGGGAGAAGGAGGAAGGGATGAGATAGGGTATTCTGGGGAGAAAAATGACAAGAATTCTTTGAATATATGTATGAAACTATAAAAAAAAAAGAAAAGTCCCACATTTTGGGCAAGATCAGTCTCACATATGCAGAAAGGAAGCGATAAAAAGGTAAAATGTTGCGCTGGAGATATGGCTCAGGTATGAAACAGCTTTTGTCTCACAAGCAAAAAGACCTAAGTTTAGATCCCACGTAAAAATGCCAGGTAGATATGGCAGCGACCTGAACTTCTGACCCTGAAAGGCCAGAAAAACTCCAGAACAAAGCAATAAGGAGGTAGAACAATCCAGAATAACTCCTAAAGTGACCTTTGGGCCCTCACAGGCACACACAGCACCCTCTTCCACACCCCCACACCCACAAATATAGATATTTAAGTCAGATACATTATAGAAAAATTAAGAAATTCTACCTGTAATCTATTTACTTTTTGTGCCTCTTTCAGAGATACAGCATGTCCTTTGTTTTCCTGTACCATCATTTGCATTTGATTCTTTAGCTCCTTCATCTCCAAGTCCTTCTGATTAAATACTACTTGGTCAGCAGCGAGGGCACACTGGGAGGGAAAGAGGGCACAAAAATACAGAAACTACTTAAGGGAGCCTACATAGAAGTGCAACACTGAGCATGACAGCTTGACAGTGTTTTCAAGGTCTGCTTACCTTTGTCTTTTTCTCTCAAACTTCTTTGCATTTCTTTTTAAGAAAGGCAGAGACCCTCAGTGCTGTGCCATAGGAATTAATTACCATAGAGACAGAAGATGATTTTCCTGATTTTTATTTTCTAGATAGGAAAATTAGTTATCTAGGTTCTAGTAATATCTTTGTAACTCTGCCTGGTTTTATCATGATATTTCAATGTGAGATTTTAAAAATCAAAGAGCTTATATCTTCTGAGCTGACCTACAGGCTATAAGAACATTTGGGCATTTGAATAAAGTACCATTATAGATTTTTTAAAATACTTATTACTATTAACAGCTATAGTCTAAAGCCTAGAAATAAAGTTAAATGACTTTAATTCTTAGCCACATTTCTTTGAAATTATGCTTTCTTCCTTAACAATAATCACCACATGGGAAATGGCCTATAATCTCCAAATGCTCATAGGTTTGCCTATGAGACTGAAGAAGCAGTCTTAGGATGGGGATGTATTCTTGCTTCTCACTAAGACTGCCCTCCTGTCACCTCACCTGGCAATGTCCCTAATAGCCCAATTTACCAACTCCCTTCACCTCTCTCTCTCTCTCTCTCTCTCTCTCTCTCTCTCTCTCTCTCTGTTACATCAGTTCTTCATGGGCACTGGGGGAAACAGGAAACAATAATCATTTACAATGTAATTGCACAATGACAATGTAATTACTATTTCCATCCTATAGATGAAGATATTGAAGTACAGAGACATTGGGCATATGACCATGGTCACAGAATCACTAGACTCAAATCTAAGGATTTTAACTGATGTTTTTGGCACCTTGCATAGAAAGAAAGTATAAAAATCAAATCTTTAAGGAAATATACAAGATGAAGAGTTCCACCAGTCACTTCTCCATTTACTGTTTAGTAATCATACCCAAAGTCCGACAGGATGCCAGAGAAGAATGTACTTGTGTCTCTCACTTTGAGAGCTGCAACATTCATGGGCACTTTTAAAGTTCTAAGTAATCTTGACATTAAGAGAACTGTTTGCTTTGTGTAATTCATTATCTCAAATAATCTGATTATGGTGCCCTTCCCAGAAAGACTATCTTTAGCAATTTATAATCTAGATCAAGTTTTAATTTAGAGTTTAAACAGATGGAGAGGGAAAGTTACCTCCTTCTCAACAACCTTCAGTAAGTTTTTAGAGGCTTCCAATGTTGGCTAACCTTAATAAGAATAGAGAAAGGAAAAATGTTCCATATTATTAATTCCTATATTCAACCCAAAGTTCAAGCTTTCAGATACTTATTATCTTAAATGCTTATATTTATAGATTTGATATATATTAAACTATTAAATACAGCAGCAGTTCTCACAGTGTTGACCACAGACTCAACATTTCCCTATAAGTCTTTCAGCAAATGAGGTCAAAGCTATTTTCACAATAAAAAACTATTTGCTTTTTTTGCTGTGTCATTCATTATTTGCACTGATAGCACAAAAGCAATGGTGGCTGAAACAGCTATCGACTTAAAATAAAAGAAGTAATACTATATTGTATAGTTATTTGCTGTATACATACAAAAGCCAGTTTTGTTTCAAAATGTCATGCTCCAGCAATAAAAATAACTTTATACTAACTCTCAATTTGGAGGATTAGGCTTTTTTGTTGTTTGGTTGGCTTTTTTTGTATTCTATGAGACAAAAGTGGGAGATATATATAATGCAGTTCCTAAAACATTCTGAAGGGCAACAGTTGTTGGTAGGAGAAGCACTTGTGCAAACTGAGTTACAAGTAAAAGTAGCTACTTAAAAACGATAAATAAGGTCAGAAAGATGTCTCACAAGCAGAAGGACCTGAGTTCAGATCCTGGATCCCACATAAAAACATCAGACAGAAATGGCCTCAACCTGCACATCTGGTTCTGGAAAGCAGAGTTGGAAACTCCAGAGCAAAGCAAAGAGGAGGTAGTGCAATCCAGGGTGATTCCAAATGCCCCTCTTGGGACTCCATAGGCACACATAGTGCCCTCTGACACACACACACACACACACACACACACACACACACACACACACATCTGTAACTCTAGTAGTATTCAGGAAGCTCAGAGGCAGGAAGATCTCAAGTTCAAGGCCAGCTTAGTTATATAGCAAGAGGCTGAATCAAAATAACCAGAACAATAACAATGAAACAAGAAGCTATCTCAAAAACAAAAACAAACAAGCAATAAACAAATAGCAAAAGCAAAAATGAATGACAGATTATAGTTATTGAGGTTTGGCTAGGTAGACATTTTCCTGAAACCCTATCATTTCAAAAATTTATCAACAGTCTGTGGTAGTTACTCTTCTCTGTTGACTGGATTTAGAATCTGAGCGTGTCCTTGAGGGTGTTTGCAGAATAGTTTAACTTTACGGAGGGAAGAGCCTCCCTTACGTACGGACGACATCGTTCCATGGGTGAATTAGGAGAAAACAAGTGGAACACCAGCATTCATCTCCATGTTTCCTAACTGCAGGTACATGTGACTCACTGCCTCATGCTCCCGCCACCATGACTTACTAAGTCATGGTACATGATGGATTGTATCCTCAGACTCTGAAGCAGGATAAACACTTCTTTCCTTAGGTTCTTTTGTCAGGCATTTTGTTACAGGAACAGAAAAAAGTAAGTGACACAGAAAATTGGTACAAAGATGTGAGGCCTTTGATGTGATAAACTGTGACTTGGTTGCAGGAGGAATACGAAACAAGGAGGGACTTCAGGCCAGAGAAACCACAGACTTTAATAAGCAGCACATTCTCAGTGAGTCATTCTATGGAAGTCTAGTAGACTAAAATGCCAAAATAAATGTGACAGTGGGGGACCCACTTTACTAGGCTTCAGAGTGAACAAGAACTCTGTTGGGACCTGCTATATTCTTCTGATAAAGCATGGTGTACGCAGTGTCAGACACAGAGTCTGGCAGCATTCTGTCCATGTGCTTTGAATTTGAATTTGAGTGACATTGAATTCAAATGCAACAAAATAATTTGTTAGCTGAGGAAATTTCAAGAAAGGACAGTATTCAGGCCTGTTCAATATTATGGTTACTGCTCATTGCCTTTATCTGGTTCTGTTTCAAAAGAACAAGTAGAGCAGAAAGATATGAAAAAATGTGTTGTTTGCCAAGGAAAGGAATGAAACTTAAAATTGAAGACAAGATAAATGGAGAGCAGCTATTATTAAAGAAACTAGCATCATCTAAAGGGAAATCTAGTGCTTTGCCCTGGAACTTTAGGAAAGGTCCTGAGGGCAAGACTATACTAAGGAAAGACTCCATCTTGTAAGAATGCAAATTCATTTGAAAGCAGAGCCCTGAATCTGAGAATGTTGCTGAAGGGGTTCCCTGCTAGAAAACAAATGCCCAGGCAAGTGTTTCCCAGGGTCCATGGGGGACGAGGCTCCATCTCAAGTTGGTAGCAAAATTTGACAGCATCTTTGGCAATGAGAAAACATAAAGACAAAGACCAATCTCAACCTTAATCAGAGAAAGTTCTTTCTTCAATGAACCTCTATGAACCCAGGGACCAAGAGCTGTGAACCCTGATGAACCCAGAGCCATACAAGATGATGCTATGTGTAAGTGAGGAGCAAGATCTCTATTTTGAACATAACATTTATACCACCTTCTCAAAAACTGCATGAGTTATCAAAGAGAGGTCACAAAGAATGAATCCTTCAGTCTTTGGCAATCACCCATCAGCCTACTGGACTGAGCAGCTCTGAGCCTCCAGAATGTTTGCAGTGACTTAGCCTGTCTCCAGCTTCGGCCACCAGCCATGCTGCCTCCGCCATGCAAGACTGTTTCTCTCCTCTGGTACCATAATCTGAATAAATCTCCCTTTCTCCCTTAAAAAAATTGACAGAATCATCCATGTGATCATGGTTTTACTGGGACAAGAGGCACAAGAGTAAGAAAGTCATGGACACTTAGACCAAAGCTACAAAAATCCACCAAGGCCAGTCAACTGTGGCAATTCCCTGCTATGTAAGTCTAAGTTGTGATGGAGATTTCAGGACCATTGGATACTACTTAAAGGAAGCTACAGGCAGTGATCAAAGCCCTTGCCCAGCTAGGAATGCTCCAAGCTACAATAGCAACTCTGTCAGGACAAGTCCAGGAATGCCATAGTGGACTGTAAAGTATGGGGGTAACCAATTGTTTTCTGTTTGGCTTGGGACCCATTTCATGTCAGGGAACCATCCCTGGTACTGTAAATCAAACTAGATACCCATAGATAAGGAGATCACAGTTAAAACTTCTTAGTTTGAACTATAAATACTGGATAGTAAGCCATCATCTAAACATGTCATTATACCTACAGGTCGTAGAGGCACTTGGCACTCATCCAAGAAGTATCCCTGTGGAATAGAAGATGTTAATGTGGAGAACCACAACTGGAGAAAGTAGCTGTGGATGGCTTGGCCTTAATTAGGAACCTAAACCACCCCAGCCTCAAGAGCGAGGATAGGGGAGAGGTAATGTCAGACAAGTAGACTTGTTTCATATAAAGCTGCTGTACCCAAGAGCTCAATGCAATGCTGGTCTATCAACATTTTCCCATGGAACAGGGAAGTTCCCATGAGACACAGTAATACTGTGAGAGACAAATGTATGGACCCTGAGCTGAACAGGAAAGAGGGGGAGATTCTTACTCCAGGGTTTTCCCATTGTGGACTAGTGCCCTGGCAGGTGCCCAGACACTGACTAGTGCTAGTGTCCTAGATGGGACCTAGTGGATCACACATCTGAGGGGACACAGGAAAGGAAGGGAAACTGGCTGGAGGGAAGAACAGATGGGATAGGATGGGATGTGAGGGTAGGTAGTTGGGTGATGAAAATATATAAACTCATTGTTAATGTAATTTAAAAAGTAAACTGAAAAGAAAGCTACAGGTTCCCATCCTAAGACTTAGGGAACCTTGCGGAAGATGGGAAGATCCGCATTGGACAAAACATTCCACTTAAGATAGGATTGCTGCATCCAGGAACTCATTGCAATGAGACTTGTCGCTACCAGACCTGCATAATGACTGACATACCAACATGCTCCCATAGACTGTTGAGGACCTCAGGAGAAATAATTACATGAAGATCTAGGGCTAGATAGGTGAAAAGGAGTGCCCCTATCAGTGGGTGTGCCCAAGGAAGGGCCATTTGGTCTGCCACAGAGGTCTGAACCCCCACTACAGCAGCTGATCCATAGGAAACTCTGAGACCAATAGAAGCAGACACAGATAGAAGGGTGGGAGGGAGTAGGATGGATTGATCAAGGGAAGGGAAGGAGAGAAGGAAGAGGGGAAGGAAATAGGGGGAAGGAGAGGGGCAGGAATAATTATTCAATATGCTTGTGAAACTAGGAAAAAAATTAAAAAACGTATACTCTAAATAGATGAAGTATTTTCTTCTTTCAAGAACCACTCAGAGGGACTGACACTGTATCTCAGTTGGCACAGTGCTTGCCTAGCATGTATGAAGTTCTGGGTTCAAGCCTAGCACCAAATAAAACTGACTGTAGTGGCTCACTCCTGTAATCGCAGCAACTGAGAGATGCAGACAAGAGGATCAAAGTTCAAGGGTCATCCCCAGCCTACACAGCAAAGCCAACCTAAGCTATATGTACTACTTCCTCAAAACAAAAAAACAAACAAAAAACCTATCACAGAACCATAAATGAGGCACGACTCACACTTGTAATCTCAACATTTTGGAGGCTGAAACAGGACTGATCCATGTTGAAGACCAGATGAGGGCTATAGAATGAATTCTTGACCAGCAAGTAAGAGCCTACCTCAAAACCAAACCAAACCAAAATAATAAAATATGAAAAGCAAGGACTGGAAAGATGGCTTAGCAGGTAAAGGTACCTGTGCACAAGGCTGATAATGACCTGTGTTCAATACCTGGATGTAAAGATGCAAAGAGAGAACCAACTCCATCCACAAAGTTGTCTTCTGGCCTCCAAATGCATGCAGTAGTATATGCCCTTGCCCCAAAAAATAAATAAAAGAAAAGAAACAGGCAAACAAAAAAGAACCGGGGATATAATTAGTTGGTAGAATGGTTGCCTAGCGTATGCAAAAGTCCTGGCTGAGTCTGCTCCTGAGCAACCCCCACCCCCAAAACCTACAGACCCACAGAAGGACCAAAAAAAAAAAAAAAAAAAATCAGTGAAATACAATTTGTTTCTGAAAATGTTTCTCTCATCCTCAAAATGTTATCAAGGCCCACAAGATTTTCTTAGTAAATATAAAATATTAAAATGCATTTTAACCAAAGAAGAGACAAGGGGAAACAAAAGCAAAAAAAAAAAAAAAAAAAAAAAAAAAAAAAAAAAAAAAAAGAGGAACAGGAAATGAGAAATTAGAACAAAGGAAAAGAGAGAATGAGATTTTATATATCATTATTTAAAAAGAAAACACTTCAGAAATTCCAAAACAACTTTTAGAATCTTACCCAAAGAAATGTAGTCCTTAACCAAGTTACTTCAGTAATGTCTACATGAGGCAGGTGAGCTGAGGTGAAGGGACGGCTGTGAGGTCCAGGCCGGTCTGGGGTACAGAATGAGATTCTGCCCCACACAAATAGAACAAAACAAAACAGGGCTGGGAATGTGCCTAGAACACACAAGTCTGCAGGTTCAATCCCCATTACTATCAAAAAGAAATGAGGAAAATAAAGAGAAAAAATTCTATTAGCCAAGCACACTCCTGTAATCCCAGCAATCAGGGGCTAGAAGGAGGAAACGTACAAGTTCCAGACCTTGGACTACATAATGAGACACTATTGGAAAAAATACATGAATTAATTAAAGTTGATGAAGTACCTGGTATTTCTTAAGCTCTCTCTTCAGCTGGAGAACTGTAATATGGTGTGGTCCTTCTTCTGGGTTTCCAATGCCTTGGTTTCCTGGGAATGAGGTGACAGGCTTCTTCACCTCCTGAGTCATGTTAAACCATTCCTGCAGCCTGTGCTGCTGCTTCTGGTTTAGTTTGATAGCATCCTTTAAGTCCACTAGGAAGGTAAAAGCTTCCTCGATACAATTTTGGTAGCCTAGACATTCCCCTTGGAGCTGAGCTACTTGCTCCTCAAGAGAATGGATCCGATTTTTATCTGGTGTGCCCTCTGGAGGGATCTGGCTAATTTGGCTGATACTCGTCCGATGGCTTTGCAAAGCTTCCCGGAGTAGCTTAATCTCGAATTCCATTTCATCCACACGTTCTGAGTCGGGGCTAAAGTTTAATGTAGGCTTGTTTCTAATGTTCCGTGCGCGATTGGCATATTTGAGAGAATTTAAGGACTCATCAAAATCCGAGGAAGATGGGCTAACACATGTGATCATGACGGTCTTGGCGCTTCCTCCCAGCGAATCTTTCAGAAGGCGAGTGATTTTTGCATCCCTATATGGAATATGTGAACTCTTCCTGCGAGGATCCCCAAGGGCACTTATTACATTTCCTAAAGCCAGCAACCCACTATTGATTTGAATCGATTCTTTGAACCGTTCACCAGTGTTCCCCGTTTTGGTCACTCTTTCTGATCCAGCCAAATCCACAAAATGGAATTTGGAGAGCACATGCCGACAGGAGAACCACGATCCATCTTCGGTCGTATCCACACTTCTCTCGACTTGAGCAACAGTTATTGTAAAAATAGCATGTGATCTACTGGAGTGCTCATTCATTTGGGTGGTACCTGTGTGTCTGGCCGCATTACCCACCTCCAGAAGACTCAGCACTTCATCCATGCTTTCTACTTGGCATTCCTTGGCCCCAACAATCACTTAAAATAGCAATAGAAAGTTTTAAAAGCAATTTTTAAATCAAAATGCAATACAGTTAAATTAATCACACAATGGTTACCCTTTGCTTAGTGACCCCTAAAGATAGTCCTTTTGTTAAAAATAATTTCAAACAAGACTGACATTATTCAGCATCGCTAAATAACTTTAATCTTTCAAATGAACCATTTTAATAGAAAGCACTGATATTTAAACTTTAAAAAGATGTCATTTATCTTTAAAATTCATTTTGGGGCTAGTGACAGGTCTCAGTGGGTAAAGGCACCTGCATACAAATCTGGTAACCTGAATTCCATCCCTGGTGCCCACATAGAAGGAGACAACTTCCAAAAGTTGTCCTCTGACCTCCACATATACACCATGGCAGCTATGATTGCTCTCTCTCCTTTTTCTCTCTCCCTTTTCCTTTCTTCTTTCTTGCCTTCCCTCCTCCCTATTTCTTTCTCTATAGATTTCAAATGACTACATATAGTTTTGAAATCGTTTTTTTTATTCAATTGTGCGTGTGTGCGCGTGTGTGCATGTATGTGTGTGTGTGTTTGTGTGTGTGTATGTGTATGTGTAGAACCATGGACGAATGAAAAACTCAATTTTTTAAAATTCAGACATCACTGTTCTTTAAAATGAATGATAAACAAAAAACTTTTGAGCTACAGTCATAGTTCAGGTGTGGAATGTTCACAAAAGAACATGTTGAGCCATGATTTCAATATCCAGAAACAAACAAATAAAAGACAAAATGAAAAAAGAACCATTGTTTCAACATTCTGACTTGTAGATTAACTACAAGAAAATGAAAGAAGGTCTGTTGGTACAGGCCTGTAATCCCAGTTACTCAGACGGCTGAGTTGGGAGGCAAGAGGATAAAAAGTCAAAGCCTGCTTAGGCTACTGAGTAAGTTCAAGGTCAGCCTAGGCAACTTAGTGAGACTTCAAAAAAATTTTTTAAATGAAAAAAACAAAAACTAAAACAAGGTTGGATGCACAGTTCAGTGGTAACTTTGGTTTAATTCCAAGCATGGCAAAAACAAGTAAATGAAAACCAAAGACAAATTCATTTTGTTTGTTTTGAAAAACTCCTTGAAAGAAATATAGAAATTAAAGTGTGTCTGAGCTAATGGAGGCAACCACTTTAGTAGCTACTTCACCTGTATTTCCTTTTTCATCTTCTCGGATGTGAAGATCCTTCATGGATGTCTCCAATTCTAGAAGGTCTCTTAGGTCTTCCTTGTACACTTCTATATATGACACTTTTATATTAAAGTCAATACTAGGATTTTCAGAGATGGTTTGAAATATTTCTTGTATAGCTCGAGGAATGATACCCTTTTGACCCTCCACAACTGAAGCTGAAAATTTAGAAACAGAAAGTGTATCTAGGACTTGAAATACAAAAAAAAGCTACAACCCAAATCTTTCATTTAATATTTTTTTCACACCTTGGCCATAAAATATTTTTACATCACCAAAAGTTACTGGGCTCCAAAAACCTCAAGGCTACCACCTGTGACATGCCTTCCTCCAGCAAGGGTCCACCTCCCAAAGGTGCCACAACCTTCCCAAACATCAATAACAGCTAAAGGTTCAAACACACAAGGCTATGAGGGGTAACTCACATTCAGACCACGACAGAGAATAAGTATGAAGGTGCCGCACATCAGGATGAGTAGCTGGATTCAGGATCTATGTGAAGA
This sequence comes from Typhlomys cinereus, assembly GCA_023101885.1. Classification (NCBI taxonomy): domain Eukaryota; kingdom Metazoa; phylum Chordata; class Mammalia; order Rodentia; family Platacanthomyidae; genus Typhlomys; species Typhlomys cinereus. The sequence goes on along the minus strand of JALPQD010000115.1, from coordinate 1,870,983 downwards.
GTCATTAAGACTTCCTGACAGTCACCTGTAATCCCAGCACTTAGGGGGCTGAGGCAGAAGTTTGAGGGCAGCCTGGGCAACACAGTGAGACCTGTCCCACCCAATAAAAAAGCACAACAACAACAAAACATTAAAAAAGCAAGGATTAAAAGATGATAGCAGCTGGTGAGATGGCCCAGCTGTTAAAATGCTTGTCACACAAGCCAAAAGGCCTAGAATTATGAGCCACAGATCCAAAGTAAAATGCCCAGTGGGTGTAGTAGCGCATCTGTAATTCTAGCTATTGGAGGCAGAGATTGGGAATTTCCAGAACAAGCTAGCTAGGGAGACCAGTCTGATCATGAGCTCTGGGTTTGATTAGGGACCGTGCCTCAAAAAGAATAAGGTGGAGGAGCAGTTAAAGAAGAGTCCCAGTACCAACCTCAGGCTTCCACACACATATATGCACAAGCATGAACACACACACACACACACACACACACACACACACACACACACACACGAAAATGGAAGTAAAATTTTTCCTGATAGACTTTATGTGAGATGTAAGAGTGAGTCAGGATAATGCCAAGGTTTTGTTTTGGTTGTGGAATTGCCACTAGTGGATGTTCCATTTGGTTTGAAGAGACACACATGCCATTTTTAACCTATTGAGCCAAACAGGAAATTGGATCACTATCATAAGAGTAGTCTGAACTGAGGGAAATAATTGAAAATCATCTATATATATGCATTCATTGTATTGAGGCTAGATGGGATTACCAAGGATGAGACTCATAAGAATGCTAAGTAGTAAGCTTTGGACTTGTTGCTAATTACCTACTAGGAATTAGCAACAGCAGTGGAGGAAGGACTCGATAATCAGAAGGAAAATCAAGAATATAGTCAGCTGGAAATTAAGTAGATAATGTATATCTAGTAATACAAGAATGAGATCTGTTACTGGATGAAGTGACTGTCACTTAGAATTATCTGGATGAGTACAATTTCAATGGTTGTGGAAATCTGAATAGAGTGAATTTAAGAAAGAATGGTTTTCAGATTCTGTTATAAGCAGAGAAACAGGATGGCAGATGAATAAAACTTTCTAGGAACAATAAAGTTTGATATACCCAGTGTTCTTCCAACTATTACTACTAATACTAAAATATTACCAAAACGACAACATTGTAATTTATGATGCAATCATCTATTTGATATTATTTACTGTATAAGATACCATGTGATCAATATAATCTCCCCTCACACATTTTTCTTACTGATGGTCTTTGACAATTTCATTCATGTATACAAGTCATTCCATTTATTTTCTTCTGTCTTCCCTAAACCATTCTTCCTTTCTTTCAGTCTTCCTTCCATTTCATATTCTTTTGTTTTGTACACCCTCATTTACTTTTTTATTAATTTTTTCTAGTTTTACAAGCATATTGAGTACTTACCCTGATTCCCTCCATCCTCCTTCCTGCTGTCCTCCTTTTCCTTCATCAATCCATCCCACTCCCTCCCACCCTGCCTATCTGATTCTATGGGCCCCAGGGTTCCCTCTGGATGTACACCCTGACTTCAACCATGATCCCTCTATGGTTCTGGGATTAGGCTTCTTTTGAAGCCTAACAAGGGAAAGTGGTGACCGTCATGTAAAATGTTTTCTTTAAAGTATGAAGTATTTCCTTTATCCTGCTTTCTCCTAGCCTGTCAAGCTACAGTGGCAGGACGCCTGGGCCACCTGTGAAAGGGGAAGGGATTGGGGTTGCTTGGGTAAGAATTCTGAAGGACAGAAAGATACACTGTATAAAAGAGAAGTATAACAAAGAACAGTGCCTAGTCTTTGGAGAAAAGGGATTTCTCCTTGAATAAAGAACACTGATGAGAAGTAATAAACCCTGCATTACATCCAAGTGCCTACTTGTCATTTTCTATGTCAGTAAGCACATGGGCACAAAACTGGTTAGTTTTGTCTTCCTGCCCCAAATCTGTTAGTGCACATTGTTCATCATTATTTGTAGGGCTCTATGGATTTCTCTTCAGTTCATAGCTGATCACTGGCCGTGTACATCCTTATGAAACCACCTCTGTTACGGACTCATGATTTACACGATTGTGTTATTTTTGGAGGACAGCATTCCACAAGCTTTTTTTCTGTCTTCTGGCTTTTACAGACTAGCAATTCTTCCATGGGGGTCCTTGAGTCTTCAGGGATAGTGTATATGCCATACTAAAGACTAAATCCTTAACCTTCATTTATTCCAGCATCTTGTGAAGCCATGAGTCTCTGCATTAAGGGTTCTCTGCTTAAGGCTGAGGGCATTATTACTATTATCCCTGTTCCCTCTTCTGTGGTTTTCCCTGATCCCTGATATCCTTAGGATATCCTGCCTGGAGCAGAATATTCCATAGTCACGTATTATCTAGTAACCATTGTCTATTGCAAAAAAGTTTCTGGGGTAGAGCCTGAGTGCTGTGTAAATCACTGGATTTACAGGTTAAGTATTTAGAAGGAAATATAATATCAGGGCTTATTAGCAAAATAATATTAGATCCTCTCTTAAGTCCTATGAACACTCTGTCCATAGGTTCTTAGCATAGTTTAGAGTAGAAGTTATGAGTTCCCTCCTGTGTTGCAGGCCTGGAGTGCCACTGGAAAGCAGATGATTACCCCCCATAGCATTCATGCCACTATTGGACTGATTGGCACATCTTGCAGCTATGGTTCTTGGAGGTCAGAGAATTTATAGGGAAGTGAAATTGTCAGTGACTTCTACTCCCCAACCAGTCAGCATAGTAACTTCTCATACTATGAAAGTTTGCAGGCAAGGAGAAAGCTTGCAGTTGAGTTCCAGTTATTTCACTATGTCCTTCAATAAATTTGTGAAGTACCTTCAGAAATAGGGTCTTATCAAGTTCTAGTGGGAAACCAAGAACCATAGTAGTAGCAATTACTAATTGGGGATCCCCCAACCAACAACTCTAATGTAGGTGTTGTCCCACATCTGGCGCTTGGAGTTCCGTTTAATCACCCATGACTTCTGGAGAAGTCCACCTCAAAAGATTTATGGTTGTTACTGTTTTTGTGCATACAAGCACACAAGTACACGCACATGTATATGTACCAGAAGGTGCTTGGGTGTGCGTGCCTGAGGAGGCTCAAGGATGACACTAGGAATCATCCTGTCTTGCGCTACCCCCTGTATCGCTTTGTCATGGGGTTTCCTGGCATTTGCTTCTTGGTCTGGAAGTGCAGGCTGCTTGTCATTCCACCTGGCATTTTTATGTGGGATTCTAGGGATCTGAACTCAGGTCCTTCTGCTTGTGAGGCAAAGGCTTTAACCTTTGAGTCATCTCCCCAGCTCTCCCGGGTTATACCTCTGTGCAGGGTAGAATTGTTGTCTTGTTATATTTTCAAATAATGTAATAGACTATTACATTTCTATGTGGCTTTTTCTTGCATTCTTGGAATTATTTATTCTTGTTATCCCTCCTCTACCCCGTCCCCTTTCTTTTGCTCCCTTAAACCACTTCTCCCATGACCCTTTTACAATTTCAAACCACCTACATTCTTCTTCCACACAAATGAAGTCCGCATCCCCTTCCTTAACTGTCCCTTAAAACTTCCTGACTTTTAGAGGTGTTAAAGCACTCAAACTTGAAGGTTCAAAACTAGGGTTCACACATAAGAGAAAGTGTGTAGCATTTGTCTTTCTAGGTCTGAGTTACCTTACTCAAAATAATGCTTTCCACTTTCACTCATTTACCTGTCAATTTCATGATTTTATTTTTCTTGATATCTGAATAATACACAATTGTGAATGCGTGTATGTGTAATGTGTTTTGATTATCCACTTCTCAGCTGACAGAAATCTAGGCTAATTTCATTTTTTGCTATTATGACTAGAACCATGATAAAGAAGTATCTCTGTAGTAAGATGTAGTGTCCTTTGGGAATATGCCAGGGGATATATCCAGATTATATGGTAGTTCTATTTATACTTTTCCAGGAAACTCAGTATAAATTTCCAAGGAGCTACATCATTTTTCACTCAGGCACACATGTCAACAATGAATGAGGGGTCCTGTGCTCATCTGATGCAGGTGTCAACTGAGCAATTGAAAGCTGAACCCTGGACACATCTAAGAATCAGTAGTTTAAATAAGCCCTAAGCAAGTCTGTAGGAAAATATCTAATTGATGGGGGAAGACCCAGCCCATGGTAAGTAGGACCATTCCCTGCTCAGGTGGATAAGATGGAGGGAGAAGGGTTGGTAGTTTGGCATATTTTGGCATACTTTTGCAGACTTGCAGTTTGGCAAGTGAGCTTTGTCCCTCTCTCAGCAATCCTGGAGGATATGATGAGGTCAGTTCCATCAGCTCCTGGTTGGTATGAGTTTTCCTGCCAAATTGGACTATGAGGTGTAATGGCGAATTGTAGGCAAGAATAAAACCCTTAAGTTCTTTCATTGTGAAAGTAACATGCAGACAAACCATAGCAGAATTTGGTACCGGAAAAGTGGGTGTTGCTGACAAAATTGGCTATGTGGTTTTTGTGAACAGTTTTGTTGAAGAAATGTAAACTGTTTGCAGCTTTTGAGACTGTGTGCTACAAAAACCATTGAGTAAAGCTAGTGGACTGCTGGTGATAAGGTTACCCATGAAAGTTTCTTCATATCCATTGTTATCACTGGAGAGTAGAAGAAAACACTGTAGAATGCAGTAATCCCAGAGAATTATCAAGAAAAATCACAAGTTGGCAGTCTGGACAAAAATTCAAGGCGCACAGGGCAGTGGAGAAGAGCTGTTTCTTGTTCATCTCTCACAAAAAAAAAAAAAAATCACAACATATCCTGATAATCCAGAGAGCACTATGAACTCTAAATTTCAGCTCAAGCAACCCTGCCATCCAGTCACATGTCTGCATCCTTAGCTGGTGCTAATGTTTGTGGTACCTTAGGAGGCAGAGCCTTGGTGGAGGAAGGCAGGTCACAGAGGTTGGGTCTCAGTGTAGAAGCCCAGCCCTGCTTCTTCAGTCTGCTCTTGCTTTCTTTTTCTCTATAACTTGAACAGCCTTCTGATTCTACCTTCAGCCATGCCTTCTGTGATGATTCCCTCCATAAATGGGTTATATTCCCTCTGGAACTATAAGTTAAGTGACTCTCCATTTCTAATTTAAGTGTGTATGAGTACTGTCTCAGAGCAATAAAAGAAAAGCAACTGCAATACTTAATTAATGTCCACTCTTGAATATCTCAGGAGGGTTTGGCTTATGATTATATATCACATAGTTGGATGTAGTATTGTTCCATATTATTTTCCATCCAGTTTACTATTAGACTTTCTTTACAATTACACTTCACCCATAAGTCTCATAATGCCCCCTGATTCCTAACACTCTTACTGTTCCCCACATCCTTACCCCTCCTGTTATAACTCCAAAATTAGAGTATTTCATGGCTATAACCATCTCTAAAATTCAAGACCTCAATACCATTATAACTATTCACCCACTATTACTCTTTTCATACCCAAGCTACTAATTATCCCAATACTTATGCAACCTACTTCCCTCCTGCTCTTACTTTTAATAACTAAAATCTGAACATAGTCTACCAACACCATCTTATCACTGAAGCTAGGCTGATGTTCCCAAGGTTGAACAGTCATCCCAATCAAACAATCAGCACCTAGTGGCCACAGGCTGAACTTCATACAACCACTAAACCAATTCTGGTCAAGCAATAAAAATAATAGACTCTCATATGTTCACACAGCAAAGAAAATATCAACAACCACTCCAACTACTCAGTTCTTGTTGGAAAAATCTAAGTCACACAAGAATTAAGGAATTATGTCCCTTTCAAAAAACAACAAAAGGGGGTTCCAATCCCCAAGGACTGCCCCTATGGTATGCCTTCCCCCAGGCAAGAGTCCACCTCCTAAAGTTGCCATAACCTTCCCAAACATTACCATCAGCTAAAGAATTCAAAAGTATCAGCATGTGGGGAGCACAATCAAACTATGACAGGCTGATTCTTTAACTTCTGGAATTTAGTTCATTTTCAGCATTTCTATTTCTTTTCTGAATTTTTCCTCCATATTTTCAAACTTTTTCTACAAGGTACTAACTTATTCTTCTATTTTGTGATTTTCTTGTACATCATGAATTGATATATTTAAATTTCTTTTCCATGTCTTGGATTAAATTCCTTATTTGTAAATCTACTTTTTTTTTGAGTCTTTTTAAAGAGTAATATTCCAAAGGTTGGTCAGATGGCTCAGCAGGTAAATATACTTGTATGCACACCTAACAACCTAAATTTGATCCCTGGAGCCCACAGATCCAAACTCTGAAAGTTAACCTCTGACCTCTGCACATGTGTTGTGACACATGAGCACGAATGCACTCTTGTTCTACCCTCCTTTCATAAATATTTTTTTTTAAATATGGGCTGGGAAAATTATTCAGTGGTTAAAGCACTTGCCATATAAGCAAAAGAACCAGAGGTCAAATTTCCAGATCACACATAAATGCTGGGAGAGCATGGAAACTTGCCTCTAATTTCAACTCATGGAGGTAGAGTCTAAGGTCCCCAGAGCAAGCTGGTTGGTCAGACCAATTCTATAGATGAACTCTAGATTTAAGTAAGTACCTATCCTCAAAACAATAAGGTAAAATATCAATTATTCCTGACATCACTTTTGACATATATGAATATGCACCCACATACACATGCCCTGCCTGCATGTACGTAAGTACCCTCTGAACACATGAAAAATGGAAAAAAATAGTATTCTGAAGTTTTTCTATTATTTCATTTATCATCTTTGTTGTCCAATGTTGAGAAGCTGTTATTTTCTGGAGTGTCTTCATAGAGTGCTGTCTCTTGTCTTTTATATTTTGTGTATCTGTTGTCCTATGGCTTATAGATTCTCTCTTTTCCCATTGTTTTTGTTTTCTTTTACTTGTTTTTCATTTATTTACTTATTTTCTGCGTGTGACATATTTGTGTGCATTTGTGCACATTTGTGTGTATGTGTGTATTTGTCTGTACACATGTGTGGAACCCACAGACAATTTTCAGAAGTTACTTCTTTCTTTCCACTATGTGAATCAAACACAAGTTGCTAAACCTTTACCCACTTAACCATCTCCCCAGTCCTGTTTTGTTTTATTTGAATCCTCTTAGTAGTTTGACTTTTCTTGGATTTATGTTCAAGTAAAATTTAAACTTCAGTAATAGTTATGATGGTTTAATAAACATTATCAGTGATAGCTGTAGGAAAGACACCACTCTTAAGATTTGGACCCCTTATGAAGTTTGAGAACAGGAATACTAGAATCCTATCTATCAACATGCTAGATTTTGCCTCAGGTGGCAAGATTTATGCTGTTCATATGGTCCACTGAGACGACCAACTCACTAGTTCTTCCACATCAATGGCGTCCCATGGAGTTACTTCAGCAGTGCACTCCCTGATCTTGCTCTTCAAGCCTTCGCTCCAGGTCTGGAAGGCCTACTGGCTCACCCTGGTGCTTGTCTGCCCTCCACTAGCACATGTTCTACCTCTCTGAGTCTTGGTGACTCCACTGACTCACCACCAGGGCCAGTTCACACACCCTGCCACCATGTGCTCTGCCTCCAACATTATCTTTTTATGTAATAATTATTTTGCTGAAAAATAAATCAGAGTTTTAATACTATCTAGAATACCTTCGAAATAATTAAATACCTAGGAATCAATCCCTCCAAAGAGGTAAAAAACTGCTACAATGAACACATTAAGATATTGAAGACTGAATGAAGGACAGAATGAACAACTAGAAATACCTTCCACGCTCATGGATAGGCAGAATTGATATATTACCCAAAACAATCTATAGATTCATTACTATCTCCATAAAAATCCCATGCTATTTTTCAGAGAACTAGAAAAGGCAATCTTAAAATTCAAATGAAAGCACAAAAAAATCCAAATAGCCATAGCCAAAGAGGTCCCTACCAGAAGGAGTAATGATAGAAGTATGACAACACCTAATCTTAAATAATATTGCAGACCCATAGTAATACAGAAAACATACATGCAGACCTAAGGAGTAGAACAGGGGACACGGAGATAAACCCACATTGTTATAGCCACCTAATTGTTGATAAGCCTGTCCAAAATTCACACTGGAGAAATGACAGTCTTTTAAATGAATGGGAGTGGGAAAACTGGATTTCCCCATGAACCAGATCCATAATTCTCATTCTGCACAAAATCATTTGAAAATGGATCAATGGATGTTAATGTAAGATCTGAAACTCTGAAATTGCTGGTGAAGCAATTAGGGAAGCAGTTCAGTGGTAGTGTTTGGCATATATGAAGCCCTGGTACAATCCCTAAGTGTGGTGGTATATGTCTTTGGTCCCAGAACACTGGAGATGGAATCAGAAAGTTCAGAAATTAAAGATCATTTTTTATTACAAAAGTGAGTTCAAGGCCAGCCTGGGTTAGGGACCCTAGGAGTCAAAAAACAAAAACAAAAACAAAAAAAAGGAAGGAACAAAGGAAAATACTTCAAGACATAAATATTAGACAAGAATTTTCAGGAAAGTACTCCAATAACACAGGCGATTATTCTAAAATAAGTGGATTTACATAAAATTAAAAAACTTCTATACAACAAAGTACAAGGTACAATGAGAAAAATTTTCCCAACTGTACATTAGACAGAAAATTAATGTCTAAAATACATATATAACTATAAAGATAAAAAACATCAAGAAAAATCCCATAAGAAACAAGCTAACAAATTGAGTACAAAGTTCTCAAAAAAGAGAAATATCCAGGTAGATTGGAACTCAAGAAAACAAATACCAATGAGGATATAGACAAAAAAAAAAAAAGAGAGAATGTAAACTAGTTCAACTATTATGGAAATTGGTATGGAGGGTTCTCTAAAAACTAAAAGTAGACTTACCAGATAACCCACTTCTACCATGACTTGGCATTTACCCAAAAATTTCCAAGGCAACCTATCAAAAAGATACGTGAATACTGATGTTTCCTATACAACATTATTCACAATCTAGCTGTCTATCAATAGAGGACTGAAGAAAGTACGGCTTATATACACAATTGCAATTTTTCCAGTCATAAAGAAAAAAATGACATTATTCTGTTTTCAAGAAAATCTACATAACTGGAGATAATCATTTAATCAATTTAAGTCAGCATCAAGAAAACAAATACTGTATATTTTCTGTTATTTGTGGGTCCTAGATTTTATGAAGATACATGAAATCATATATGCATAGATGACATGGAAGTCAAATTGAAAATATCTTGGGGAACAAAAAAGACTAATCAGAAGAGGGAAAGAGAGAGAAGAAGAAGGTTATTAGGACTAATGAGCTTGCAGAAAAATGACTTGTGTAACAGTATAATAAAAGTAAAATTAAATATAAGAAATGGCTACTAATACTTGAAAAGTGTTCAACAATTTTAGCCATCAGGGAAATGCAAATTAAACTTCTTTGAGATTCCATCCCACCGCAGTCAGAAAGGCCTCCATTAAGAAAAACAAATGAAAAGATAGTGAGAAGACTCATGAGTAAAGGTACCTGTGCATGAACCTGAGAGACCTGAGTTCAACCCCCAGAACCCCATTTGGTGTAAGGAGGCAATCAACTTCCAAACCTTGACTTCTGACCTCCATGTGCACATACAGGAATACATTCATCCAATCCTCTCACTGTCAACAAATAAAACATTTTTTAGGAAAAGAAGACAAATAACAAATGCTAATGAAGGAAGATTTGGGGAAAGAGGAACTTTTATTCACTGTTAATGAGAATATAAACTTGTGGAACCACTATGAAATATCCTCAAATCACTAAAAATAGAACTACCACTTGATCCAGAGCTACTATTCCTAGGTATATACGCGAAGGATTCTAGAAAATCAGAGATCCTTACACATCTGTTTTTTGCAGCTATATTCACAATAACTATTCTACAAGTCCACTGACTTATAAATGAAAATGAAGATGTAATATAAATATACAATGGAATTTAAGTGATCATGAAGAAGAAATGAAATCATAGCACTTGAAAGAAATGGACAGAACTGGGTGTCATTGTATCAAGCAAAATAAGCCAGACTCAGACTAAGAAAAAAAAAAGACTATGTTTTGTTTTTTATCATGTGAAACCTAAATATTAAATGTTACATCTATAATATGTGGGGGGGGTATGCGAAACTACAAAAGGGATTGTGAGAAGAGAGGAATAGATATTAAAGGAGTTAGTAAAAATAGGGTAATAAAACACATGTAATGAGAAAGCAGAAGTTGGACTAACTGAGGAAAAAGGGGGAATCCTGAAAGGAGAGGGGATACCAGGGAGAGTAGGCAATAAGGGAATGGGAGCAACACATGTGATACTAACTTAAAAAACTAAAGAAAACAAACAGACAACAATAAAGACATATGGCAGGGCTGGACCTGATGGCACAGACCTTTAATCCTCACTCAGGAGTTGAGGCAGTAGAATCATAATTTCAAGGACTACCTGTGAGTTCAAGGCCAGCCTGAACCACGTAGTGAGTCCTTGCCTTGAAATAAGAAGTAAAAGAAGATTTAGGGATGTAGATCTAGGTCAATGATAGAGTGCTTGGCTAGTATGCATAGCAACCTAGGTTCAACCATTAGTACCACAAAAAGAAAAGTAAAAGAAAAATGACCTATGATAGAGTACAACAGATGGAAACACCAGTGTTTGCAGCAGTTAAGAAAGGATATAAGCCAAGAGTCCATCAACAAGGTAACAGACAAGTAAAATGCATACAAAACATGTATGTATATATGCATACAATAGTATTCAATCATAGGGAAATCAAATTCTGATACATGCTAGAATATGCTGAGGGAAGTTAAACATGCTAAGTGAGGGAAGCTAAACACAAACAAAACAGTTATACTTCTATTTAGTTGACTATTCTGCTTCTACTTCTAGAATAGTCAACTAAACAGAGATAGGAAATTATACACAGTGATAATAAATCAAATATCTGCATTCTGGTGGGAGGCTGGGGGAATTAAATTAATGGCTATACAGCTTCTGTTCAGAGTGATAAACTTCAGAAATAGTAATAATAACTGTATTAACACTGTGAATGTATATGTTTAAATGGTAGATTTAATATATAAATATTTTAGCATAAAATTTTAAAGTTTTTTTCAAAAGTATACAAAATAAAACAATATAAATAGAAAGGGGATTTAAATTTAGGTAAGATCATTTCCCCGGACTGAATGCAGGGCTCAATGCATGAGAGGCAAGCTGGTGTACTACTAATCTACCTCCCCAACCCTAAATAAGTCTTTGTAAACTACATTAGAAAGTCTCATGCTGAGCACTGTTACCTAGAAAAGGCATTCCATGTAATAAAGGGCTGCATAGCAAACACACCTTAAAAACAACCTGCTTTTAAGTGAAAGATGACCAAAGTTCAGATTTCTAGCAATGGTCAGCCTGAGGATTTGAACTTGTTAACCAAAATGGCTGCATTTCAACTAATTTAGGAAGAAATACTGTATCATGTGGTAAACGAAGCTACAGATTTTTCCAAAACAAGAAATATAGAAATTACTCTTTCATAGCTTCTAGAAATTAGTCAAAAATCTCAACTTTTTTAAACTATAGTGTAAAAAGATAAGTTAGATTAGCCAGAATACATAACTGACAAAAAATAGATCTTGTATTCCCTATTCCCCACTTCACAGCATATCAACCTAAAAAAATGCTAAAAGTTAAATCTCAAACTTTTTTGTGTATATATCTCCGTGTGTGTGTCTGTGTGTATCAGATGGCATAGTGTGTGGCTGTGAAGGCCCAAAGGTGACTTCGGGAATCACCCTGGATTGTACTGCCTCCTCTTTACTTTACTCTAGAGTTTCCAAGGTTCTGTCTTCCAGGGCTGGAAGTGCAGGCCACCACCATTTCTGCTTGGCATTTTTATGTAGGATCCAAACTCAGGACCTTCTGTTTACCACACACAGGTTCAATCCCTGAACCATCTCTCCAAACCAAATTTCAAATATTTATAATAAAACTTAATTATATATATATTTTAGCCTAAATACTATATTTCATGCTTGAAATGCTGGTCAGATATTCCTGAAATATAACATTATATGCGTTTATATAATTTTTATGTTGTGTGTGTGCGCCTGTGTGTATGTTCTGCATGTGAGTGGATGCACATGACTGGGTATATGTACTCGAGTGTGTGTGCCTGTGGAGGCCTGAAAGTGATATCTGGAGTCATCCTTGACCACTCTTCCACCTTATTGTTGTGAGTCTGGGTCTCAATTTGAACCCAATAATGCCATTAGGTCTGGTCTAGCTAGCCAACTTGCTCTGGGCAGGCTCAGGCTCCACCTTCCAGGGCTAGAATTACAGGTGTGCTGCCACATTTGCCAGGCATTTTTACATGAGATCTAAGGATCCGAGCTTGCTGGTGAAATGAAGGCTTTAAGGATACGATAGTTTGTACTCATGACTTTTTAATAAACATCAGTAAAAGTGAGTGTGGTGACTAACTCCTGCAATCCTAGCACTCAGAAAGCTAAGGCAGGAGAACTGCCACAAGTTCATGGTTAGTCTGAGTGTCAAAGTAAAGTCCTTCTCAAAGGGAACAAAGAAAAAAATCAACACGACTGTAATTAAGTAACTAAGCTTTGAACAGCTTATAACTCTTTCTATCAGGAAATACATACAAGTTCTTTAAGATCATAAACCATTTGCCAATTTTAAAAAGGGGGACTGTCAAGATGGCAGAAGGTAAAAGTAAAGGCATCAGTGTACAAGCATGGTAACCTGAGTTTAATCCCCAGAAAGGCATAAAGGTGAAAGGGGAGAACTCACTCCACAAAGTTGTTCTTAATCCACACACACACATACATCATTCCATGTATGTACTCCCACCATTTGCACAATACTAAAAAAGGAAACTGGTCTGGAAGCTTTCTCTTTACTGGAAAGCTTTCATAGTACCAGAAAGTACTGTTCAAGCTGCCAGGAGAAAAAAACAATTAGTCTCATCAATCCTGAAAGCTGCAAGCTACAATAACAATCACTCTGGCAAGAGGTGACCAAAAGAGTAATAGTAGCATGAATGCCAAGGGGGTAACTAACAGTTTTCAGATTGGATTTAAGGCCCACTTTTCAACAGGAATCATATTCCTGGTACCACAAACCAGGGCAAGAATCTATGAAACGGGAGGACATGAGTACTAGTGGTGTGTAAATTATTAAGGTTTAGCTATAAAGACACTTACAAATTGCCTTTTAAACATGTCCTTATACTGTAGATTGGTAAAACACTCAGCACTCAACCTAGAAGCTTCCTTTTGCAATGGAAAGTGTTTATTACAGAAAGCCACAACTGGCCAAAGTGCAGAAAATAAGTGACTGTAAACTAGTTACACAGAACATCTAAATATCCCACCCCCACCACAAAGCTCAAGGGACATCTCAGAAGAGGGGGCAATAGGATTATAAGAGCCTAAAGAGGGATAGGGGCACAGCCAGACACTATCTTCTAGACATGACAGGGCTATGTATATTTCCAGAAGACCTGCATGGGATTTGTTCTATCAAGATTTCATCATGGAAAGGGAAAGATCTCAACAGGCCCCAAATCTCCATGAGAGACTGATGAGAGTTAATGCTGATGAGAGGGGAGAAGGGAAGATGCTTTCTTCAATGGTATATTCACTGATATATGATTCATGCTCCAGCAAGTACTCAGGTACATGCCATCAAAGGAAACCCAGATAGACACAAAAATAGGAGGGAGATTATCAGGGAAGACAAAAGGTTGTGAAGGGAAGAGGAGGGGGGATGGCATTGGGGATTAAAGTGTGAAAACATCATACATTCATTATATTCATGTATGAACCCTCTAAAAGAATAAAAAACTTAAAAAATGCCAGGCAGATATGGTGGCAGCCTGCAATATATGTCCTGGAAGGTAGAGTCTGGAAAACCCCAAAGTAGAGCAATAAGGAAGCAGAGCATTTGAGAATGATTGACAATCTCACCTTGGGCCTCCACAGCCACACAAACTCAAGTTCCCTCCTGAATACATACACATGCACACACACACACACATACACACACGCACACACACACATGCACGTGCGCGCGCGCGCACACACACACACACACACACACACACACACACACACACAGTAAATAAATACAAAGATTATAGACAGCACAAGCCTATAATCCCAGTGCTCAGGAAGCCAAGGCAGGATGATCAAGAATTTGACGCCAGCATTGGTTATATAGTAAAATCTCATGAACAAAGGGATGTATGGAGGATCCAATTAGGAAAGAGTGAGAGTATATGTATGCACATTTGCATGCGCGTGCAGGGTGCATGTGTAAGCAGGTGTACTTGTGTGCATATGTGTCAAGGTCCAAGGTCAATTATCAGAAATTGTCATTCTTCCACACTATTCTTTTTGAAACAGGTCTATAATCAAAGCTCACAGATAGGGCTAGTCTCACTAACTAGCTTGTTCTGGGGACTCCCAGTATTTACTTTCAGAGGCTGAAATTACAAATAGGCCACCACACCCATCTTGTAGTTTACTTGGGATTTGAGAATCTGAACTCCAGTCCTTTTGCTTGCCTCCAGCTAAAAGGTTTTTTTTTTTTAATTAAAAAAAGTCACTAGAAGAAATAAAATAAGTTCCTCCTACTGCCCCTGGTAGTGGGACTCAATACTAACAACAGGTTTATTTTCTTGACAATGCAAAATCTGACATTAGTTTATTCATCTATTGTAGATTCTGTCCTGAATATAAGAGTTGAATATTATCTTAAATTTCTTCAAAAAAAAAAAAACTTCCCAGATGCCATCTGAACACTTCTGATTATACCCACAGATTAAAGAAGCTTTCAGCACTAGACCAAGCAGCGTCCTTTTGAAATGGAAGATGTTTAATACAAAGAACCACAACAGGCAAAAGCACAGAGAATGAGTGACTGTGGAGTGTTCAGCTCTAAACAAGACATTGAAATCCTCTTCCAGCCCAAAGTTCAGGAAACCTCACAGAAGACAGTGGTAAGAATGGAAAAGCCTGAAGGTGGGGAGTGGTGGCCAGAGGGCTACATCCAAGTACTCACTGAGTGATGTCCATTTCCACAAGACCCTCACAATAGCGGGCCCATCAACATCTCACCATGGATGAGGGAAGATCTCAAGAAATAGTACACCTTCCTGAAAGATTATTTAAAGCTAAAGCTAGAGAGGAGAAAGGGAGCTTCTTCATGCAATAATTTACCCATGCCCAACAAGTACTCAGGCACCTTCCAGTACAGACATCCTAGATGAAGCCCAGTCAGTCACACATGCAAAAAGATGTGAAAACAGACTGGCTGGAAAGGAGAAAAGATGAAGTGGGATAGGATTGGGGGATGGGATTGGATAGTAAGGGGTGAAAATAGATAAATTCATTGGAATAATATATGAAAAGTGTCACAGAATAAAAAACAGGTCAAATGACTGTAATGATATTTTAATTCAATGCAATTTATCCAAAATATAATCATTTCAATAGGTAAGTATGAAACGGTAATTAGACAACTTGTGCCAAATCTTGGAATAAAGTATATTTTTTATATATGTTATCTTAATTCAGACTAGTCACATTCCAAAAAGTACTTACAGGGCTAACAAAGATAATTGAAACCAAGATGCTTGAAACCTGGTGATAGAGTTCAATCCCCAGAAGTCCATATAATGGAAGGAGAAAACTCTCTCTCTCTCTCTCTCTCTCTCTCTCTCTCTCTCTCTCTCTCTCACACACACACACACACACACACACACACACACACACACACAAATAAATAATTAAAAAACTGGTACTTGGATTTTACATGGTAAATTTATCTAATAAATTATGGCACAGTATTTTAAAAAAGCACAATTGGAGCCAGCAAGATGGCTCGGTGGGCAAAGGTGCCTGAGCACAAGTCTGCCAACCTGAGTTTAACTCCAGACCCCATACAGTGGAAGGAGAGAAATGAAGCCCAATAGTTGACACCTGACCTCCACAAGAATACACTTTCTCTCTTCATTCCCTGTTTCTCTCTCTCATACACTTACACACAGACTCTAAAAAACAAATCTTTCAGAGATAATGGTTTTGTGATCATGTTTAATTACTCATTCAATAAATATGCAAAATATCAACTGTATGAGCAATTCTCATAATTTCATTTCTTTCTAGTATCTGAAATAAAAGTCAAAAGAGTTTGAGAATCTTACCAACATGGCCTCCTCCGATGGTGTAGGTCTTCCCAGATCCAGTTTGACCATAGGCAAAAACAGTTGCATTATAGCCCTCAATAAGTGACACTACAAGGGGCTTTATGCACATATTATAGACTTCATCTTGAGTGGAGTTTTTGCCAAAAACAAAGTCAAAAGTAAAAACTCTATCTTTCCCAATGATAATTTGTTGGGTATTTGGGATGTCTCTCACACAAACTTGATGATTATGAAGAACTTCTTTGCAAAGCAGAGGTCTAATTCTTACAGCGACTTTTACTGGTATTTCTTCCATGGTAGCTTAGATTTTACAGATCATATATTTAGTCTTCAGTTATATTGTGAGAAACATCCATTTTATGTAAGAGCTGGACTCCTGAATATCAAAATATAAAATACATTTAGTTAGTGTACTTATCCTAACCAAATTTTAAAGCAAAGTCAGCAGAAAAGATACCTTTCCAGAACCAATTAGCAATGAAGGAGTAACTATCTTATAAAGTGCACTGACAATTTACTGATGAAATGATACTTCTGGATTTGCATCAAATTAGTTGAGGATGGGTACCATAGTTAATAAATTATGAAACTAAAGGATAAATACATAGGATTGTATTTCTATAGATTGGTAATGTTTCCTAGTTCATTACCCTATAAAATTACAGGGTCAGAAAACTCAGGTCATGGGGTTGGATGAATGGCTCGGGTTAAGCGTTTGCTTCGCAAGCAAAAGGACCTGAGTTTAGATCCTGGATCCCATGTAAAAAATGGCAGAAGGTGGCAGTCTGCATTTCTGGCCCTTGAAGGTAGAGACTGGGAACCAAGACAGCAAAGCAATAAGGAAGTAGAGCAATTTGTGATGATTTCTGAAGTCATTCTTGGGCCAGCACAGGCACACACAATACCCTCACATCTACATGCACACACAAAAAGACTCAGGTCAGGAAATAAGTAAGAACATGCCAAATGAAATATGCTAAATGAGGGGCTGGAGAAATGGCTCAGGGGTTAAAACTCTGCCTTGCTTCAAGCAGAAGGTCCTGAGTTTGGATCCCGGGTCCCACGTGAAAATGCCAGGCAGATGCAGTAGTGGCTTGCACTTCCTGCCCTGGTGGGCAGAGCGTGGGAAAGGTAGAAGCAATCCAGGATGATTCCTGAAGTCACCTGTGGTCTGCCATGATCTTACACAGTGATATACAATGCCCTCCGATACAGGCACACAAATAAATAAAATAATAAAAAAAAGATGGTGAGAAGATAAAATTATAAACATGCTAAAAGCAAACATTCATATTAAATTTATAGCTATTTATTGAAAAATAGCATTTCATCTTTCCTACAAATATCAGAATTAAGTCCATTAAATAACAATAAAAAGTTTATGTCAGTTTAATTCATATTTTAAAAACTGATATAAAAATGGGGAGGGTAGAAACATTTTTTTAAAAAAATTTAATTAGGAAAGTGATTTCCACTCCTAAATAGTATATCCTATTTAGTTCCAAAGATCACTGGTGAAAAGTAAGATATTAAAAGTAAACTGGTTTGTATACACATACACACACACACGCGTGTGCGCGCACACACATACACACACACACACAGGCAAAAAATAAAATAAATAAATAAACTGGAAGCCTGGTATTATGGCACATGTCTGTAATCCTGCACAGGACAAAATGAAGTAGGAGAATATCAATGTGAAGCCAAATGTGACTATGTAATGAGTCTTTGTCTAAAAATAAAATAAATAAATACAGACTGACAAGTACCCTTACAATGAACTCCTAAAATGAAGAAAACAATTCAATTTATATTAGTGTCAAAATAAGGAAAACATTAACACAAGGCTCATAAAACATACTATGGAACATAACAGGAGAAGGAAAAAGAAAAACTAAACAAATGAAAAAATATGCTCTTCAATTAGAAACATAATAATTTTGTTAACAATTATTTGTCAGCTATAACACCAAAAGTCATAAATCAAAGCAAACTGTACTTCATCAGCATTTTTTATGATTTTTGTGCCTCACTTAAGGAACATAGATAAGGAGCAGCAAGAACGTAAGCTGCTGAGGGTGGAAGGGGCACCTCCTGTAAAATCAAAAGATAAGTTATGTACTTTCAACATACAATGGCACAAAATAAATATTCCCATTCCAGAAGGAAGGAATGAGGGCATATTCAGGAAAGATTGGTCCATAACAAGACCAAAAACCAGCAGGACAAACTCCAAATCCTGTAGCTCCAAGTCCAACAAGTGAACCTCTTGTTGAAATCATCTCAGTTCCACCCTTCCAATGTAGCTGCCTATAAGACATCTTATTCTCTTGGGCTGGCTCCTCCCAGGGTACACAACTCTCCTTGGAAGATGTCCCACATTGTCACTGGCATTTCTAACATCTATACTTCTCAATGGCAAACCAGACTTTAACTCCACAGCACAAACTGCCCTTCTTGGGCCTCTAAACTGCAGGCTTTCTGCCATGGCATGCTGCCTGAATTCCGCCATTCTCTGAAACCCTGGAGGAAGGATCCACGAGCTCCTATCTCTTGCATCTTGGATGCCTCTAAAACCCAAATCACGTGGATGACTTTGTCAAATTTTGCTGTAGCCTTGGGTTAGAGATTGGCCCCCTTGAATCACAGCTGATTCAGCTTCTTTTGTGCTGACTGTAGGAAAAAATCTCTTTTTCCTAGGCCTTAAAAGAGTAACAGACCCCTGTTTTGGAACTCTACCCTTTAGCTTATTCCTTCCAAAAGAATTTGCATTCTTATGATTGGGAGCCTGAGAATTTTGCCCTCAGGGTATGGCCTCTCCTCTGATCCAAATGAAGAGCTAGCTTTGATTTACGAATGGAGCTTCTCCATTTAACAGACTTTTTGCTCTCTGCTTCTTCCTGATCCAACCCTAAGTTTGCCATTGCATTTTTCCTTATCAGACCTCACAGTTTGCCTCTTCCTGCCAGATTCCTTGCTCTTTTTCATAACTCTGAAGAAAAGCACTAAAAAGTCGTCCATATTACATTGTCAAGACTACACTGCCTTGAAATTTCCTCCACCAAACACTTGAGTTTAACTTCAGGCAAGCTTTCAGGATGAGGGCAAAACTTTACTAAACTCTCTGCCAACACATGGCTCCATGTATTACTCGTCCCATTCAATCTCATAGCCAATACCCCACTTCTTGTACCAACTTCTGTTTTAGTTAGTCTTATCTGTTGCTGTGAGAGACCACTGAGGCTCAAACAACTTAATGGGAGGAAAGGGAGATTTAATTCACCTTATGGTTCCAGAAGGAATATATAGTCTTTCATGGTAGAGACAGCATGGTTGGTGGGAGAAGCTGGAGTCAGGCTAAGTCACTCCCATCTGTGAGGCTGAGAGCTGCAAGACTTCTTGCTACAAAAGACTTCTAGAGGTAGGGTGGGATTAATCAACTTTAAGGCCCACCCTTTGACCACCTTCTTTTAGCAAGGCTCTGCCTTTCAAAGATGCCATGACTTTCCTAAACACATGAGACTGTAATGGATACATTTCAAACCATGACATGTGTATACACATAAAATTTAGAAAGACTTTTCTACAAGAATGATCCCATTATTCAATATAATTTGTGTAAATAATATTCTAGTTTTTAAACTGACAAAGATTTATTTTAAATCTGCCAAAGGGAACTCTATTTGGGGTACTTCTATTTTAAATTCAAACTTTAAAATTTTTTAAAAATTTTTTTCCATATGTTTGTGGTATGTGTATATCAGATGACAGTGTGTGTGCCTGTGGAGGTCCAAGGGTGATTTTGGAATCATCCTGGATTGCTTCTACCTCCATAACAAAACGAAAAGGAGGTAGAGCAATCCAGGATGATTTTGAAGTTACCCTTGGACCTCCACAGGCACACACAGTGCCCTCTGATGCACACACACAAACACAGATAAATAAATAAATAAAATAAAAGACCCAAGTTCAAACCTACAGATCTAAATGCCAGATGGGTATGGTGGTAGCCTGGAAGGTGGAGTTTGGGAATCCCCAGACCAAGCTAGCTAGCTAGACTAACCCTAATGGCATGCTTTGGACTTAATTAATGATCCAGACTCACAGCAATACAGTAGAAGAGCAATCAAGAATGACTTCTGATATTACTCTTGTATACATGTGCGCAAACACACATACACACACTCTCTCAAGTACACTCACGTATATATACCTGTATATACATGGATACCCAGCCACATACAAGCATGCATGCTTGCATGCATGCATACATGAAAGGGAAAAAATTTTAAATTGAAGATTCATATTTTGCCAATACAAAGCTAAAGAGGGCTGAAGAGATGGCTCAGGGGTTAAGACTCTGCCTTGCAAGGGATTAACAATCATACTAGAGTTTCCATACTAACGGGGAGCCCAAGAAGGAGTTGGAGGCTATGCAACTGAGTCCTAAACCCTTACTAGGGTGGAGGACTCAGAGGGAGGTTGGCATTCACACAAAACGATTCTCCAGCGGATGGGGGGGGGAGGAAAGGGAAGGCACTGGGAGAGGGGGAAGGAGGAAGGGACATGAAAGGAAGAGGGGAAGGAGGGAAAGTGCAAGGGGGGAATGACTGGGGAGGGGAGGAGAGAGGGAGAGGATGGGATACACAACCTATCTACTGAGCTTTTATGATTAGAAAAAAAACAAAATGCGGGAGGAAAAAAAAGGCTCTGCCTTGCAAATTGAAGGTCTTGAGTTTGGATCCCAGGTCCCACCTAAAAAAAAAAAAAACCAAAAACCAAACCAAAACAAAAAAAACCAGACAGGCAGAAATGTACTTCTGGCCCTGGTGGGTGAAGCCTAGGAAATCCCAGAGGGAAGCAAGATGCAGGTAGAAGCAATCCAGGATGATTCTGGGTAACTTACACACACACACAGGGCTACACAGTTCTCTCTGACATGCACACATAGAGTAAATAAATAAATAAATAAAATATATTTAAAAAAAGATAAGGTGGAAAGCGACAGCAGAAAATACCCAAAGTCATTCTCTGACTTCACATGCACATAAGGAAGGTACATACACACACATACATATACATACAAAAAACACACACAGACACTGTGATTAATAAAATGTTACATGTTTCAGAGCCAAAGTATCTTGGGCTATTTTCAGCACCATTTATAGCAACTCATTACCCAACACTAACATCCTTGTGAGAGGTAGGTAAAACTTTTTAGAATACTGTATAACAGATGGGTTTCCAAAAACCCACAGGCTGAGAATTTATCACTAGACAACATATGAAGTTAACAGAAATTTCTCCAACTTTGCTGTAAAGCGCCTACCAGACAGTTTTACCAATGTATTAACTTATGAGTTTTTGTTCTGTAACTATCAAAACCTCAACAACTAGCAGCAGATTGAACATAGGACTTGGGGTATCCCGAATCTGTGTTCTGCTGCCATGGTCACTCATATTTGGCTTCAGAAAACTATCTAGTTCCTTTGGAGATTAGAGCTGTGGTTTTGCATAAAAAATACACAAATGACCTTTAAAAACATATGAAAAGATGTTCTGCCATTATTAGCTATCCGAGAAATTAAGTCAAAACCACAATGTGATATAACATCATACCCATTAGCATCCTTATGAATCAAGGAAGTAGAGTATTGTATTTTACTTTCTGGGATTGTAAAATGACACAGCTACTTTGGAAACAGACTGACAATTCCTGAAAAAGCTAAATTATCATGTGATCCAGTCATTCTTCTCCCAAGAGAAATGAAAATGTTTGC
The DNA here is from genome assembly GCA_023101885.1 of Typhlomys cinereus. Lineage (NCBI taxonomy): Eukaryota > Metazoa > Chordata > Mammalia > Rodentia > Platacanthomyidae > Typhlomys > Typhlomys cinereus. The sequence goes on along the minus strand of JALPQD010000115.1, from coordinate 1,848,873 downwards.
ATAAAAACAAACATCAATTTTTAGTGGGATAAAGCTTACACCATTCAAAGGATTAAAAAAAAAAACCAGTGATCTATGATTAATGGCTACGTGAACATGATGTTTTTAAAGCAATCAGTCTGAGATGAGGCTAGATTTCTTAGTAATAAAGAGTCTTAAACATTATCCAGCCACCTATGAGGTCACTGGATAGAAAATAACATGTTAAGAGCTACTGGGTAAAGGAATCTTTGGTTTTAGTTTTTTTTTTAATTTTTAAACTTTATTATTATTTCTGCTCATACAAACTTAATAGGTAAACCAGTTCCCTCCCCCCCTTCTCCTCCCCTGAACCCCCTGCTCTGGTTTTAGTTTTAATATAGCATCTGATTCCACTTTCTGCTGGACTTGAACTCATGATAATCCTCCTTCCACTGCTCCTCAAAGTGCTGGGATTACATGTGTATGCCATCACACCTAATTGCTATGGAAATATTATTGATGGCATATTTAACATTTACTAGCTCTTTAAAAAAATAAAAACCAGAGCTGAGAGATGGCTCAATAGATAAGGTGCCTGCCACTGAGCCTAGCAACCAGAATTCCATTCCTGGGACCTGTATAATGGTAGGAGAGAACCAACCTCCAAAAGTTATACTTGACCTTCACATGTGCCTGCCCCGGAACTTCAAAAAGTATCAATGCAATTGTGGTATTTTCATTCACTTGGTTTTCATGCTAGGAATACCTATAAGCAATATTGCTTATAGGTAACTGAAACACACCTATTGTAATCACTAAGAAATAACAATGATATATAAATATGTCTTGCAAACAATATATAGTGAAGTTGTTTTAAAGCTTACAATAATTATACTTCTTCAGATTCTAATTTGTCATCAGAAATATATTGCTTCCAGGAGTTGTTTAAAGAGTGGTAAAATCTGATTGGCTGACAATATTTGGGCATACCCAATAATTATTTTGAGATGTGACCAAATGCAAGGTTAAGTATGTGAAGCTTCAGGCCACTTCATTCGTAGAAATGGGTACTACAGATACCGTTGCCATCCTGGGCTCTTGGTTTCTCAAAAAGTAGTGGGTGTCTAAAAGTTGTGCTTTGTTCATCACCAGTATTTTCACAAGCAACCTCCTCGCAGATAATGAAGCAAACAAGGATCTCACGAAGGCACCCGAGATACAGAAAGAACAGCAGAGTGAGCAAGACAATAAACAGAGGAGATTTTAGAAACCGGAGGGGCCATGTCGCCCCACACGTGCTCCCTAGACTGAATCTGCCTTTACTCTCACCCGCCCCTGGAAATGGGGGGCTATCAGGTTCCGCTGCGCTTGCAGGAGCCAAAAAGTTTTCGATCTGTCTGCGGGGAGAAGGCCGCCGCCGACAAAGAAAAGAAAGCAAAGCAAAGCAAAACCCCTTCTGCATCCGCTTCGCACGCCCCAGTAGCCCAGAAGGACGCGGGACCCGCTCGTTCCAGGCACCTGCCTCGGGCTCGGCCTCCTGCCGGAACTGTGCGCGGTGCTCGGCCTCAACCGCCCGGCGCCCGCCCGCCACGGCCCCGACATCCCGGGACGCTCCCCCCGCCCCGTGCCAGCGCGCCGCCTCCGGCAGCGTGCCGCCCGGCTTCCCGCCCGGGCCGCGGCCCGCGGCTCACTGACCCGCTCAGGAAAGGCCGGGTCTTCGCAGGCGAGCGCAGGACTCCGCGGCCTCTCTCCGCCCCGCCGCCGCCCACGCCTTTTGTTGTCACCAGTTCTCAGGGCAACGGGCCCCCGCCTCACACCCTTGGCCACGCCTCAGCCTCTCGGCCCCGCCCCGCGCAGGCCACGCCCCCTAGTGACCTGCCCAGGCCCCGCCCTGTTCCGCCGAGGCCACGCCCCCTCATGGCTGCCCTGCGCCAGTCGTTCCTTTGAGCAAGGCCCCCGGCCTCTCCGGGGAGCTGCAGGTTGCATCTCCTGACCCCAGGGACCATCTCCGAGTGTCCCTGCAAACACAGAAAAATGCTACGAACTATTCTACACTGAGTTTTCAGTATGTTGACTGGTATCTCAGCGTAACAAAACAGGCTAGAAATTACAGAGGAAAAATAATCTAAAAAGGAGAAAATCTAAAAACAGTTAAAGAAGACCAGGTGGGGCTGGAGAGGTGGCTCAGGGGTTAAACCTCTGCCTTGCAGGCGGAAAGTCCTGAGTTCGGATTCTAGACGCTACGTGTAGACGCCGGGCTGAAGCGGGGGCGGCCTGTGTTTCCGGTCCTGGTGGGCGGGGCCTGTGAATCCCGGCGCAGAGTAAACAAGGAGGAGGTGGAGGCGTCGGTGGTGGTTCCCGAGTTCGCCCGTGGTTATACTCACACACACACACATACACGCACACACGCACAATTGAATAAAAAAAAAAAAAAAGACTAGGAATGGTAGGAAAAATAGCCTTTCCTTTAATAGACTGATAGACAAAGGTCTGCCAAACTCACCTTTCCCCACTTTGTTGTAATACCTATGTACCCACCAGTGTACCTAAAAACACATATAAAATGATTTTTTTGCGAGTGTGTGTGTGTGTGTACATAAAGGCACTTGAATGAGTTTGTCAGTGGAGGCTCAAAGGTGATTTCGGGACTCATCCTGAATTGCTCTACCTCCTTTTGGCTTTGCTCTGGGGTTTCCCAGGTTCTGACTTCTAGGGTCAGAAGTGCTGGCATTTTTATGTTAGATCTGGGAATCTAAACTCAGGTTCTTTTGCTAATAAGGCAAAGAATTTAACTCCTGAGCCATCTCCCCAGACACACACACACACACACACACACACACAATTTTTTTTTTTGAGATATAGGACAAGAGAGGTTCAGAAGTCAGTTCTCTCCTACCATGTGGACTTCCAGGGTAGAACTCAAATCTCCAGGTTTGCAAGCAGGTACCTTACTTACCTTCTGAGCTAGCTCACTGGCCTGACACCCATGTATTTGACATGTGTATTGATTTTCCCTCGTCCCCCTTTAGGAGAGATCTCTCTTTCTTTGTACTGACAACTTCTGTTGCTCATGCATCCAACTCTTAAATAATGGATATGGTGGTAGTTAGATAGTTGGGGGGGAAAGCAATAGAGAATGACTCCATGACAATACGTGAGGCGAACATGGGCCACTGGTAAAGCTGACATGAGGGAGAGACTTAAGAAATATGAGTTTATTAGAACTGAAGGCTGGTGGCCAAGGAACTGTAATTCAGCCCTAAGGTGGGAGAACATTAGAATAGAAGAGAGAACTTAAAGTCTGGAGAGGAGGGGAGGCATCTATTTTTTTTATGGCAGCAGTACAGAGGTGGGGGGTGGGCAGTGAAAGAATGTCATGCAAAACATAGTTCTCTCTTTAGTTGGAGAGGTGACTGAGAGGTTAAGACTTTGCTTCACAAGCAGAAGGACCCAACTTTGAGTCCTGGATCCTACATAAAAACACCAGGCCGAATGGTGGCAGCCTGGGCTTCTGGTCCTGGAAGGCAGAGCCTGGGAAACCCCAGAGTAAAGGCATAAGAATGGTACAGAAATTCAGGATGATTCCCAATGTTACCGTTGGACCTCCACAGGCACATGCTGTGCCCTCTTCTATGCACACACACTGACACACACACACACTCACACAAAGAGGACTATCTTGATAGATAGTCCTCTCTCAAGGTCATTAAGGAGGCTGGGGAGGCCGGGGCCCAGGGTGATGTCAGAGTGGATTAGGATGACACCTGTGGGTGATTCCTGGAATTGCCTATGTCCGGCCAGGGTAGAGAAGGCTTTCCAAAATGGCATGGCTTTGGCTAACAGAGTTGACATTCAAATGTCAGCCTGATAACTGGAGACAGATCTCTGAGTATACCTTTGAGGAATTATCTAGTTAAGACATGTGGCCTTTTACAATTACAGCATGATAATCCTATATGTGTTCCATTCTTTTTAGTGTCAAGTCTTTCAAAAAGAACATTTATTGTAGTTGCACTGTGTGAAGTGTACTTTTTGGTTTGTTTTGATACCACACTTTAAATCTAGTGTATGTTCTGTCAACTACACTTGATCTTAGCCAAAAGGCCGAGAAGCGATTGTTCTGTCAACTTAAACTGGAACCTTTTATGTAACTTTGTGTGATAAATCTCAAATCAACATTAAGAAAAAGACAAGTGTCTCGGCAAAACTGTAAGACATGATGGCGATCGTTTTGGCTAAGGTGAGAAGGCCACCCGTTGTGAGTACAGGTGTTTTCTCTGCTGTGTAAGAAAGTGAGCTGAACACGGGCAAGTTGGCACGTAGGCAAGCAAGTAGATGCTCATTAGTTCTTTTCCTCTGTCCTTGCCTTTGGATATGCTCTGACCACTTCTCTTAACTCTGGTTGGTATGACTCTCCGGCTATGATGGACTATAATCTGGAGTTGTGAGCTGGATTAAACCCCTTCCTCCCTTGAGTAGTTTGGGCTATGCATTCTATTGCAGCAACAGTTATGAGACTAAAATATTTGGATGATAGGCATATACTATTGGCCCATATGGAATGGAACCCACCCAGGGCTGTGTGTCCACTAGGCAAGCTTACTACTTACTACTTGTATCCCCACCTAAAGAGATGGGTGAGGCAACATTCGCAAAACATAATATATGCCATTTTAAATGGCACAATTCATATTACTAGCAGGAAGGGCCCCTGTTTACCCTCTGAAGTTTTTACAGAATGAACTGACAAAAAACATACATGTTTGCTAATGTGCAGAGGAAAATAATCACAGCAGAGGAGGACATGGGTGTGTCAATGACCCTGCTAGAAACTCACATGCCCCCATTTCCCTGCAGGAAAGGAACAGTGGAAATAAAGATTTTTAGGGGAATGGCGAATAATTTTTATAAATTATTTTATTTATTTGAGAAAAGTGGGGGGTGAGAATACAAGAGATGGGGGGTGTGTGAGCAGACCCTCACATGCCATAGTTCAGGTGCATGGAGGAAGTTATTTCTTTCCTTCCGCTATGGAGGGATTGAACTTCGGTCTCCTGGTTTGCACACAGGTGCCTTTACCTGCTGAACCATCTCACCAACTTGCATAACAAGTAATTTTTATAAGTACTCAATGACCCTGATAAAGTCCGCCGGGGCTTGCAGATAATGCATTGTAAAATGATTCCTTCTGGAATATTGGTGGACCCAATAGTATGGACAAAAGTCTATCCAAGTATGTTGGCTAAGTTGTCAGTCTTTTCCCTACAATAGGACTTTAGTTAAAGAAAACTACACAACATTGTTTCCTTTTTTGGCAGTTGAGACTTTAAGTAGACAAAAGAATGTGATGACGCTTCTTGCCGTGTTTGCTGCTTTCTAAATTCCTTTAAAGTCATCAACATGTCCAAATGCCACATTTTGGGAGCCATGGCTCCTAGACTTGGTCAATAAGTGCACTGTTGTACAACTGTGTGTTGCTCCACAATATCTTTATCTCCCCAAAGAAAAATCCCTGAATCATTTCACAGACACTTATTCAAGTTCACCTCTTCCCCAGTTCTTGCCAACGAATTTCCTTGGTCTTTGGATGTACTTATCCCGGGCATAACAAATTCATCAATAGTATGTGACCTTTCCTGTCTGACTTTGTGTTCTTAACAATGTTTTCAAGATTTGTTTCTATTGTAGCATCTGCTGCTGGTTAGTCCTGACAGTGGTATACTGTACATGACTCCCCAACCTCACACAGCTCGTGTCTATGTGACCACAGTCTGCTAGGCTAACATGTATGCCAAAAATGGCATGTATGTTAAAATAACCTGCTAGCATCAGGGAACCTAGGAATACACAGTAGATCAACACAGTTTTTTACACAAACTTTGTAACAGTTTCTCTTAACTATTGTTGAGAGAGCATTCAAAGTCAGTCAACTTAAGGGAGAAAGGTAGATTTATTCAGCTTGTGGTTCCAGAGGGGAGAAACAGCCTTTCATGGCAGAGGTGACATAGCTGGTGGCTGAAGCTGGAGGCAGGCTAAGTCGCTGCAAATATCCTGGAGTCTCTTTCTTCTAAGTCTTCTGTTCTGTAGATCCTTTTATCTGGTCTGCTACTGGGAGGTTCCAATCAGATCTAGGGAAGTTCTAATTAGATCTAGGGCTGGTCTTTGTGTTGTAAATATATTGATCTGGATAATTTCTTTAGATAGTCTGACAGCTGATCTTAGTTAATTCCAGGGGTGGTCAAGTTGACACCCAGGATTAACTATATCACAAACTTCTTTGCTGTAAACACACACACACACACACACACACACACACACACACATACAGCCTAGGACAGTAGCTTTCAAATTTTGTTGGTTGTGGGCCATTTCCAGTGATACATCTGAGAAACAGCTGTGGTAACTGAAGTCTGTGATCCTAGCATTGGGAGGCTGAGGAGTATGATGAGGGGTCTGAAGGCAGCTGGGATCACATGGCAAGATTGTTGGGAAAGAAGGAAAGAAAGGAGGAAAGAAGGAAAGAAAGAGAGAAAGAAAGAGAAACAGAAAAAGAGAAAGAAAGAAAGAAAGAGAGAGAAAGAAAGAGAGAAAGAGAGAGGGAAAGAGAAAGAAGGAAAGAGAAAGAAGGAAGAAAAAGAAGGAGGAAGGGAAGAAAAGAGGAGGAAAGGAAGGAGGGAGGAAAGAAAGGAGGGAGGAAAAGAGGAAAGGAGGGAGGGAGGAAAGGAAGGAAAGAAAGAAAGAGAAATCTCGCCGATGACGGTTATAACATTTCCATCTACTAAGCAGCATTCCCTAGAGGCTAGGATTAAAGTTTCAAAGGCCTGTATATTAAAAGTTTAGTCTCTTAGTGCTCCTGAGAGGGGAGAGAAACTTCAAGATGGGTCCTAGTGGGAGGTCTTCCAATGATCAGTCACTTAGAGTGTGCCCTGGAAGGAATAATGAGGACCCAATCATTTTCTTTCCCTGTTCCTTTCACCATGAGGTAACAGCCTTCTCCAGCATGCCCTTCCTGATGCTGCCAGGCCTCACACAGACCCAAAGCAATGGGCCAAGTGGTCATGAACTGCGAACCAAAGTAAACCTTTCCTCTTTGCACATTTTCATAAATTGTTTACTTTTTGGTATTTTGCTATAGCAAGAGAAAGATGACTGATATAATTATTGTATTAGTTACCTATTATTGAGAAACACATGATTCCAAAAGTTAATGGCTTAAAACAACAGAGTTCTTACAGTTTCAAACTGAGTCAAGAATCTGGGAATGACTCAGCTAGGCTCTCTGGTCCAGGGCTCTGACAAAGGCCCCACACTTTCTATACGAAATATCTGGAACATAAATCAAATTTAAGGAACAAAGAGTTCTCATAAGATTGCAATCAAGGTGAAAGCCAGGACCAAGATCATCTCGAGGTCAATGGAGATAGGACTATCTTTTGAGCTTATCCCATCTTGTTGGCAGGAGTCAGTCCCTTGAGCATTACTGGACAAGATTCAGATCCTTGCTGGCTGCTGGCCAGAGCTGCCTGTGGCAGATACTATTGGTTGTCAGTGAGACAGCATCTAATGATTTCCTTTCCTTTTATTTTTTTGTACTTTATTTTTTAAATTTATTTTTGTAAGAGTGTGTGTGTGGGGGGGGGCGTGCCTTTAGGTGTCACAGAGGGCACTGTGGGAGCCTATGGAGTCCCAAGAGGTCTGTACTTTCAGCTCTGGAAGGTGGAGCCTGGGAAACCCCAGAGTGAAGCAAAAAGGAGATAGAATCAATCCAGGATAATTCCAGAAGTCACCCTTGGGCTTCTACAGGTATACACAGTGCCCCCCCCCACAATGTGCTAAAAAATGAACTGAAAAATGATAGCTGTTACAACTCAGCTCTCCCTACCAAGTTTTAGAACATTAATCAAGCACAATGGTTCCTTTTTAATATAATAACTTCCCTATTTCCTCTATCATCAGGGGCCAGTTTATTTACTTAATTATTATTAGTAGAAGTACTTATTTATTCATTTCATTCATACATACATTCATTCATTGCTTTTGTTTTTATTGCAAACATGAATGAAGCCCTACTAGGTTCAGTTCTCAGGACTCCTTCCCTAAACAGAGACTGTTTCTGTTCTAGTCCCTAAGGCCAATTAGTCACTGGGTCCTTGCTCCTGGCCTCCAAAGGGAACTTGAAACCTAAACCATGCTTTTGAGCCAAGCCTCAGATTTTTGCTTGAGCTAACAACACTCCGCTTCCTGCCACCAGGAGTGGTTCCACTTATCTCTTGCAACAGAGCAAAAACATACACAAGGAATACTGTCTTTGCTTGTTTTAACCCCTGGACTATGACTAGTCACATTGCACAGCTGAGACAAGCTCTATCCCTGGACTTCCTTTATTGCTTATTACAGTTCCTTTTTCTTTAAACTCATTCCAGTTTCTCCTTTCTCAAATATCCATGACTAGGCCAGCGAGATAATTTAGTGGTTAAGGTGACTCCTTGCAAATCTGGCAATCTGAGTTGGATCCCTGGAAGTCTACATGGTAGAAGGAGGGAACTGACTTCTGAAAGATGTCCTTTGACTTCTGCCCATGTGCCATGACATGCATGTGCCTCCCCCATAAATAAATTATTACTGAAATAAAATATCCTTAACTCAAAGGGAGAGACAAACTGCTTGGTGCTGATTTCTCCTGCAGCCAGCACCTGATTAAAGGTCTCTGAAGAGAGTTCTTCTGGCTGCCATAGGCTTCTTCTAGAAGCCTAGACCTGCTTCTCTGGCTCCTGGCTCGCATCTTATTACCACTGACATCCTCCTTGTGACACAGATGGGACAATCTCTAGAGCAGTGACAACCCTCCATCCTCCAAGCTTGGAACGTCTCATGTCCCCCTTAGACAAGACAGGGTGAAAGCTTGTTCCCTAGAAAGGCAAGCTGTACATTTCTGCCAACACTGAACAAGTTTTAGAAGATGGATCTCTAGCCATAATCAGTCCCTTAAGATTAAATGAATCAAAGTCTGAGAGGGAAAATTGAGGCACGGTAGGAAGACAGGGAACATGAAAGAGGCTTGCTTGTCTTGCAAGCAAAAAAAATAAAAATGTCAGGCAGATATGGTGGCAACCTGTTAGAAGGCAGAGCTGGGAATTCTCAGGGTGAGCAATAAGGAGGTAGAGCAATTCAAGGCTTTCCCAGGTTCGCGCATGCGCGCGCGCACACGCACACACATACAAGTACACTCTTATACATACACATGAACACATGTACATTTACCCACATACAAAACACACACACATGTATGAATAATTAATGGAAAGAGAAGAAAGAAAAAGAAAAGAATAAAGGCAAGGAGGAAGGAAGGGAGGAAGAAAGGAAGAGAGGGAAGACAGAAGGAAAGGAAGGAGGAAAGAAGAGACAGCATTTGGGAGACTAGACAGGATTGCTGTGAGTTCTAGACCTGTTTTGGCTCTCAGGGAGTCCAGGGCAGTCTGAGCTGCAGAGTGTGATCACACCTCAGAGAAGCAAAACCAAATCAAATGTAACAGAGTGAGGAGAGCAAGAACCAGAGGAGCAAGGAGGTAGGGCTGGAGACTAGAGCGGTAGAGCAGAGGCTGTAGGTACGTGGAACCTGCCCAGTGGAGCTACCTAGCAGGATCATTCAATGAACCTAGAGTCTATTGACAGACCTAGCACATTAAGACCCAAGCAGATGAGCAAGGCTGGATGTCTGCATGTGATGGGGCCCAGGATTTCCCCACTGAGGAAGAGACATTGAATTTGAGCTGCTCCTTACAAATGAAGATGCAATGGCTGTGACCAAAACGCATCAGACAAGTTGTAAGGAACTTGGGAAGAGGTTCCAGCACTGCAGACCCATGCAGTCCTGATTGGGACCTAGCTTTGTGAAATGCCCTTAACTCACTAGCAAGCAGGGAAACCAGGCCATGGCCAAGGCTACAGTGCTGACCTAACTGTGCAACCAGCAAGTTGCTAGATGATCTGACCATCCTGTGTGCCTCATTTCTGTCTTACTGAGACTTCATCCCAGTCCTAGAAACATCTCAGAATAATGGGCTGACAAGAGGGCTCAGTGGGTGAGGCACCTGTCTGCAAACCTGCCAAACTAAATTCAATCCCTGGAAGCCCACATGGTAGGTGGAAGGAGAAAACTGTTTTCTGCAAGTTGTCCTCTGACCTTCACCTATGTGCCATGCCTGCGAGTCCCTCTTTCTCTCTTTCTTTTCTTCCCTTTCTTCCTTCTCTTGAAAAAAAATTTTTTTCTCTATTGTTTTTAAGAAGCATTATAGAGGGCTGGAGAGATGGCTCAGGAGTTAAGACTCTACCTTTCAAGCAGAAGGTCCTGAGTTTAGATTCCCAGGTCCCACATAAAAAAAAAAAAACAAAAACAGCAGGCATCAGCCTACACTTACGGTCCCAGTGAGCAGAGCCTAGGAAATCCCAGAGCAAAACAAAAGGGAGGTAGAAGCAATCCATGATGATTCTCAGAGTCACTCTTTGTCCTCCACAGGGACACATAGTACTCTCTGATACACACACACACACACACACACACACACACACACACACACGGATAAATAAAGTTTTAAAAACAGAAGCATTATAGAATGAAACCCTAGAGACCTTTGCTGATGAAATACATATTGGTCAATCTGTCCTGATTCATTGTGGTAAAGCATGAGCAAAGACTAAGGATACCTGGAGTATTACAAAACATTTAAAAGCAAGTCACTCTATGCTTTCTGTTCTCCATTATGGTTTAAGAATAAAGCGCTTTAGGGCCAGAGAAATGGCTCAGGGAATAAGACTTGCAAGCAGAAGGACCTGACTTCAGATCCCAGATCCCACATAAAAATACCAGGTGAAAATGGCAGCAGCCTGCACTTCTGAAAGCAGAGCCTGGGAAATCCCACAGCAAAGCAAAAAGAAAGTAGAAGCAATTCAGGATGAGTCCCGAAGTCACAATGCTCTCTGATACACACACACACACACACACACACACACACACACACACACACACACACACACTCGAGTATGCTCATGCACATGAAAAAAAAATTAACAATTTTTTAAAAAGTATAAAGCACTCTGATAAAGGAGTCAGGGTTAGCTACAGAGGTGTCTGTGTTTTTCTTAACTTTTTATGGGCTTTATTTTATAAGGTGGTTTTATTTTAAATTTAAGGGCTCCTTTTTAATGCAGATCTAACAAATAGTTAAAAGCAGCTAATCGGATCTTTAGAGTGTTTTCTTAAACTGTTTGTACATGAACCCCTCCCCCCCGCTAAATTAAACCAACTGCTCATAAGTCATACACAATTTTTTTAAAAACAACTCTTTGGTATACATTAACTTTTGACTAAAGCGTATTTGTATATTAGTGAGATAAATGTGCTTCTTTATGTTTCCATAAAGAATTAAATCTTAACTGAATATTTGCCACCATGGGACAATATAGCATCTCTAACATTTTTCAGAATTGACTGGCATTTTGATTTTATAATTATCAATGCTGAGGATTCTGCTTCACATAAACACTTAGAGCTCAATGTCAGGCATCTATTTAGGGCTATTTCACAAATGGTTGGAAATTCAACCATTTTTAAAACCAAGCATTGTTAGATAACAACCCAAAGATCGACTAGTTTGATGCAAGCTGAGGAAAGAAGGTTATAAAATATTAAACGTCTGGGTTTTCTAATTAAACTGTTTTGTTTCTATAGAGTAAGAAAACTGAATGTATGGTTAAAAAAATACTGCAATTTGTCACATGTCACAGCCTTGAATCTGAGCTGAGGGGTCCTAGGCAGAGTTCATTGGTGTCACTCACTCAGTATCTTCCTCCATCACTCTCCAGCTTATTTTCTCACTAAATCTGAAGTTTGCCAATTCAGCTAGGATGACTGTCTATGAATTACAAGCATGTGACACTGGATCTGGCTTTTCGCACAGGTGTTGGGGATCTGAATTTGGGTTCTTATGCTTCTATGGCGAGCATTCTAACAAATACGTCATCTCCCTAGCCTCAAATCATTTTCTTACTGAGATGCCCCATGCCGCAAGTAATCAAGCCAACCAGATCACTGTGTTGGAAGACACTGACAAAATGTCTTGGATAAACTGAAATTGTTAAGAGAGAAATTCTTAGGTAGCTATGGGAAAATTGATGACATGGTTTAAAAAACAAAAGGAAGGAGGGGTGAGGAGGAAAGAACTCTGAATAGAAAGCTGTGACAGGGAATTGTATATTTTTGTTAAAAGGATATATGGGAGGCTGGGGACATGGCTCAGAGTTTAAAACGCTCTCCGCCTAAACAAAAGGACCAGAGTTCAGATCCCTAGATCCCATGTAAAAATGTTAGGTAGATGTTGGGGTCAAGCTGTAATTCTAGCCTCAGAAAGCAAAGCCTGGGAATTCTTAAAAGCAAACTAGCTGGTCAGACTAGTCTTGTTATCAGGCTCTGGATTTAATTAGAGAACCAGTCTCAAGAGAATAAGGTTAAAGAGTAACCAAAGATGATTCCTAATATCACTCTCTGGTCTCCACAGAAGTTTGGGTTTTCGGGAGTTTGCTCCATGTTTATTATGTTCTCTAGTCTGCAGTAAAATCTACCCAAAGAGAACTTAACTCCACACAGGATCACAAAACCAACAATAAAATTACCATTTTGCAGGCTCCAATGAAATAGATCTGAAAAAAAATCATTAAAGTCACTTGAGATATCTTAATCTAGGACTGAGGAGAAAACTCGGTAGGTGAAGGCAGCTGTCATGAAAGCCTGGTGACTTGAGGCCAGTCGCTGTAACCTACATACAGGTGGATGGAGAGAACCAAGTTTATGAAGTGATTATATTGTGAGGTCTATACATGCATGTTGTACATGAGTGCATGCACGCACGTGAACATTCACACATTAATAGACACACATATTTGTGATCTTAGTCTATATCACATACAAAAATGGTAAAATCCATGTGTTGATTCTGAAAACTTCTTGCTGCTTCCCAATACCCAGCCATGCTCCTTAAATAGTTTAGGTTTTAACCAGTGTCCAGGGCAGACTACTTTCCTGTCCTCCTTGGCAGTTATGTGGAGTCATATGATGAAGTTCTAGTTCTACTCGGTGAAATAAAAACAGCCACATCATGGTAGCTGCGGAGGCCTTGCCTGCCACTTCTCCTTGTACTTTCTGGCTTCATTGCTCCTTTAACAGCACTTGCCTACAGTCATGCAGACATCCTGGATTACAAATCCCAATGACAGAGCACCACAGCCCTGGACTGCTTCCTCTGTCTTTCACATAATGGAGAGTCTAAGCTCAGAGCAGGCCACTGGACAAGCAAGGAGGTGGGAAGGAACTGGGAGTAAGGGAGCAGGGGATAAAAGGAAAGGATGGAAGTGGGAACAGGGGAACAGAAAAGGAAAAGAAGGAGAAAGCTGAGGGAAAGGCAGAGGGAAGAAAGAGGGCAGAGGAGGAAGGGGCAAGAAGAGGGGAGAAAAAGGGCAGGAAGAGGGAAAGGGAAAAAGAAAAGAAAAGGTACAGAAGTGTAGTAGGAATAAAAGGAAGTATCCATTATGACGCTATTTGGTAGGAATGGAAGAAAAACTGCAAAAGTAACCTGTTTATTATCTCGAGTGTGGGGTGCACAGGGGAGGCGCTGGCTCAGCAGGTAATGCAGAGCTCTGGCTACCCTAGGGCTGGGGGTGTGGCTTAGAGTAGAGTGCTCACCTGGAGGCCCTGCATTCCATCCCCACCACTGAAGAAAAATCAGGAAAAAAGCCGCCATAATTTTGGCCATCATGTTTGGACAAAAACCATTCCAGAAAGGAGGGGGGGACCTCTTATTCATTTCATTTTTATTTTTAATTTTTTATTTATTCAATTGTGTGTGTGCATGTGTGTATATGTATGTGTGTGTGTGTGTGTGTGTAGAACCACAGGCGAATTCGGGAACCACCATGGACACCTCCACCTCCTCGTTTACTCCGCCCTACCAGGACCAGAAACGCAGGCCGCCCCCGCTTCCTCCCGGCGTCTATAGGTGGGATCTAGGATCCGAACTCAGGATCTTCCGCCTGCAAGGCAGAGAGAGGATTAACCCCGGAGCCACCTCTCCAGCCCCCCCATTCATTTCTTAAATGTGAAGAATGCCTTTCTAGAAGTCTCCCAGTGGACTTCCTCATCTCTCTTGCCAGAACATCACCCATTACCAAACTACAACAGGCTTACCACAAACAATAATCCATACTGCACTAGACCTACCTATGGAACTGGGCATGGGACCACCTTCCTTTAATCACTATACGGATTTTGTGTGCACTGTGTAAGGAGGATCCTTCACAAACGTAGTCATTATCCCAAGTTTCCAGCAGATGGCAGTAAGGTACTTTCTGATTTAGATAAAGTAAGTTTAAAAGGTAAAGTCAGGGCCAGGGAAACCACTCAGGCCTTGCTGTCAAGTCTGGTGCCTGTCCCCACATATACATAAAAATAAATAAATATAAAAAAAACTGTTTCCATAAAAGATAAGGTCAGCTTTTCCTAGCTGTGGACTCTGCATCTGAGGATTCAATCAACCACAGATTACATAAGTGTTCTGATCTGAACATCTGTTCTTATCATTGGTCCCTAAACAACACAGTAAAACAACTACACAACATTTGAACTAAATACATTGATTATTCTAGAGTTGTACGGGAGGATATACATAGGTTATGAGCAAGTACTCTGCCGTGTATCAAGGGACTCAAGACCTCTGGATTTCAGCATGAGAAGTCCATCCTAGAACAAATCACCTTCAGAAGCCAAGGCAAAAGGAACTACTGTAGAAACCAAAGTTCTGTTGGAAGGAAGGTAGGGTGAAATTTGGACATGAATGTTTGGTTGGTACTGATTCTGCAGAAGAGTAAATCATCTAGTTTACTGCAAGTCTCTCAAAATTGCATGTGGCAAATTCTGTCTTAACAAAATAATCCACTCCAGTTTTAAAAAAAGTTCCAAAGATCTTTAATCGATTCCAATGTAGTGTGAAAACACCCTTAAGTAAACAGATATTCAAATTCAATGATAGCTAAAACTATCATTAATGATAAAAAAGCTCAAAATAAAATGCCAAGATTTATTTATTCATTTATTTATAGACAGGGTCTCATGTATCCCACATTTCCCTTAAACTCACTATACTGTCAAGGATAACCTTGAACTTCTGATCTTCCTGCTTCTACCTACCGAGTGCTGGAATCACAGGTCTGAAACACCACCACATCTGATATTCGGCAGTACTCAGGACTTTGCATTCCAGCAAAGCTCTCTGCCAGGCTTCACTGCAGATCAGAATGTTTTGCCTCTGATTTCTGAGTGCTAGGATTACAGGTATGTGTTGCCACACCAAACATGCAAGGTTCATTATTACAAAAGCAATACTTTATACCAAAAAAAAACACTCCACCTTTTTTCTCTCTCTCTTGAATATTACATTATGACACATTAAAAAAAAACTGGGCTGGGAGATGGCTCAGTGGTGGATCAATTGCTTAACAAACGCAAGGTCCTGGATTTGATCCCAATATCACACACACACACACACACACACACACAAATAAAAAAAGGAAAAGGAGGAAAATGACTAAGTTGAGGACAGTTGTCAGCTGAATATATGAATACTGTAGGATTATGAAATCATCAGCATCAGCAACTGAGTAAAATTATGGTTCTCATATTACTGAAAAAGAAAAATATCCAAGATGGCTACACTGGTCATTACAAATTTAGAATATAATGTCATAATTACTATTCAAGCTCAAAATGTAATTTTTCATAATTTAAGATTTTTCTGAACCATTTAAAACTACAAAAAATAATGGAAGTATAATGAACACATGTTGACCAATTAAATTTAAATTACTAAATGAAATGGAAGGCTTTTGACTTTTGACAATTTAATGAAATTAAACATTCTTGCATAAAAGCAAAAAAAAGATTATGCAGCATGATTATCAGAATACACAATGATAGGGCAAGAAAAAATTTAAAAGTGAGACTGGGTAATCAATTATCATATTCCTGTAAATTCTACCATGTTAATATCAAATCATAAATGTGCAAATGATGATATAAAAATATAAAGAGTTTTCTCTGGCTCAATTTACATTCAGAGTCAATAATATATGCACCGTGTGCGATGAAATGGAATTTCTTTCATATCCTCCCTATGGTCACGGGCATAGTCCCATAAGTAATAATCCAGAAGAATAGAATTGATCTCTCCGTTAGGTTTTTCTCCCTTTTCTTCAATAAGTTCCAGAAGACAATCCCGTATCAGCTCCACACACCAAAGTGAGCACCCTCTAATTTCCACCTCTTGCTTATCTCCATTCAGAAGCATCTCTCCTGTAAGAGTTAAAAAAAGAGAGAGAGAAGTTAACAGTTTTGTTCTCCACTTTAGCCCTTAACTTCTATAATGCCAGTAGAGAGTAAAACTTCTGAATGAGCTTTGACATATTTCACAAAGTCACTCTACTAATTTTTCCCTTACACAATAAGTTGGTCTTGACAGAATTTTTTGTTTTTTTGTCTTTCACTTAAACTTTATCTAAAGCCAGAAGACTGTTCCTTGCTATTTTGGGGGAATTTTTAATCATCATTTGCGGATCACTCCTCCTAATTTTGAAGCTAATTTAGGAGACTTAGGAGATGACTTAGGAGAAGACTTGAGTTCAGATCCTTGGAACCGACATATAAGACAAACAGCACTACAAGAGTCTGTGATACCCCAATTCTCCTAATGTGAAAGGGGAGGTGCAGACAGGAGAATCTGGCAGCTCACAGGCCAGCTAGTCTGTGAGCAAGATGGAGAGGGGAGGACTGATACCTAAGAAAGCCCTCTCCCCCACAAGCACATGTGCACCCACAGTCACACTAAAACACACGCACAGGAATAAACTTTATTCTTACTATTTTCATCAGAGTCGATTTCCCTCTAAACTTCCACAAAGCTCTGATCCTTTTAGACTTCTTGGATATCTTCCTTCAAGTCATATTGCTGGCTTATTTTGGGGGGACTGACTAATAGCTGAGTCACCTCCTTCTTTACTTAGCTCTGTCTCAAGAGTGTGATGATAATCATCATCTCTTAGGGACTAAACCTCCAGCATCTTGTCTTCCATTAATTCCATGTTATTCATCATGGACAGCTTTGAAAGTGCTAATGCATTCCTTAGCTGAAAAATCTCTCATACCTGAGACGAGCAAGAATGATGCCTGTCATAGTTAGATACATGTGCAAACTTGACGGTTGAAGACTTGGAGCTCTGGACATATCTGTAAAAAATGTGCCTTCAGGTCCTGACTGAATGATAGGGAGGACCAGCCCATGGGGGGTGAGACTAGTCTCTGAGCAGGTGAGTAAGATGGAAGGAGCTGGTCAGGGAAGTTGGCATCCTTCTGTATACTTTGCTGGTCTGGCAAATGAGGACTGTCCCTCTCAGCAGTCCTCGGACTTTGCGTGGCCAGTTCCCTGAACTTTGGTAGTGGTGTGGGCTCTCCTGCCAAGCTGGATAAGAAATTGTAACTACTGCAAGTGAAAATAAAACCCCTTGTTCAATCGTGAATTTCTCAGTGACAATGCAGAGCCACCGTGACAATGCCCTATGATGTACCAGTAGGGCTCCCTAGGCTTCTGTTCTGGTGACCTGACCACTGCCTCGTGCAGGGGACCCACAGGCCAACTGAAGATGGAGGTCTGCCTCACCAAGCGGTGATCTCATTAGAGCTGTTTTACCCGTTTCCTCCATCTTCCCTGTGGGCTTAGGCACTAGCCAGTGCGGGAGGAGGCTCTTCTTCGATTCCTTTAATCCATCCTCTTCCATTCTCCTGTTGATCAACTCCTCCAAACTGGACTATCACTTGCTAAAGCTGCCAGATTAACCAGGAGAGCAACCTGGAGGCCGATGTCACCGCTGTGAGGTGGGCCTTCAGATGAGACTGTGCTCCAGCTGACAGTGTGGCCAGAGCCCTGATGAAGGAACCCAGGTTCCTGACCCATAGAACCACCAAGCAGGGCTGGAGAGATGGCTCAGGGGTTAAGCCTCTGCCTTGCAGGTGGAAGGTCCTGAGTTCAGATCCTAGACCCCAGGTATAGACACCGGGGTGAAGCCGGGGGGGGGGGGCTGCGCTTCTGGTCCTGGTAGGACGGAGCCTGTGAATCCCGGGGCAGAGTAAACAAGGAGTAGGTGGAGGCGTCCATGGTGGTTCCCAAATTCGCCCGTGGTTCTACACACACACACACACACACACACACATACACACACTTAATAAATAATAATAATAATTAAAAAAAAAGAAACCACCAAACAATAACTCTTTCCTTTCTAGCCACATGTTAACATAATTTGCTACACAATAATATAGGTTATCATGGTAAGTGTCCTAGTTTCATAACTTCAATGCTATAATAAATATATAACGGATACAATTAGGAGAACAAGGGAATTTTATTCATAGTCACAATTCCAGGTGACAGTTGCTCATGGCAGGTGAGTTACACCAGCATAAAGAGCTGAGGGAAATGGTTACACCGTATTCACATCAACAGCAGAGGGGAAGAACCAATGCTTTCTTTTAGCTTTCCCACTTACCAGCTTTGCCAGAAATGCCAATTGACTCTATTTTAAAACACTTACCCTGGGAATGGTGGGTTGAGTATTTCCAAACCAATTATGCAATTAAGACAATCTCTAAAAACTTGTTCAAAGACCTGCCTTAACTAAACAATTCCTCACAGGTTACCTACTGGCCCACACCCCACATTATCAACTTGACAGCTGAAACGACCTGTCATTGTGAACTATATTACCTCAAAAGTTAATACGTAAGTGCTTTTTGGTGCCTATGAATGTGGCTTTAGTTGAAAATAGAAGTATGGTGGATACGGTGGCACATGCCTGCAGTCCTGGCAATTTGGGAGACTGAGGCAGAGGGTCTCAAGTTTAAGGTCACCTGGGCTACATAACAGACTCTGTCTCAAAAACCATCAGCTGAATATAACTGGGGGCAGGGCTGGAGAGTTGGCTCAGAGGTTAAAGCCTCTGTCTCAACAGTGGAAGGACCTGAGTTCAAATCCCCAACAAAACAAAAAAATCAAAACAAAACAAAACAAAAACAAACAAAAATGAAACAAAACAAAAACACTGGGTAGAAATGGTAGTGGCCTGCACTTCTAGCTCTGAAGGGTAGAGCCTGAGGAACCCCAAAGCAAAGCAATGAGGAGGTAGAGCAACTCAGGGTGCTTCTTGATGTCACTCTTGGGCCTCAAGTGCCCTTAGCTAGACACACACACACACACACACACACACACACACACACACACACTTAAAAAGGACCAGAAGTAGCTCACTGGTAGGGTGTCTGCTAGAAAACCTACCGGACAACTGAGTTAGAGCTCTGGAATCTGATATGGTGGAAGGAGAGAATTGAATATCAAAAGTTGTCCTCTGACCTCCTCCTGTGAGTTCATGGCATGCATGATATTCTCTCTCTCAAACACATAGAATAAGATGATAAATATTAAAAAAGATTAAAAACCTGATTTTGCTAATAGTTGCCCCCTTTAAAGGTGTTAATAGGGCTTAAAAGATGACTTGGTGGGTACAGAAACTTGCCACATAAGGCTACTGATCTGAATTCAATCCCCAGAACCTATGTAGAAATAGAAGGAGAGAACTAAATCCACAAAGTTGTTCTCTGACTTTCACATGCGCGCCATGGCACGCATCCCTCCTCCATCACACACATACACGCTCACACAAATAATAAATTTTGAAACACTTCAAAAAAAGGCATAAACAATAACTAGAGCATGAGCATTACAGGGTATCATAGTATGCTACTACAATATAACATGGTATGGCTTTCAAGTGAAGAAACAGGACAGAAAGGATTACCACATGAAAAGCTGGCAGCTATGTATGAAAACTTCCTGTATGAACTAATTCTGGGCTATTTTGATTTAGAAACATTTAAGTTGACTTCATAAGAGAAAAATCATTCAATCAGTTAAAATTATTTTGTTTTGAAAATAAAGAAAAATGAATCCTACACATAAAAAATGATATAATTAAATTTCTTATATAAAAGAAAGTTTTTCCCAGACTTCTTAACCCAATTTATGTATTCTTCTTGTATATAATGACATGGCCATCCTGTATGTTTGCAATTATCCAATATTGACACACAAAATAAGAAGTGACTTGTCCAAAATAACCTGGTGACTCAAACCTCAGCACATATGACCTAGCTCTCATGCTACATCCGATGCAGTTCACTTAGTTTAACATGCCTCAAATAGTATACCTGAATCACCGCCCCCATGTAAAATAAATCTAGGTTTCATTGCATTAGGCTCTGAAATTAAAATGTCCAAATAGCACAAGTTTCAAGTGTCCATAGTTCACACTGTAAAAAAGAAAAGCAATTTTCTTTATATTTCTATTACTCTTAAATTTTTCTTTATTTTAACACATATACATGTTGTCCTCTGAGACAGTATCTTGCTATGTGGCCCCAGGGCTGGGTGCCCTTGAACTCACCTCTAACTCCAACGCAGGAATATAGCATGTACCACTATACTCAGCGCATATATTCTAAGAATAGTGCTTTTTTTTTTTTAAGAGCAGAGGGTTTTGTGTGTGTGTGTGTATGTGTGTGTGTGAAAGAAACTAAGTAGAAACTCAACAATTCATAGAAGAAACAAGAATGATTTAGAATTGTACACCTTTGAGAAGCTTCTTCAGTAACTCATCAGAGTATTTTAGGGCTCCCAGGTACACAAGAACTTGAGGCAATCGATAGTCAGCAAACATGGTGATACTGGAGATATCCTTAAAACAGCCATCTCCTTTTCCTTCTAATACACTCCAAGTGTCTGCCACCAGGATTTGGGCTCGTTTGTAAAAAGAAATTCTTTTTCCCTATGAATGGAGAGAATATGTATTTATTACCAAGTCATCTGAAATCTTCATATGTGCTATTTTTTTTAACATCTTTATTTGTGTGTGTGTGTTTGTGTGTGTGTGTGTGTGTTTATCAGAGGGCACTGGTAGTACCTATGAAAGCCCAAGGGTGACTTCAGGCATCATCCTGGATTGCTCTACCTCCTTTTTGCTTTGCTCTGGGATTTCTCAGGCTCTGCAGGCTGTTATATTTGCCAGGCGTTTCATGTGGGATCTGAACTTAGGTTCTTTTGCTTACAAGTCAAAGGCTTTACTCCCTAGTACTTTATAAGTACAAAAGGAGTCCTAGATAATAGGTACTTGATGGGCATACTATGTGAAAGAAAAAGATGATCTATTTCCTGATTAAGATACTTAAGATGAACCATTTAACCACTCAGATTTTGGTTTACAATAGGGAGCAATACTGTTCTCTGTGCTGAGGTACACATAACTGCATGGATCAAATGAGAATGTATGTATGAATACCTTATAAATCATGAAGTATGATTTAAGAAATAATATTTGTAGTTTTAATTGCTAACTTGTAATTTAAAAAGATCCTAAAAATTTTTACAAAAAAATCTAGGTATATAATGGAAACGTATAACAAAATTTTCATCATTTTAAAAGTACACTAATTTTGAGCCAGCAAGACACTTCACCAGGTAAGGTATCTGCTCACAAATTTAGTGACCTGAGTTCTGGTGGAAGAAGACAGACAACTTGTGAAAAATTGTCCTTTGACCTTCATTTGAACACCATGGCATTCATGAGTTCTTTCTCTCAATGTGTGTGTGCGTACATGTGCACACGTATGTCTATATCACAGGGTATTGTGTATGCTTGTGGAGATGACTTGGGAAGTCGCTCTGGATTGTTTCTACCTCCTTTTTGTTCCACTTTGGAATTTCCCAGGCTCTGCTTTCCAGAATCAGAAGTGCAGGTTGCTGCATTTCTGCCTGGTGTTTTTACATGATATCTGGGATATGAAATCAGGAACTTCTGTTTTCGAGATAGTCTTAATCCCTGAGTTATCATTCCAGTCATTCAAATAGATAATTTTAAAAAGCACATCTACTTAATTTCTTACACCATAAAATAAATATTGCAAAAGTACACTATATACAGAAAAGAAAATGGTGTATATATTGTGTCTTCTAAAATACTTTTTACTGGAGAGAAGTCAGTATACATTCTGATTTTCATCCAACTTAGATTTTTTTGAAGTCCTAAAGGAGCCTCATTACTCTTACAAGACAACGTTGTAGAAAGGGGTCAGTGGTTTTTAGGTTTGAGGTATTAAAAAGAACAAAGAAAAGGGGCTGGAGAGGTGGCTCAGGGGTTAAACCTCTGCCTTGCAGGTGGAAGGTCCTGAGTTTGGATCCTAGACGCCATGTACAGGATCCTAGACAACACGTACAGACGCCGGGTGAAAGCGGCCGCCTGTGTTTCTGGTCCTGGTAGGGCGGAGCCTGTGAATCCTGGGGCAGAGTAAACAAGGAGGTGGTGTCGTCCATGGTGGTTCCCGAATTCGTCTGTGGTTCTACATATACACACACACACATACAAACACACGCATACATGCACAATTGAATAAATAAAAATAAATAAATATTTTAAAAAAGAACAAAGAAAAGACCGAAGTAAAGACTAAAGGGGATTCTCTGGAAACATAAAAAGCCATGGCTTTGAAACAATAATTTTGTCACTGCTTCTTGTGCACAGTGAACAAACTTCATATTTCGAAGCTTTTATTCTTGTGTGTGTGTGTGTATCAGAGGGAAGTGTATATCCCTATGGATGACCAGGGGTGACTTCAGGATTGCTTCTACCTCTTTATCGCTTGGCTCTGGGATTTCCCAGGCTCCGCCCACCAGGGCCTGGAAGTGCGGGTCAACACTGTTCTCGCCTGGCCTTTTTACATGAATGGGACCTGGGGTTTGAACTCAAAACCTTCTGCTCACAAAGCAGAGTCTTAACCTCTGAGCCATCTCTCCAGCCTATGAAGTTTTTATTTTTAAAAGTAGTGCTGGAAGGTAAAGATTTAACTCAGAGCTAGTAAGACTTCAAAACTCAACAGAACAAGCTCACCTCAAACTGAGCCACATCTCTATAAGATGGGAAATTTTCAACAACCAGATGCATTAACTTCTGTGCACTTTTTTCACTTTTTTGGACACAGTTAAGAAAAGATCCTCCAAACTTCTCCAGCAGGATTTTCCCGGTTTCATTGAGAACCCGATGCCTCTCTTCTATTAAAGGCATGGAAACATCTGTGTCTGAACGGAGTATATACCGGACCTGATCAAGGGTCACTGTGGCATAGTAGGAGGCGCTAGTTAGCGGTATCCCTTTAAAGAGAAAATTCAGAGATAATCCATTAGACCTTTGGTTTTACAAGGTGCAATTAATAAGCAATCAAGGGAATGCTATAGAAATGTTGAATGCAAAGAAGCAAACCCTATGCTCTCTGACCTTATCCAACCACAGCTAACAATCGCACTATCACATTTGCATGCATTTTCGCTTTATACAATGTTCTACATCCTTGTTCTTTTGCTTGCTTGTGACAGGTGCAGCTTTGTAGCCCAGGCTAGCCTGGAACTATGTAGCCTAGCGATTGGAACCCCCCCCCTTGCTTTTGCGGTGCTGGGATTACAGGTGTGAGCCTCCACGTCAGACTTATGTGACTTTGGTTATCTATGTATGTCACGCAAATGGCGTGTGTGCTACTTTCCACTGGGAATGCTCCTGTCGTGCTTTTGTTTAACCACGTTTTGGACTGGCGATCCAGGAGTTCCCTTGGCTTCACATTCCTGTCTCCGGGTGCCTGTGGCCCCGCGCAGCGGAGCCGGCGGCAGGGCGGGGCGCGGGGACCCACCTTCGTCGAGGGCTCGGTTGACGGCGGCGCACAGGGCCCAGTAGCCGCTGTAGGCGGTACCGCGGTAGCTCACCATACACTTGCGCTCGTCCCGCTCCGCCCAGAAGGAGAAGTTGAGCGTGTCCACCACGAACACCCAGTCGAGAGCGGCGTCGTCGGCCGCGCGCGGGTTCAGCTCGTGCAGGGTCTTCCAGCCCTCCACGCGCCACGCCACGGCGGCGGGCAGCAGCAGCTCGGCCGCCCTGCGCACGCCCTCGTGGTCCACGAACACATCCCGACTGTTTTCGGCCACGAACCGGGCTGACTCCCGCGGAGGTAGCGGCCCGTCCATCCCGATCCTCTCCCCGGCCGATGAGTCCGAGACGCGAGCGCAGGCCGGGCCGCCAGCGGCGCGCCCAGCACCGCGCGGGACGGGAGGGGCCCCGGGGGGGGGGCGCGGCCCCGCCCACAGCTCGGGCACGCGCCCGAGGCCCACTTCCGGCTCCGAAGACCCGGAAGTCGCCTCGGGCGGTGCAGATCCTAGGCCGAGTTGCCCACCCTGGGCTCCGTCGTGCCTTTCCCACGCCTTCCCAGGAAGACACCGGTGCTCCCGGCGGCCGCCGATGCTCTCCACGGGGTCTCCACCCAGTTGCTGCCCGGCTTGTCGGAGCACTCGATTTAGGCTCCAGGCCTTGGGCGACACCCCGCATTCAGGCCTCTAAACTGCGACTGGCTGTGATTGTGGGACTCGGTTCCCCTGGCCGGTGGCAGTCTCCCGAAATCAGACGCAATTTCACCCTCAACCCCTAAGAAAGCCTTTCTTTTGCCTAAATTCTAGCCCATTTAGAGGCCGAGTGGGCGGTTTAGCATTGGAAGATTTAGGTAGTCGTGGTAACCACATTACACTGTTAACACTCTGATCTCGCACGCTTAGCCACAACTTCGTTGCCCGACAGAAGTCCCCCGATGGTTACCCTTTCCTAATAGTCTGTCTGGGCACATTTAAGCCTTTTGTCTGTTGCCCGAATTCAAGGGCAGTATATGAACCAATCACACATGTCAAGCATTCTGGTCCCCAAGTAGTTATCAATGACCTCCTTAGGAAACTTAGTATCACTCTAAAATCCCAGTTGTTTAAAGCATTAACATAGAGGCACACCAGACAATTTAGTAGTGGTCTAAGTTCTGGTGACACAATACTCTTAAGATCAATGGGATTTCTATCTACGGAACTTTAAATCTCCAGACATCAAAATGCTCACACCTTTGAAAAAGCACTTATTAAAAGTTCAGGATTGGGGATGTAACTGCTGGAGCACTTAGCTTTCACATGCCAGGTCATGGTCTCCATTCCAAGTGCCCCAAAGAAAAAGCATCTCCCATCTGTTCAATCTTTTCTTTGGACTTTGGGATGTAGGGTTTGAGCTTTGAACACCTGTGGCCCCAGAGAAAAACATTCTTCATCCTTCCCAGTTTTTTCAGTTTGATAAGAAAAAGAAACTCCAAGGACATACATGTTCTTAAGTTCTTTGTTTTCCTTCCAGAAAATGTCAGTAGCTGGGCTCTTTCCTGAAATTACCAATACTGCTGGTACAAGATAAAATGTAACGGAAGGACTGTAATAATAGCAAAGCGACTCTGTTGTTCAGGTTTGCCTTGATCTTTTAATCCTCCTGCCTTAGTTGGTATGCACCAACATTTAGAGGACTAAGAGCAGAAATTTCCCAAAGTTCTGTTCCAGTACTGCTGCTGAAAAAACAAACTATGATCATGACACATCATTCTGTTCCTAATTAGAAATCTCAGAAGAGCTTAGTCAAACTGAAGCCAAACAGCTACTCACCAGCGTGATAAAGAATCTCTGAGGACCAGGCTTTTATCTTGTCTATATATGATGGGGAAAAATAAATTCCACAAAGAAAAGAGTGTCCTCAAGGATACCTTGTCCACATTTTCCCTTGTGTGTGGACCCCAGATGTATGTGTGTGTGAATGATCATGAAAATGGAAGAGGGATCTGTGTAAGTAAAGGAAGAGATCTTAAGGGGGAGGGGTAATGGAATTTAAGTTTTATGAAAGGGAGAACTCTGAAGGGGAAGGGAACCAGTAGGAGTGGGATGGGGATGGGAGAAGGTAGTAGATATGGGGTACAAAAAAGTAAACAACATAAATGAAATCTTGACAGATTCATGAAAATATTATAGTGAAATCCACTACTTTGTATCCTAACTTAAAAAATGAGAAAACTCACTGTATTAACAAATGTCTATTTACTTCTTTATTTAGTATACACTTTCCATTCACATATTAGAAAAGGCAGCTCAGCTCTGCCTAACAATGTAATTCTCATAAAACTCATTCTGAGATGAGCCTTCTTACTGCATCGCAAATCCAAGTCCACCATCTCTGCAAGATGCCTGCTTCTCTAGCTCCAACCCAATGTCAGGTGAAGGGGAGAAAGGAAAGCAAGATAGGGTGGGGGGGGAAATTAGTCACGATGATGGTCTCAATAGGATTGGGGGTCTCATTCTACAAAGAGCTTAGGTATGAACTTGAGAAAAGGTTGTGATATGTCAAATACCCTCACTCAGGTGAGATCACCTCAGCTAGGATTTATGCTTTGACAGTATAAACTTTACTTACCTCTATACAGAATTTCTCAGGACCCCAAATTTCTGGATACTGAGTTGAACCTTCTTCTAAGTTCTCATTTCCAATGCTGAAAAACAAAAAATCTTACTGGGTAAAAGTAAGTTGCTTCCTTGCAGTTTTAAAAAATTGCTTGAGAGGAGGGAGGCAAGAAGAGAGGAGCAGACGGAAGGAGAGGGAAAGGGGGGAGAGGTAGAAATCGGTGAACAGCTTTGCAAATTAGATTCTGGCCCTCCACCAGTCTCCAGGACTCTTGCTTTCTTCCCGGGTGCCTTCATAAGGTGAGCCATCTAGCTGGGCCTCTGCCAGTCTAAGTCAACCCTTTGTAAGGGCTGGCTGTTTCTCTTCAAGCTTCTTCGTCTCCACCTAAGATATATTCTAGTGCAAAGGGCGTTTTAACTATTGATCTTGGAGACAGTCCCATGTAGCCCAAATAGGCTCTGAACTACTGATCTTCCTGCCTCCACTTCCCAAGGACTGGAATTACATGCACACACCACCACCCCTAAACTGGTGAACAGGATTTTTTTCATGACCTCTAGTTTCTGACTTCTAGTCGAGAGAGCATCTTCTCTCCCCACAGATACCATTGAAGGACCCAAGTAATGTAATTGCCATATCTGGAAATTTAACTTTCAAAAAGCTATGTTAAGACTATTTGAAGGACTGAAAAGATGCTCAGTTAGAAAGTTCTTGTAACTCTAGTTGGCTTTACCAACCAATTACCAATCCAGAGTTTGGATCCCCAGCACTTGAGACTTGTATGCCTGTTATCTTAGCCCTGGGGAGGCAGACAGGAGGCTCATTGGGGGATTGTTGGCCTGTCTAGCCAACAGACTTCACGTTCCTCCCCTAAAAAAATGCAGATTAAGGTGCTCACTTGCAAACCTGGGATCTGAATTTCATCCCTGCAGGCCACATGGAAGGAGAGAATGGACTTCCCTGTTGTCCTCTGATAAACCTGTGTGCCACACATGCATGCAGCTTCTCCCAAAGTAAAATGTACGTGTGGATAAGGGAACTAAAACTGGACATCAAACTCTGACCTCCACATTGCACATACATACAACAGCTACTTTTTGAAACCTTCCTTCTTTAAAGCCTCAATGAAATCTTTGAGAAATGTTCCATACAATGCTTATGAGACAGGTTCTGGCTGTGTAATTCTAGTTGGCGTTGAAACTGCAGCTAGCTACCTGTAAGCTACCCTCCTGCTACTGGAATGCTGGGACTAATGAATGGCATGCCCATCACACCTGATTTATATGTCAAGAATTGAACTAACTGAACTCTGGCTTCTTGCATGCTAGCTAGTAACCACAATCAAGTTCTTGGGCCTGAAGACTTCTCAACTCAATCCACCCAGTTCAATAGTACCGGCTATACACACACACACAAAAAAAAACCTTATCCTTTTCCAAAAGCTGTATTATCAAAAGTATTAGTGCCATATGCCCTTCAATCTATCTTCAGGAGTGTTCATTTTCAAAGCTGTTACTCAAAATGCAAAGCACTATGGCTAACAATTAACGTATTCTCTATAATTAAGATGTTTAAGTATAGTATCCTTGTGAGGGATACTTCCCCCCAAATTGACTTTTCTTTAGAGGGGTTCATCTTATGCTAAATCCCAATATACCCAAGGACAAAGTTAATTTTTAGGTCACAATAGTCAACTTCGTTATTTTCTAGTTTTGTTGGTAACTGTCTTACTCGTTTTACTAACTATATGCCCCCTTACAAAGGGCATTATCAAAAAGCTTCCTTACTTTACTGTGTACTTCATATTCTACATGAAGCTCTTTGCAAACTTAAGGCATTGTATTCGTGACACATTTTCAAATTTCCCGAGCATTGAACAGGGATGACTTTAAGCTAGGTATTCCTTGTGGTTATTTACCATGGTCTGCAATATTAAACCGGATAGCTATTTCAACTTGAGAAATTCACTCCATTAGCACTGATGTAATTGTTAATAATCCTGTTCTCTGAGGAACTTATATTTTCTATGTATTACTCCTATCCAGAGGTTCCCTTTTATAAAATACTTCACACAAAAACCATGTAATTTAAGATTACTGTATTTCCTTATAAGAGGAATGTTTCAACAGACTTTACATGTATCAATCAACCCTTGTCAAACTGGGCACACATCAAATCTAGTATCATGGAATTTTATTTGGATGTGGATTTTGAACTATCAATACAAATGCCAAGATACTACACAAAACATCCACAGGAACTTTTCTCATTTTTTTTGAATTGTTCACAAACATTTCCTACATAATTCAACACACAACAGAGAAATGGTACATCTTTTTTTCTTTCATTTTGCATACAATGGAAAAACAAGTATATATATATTTTTACAAAGTATAACTAATAGACACTAGCAGGTTGACAGCTTAGTCTGTGAGAAATTATCTAACAAAAATAATCAGAATTTACTTAGCATCAGCCACCTCCATAACCAAGTGTTATTCTGATTAATAAAACTTGCTGCCCATCAGGCTTCAGGTATATACTTATAGCTACTCTTGTAGTATTGCTCCCCACCTTAGTTCTCCACAACTAACATAGAAAATTGTTGAAAAGTAGGGGCTAACATTTGCAAAAACAAACAAAATCCCCAGCTTATTATAAGCATGAATATGTGTGATGGAAGTTCTTCCCAAACAAGACTTGCAAACCATCAATCGCCCAAACTGAATTTGTCACTATCTTTTGCCTATCTATTATCAAGAGGTGTACTTATATCCACAGAGGAGCTGAAAATCAAACTTAGTGTTTAGTTTAGGGGTGGATTGGGATAATCAACCACCATTTTGCATTGTCTTAAAAAAAAAAAAAAAAGACCACCAAAAATAGATTCACTAAATTTATTTTAAAAATCATAAAACGTTTCTTACAAAAGAGCATTACATTCTGCACACTGCTCTGAACAAATGCCAGGGACATGTGGACTATTACTTTCCTCCCTGTCCCCCACCCCCAAATGTTACAGTGACCACAAAGCAAGGTGTTCACAATAATTACACGGGGGAAATTTCTTTTTAAAACCACCAACAATGAACAAAAAATAAAATTCACTCACTCTGCTGCTGTTTCAAAATTTCAATGTTAGTTTTTTTTTGCATGCCCTCCCCCCAACCCTGTTTGTAAGGAACTAAAACATTACATCTGGTGAACAGCAAAGATTTCACTACACCTCAAATGCAGAACACCTATGAAGCAGAGGAATGTTGGCTTTTTAAACAGAAGCAGATAAAAAAAAAAAGATGCAGGACTCCTTCAGTTCTTCACTAGTCTTAGAAAAACTTTCCAGAATACTGCTTCACACTATAAAAAAGAAAAAATATCTTGCATTAGAATCCTTCAACATCTGCATACTGCTTCACACTATAAAAGAAAAGAAAAAAAAGTACGAATTAGAATTTTTGTTTGAAACATCTTAATCAACATTAAGACAATTTCAATGATAAATTAAAATGATAAACATGTCCATTACAGTTAGAATTTTAAAAAGCATTAGCAACTACAAAGTAAAGCAATGTAAAATTCAAGAAAAATGGTAAAATCAGACATTAGTAGGGCAGAATTAAGGAAATGAAAACTGGAAGCTGTTAATATTTGGTAGAAAAGACAAAGAATGCCAGAAGGTGTGAAATGCTGCATTTTAACAGCACCAATCATTTGTCCTGTAGAGGTGGCCTGTGCCATATGGCAGACTGTGATTTGTTGTCGTTTTAGTTATCTAAAAACAACAAAATCACTAGTCTTCCACACAGAACTAGGCCCACATCCAATGAATCTTCTAGTTTCTACAGGCTCTGTATAATTTATAACAAGTGAGTGGTTTTGGCAGCAGTTTTCACCAGAGAAATGAGAAGTTTGTTGGTTAAGGCTTCTTCCAGCAAGATTAGTATTGAATGCTTCATTTTAGTAAGAAAACAGAAGAAAATTAAGGCAAAGCTATTAGGATGTTTAGAAGTTAGGCCCAAGAAACGGAAACACCATGGTTTCTAAAAGAAAAATCAACTGGGAAGAAAAGCTTGTAAAGGTTTTAGTATTTATACACTAGCACAAAGCATAGCTTAAACTAACCTGTTTTGCAGCAAATACTGTGCGTTCTGTATCTGGTCCTGTGTTCCTGTAATGGTAATGATCCGATCTTCGGATCCTTCTAAGGGCTCATCGATTTTGATTGAAGCTCCAGACTCATGACGGATTTGTTTAATCCGCTGACCACCTTTGCCAATTATAGATCCAGCCAACTGAAAGATTTTGAAATATAGGCACTCATGAAACTTTTTCTTGTTATTAATGATCATCTTTTAAAGTACTAGCAACATAACTTTTTCAGAATGGTCATCTTATATTTGTTAACTATCAACAGTTTGAATTATTGGATATTTGCAGCAGTAATGCTTCTTAAGGGGTTAAAATGGTCTGCTTTTATTAAGGACATCAATTATCACCTTTAAAGATTGGGAATCTGTTGAAATCTTTACAATTTACAGAAAAACAGAAGAAGCAACAACCATAAAATATTTATTAAATATCCCAAAACCAGAGATACTTACATCTTTGGGAATAGTTACTTGTGTAGTAATAATAGGTCCACCGAGATCACCGTATGAGCCACGACCCCCTGCATAGGAATAATCTGATTTAAATAATGAGCAAAAAGTTCATTTTTAAAAATTATGAAATGATATTTGATTTCACAAAGGTGAAACTTACCATATCCAGAGCCACCCTAAAAACAAAGGAAAACAAAAAATTACTTTGCCTTTATAACAAGTTATACACCCCTTTACACCCTTTCAGTTTAGGAAATAATAGCTTCCCACCCGCTCCTGCTCATTTCTAATATGAAATGAAATAGCAAGGAGAAAGATGCATAGCATTTCAGGAAATAAAGCTTTTTAATTACTGATGTGCATATTAACAACTATCAATACTCAACCTGTGGTTCATAAGCCATCTGCCATTCTGAAGGGCTCCATGTATCTATTGCAGAATCCCAAGTTTCATCAGCACTGAAACCAACCTGTATTACAGAAGGAAGCATTAATAATATGGATCTTTGTTATCACAGGTACTATTTATCATGTACAAAAGCTTTACATTAAAACATGTGTCAACTGAATTAAGCATTTGGGGTGAACAAAGTAAATGATTTAGATAGCTATATAAACAATTCCATTTTGAAAAAGGCACCTTTGATGCCTGTTAGCTCATAGGATAATCTTTCCAAGTGTTTATTAAGAATCCTTACTGCACTGGCACATACATCTTGACCAATCAAAGTTCTTACCATGCCATCATAGCGATCTCCAGGTCTTCCTCTTCTGTCATAGGCCATCAGATCTCTGTAAGCACAATATTCCTTGTAATCTGTGTATTTGCACATTAAAATTTACCTCATCTACTGCTAAATAATTCTTTCGACTTTAAACTTACCCTCCTCTAGGTGGTGGTGGTGGTGGAAGAGGAAGATTCCGAGCTCTGCTACCACCCCGGCCACCTCGACCAGGAGGAGGAGGAGGAGGTCCTCGACGAGGGCTCATATCATCATAATCTCTTCTAGAAGGAGGCATGGGGCGGCCACCTCGACCAGGGGGCATTCTGTCAAAACCACCTCTTCCCCGCATGGGAAATCCCACGGGACGTCCACGGCGATCATCAAACATCATTGTAAAGCCACCGTAATCATAGGTCTCATCATAAAAATTGGGATCATAAGGTTGTGCACGTCCTTTGATGGGAGACTAAAAACAAAAACACGGCAGGATCTTACAAATGGAAAAGCCTTGGTTTACTCATTTCAACAAGGCATTAATTTTTCTTATTGGCAACTAGTAGAAATAAAAGGCTTTAAAAGCAATTATTGTTGGACCATCGACCCAGACACGACTGAAATCATGCAATACAGAACACTAATAACACTATAGGGACATAAAGCGAAGTACTAAAGGCTATCTAAAGTTAGACAACATAAGGCTGCTAAGGAAAAGGCCTTATCAACTATTAATCCAAAAGTTCTGGAATTATTTTGGTAGAAAAACAAAAGTGAAGTCAATATGTACTAGAGTATTCTGAAAATACCTCAGATATAAGATCAAGGATGATCTTTATGCACTCTACAACTCGATCGGGCTTTCCTCCAATAAGAACGACTCTGTCAGTTGAATGAGGGCAGCATTCTTGGAAAAGCTTGATTGTTGTCTGAGTGTTCTACATTTAGTTTATGGAAAGAAAAAACTCATTAGAATAAGAAACAATGAAATCCAGCCTTCCCAAATTGATACTAACAATGGTATTAATCAACTTTGCAAGTAGGGCATAGTCTATACAAAACCAAGTATGAATGAAAGAAAAATGGTTTTTCAGCTAGTAAACTACAGAATAAAATGGCTTACCTCTCGAAGTTCTTTAATTTTAGCACCTTTGACGCCAATAATTCCTCCTGCCAGACTTTGATGAATCAACAGTCTCAACTCACAGTCAAAGTCGCTTCCCTTATAGTGCTGGTACTATGGAAGGAGAAACACAGAATTTTAGCATAATATCAATAACTTTCTAACATACTTTATCTTAAAAAAACTTTTAAGTATTAATAATTAAAAAACTGTTGCAGTGAGCAGCAACCTGAATTTATCTCAAATAACTTTACCAGTTATGTGCTTATTATCCTCAATAGCCAGGCCCAAAAAGGACAATCTGCACCACCTTAAAAAACTATTTTATTTTCAGGTCCTGCAACACCATACCCACACTGCAGCCATATAGCATGTCGCTGTTACCACAAAATTATTAACATTCAAATAACACCATAATAAAAATGACTGCGAAGCACTTTCCAAATGTAGTTAATTCCCACTGCAGCATGGAGCAGGGTCAACAGTGAGTTGTAAGACCATCCATGTATCGTATTTTAAACCTTTTTCTAAAGAGATGGGAAAAGGACACTATGTTAAAAAGAAAATTGATCCTATGGGCCAGGCTCCATACTTCAGTGGGGTTCAATGGCACTATGACATACATTTAAGCATTCCACAGCATCAGATTCGAGCGGGAGCTGGCTGGTTGCAGTGGGTGATGGCAACTGCAGGCCCTGAAAGTAGAAAAATAAGAGTAATAGGTTAAGTCTCTAGCGTGATCAGGCTATTGTCGCATATATTGGTAAAGCTACTACGACACTTTAAAAATCTATACCTAGAAAACTGCTTATCTAACAGTAAGATTCAATATAACATCCTTTCTCTATATACCCACTGAATATTACACAAAATCCTAACATCCTCTAATTAGACTGAAATGCTCCTACATCCCCCCACATTTCTAGTTTAACAAAACTATGATGTGCCAAATAAAACCATTACAATGCATGACCACAAGTAGTTCATATTTACCAAGAGTAGTCAGTCATGCTGCATACTGTAAGAGTCATGTTGCTGCTACAAAACTATTACTTCTGTTTCCCCTGTCCTCACTATGTCCCAACAAACATTTTAAGCACTATCCCTCATACTGCCAAATATGCTAAAAAAAAAAAAAAAAGAGACAGCACCTACCTCTTCCAAGGTAGGGATGATTTTCTTCAGAATCTCTCCAATTGTTTCAATATCAGCACTGATGCTCAGTATGCTGTCAAACATCACAAATATCAGATAATACAAAAGAGGTGGAGAAGAAAAATGAGTTTAGAATTGTCACCAGTAGTCACATCAATTTTTTACAGAGAAGTATAAAACAATTACTTAATAGTCCCCATTTAAAGAACCCTATTTATGTATTGTACACATGCATTTTATTTTATGCCCAATACAGACATAACAGTATTAGGAGACTTTGAGAGAGACAGAGAGAATGGGCTTTTGGAAGGGCTCAGATTAAGTGGGCAATAAATTGACCAGAACTGAAGCAGAGTTGAATATTTATGTTCCCCGCCACCAAGTTAAGGATACCCTCACTGTTACATTGGTAAAACTGGCACACCTTCTCTTACGCAAAGTGGGGGGATATGCAAGTGGTGAACACTGTATCTGGAGTAAGGTTATGGATACCAGTTAGAAATTAGATTACTAATGGGCTCTGCAAGAAAACAAATACAAATGCAAGACAAAATAAAGACAACACAAATGAGAAGTGAAGGAAAGTGAACCAGTTAGCATTTCATCAGAAAAAATTATGAACAGGTAATGTTGGGAAGCAAGGTGGGCCACAAAGACAGAGCGAGAGACTATTTGGGTAACGATTCTGATTTACAATGCAGCAAATATGCAACACTTGAAGCTGTGCTCCTTCCATCGAAATAAAATTAGTGGATCGTTTGGGTGGGCAACTCACGGTAAAAGTTCAGTGACAAAAAGACTTAATGGGGAAAATAAGACAGAAACTTGAAAAACAATACACCGTCTAAAGGGGATACTATTTAATTATATAAAAGGCAGGTAATAAAATACATTTCTCTCTTTCTAATCAGGCAGTGAGGCATAAACTGTTGGGACATACCGCTCGGGGCCACTGCTGTCTGGGACTGAAACACTGGCATTGTACTGCATTGGTCATTGGCGTTCGTGGATGTTGGCATTGGGCATGGGCATTCAATCGGAAGTTGTCAAGTATTGTACCCGTTTGGCAACGAGCACATTTTTGGGCATAGCCAACCAGGGTTTTCACATGGGCGTTCAGGGGCGGATGGGCCAACGTCATGGTGGGCAACGCAGGGGTAAGTCGATCCAGTACATGGGCAACGGAGATATATGGCCAAAAAAACAAGGAGAGGGAAAAGGGGGAAAAGCAATAAATTTTAATTTAATACAAACTATACTCATACTCTCAATTAATGAAACAAGCTTAAGTTGTTCTGAAGACTAACACAATAATGGACTTTTTCTATACCTGACTGTGGCTTAACATTTAAGGACCTTAAATGATGGTTCTTAGTTGTTTTTTTATTTTTTAAAAAACAATGTTTCAGTAGCAGGCTGGCTCATGAGGGTAGACACAAAACCTGTCATGACTCAAGTTTACTGCAATTCTTGAGGAAAATGGGGAAAACTTAATAACCCAGATAATTATACAGAACATCTGGATTAAGAGGAGAGAGGTTTAAAGACAAAACAAAAGTTCCCACACCAAAACTTCCAACTAGTATAAGACTGATTTGTTTTCCTAAGGTTTAAAACATTTACTTCATCTTACAGGCTAAGTATGTAAAATTTAAAACAAAACTGCAAGTTCAGCTTATAGTAATTGAGAGGAACATATAAGGATCTGTGATCGAGAGAAATGAAATACTGTTAAGTACTAAACAGTTATTTGCCTCAATTTTACTAAGAAAAATAAGAAGTGTGCACGCACATTATGAGAAAATACTTAAGAATTTTTGGTGTAGCCAAGTTCTACAAATACACTCACTTCTGGGGCTGTCAAACATTTAATGTGTCTAATCACAAGAGTCAACCCACTATAAATTATGAAGACTCAAACCACAGGTGAATGGTTGCCTGATTGTCAAGATCAATGTATTCTTTGTCTATATTTAAACCATGCAGCTAACACTACTAAGATCTCTGTGCTCCATGTGCAAGCTGTGGAACAGACAGATTATTTTTAGAAAGGAAATAAAAGCTGCTAGTTTAATCAGCCATCTTCAACTGTTTTCCAGTAATGCTCGATTCACATACCCAGGGAATGGTGCAATTTAGGGTTTCTACTCTTTGCCGCTCTTTATCTAATTAAGATGTTTTATCTTGATTGAGGTGAATTTGGTGAATCTTATTAGAAAATGAAAGGTTGAATAATAAACCTTCCACCCTATTCAATCTGGGCTTTTATTAAAACAGGAATGGTCAACCTTGAAATTATCTATGTAGTCACTATTACGAATGGCTTGTAGCTACATTAAGTGATTTCTACGATGTAAACCTTTAAATTCTAGAAACATACACTGAATCTGCTTGTTTAGTACTTTAATACTTACGTCTGTACGGAGAGCCTTAATGTTCTTGCCTCCTTTTCCAATCACTGCCCCAGCATTCTGGAATGGACAAAAGAATTATTTTGCCTTTCTGTAAAATTAATGTGCCTCCTTGTGCTTTAGCTTTAATAATAATGATATATGGAAAACAAATCTGTCATGAAAGTGGAGGGAAGGGTGGTTTTCTATTGTCTAACATGTTAAGATAGATCTCTGGAATATGCAGAATGCCAGAAAGAGAATTGTTCTTATAGATTATGATTGTGCTTTTGGTGAAATTAAGTCAGAAATAGTGAAGATCTTCATATTGTGATCTGAACAAAGGGAAAACTATTAACTAAACCTAAGACCTGTCCAAGGGATTGAGGAATCCACAATATAATGAATACTTAATCAATGCTTCATTCACTTCACTGACTCCCCTATAATTTGAACTGTGGTAGCCCTGGTAAGAAAGGCTTTCACCTTAGTCAGCAAAATACCCCTATAAAGACTTGTAAATTAATATGCAAAGACCCATAGGAACTAGGGATGGCAACCTACACCTGTAATCCTAGCACCTAAGAAACTGAATTCAAGGCCAGCCTTGTCTATGTAAAGAATTTTCAAACAGCACCAGCCAGGTATCAACTTTTAAATTATTCAGTGTGTAAATTAACAAAAGAATCCCAAAGGACCAAACCAAGACAGAAGACAGTACCTTAATTTCTACCCCAGTATGAACAACCCTCAAAATTGAAGTATACCTTGCTCTGAAGCAGAATCCGTAATTCAACCATCTCATCAGTGTTTCTAGATCTTTTAAATGCTTGTTCCTCCTCCATGTCTTCTGCAGGACGCTTACCTAGAAATCAACAGTTTTATTTCAAAGCAAGTAGCAAAGTATTCAAGAAAAGGTATTTAAATTGCATTTTAGTTTTAATTCACAGATTGAAAAGACTTGGCTAATCCCACACATGCTTATGAAGACTAAGGCATTGATAATGCCTTGGTCTTTACTGTCCTTTGTAATACCTCAACATATAATTCCATAAGTAACTAGAAATTATAAAATAGAAATTGCATGTTTTTATTGTAACCTGAGTAAGACAAAGGTTACTTCGACATTGTCTATAAAAACAAAAATGTATCTGGTCATTATCTCATCACAAAATTAAAATCATGTAACACTACACTTAATCTTTTGTGATAATGAAATCAATGAAAAAAATTACAAAACTGTCAACTAAAATATCTTACCAAATTCACCATTGGTTTCAGTGTTGGGGAAGGTTTCCTCTGGCTGTTCAGTTTCCATTTTCTTGTATTAAATGGATACACCAATCTGTGGAAAAAAGAAAGAAGCTAGTACAACTTTGGCTTCTTCCAAAGTTAAAGGACTGGTAGAACATACGCGTTACAATATATTCCTACAGAGCAGAACCGTAGTATTCTATTGTGGGATCACAACGGATACCCTAGGGCTTGCGGAACCATGAAAGCCAACATAGGTCAATTTTGCCTTTTTTCGGGATCTCCTTCCACAGTAATTTCTGATCACATTGATTTGAATAATCTATACAGCTATTTCTAAAAAATTCAATCGTTTTTGGATCTTAAATTTAGCAAGAGTTTGGTACGGTGACTTACTACTTTAATCACAACACTAAGGTTGCCTAAGAGGTCGACCCGGGCTACAGACGCTGCTTCAAAACAAAACAAAACAAGGGCACTCACTGCCTAACCATCACCATATCAAGGGAGCTTAATGAAAAGGACTAAAATAGTAATTTTTAGTTCTCAGATGGTTTCACACCACGGAGCCTCGTTTCATGAAAACCACAAAAGGTATATAATCTCAGAGACCTAAATTCAATTCACAAAGCAAATTTTAAAGAACTGTTTTGTCACAAGCTATATTAGCAGTCGATCTGATTTCACTCCCCCTCTCCTCGACCACGCTCCAGTCCAAATAACGCTGGCAATGCCACATCCGACCCAAACCATCTCAGGATAAACCTAAATCGCGCAGAAAGACGAGAACCAAGCTATCACCCCCCGTAAGAATCCCGCCGCCGCCACTTAAAATTATGCGGAAAGAGACCCCAACCCATTCCCAGCCAACGCGCGAGCCACCCAAGGACTCGACAGGCCAGAGCGGCGCCGAGGCTGGGCGGGCCGCACAGGGGCGTCTCGGCCTCTCGCCCCCACACGCCGCGCGTCCAGTCTCCGGAGGCGCCACGGGAACCACGTCCCGGGCGGCCCGGCCCTCGGCGAAAACTCGGGGGCAGCGGGAGGCTCAGAAAGGTTTCGTGGGGCCGCGGCGCGGAGTCACGCGGGGCGCTCCCCGACCCCCCACCCCACCCCCGGGCGAGGGCCGAGCGGCCGCGTCCCGCCCGCCGAGCGCCGCACCTCCGCGCCGGGCTCCGGCAGGAAATGGCGGCCGCGTAATGGCGACTCCGCGCGACTAGGCGGCGCCGAGCGCGACCCCCTCCCCCACCCGCACGCGGGCTCGCGGCGCGTCCCCCGCGCCCTCCCCCACCGCCCAGACAAAGCGGCCGCCGGGGGCCCGGCCGGGCCTCGCCGCCCCCTCGCGGTTCCCCCGCGGCCGGTGGGCCGCGCACAAAGGGCGGCGGCGGCGCCCGGGCCCCTGCGCCCCGCCGGGGGCCGCCCCTCCGCCCTGCGTCTCGCCCGCGCGCGGCACCCCCACGACCCCCCCACCCCCGCCCCGCCGCCCGCACCAACTGCGGACACGCGCTCGTGGAGACGGCGGGGTGGGGGAGGGGCAGCCGGGCAACGTCTCCCCGCCGCCCGCCGCGAGCGGCCCGGACGCCCCCCTCCGGACCCCAGCCGGGGTTCCGGCCCCCGGCCCCGCGCGCCCGACCCCGCTCCTCACCGCGCGGGTCCCGCCGTTGCCTCCCGGCCGCGCCGCCGCACCCGGTCGGTCGCTGCTAGACAGAGAACGAGGGCAGCCCTGCTCCCGCCCTCCTGCCCCCTTCGCCGCGCCCCATTGGCTGCCCGGGCCTCGGCGGTGGTGCGAGGGCGAAGCGATTGGCTCCGGGCCGCGTCAGTTACAGCGGCGGAGGGAGCCCAGGACCCCGCCTTCCGCCGGCGACTCCCTTCGGGCCGTAAGGCCGCGGGGCCCGAGGAAGCCCGGGCTCTCGGGAACCGGTCAAAGCGGCTTTCCGGAGAGGCCCACCCGCTCCCCGAGTCCGTCACCCCGAAGCCCCAGTAAATCCACTACCTAGAGGCCGCAAACGAGTGGGACACAGGCAAGACGTCGACGTCGTTGCAACGAAGAAACAGAGGATAATGGCGTCTGCAGCGCTGTCGCCGGGAGCGCCCTCCTCCTCTCTCGTTCGCGCACTCAGCGGCTGGGGAGGCGGGGCAAAGCGGCCGAGACTCTCGCGAGATCTGAGGTGAGCCCGGCTCACGTGTGCAGGGAGGGGGCGGCGTGCGGGCGTTCTCGCGCGGGGAGGGCGGGCCGCGGGGGCTGGAGGAGGAGGAGGGGGAGGAGACCCGCGTGCGCGCGCGCCGAATAGCGCGGGAAGAAGTTACAAAAAAAGTCCAAGAGAAGAAATTGCCCGGCGATCTCTGTTCCCGGATGCGTGGCCCCGGGACCGCAGTTGCGCGGGACGCCCAGGTCGGTGCTCGGCGCACGTCCTTGCCCTGTTTCCACGGTCTCTCTTCGCTCGCTCCGGCCCCGACTCGGCGCGCCCGGGAGAGACCGCCCGACCCAACGGCCACTGCCGCCGGAGCCCCGGCGACCGGCCCGGCCGGGGGCCTGCGGGTGCGCGGGCCGCGTTTTCCTCGCTCCAGACTCCACGGGACCCGGGCGCGCGGGTTCGGGGCTTCTGATCTGGGGACGCGTTGAATGAGCGCGTTAGCACGTTTACTGCCTAACGTGTCCTGAGAAACGGACCTGTGGTTTGTTCTTTTCTCTTGAGCAAAAACTCGAGTAAATACTGTACCTCATCCCATAAAGTGCAGATCGCGCGCATGGGAGGGGCCGCTATCTGTGCACAGTTTCAGTGACTATCCCGCGGCGGGGGGTTTGGCCCTGAGAACCCGAAATCCTCGCATTCAAATAAGCTCAAGATTTAGTGTTTCGCGTTCCACCCTTTTTTTTTTTTAATGATTGTTTTGTTGAGGCGCGTGCGCCCTCCCTGAATCTGTAACAAGCCTGGGAAATTGCCAGTGTAGGTAGCATCCGCTTTTCACTCGCCCACTTTCCCAAATTTTTGTCGAAGCGCAAAGATGTAATTTGCTTAAAACTAAATTTGCAGTTAGCCGAAATAACACTCGTACACATCCGTGATGCGTTTGTGCGGATCCATGTGTGTTACAACAATTTCCTGAATGGTTTACAAAAATAACGTATAGTAGCATTTTTAATTGATAATTAATTACACCTGTGGTCTTTTACTTTCCTGAAAAAGAAAAAAAGACTCCTTAGGCGGGATTCAGCGTTTGAAGCCCTGTCTGTGCAGGGGATTAGTTAAATACTGTTAAGTCATGCTGTGGAGCTTCTAAAAGCTCATTGGTGGTGTCTTGGTCGTTTTTGGAAACTGAGTCTGACCAGTCAAGCCTAACCTGGAACTCCTGACAGTTCCTGCTAATGGGCTAGGATTGTAGGGGTCAGACCCACCACACTCGGCTCAAAAGTTTCCTTAAACGGTAGCATAACTTTAAAAATGCCTTCCCACCATGACAAAGTTTTGTTCTAACATACAAAGTTCATATTTCCATTAAGTGTTCATCTAGTGGTTGGTGAATGTATGTAGGACTGAAAATCCTTGCATTGTAGAGCTATGTAGACAACGTAAATCAGATTTACAGAATTTAAATGTCATTGAAACGCTGAGACATTTTACTATTATTAATGTGTACATGTGGGGTATTGCTACAGTCTTTTTTTTTTTTAGTATTTCTGTGATAGCATTTTTGCGTTGGTGGTGAGGAGTGGGGATCCAAAGGAAGCAACTTTGTATTGGAGCAGTTTAGATCCCAGCTGAAGAAATCTCTAGGTGCCACGATGAGAGGCTTGTGGGCCCCTCCAATTCCACCCATTTATTTTCTTAACTTTTTTCGTTACATATTTAGGCTTCCTCTTTAAACAACAGAAAGTTTCTCTTTTCCTCGTTTTTTTGTTTTCTATTTAAAATAGAGAGTCAACTAGTCAGCAATATTAATATTAGTGAAACCCTGGACTTGGATGTTTTTCATTAGTTTGATGTAATTGCTGCAATTGGTTTAATCCTTTAGTGATCACTTTCAAACTAGTGTTACTTAGGTGTGGAATTTAATGTAATTGAGATTGTATAGTAGCTGGTCAGCACAATGTTTAAAATACTTAATTACCATATCCTGAGTTCTTCACTGTGTGTCATACCTTGTGCTGGCAACTTAATGCTTATTACAGTCCTTTGAGTAAGTTGTGTTTATCTTTGTTTTATGGATGAGGGATTAAATAAAACTAGTGCAAGAAACATGTCCAATATTATATAGCAGAGTTTGGTTGTAGAATCTTGACTGGATTATTTCTCTCCCTTTTCCTTGTATCAGGTGGGTGAAGGGATAGCCACAAATAGGCTCTATTATTATTTTTTTATTTCAGCCACATTATATAAAATTTTCAAGTATTTACTCAGTATTATGAAATTAAAGTCATTACAAGTTAAAATGAATATTTTTAAAGCTAATTGAAACAAGCAATGGACATCAATATTTGTTACTGCTTTTAGATCTTCGATGTTTATTTAATGCTACATACAATATACAATGTTTACTACTTTACTACTTAAAAAAAGGTATGAGGCTGATTAAAAAACTATGTAAACCTAAGCCTTTGTAATAAATAGTAGGATTTTTCTATTTCATTCTCTTCTGTTGAGTTCATAGTAGTCAAGATTTAGAATTAGATTTGTGTGGTTAGGCACATTTTGTCAGGCACAAAATGTTAGTTGATTTTTTTCTTCTCACCATAAAATTAAAATTAAAGCTCTATGTAATTTTCATGTGGCTACTTTGCAAGAAAATAGGAGCATATTTTCATACCATTAAATAATCTTAAAAAAAATTCTACATTGGCCAGCAAGTAAAAACAATTACCATGTAAGTTCCATGACTTAAATTTGATTCTCGGAACCCTGTTCTAGATGTAGTGGTGTGTGTCTGTAATCCCAACCTTTCCACATGGAGATGGGAGACAGAGACTGGAGAATGTGCCAGGAGCTTCAGGCCAGCTTATCTGGAGTGCTGCCGCACAGGCAAGGTAAACGGCAAAGAAGCAACTCCCAGAAGCTGGCCTCTGATCTCCACGCAGGCACCATGGCTCACACACTTAAGAATGCCACTGTATGAGAAAAATACACACTCTCTCTCTCTAAATGTATAAAGGTTCTACTATTTGAGGGATATGAAATGTTTTTTCTATTGAATATTTTAGATTTTTGCCTCCGCAATATAAAAACACATTGATAAAATGGAGGCACATAAATGTTCTGATATCTTTCTCCCCCCCCTTTTCCCTCCTGTTCCTTTCTCCTCCATTCTTTCTTCCTCTTATCTTCCCCCTCTGCCTTTCCTCTTCAGTATTGGAGATTGAACGCAGCCTCTCAAAGATAGTACTGTACTTTTGAGAGGTACTTTGAGCTGCATTTTTTTTTTTTTTTTCAATTAAGGCAGAGTTTATTAGAACAGCACTCATGGACTCCAGATGTGGGATCCATGAGGGGCAGGCACCTGCATGTTTTCATTTCTGATTGTTCTTTTAACATTAGTTCTAGAAAGTAAAAGATGTGTGTCATATGATATGAAAATAATATCCAATTTAAAAGATTTTTTCCTAGATTATTTTTTCTCATACAGTAGCATTCTTGAGAGTCAGAATATGTTGTTTGTGTATTAGCCAATTGGAAATTGTACTGCCCTAGCTAACTTCTTTTGAGCAGTTCCTACCTGCTATAAACTGTGGTTGTAATATTTTACAAGAGTTAGGACAAAAATAATTTTTCGAAGATTTATATGTAAGTACTGTAATGTGCCATATTACCTAAATTATCAATTACAGAGACTCATTCTAAACTTTGTTAACAGAGATCCTATATGATACTTTTTTTTCCACTTAATTAGAAATTTTTAATTTTTAAAATTTTTTAAGAATATTTTTTTTGGGGCTGGAGAGGTGGCTCAGCGGTTAAGCCTCTGCCTTGCAGGCGGAAGGTCCTGAGTTCGGATCCTAGACCCCACGTATAGACACCAGGCGGAAGCGGGGAGGTGGCCTGCCTTTCTGGTCCTGGTAGGGCGGAGTAGTTCCCGAATCCGTCCGTGGTTCTACACACACACATATATACACACACATACGCACACATGCATATGCACAATTGAATAAATAATAAAAAAAAAATTAAAAAAAAAAAAAAAACACAAGAATATTTTTTTCTTATTTAATTCAATTGTTCCATGTGTGTATTAACGACAGGCAATTCGCGGACTCCCATGGACCGCCTCCACCCCGGGATTCACAGGCTCCGCCCTACCAGGACCAAGACACACACCCCATATATACACACCCATAGCACCGTTGCATATGCACAATTGAATAAATAATAAAAAAAAAAATTAAAAAAAAAAAAAAAAAAAAGAATATTTTTTTTATTATTTATTCAATTGTTCATGTGTGTATTGAACGACAGGCAAATTCGGGAATCTCCATGGACCGCCTCCACCCCGGGATTCACAGGCTCCGCCCTACCAGGACCAGAAACGGAGGCCACCCCTGCTTCCGCCCAGTGTCTATACGTGGGGTCTAGGATCCGAACTCAGGACCTTCTGCCTGCAAGGCAGAGGCTTAACCCCTGAGCCACCTCTCCAGCCTCTTAATTAGAACTCTTAATAAGCTTTTCTTTGTAATCTATAGGTAAAAATCCTGTGGCTCATTTTATTAGTTATGAGATACAGTTATAGAGATTGTATCTGTGTTCTAGATTAGTCAATAGCTGTGTTTTGTATACTTGCTGATAAATGAAGAATTCTCTTAAATTTTTTATTAATGTTTTATTTTTTTTAAAAAAAAGGTGTGTGGGCATGCACACATAAGGTCAGAGGACAACTTTTCAGAATTTGGTTTTCTCCTTCAACCTTGTTTTTGAGACAGGGTC
Source organism: Typhlomys cinereus (assembly GCA_023101885.1). Lineage (NCBI taxonomy): Eukaryota > Metazoa > Chordata > Mammalia > Rodentia > Platacanthomyidae > Typhlomys > Typhlomys cinereus. The sequence goes on along the minus strand of JALPQD010000115.1, from coordinate 1,804,275 downwards.
TTTCTTTTCTGCTGCTGTGCTGTGCATGTAAGCATCTAGCCAGTTCTGTTTTAGCCTCTCATCTCACCATAAGAATGCTGGGATTGCAACAGCTGGCTTTTTTTTTTTTTGCCTGTGAGTTTCAGGATTGAATTCAGGTCATCAAGGTTGTATTGTCAGTACTTTCACTTGCTAAGCCAGCTTGCCCTTGCCGGCTGAATAAATGAGGAATTCTGTGTGACAAATTTTTTATGTAGTCATTTTTTTCCCAGAGTTCTTGATGCTTTGGTAAAATATTTGAGAATCACTGTATTTGATTGCTTGAACAAAAGTAAATGTCATTTGTTACATTTGCTTGTGTTTCTTATAGATACTCTGATGTTCTTTTAGAGTTATAGTCATTGGGTTTGGTTTTCTTTGCCTAGTTAGAACATCATTATAAAGTTGTAGGTAGTATGTTAATTAGCTCTAGAAGTTGAGATTTACATACTGGAGGGAAAATTTTTAGTTAGAACTGGTACGCATTAACAAAGCAGTTTAGTTGTTATAGTTCAGTGAGCAAGGTTTCATAGAATTTGTCCTGTCACTGAAAGAAGTTGTCATCAGAGACTGTTTGCGTATTAGCAACATTTTTCATGGAAAAAGTACCATCAGGGGCTGGAGAGATGATGGCTCGATGGGTAAAAAGCTGGGCATGGGAGTGGCTTTCTACCTGTAATTCCAGTCTTGGAAGGCAGAGACGCAAAATCCCAGGACAAGCTAACTAGTTAGTCAGCTAAATTGCTGAGTTCTGGGTTTGAAAAAGAGACTTTGCCTCTTAGAATAAAGTAGAAGAGTAATTGTGGATGGTTTCCCAGTATCAACCTTGGCCTCCACACACAGACACACAGACATGCATACTCACGTGTGTGCACAACATACATACATATGCATGAAATTTAAAAAGCTGGGCATGACTGTGCCTGTAAGGCACAGGATGATAGTGTATAACACCACTTTTTATTATTATTATTATTTATTCAATTGTGCGTGTGTGTGTGTGTGTGTATGATAACACCACTTTTTTAAAATTTTTTTTTTCTATTTTTACAAGTATATCGAGTACTCATCCCTGCTTCCTTCACTCCCCCCCCCATTTCCCTCCCTTCCCTTCATCAATCCACCCCGCTAACTCCCACCCTTCTGCCTGGCTCCTTCTATGGACCCCAGGGTTCCCTCTGGCCTGTATACTCTTGCCGGGGTTCAGGCCTCTGTGACATACAAATTGTCTCTCTTCTGGCCACTCCACTGATTAGGAGCATTTCCCTTCACTCATCCAACTTTACTCACCAAGATTTCCACTGTATGTTCTACTCTGTCTTGAGTTCCTCAATAGTCTATGGGGGTATGTTGGTGTGCCAGTCATTATGCAGATCTGGTGAGGACAAGTCTCACTACAGTGATTTCTTGGATGCAGCAGTCCTGCCTTGAATGGAATGTCTTGTCATCTGTGGACCTTCCCATCTTTAGGTTCTTACAGTCTTACCACTTCCTCTCTTCCTCAAATAACACCACACTCTTATGTGGTGCTGGGAATCAAACTCAGGACTTTTGGCATGTTAGGCAAGCACTCTGCCAATTGAGCTACATTCCCTGCCCAGTTTGTAGTATTTTTGCACATGGTATTTTAGAGGAATAGCAAAAGAAGATTAATACATTTCTGATTTGAAACTCTTCCAAAGATAAAAGTAGATGATATCTTTAATTTTAAAATTTATTTATTTACTTTGTGTGTGTGTGTGTGTGTGTATCGAAGGCACTGTATGTCCCTGTGGAGTACCAAGGATGATTTCAGTAATTATCCTGGATTGCTTCTACCTCTTCTTTGCTTTGCTCTGAGATTTCCCAGACTCCACCCACCAGGGCTAGAAGTGCAGGCCACTGTTGTTTCTGCCTGGTGATTTTACCTGAGACCTGGGATCTGAACTCAGGACCTTCTGCTTGTGAGGCAGAGTCATAACTCCTGAGCCGTCTCTCCAGCCCCTAATTTTTAATTATTTTTTTTTTTAATTTTTAAAATCACCTTGCTAATATGACAGGTTGGGCTCTGGAATTGAAAATATTTTCTTTGTCATCATGTACACAGATTGATGTCTTTAGTTTTATTTAATTTTGTAATAATTTTAGAATATGGCAGGTAAACTTGTTTACATGAGATCTGATGAAGGTCTGATTTTAGTAATGGCTGTCTTATAAAATGTTCTTTTGTTTAGATTTAGTGTGAAGATGGGTATTATATGCAAATGAGGAATTGACTACTCTCATCTTTGCACTTAAATCAATAGAGTCTAAAATATAGGAGTAGAGATCAGCAGGATTTATGTTGTAGCTTTGATTCTGCTGCTTGGTGTGCTACTTAAGCTTTGCTGCTGTTTTGTTTTTTGAGCCATGGCCTGGAATGCATGGTCCTCTTGCCTTTAACCTCTGCATTTGGACATTCCAGGATTGTCTATTATGTCTGGCTCATGCTTTGTTCTTCATGCTGCAGTTCTATCATCAGTTAGATGATAATGCTTTTTCCTAAATTTTAATTAATTAATGTGAGAGCAGGCTCATATTATGTCTTGTGTATGGGGATCAAAGGATAACTTTCAGGAGTTGGGTCTCTTCCTCCATCTTATGGGTTCCATGGGTCAAACTCGGGTTGTCAAGCTTGTGTGGCAAGTACATTTATCCACTGAGCAATCTTACTAGTCCTAGGCACTAATACTCTTTCTACCTTAGATCATTACATTGGGCATTGGATAGTACTATAAGCATAAAAGTATTTTGAAAAAATTATATTTTGCAAATAAGAGGTTTGATAATTTTTAGCAAGAACTTACCTCCAATTTTCTTTTTATACATTTGAATCTATTGGGGTGCAGAATTAGTATCTCTGAAATTCATCCTGAACTTTCTTCTTAAGAAAAAAAAAATCTCAGTATTTTCTCCTGGCATTTTGAAGGTGCAGTTAGAAGGAAGCATCTATGTATACTCTATCCAGGGTGATTTACAAGGCAAAACCTTATCTGTAATTGTAACCTTTTATGCTTTATAATGTCCTGAAACAAATTTATAACACGACTGAATACTTTATTCTTATGTCAGTTTTACCTGTGACTTCTCGTCACATTATCACAACACCTTTGAAAGTTACATTAAGTTCATTTACCAGCATCATGTAAATTTCAATGGAAGAAATAGGTAGGTAATACATTAAGCCAATGCAAATAAGAGCAGCAGAGCTGGCTTCGTTTTTTTTTTTTTTTTTTTTAATTATTATTATTTTATTTAGTTCTCTCCTTTCACCATGTGGGCCCCAGTGATCTGTTTCAGATCACCAGGTTTGTGTGCACACACCTTTGTGTGCTGAGCCATCTTGCCACCCGTGAAATGATTGCTGTCAGATGCAAGTCAGATTAAAAACTAGTGGACCACATATGTGAAAAGACTTCAAAATAAGAGGGAGTTTGGAGGGGGAAGGATTGTAAGGGGAAAAGAAGGAGGGAGGTGGGATTGGGGATTAAGGGGTGAAAATATTCTAAGTTCACAATATTCATGGGTGAACACTAAAAGAATGAAAAAAAAAAAAAAGAACTACTGGGGGAAAAAAGGAAGAGACTAGAAGCTATATATGAGGTATCCTTTAATCCCAGCACTTAAGAAAGGGGCTGAAACTAGAGACCATAAATTGGAGAGCTAGCCTCAGCTACATAGTAAGACCCTATCTTAAGGGGGAAAAAAGCACAACAGATGCAATTGGTTTACATAAATCCAGATCTCTCTGTATGAGGATTAGGTATAAGCTGTGGCCTTGTGAATTTTGCTTGGAGGTCTTAGCATGTCTTTATTTTCATTAATTATGTCTTTTGTGTTATTTTCGTTTTAGGTCTTCCGTATAAAGCATATGGCTAGGAGTGTCTTCAAGAGGTAATTCTAAACACTTTACCAAAGATTAGATTTATTTTTACCATTCGTTTCTGCTTGTAGTTTCATTTCTTTTGGTTTTTTCTTAGGTATTGTGAAAGTTACCATATCTCAATTCTTTTAGTGTTTCTCTTTCATTTTTCTATTGGAATATAATTTGCATTCAGAAAATTCATTCTCTGGTGCATAGTTGTCTCAGTGTTGATAAACATACTCCTGAGGTCAGTGTAGCTATAGCATTGCAGTCACAGTGGTTCCACTGCCCCTAGATTGTCTTGTGCCTATTGGAGTCGGTCTCCTTCCACATTTTAGTCTTTTGTAGCCTCTTTTCTGTTCTTATTGTCTTGGCTTTTCCAAAATGTTATTGAAGTAGAATTGAATATTCTTTGGATTTGTTCATTTAGAATTCTGCATTTGACATTTGTCCATGTTACTGTGTGCTGTGGAAGCTTTTCCTTTTCCTCTGTTTTATGACTGTACTGGAGTTTGCTTATCCAGATGAAAATTAAAGAACACATGAATTCTTTCTACTTTGAGGTATTTATTAATAAAGCCGCAATAGATAGTTACTTTAGAGTTTTTGTTTTATTTTCTTCTTTTTTTGAGAGAGTTTTGGGAGACTGCTTGGAGTTCACTGCATAACCCAGCAGAGTGTTGAATTTTGGCAATCTTCTTGTCTCAGTCTCTCAGGTATTGGGATTACAGGCCTCAACCAGTCCTCCTAGCTTGCTTTTTATTTTTGTGTACACACACACACACACACACACACACACACACACACACCTGGAACCTCAAACTTGAGATCCTTCTGTCTCTGCTTTCTGATTGCTGGGAATTACAGGTGCACGATGCCTTGTTTGACTCACTTTCAGATTTTTCTTTCTTTTCTTTTTGAGGTATAGTTTGTAGCCCAGATTGGCCTCAAACTCCTTTTGTAGCTGGGGCCGATCTTGAGCAGTTGATCATTTTACCTCCACCTCCTGACTGCTGGGATTACAGGCTGGGATTATAGGTGTGTACCACCATTACCGGAATGTGCTTGTTTAGTTTATGTGGTGCTGAAGATGGAACACAGGGCTTCCTGCTACTAGGTGAGCACTCTCTTATGTGAGCTATATCTCTAGTCACACTTACATTTTAGTGTGTGTGTGTGTGTTTTGTACTATTTGTGTTTGTGGTTGTGTTTGTTATCTTTCTCTGTCATTCTCACCGTATTTTCTGAGACAAGGTCTCTCACTGAACTTGGAGTTCAACTGATTTGTCTAGATTGGCCAGACAAGATCTTCCTATGTCTCCTGCCACTCCACTGCTCCAGCATGAGGAAAGCCATGCGTGCCACCACACTCAGCTTTTTACTTGAGTGCTGAGGGGTGAATGTGGGTACTCTGCTTGTGCACAGGCCCTTCTCACATCCAGGTTTGTAATGAATACAGTAAATATGTACTTGCTCACATAAATGACTAGCATACCTTATAAGGTATGTTGTAATCTTATAAGAACATGTAAATCTCTTTTCCAAAATAACTGCAGTCTTGTGTTCTTATCAGCAATGGGAATTCCAATAGTTTGTATTTTTTTTAAACTATTCGGTATGTAATGATAATAGATTGTGATTTTAATTTCTTCTCTTTTGTCTAATAATATTGAGCATCTTTTCATGTATTTATTTGCTGTTTATATTCTTTGGTGAAGTATGTGTCCAAATCTTTAGCATAATTTTAAAGTTTGTTTTCTCACTCAATTAAAAAAATTATATAGTCACAGTGTGATTTTGTTCAGTTTACATATTTCTTCTCAGTTTATGACTTGCTGTGTGTGTGTGCGCGCGTGTGTGTGTGTACATGTGTACTCTTAACAATGTGATTCACAGGCAAAATGCTGTGTGTAGGGTATAAGATAAAGCTCATCTTAGGTATTTTGTATGCGAATATGTTTTCCTTAACTGTTCTGATGAAGAGACTAACTTTTTCCATTATGGATTCTTGGTGTCATTTTCTCATTTGGCCAAATATTGTTAGATAGGGAAGAAAAGAAACATGTATGGAGTAGGGTTTCTATAAACAGACACTGAGATATTTGAGGTAATCTGGTCCTCTAATAACACTAGCCACTTGCAGTAGGGGAAGCTGGAATATGGTAGAGAGCCAACAGAAACCCACAGAACATGCATTGATTTTAGAGCAGAGGGAGGATAGGGGTGTCTCTTGAGTTTAGATGGGAGGGTCTTCTGAGTTTAGCAGATTAGCAAATGCCCTAGATGGAATATAAAATGGTAAGTTAGGAAACTAATCCCATTGATCCACCCTACCTTGGGGCTGTTTCATGAATATATTAGATAGAATATAAAGTGGGGCTGATTCCTTCTGCTGGGTAGCCTCTAAGATCTAACATTCCAGGCTTTTTGCTTATATCAATAAAAGAAGCAACTTTAGCTGCAGTAACTATATATTTTCTCTGTCTGATGTTGCAGTAGTTCATAGGCAGTAGAGTGAGGAGATAGATGAATGACTCTAAGACAGCACAGATTCAACTTGGTAGAAGGCAGGAAGAGGGGAGTCTTTGGTGTCAGAACAAGAACTCCATTTTCTTCTTGCAGACTTGGTGTCATTATACAGCAAAAAGGGAAGGGGCAGAGGGCTGTCCTTTTGGCCTATGATTAGCTTTGTGAGGAGTTAGCTAAGAGTGTTGCTAGGGATGGCAGAGTGTGTGGAGTTGAAAAGTGTCAGGTGCCCCACTAACATTTTTGTAATCAGTGGGGCTTAAGGCTGTGATTGTCAGACATTTCTAGGGCAGCTAAGGAAGATCAAAAAAAAAATCTAAGGAAACAGATTGTTTTATTTCTAGGCATAGATATGATCAGCTGTGGGAACTGCCACTGTTTAGCCAAAATGGAGGAGTCCGCAAATAGCGTGACTGTGGCTAACGAACGATAGGAAGACCTATAGCTTGAAATTTCGGCTGAATTTTTAGTTATTCAAGAGGAGTAGAAGACACACAAATATGTGCCTTGGTGCATCACTGGAGGTTGGAGGACAACTTTCAGAAGTTAATCCTCTCCTTTTTAGGCAATTTCATAAGGCTATGCTGGGAAGGTCTTTGAAGATCATCTGCCGCTGCTGGGATTATCCAGAAGGAACACACCCTACTAATGTGAAGGATCTGGTTCTACTCCCCCGACAGAGATTAGGTGCCAACTTCCCCCAACCTTCTGTTTGTGAAAGGATATGAAGATAAACTCTCCATTGCAGATAAATGCAGTTAAATTCCTCAGAAGAAACATCTCTCATCATGAGATCAATCACAAGGACTGGACTGGGCCCCAATATAAACAGACCAATGAGATATAGGGCACTGGAGCTTAACAATAAGGAAAATCCACTTTTCAGTGGTGGGAGTGGTGTGTGGAGGCTAGGTAACTATAAATACCTCTGATCCTGCCAGCCATTTTGGCTCACTTGCCCGTCTGGACTCCATGTCTGAAGTCTGTGAGTTCTTTCCTTGCTTCCTTGCCTCTTATGGACTCCATGTCCATGGGTCCATCCTTTCCTTTAATTAAATCTGCCTTAATTCTCTAGGTGTGTTCTGGTTTTAATCTTCGACTCCTGAACAAGAACTTGGACTTAAAAAAGTCCGCAACACTTTGACCAAGGATCAAACTCAGATTGCCATGTTTGCAAGCCTTACCCGCTGAGCTATCTTCAATCAAATTTTGGCTGTTTTTAAAGCTTAATCCGGTTCTTTTTTGTTTTGTATTGTTACCTGTCATTTTATTCTTTGCCTATGCTTTCTGCTGGGTTTTAAAGACATAAGGTAGCCAGAATTAATCGGTTTTTTGTTTTGTTTTTTTCTGCTGCTAAGGTCAGTTGAAGTTACCGTTCTTGGAGCCTGCTTTTAGAAATTTGGCTTATTTGTCTACTTATTATTTTGTTATTTTTCTGAGTGAGGGAGAGATGGAGAGGAGGAGAGAGCGAGCACGTGACATTGATGACACAGTAGTGAAAGTCAGACTGTGGGCTTCTGGGGATTAGTCACCTGCCTCCAGGTTTGCAAGGAGGTGCCTTACCCATCAGCTGTGTATTAGTCTGTTTTTAGGCTATTTTTCCCTTTTACTCTGTAGATTTTTATTTCTTTTGCATTAAGCAATAATGAGACCCTCTGGTACAGTGTTGGTTTTGATACTGGCAGTCTTCGTTTGGCCCATCATTGGTCTTTCATGCCTTTATTTTGTTTTGTTATGTTTTATGTTTGATGTGTGTGCCACCATTTCTGCTTGGCATTTTTACATGGGATCTGAGATTGGATCTTAGATCCTTCTGCTTGTGAGGCAGAGTCTTAACTCCTAAGCCATCTCTCTAGCTCCTATTCTTTCATACTTTTAAAAACTGACCAGTAGATCTTGCTGTTTTTAGCCATAGTCACACCAACAGACAGAAGTGTCAGTAACCTACAGAACTGGAAGGCAGAACCTGGAAAAATCCAAGACAGAGCAAAAGGAGGTAGAAGCAACCAGGATGACTTCTGATGTCACTCTTGGGTTCCAACAGGGACACACATTGCCCACTGATAAACACATACACACACAAAAATAAATAATAAAAAGTTAAAAAAAAAAAAGAAACATGCCAATTTGACCCCGTATTTTGTTTGCTTGATTGTGTATATGTGTGATATACCTGTGATTGTATGTGTGTTCACATCGTATGTGTGTTCACATCGTGTGTGTGCATGTGGAAGCTGGAGGTTAACCTGGGTGTCTTCCTCTATTGATCTCCACCTAATTTTTTTTTAATTTTAAATTATTTATTATTTATTCAATTGTGCATGTATGTGCGCCCGCGTGTGTGTGTGTGTGTGTGTGTGTCTCTGTGTGTGTAGAACCACTGAAGAATTCGGGAACCACCATGGACGCCTCCACCTCCTTGTTTACACTGCCCGGGGACTCACAGGCTCCGCCCTACCAGGACCAGAAGCACAGGCCGCCCCAGCTTCCTCCTGGCGTCTATACATGGGATCTGGGATTCGAACTCAGGACCTTCCGCCTGCAAGGCAGAGGCTTAACTCCTGAGCCACCTCTCCAGCTCCCCCACCTAATTTTTTGAACCAAAGTCTCTTGCTGAATGTGGGGCTCACCCATGTGGCTAGCCTAACTGCTCAGTAAGCTTCAGGGATCCCCTGTCTCTGCTGTCCAGTGCTGGGTTACAGCCATCAGCCACCAGCATCCTAGCTGTTAATTTTAGCACAGTAAGCACAGATCTTTCTTACTTTTGAATTTTTTCATTGATTGCATGTAGAATATTTTTTATTATTATTTATTCAACTGTGTGCATGTGTATGTGTGCGTGCGTGTGTGTGTGTCTGTGTATGTGTAGAACCATGGACGAATTCGCGAACCACCATGGACGCCTCCACCTCCTTCTGCCCCGGGATTCACAGGCTCCGCCCTACCAGGACCAGAAGCGCAGGCTGCCCCCACTTCCGCCTGGCGTCTATACGTGGGATCTGGGATCCGAACTCAGGACCTTTCGCCTGCAAGGCGGAGGCTTAACCCCTGAGCCACCTCTCCAGCCCTGCATGTAGAATATTTTTTTTAAAGTATATGTTCTGCATCTTTTTTGAATATAATCACTAATTCTATCATAATGATCATAATTTCCCTATCTTTAAATGTTCACCATTCATTAAATTAACAACAAACATACTGTTTATAGATATCTCAGATATGTGCCTCTCTTACATACTATATAAAAAGGCCTTTATGGGCTTAGGATATTATTCAGTTGGTAGAATGTTTGTGTAGCATGCAGAAAGCCTTAGTGATAGTGTATACTTGTGATCCCAGCCTTCCGGAGGAGGGTATAAGAGTTAGGTGTTCCAAGGTTATCCACGGCTACAAAACTCATGAGGAAAATGCAATGAATTTTGCAAATGAAATAAGCAGGATACCCTGAAGCTGAAGAGTGTGTTTTGGGTCACAGAATTTTAGAAGAGGAAGTCAGCATGACACCAGAGTTGCACTCTACACTTTTCTATCACATGCTATTCCTCCTGTGTCAAATTTTCATAGTTGCCCTGTGAGTTAGCAGTGACTTACGGAGGTGGGCTTAGAAAAGGTGTCTTTCTGAGCATGACTTGTTTTTGTTTCTCTAACCTGCTTTCATTCTATATTGTTTCCCTTCTACCTTGACTGTAAAGGATTTTCCAGAACCATACCATCTGACTCTTACACTCTTAGGACTGAGTGATTCTTTCTATGGCTTCATTTTCTAATTCTTACTGCTGCTTGTTTTATCTTGTAGAACCATTTCTGGGCAATAGAGATTTTGAATCTTCCATTAACAGCCAGTTCTAAATCCTGTCATCATACTGTGTTGCTGTGCTAAGTGGTAAGTTTTCTTAACTTAAGGAGGTTTTACCTCTTAAGTTCTCTTCTCTAGAGGGAACAAACAGAACTTTGTGACTATGTAATTAGTCTTTAATGCTTTGGTTTTGATTTATTATGCTGAGGAGGTCAGAAGTAAGTATGTCCACCTATTTGTGGATGAGTAATATATACACTGACAGTAGATATGCCTTTGCTACTGCTTATGTACATGGAGCCATCTATAGGGAGAGAGGCCTTTTAAAGGCAGAAGGAAAAGACATTAAAAATAAGACTGAAATTTTAGACTTACTAATTACTGTTTGGATTCCACTGCCCAGGACACCAAAAAGGAGACTCACTAGAGGCAATTGGAAATAGGATGGCTGTCAAGGCAGCGAAGGAAGCTGCTTTACAGACTATAAATTGCCTACTTGCTATACAAGAATATATCTTGCCTGACAAAGTTTAGTATTCAGAAGAAGACTTAAAGGCTATAGGAAAATTGGACACAGAAAGATTTCCTCAAGGATGGTTCAAGTTACCAGATGAAAGGGTGGTGCTCCCCAAGCTCTGGAGACAATTGGCACACCAGTTCCATGAAGGGACCCACCTAGGAAAAACAAGACTGATCGAACTTGTGAAAAAAAGATTCCTCTCAGGCACGGACCAGATAATACAAGACATTGTTTCCAGATGTCAAGTTTGCCGATGGCACGCTTCCTCCAGTAATGTGCCATCTACAGGAGTAGAAAATGAGGGTCAGGGTCAGGTAGATGCTGGGAAGTAGATTTCACAGAAGTCAAGTCAGGACAATGTGGATACAGGTATTTACTTGTTTCTGTGGACATATTTTCTGGATGGGTAGAGGCATTTCCCACCAAGTTTGAGACCGCACAGATTACATCCAGGAAACTCTTAAATGAAATAGTGCCTAGGTTAGGCTTACTTCTTGTCTATAAGATCAGATAACAGACTAACTTCCATATAAGGTTACTGAGGATATCACTGCCATTTTGGAGATAAATTGGAAATTACATTGTGTGTATCATTCCCAGAGTTCAGGATAAGTAGGAAGGATCAATCGGACATTAAAAGAGACCTTAACAAAATTAACCTTAGAGACTGGTGAAGGATGGGTGGGACTTCTTTCCATTGCTGTCCGTAGGACTGGCTGTACCCCTTACATAAGAGGGCTAACCCCCTTTGAAATTATGTTTGGAAGACCCCCAATAGCTGTCCCAGGAGGCCATAGCTTCCTCCAAAAAGCTGCATTCCAAACTCCACCACCTCATCCTCACTCTTTCTGTCCAGGAGACAAGGTGTGATAAAGAGATACTCGACTGAGGCATTGGGACTCCGCCAGAAAGGACCACATCTGATTATTTTAACCAACCTAGGGCAGTTAAAGTGGATGGTGTCTGTACTTGGATTCATTACTCCCAGGTAAGGCGCATTTAGGACTCTAGAGGACAACAATCTGACTACAGAAAGATGGACTCTCTCCAGAAATGCTAAGGACCCACTAAAGATAAGACTGATGTGTACTTAAATTACCTGTTAATTTGTGTGCTTTTATTATTGCCCATGTTCTCTTAGGACCGAAATTGGAAGGCACCCAAACATGTTCCAGCTCAGGTACCTAGAAAACTATTACCTAAAGCATGGAAGTTTTATGTTATGCCGTAAACAGTGGTAACCAGACATTAGTCTTGTTCTTTACACTGCAGATGTGTGTTCAGGGAAGCGCCCAGCTCTCTTCATTGTTGAAACATTCCCTGGGCACGTACAATATGCCACAGACAAGTAATACCCTAAAAATATAATTTTTCCATGTAAACAGATTCACTTAAAATCCAAGAGTTTTCAAGGCTATCCCCCTCAACATCGTAAGCTCCAGGCCATAAATAACAATAGGAAAATTGACTTGATTATCTGTGACCCTTGGCACGATAGATGGAAAATAGGCACAAATGGATGGTATCACAGATAATGGGGTTGCGGCAGGAAGTAAAAAAGGAAAAATATTAGTCTTTAGGGCCTTAACCACACCCTGCCCTACTGGACCGTGTATTCTTTGACCCAGATCCCCCACCTCAACTTGCTTCCTCCCACTTTTCCTCCCACCACTACCTTTCCCCCTACTTCATTTACTACCACTATCTTTTCCCTTACTTTATTTCCTAGCCTTGACAGTCTTCACCCTTCCCCTCCCTCCTCCTACAGAGCCTCTTTAAAATCCCTTGACTCAAATTATTAATACAATTGATCTTACAAGGATTTCTGATTGTTGGCTCTGTGTCCCTCTGAGACCCTACATTATGTGAGTTTAGCAATACTTCCATTAAACCTTTTCCTCAAGACTCACATGCTTGTCCCTGAGGAAAAAGACATCCAAAAATTCCATTTGAATATCAAGGGCAAATATATGGAAAGGGGATGTGTTTTTATTTGAAAAGCTATGACATGTCTAGATCTTGTAAGGATAAATGTAATAGTACTATAAATTTTTTTAGCTATCAAGATATTGATTTATCAAGTCAATATAACTTTTTATACCAACCAGCAGAGTTTGGTTTGCTTGTGCTACAGGATTGTCTCCTTGCTTGTCCATATGATCCATGCATCAAATCTCTCAGTTTAGTATTAACATTTCTCTGTTTCCTTGACTGTATATCTATGATAGACCACTTGGAAGGGATTACCTGTAGTCATAGGATCAGCACTGTGGTTCATTAACAGAAAACAAATGAGCTGATTCACTTTTGATACCTATTAGGATAGGTATAAGCATCAGAGGAGGAATCACCTCCGTGGTACAGGAACAATTTTAGCAGATGCTAACTTTAAAAGGTTAGGACGAGTAGATCAGGATATCAAAATAATAGAAAAATCACTCAACAGATTAGAATATCAGGTAAATGTCTTAGGTGAGATAGTAATGCAACAAGGAAAACCCCTTGATCTCTCATATGCTGAACAAGGAGGATAGTGTATGGGTTTGGGAGAAAACTGTTGTTTCTATATCAATCTTTCAGGCATTGTTAGGGAAAACCTAAAATTATTAAGAACTCTTAAAGGAAAGAAAAAAGGCTTGTGAAGAAATGGTTTTTAGGCTCTCCTTGGTTAACTACCACGATTTCTGTTATAACCAGACCACTAGCCTTGCTTCTTTTAATAATTACTCGTGGCACATGTATAATAAATGCTTTGACTAAATCTATAAATTCCAGTTTAGGGGCCTTCAAAATAATGGCGATTAAATTATATGAATAGATCCCAACAGGAATCAAGTATTTGATTTTATGACAAAACACAGGGAAATGTGATAGAGTAACAAAAAAAGCTAAAAACTTAGCATGAGAGAATAGTCCCTGACCAGCTTTGTAGAAATAGAAAATTAGTGACTGACCTCTGACATTCTCAGAAAAACAAGTAACTTCCTGAACATCTGCTGGTCAACACCCTCAGGACACAGCTTACATAAAAATAAGCATGTGGCTAACTGCTTCCTTAGAATGTACTTGACATCTTGAATGTACTGTTTGGATGACTTTGTGAGTTTTGTCTTTAAAAACAAGCCACAGGTGCAGTTTGGGACTGTGCCTAGAGATTCTGACATCAACTGTAGTCTGGCTGCAACTGTTTTCCCAAATAAAGCCTCTACTTAAAAAACAAAAACAAAAACTTTATGTCAGCATGATGAATTCCTGAACGACCCTGACCCATAACAAATTATAAATACAAAAAGAACTTTAATGAATATTTGGAATATTAGATTCTGATTATATTTTGATGTAATAATAACTACCATTTCCTGAGTGTCTTTTAAAAGTCTGACATTCGTGTAATTTGTTCAATACTGTAAAATTGATGGGGTTATTGAAATTCTACAAATGAACAAATGGAATTAAAGATGTTAAAATTATACATTAGATCATTAATTATTTTGTTTTTTGTTTTCAGGAAGTAGATGCTTGTTTCTTTTACTTAAAAGAAATGAATGTAAATAGTATTTCGGTAAAAGTTGAAACTTGGCTTTTAGCAACTTGGCATGTTAAAGTACCTCTCCTGTGGCTGGAAGCTTGTATTAACTGGATCCAAGAAGAAAATAATAATGTTAACTTGAGTCAGGCACAAATAAACAAACAAGTGTTTGAACAATGGCTGCTTACTGACCTGAGAGATTTGGAACATCCTCTTTTACCTGAAGACATTTTAGAAATTCCTAAAGGAGAACTGAATGGATTTTATGCTCTGCAGATCAATTCCTTGGTTGATGTAAGTCAGCCTGCATATTCCCAGATACAGAAGTTACGAGGAAAGAATTCATCCAATGATCTAGTTTCAGCTGAAGCACAAGGCACTCCCAAACCTTGGGAAGCAAAGTCTTCACGAATGTTGATGCTGCAGCTCACTGATGGGATCATACAAGTTCAGGGTATGGAATATCAGCCCATTCCAGCTCTTCATAGTGATCTTCCTCCAGGTACAAAAATTTTGATTTATGGACATATTTTGTTCCGTCTTGGTGTTCTCTTACTGAAACCAGAAAATGTGAAGGTGTTAGGAGGTGAGGTAGATGGTCTTTTAGAAGAATATGCCCAAGAGAAGGTACTTGCAAGATTAATTGGGGAACTTGATCCCATTGTTTCAGTCATACCAAATAATTCTAACATCCCCAGAGCTACAGATGTTTTAGATCCTGTGGAAGGACCTTCCGATGAAGAACTCTTGGCAAGTCTGGATGAAAATGATGAGCCTGCAACAAATAACGACATCTTGGAAAGAAGATGCTTCAATGCAAGCATTTCCTCAAATACTGTTCCTACAAGACAGGCTACCTTTGAGCGAGGCTTTCCTATTTCTCCAACACCAAAGGAAAAACCACAAAAGCAATATATGCAGTTCACTGATGGAGAATTTGATGATTTTTCATTGGAAGAGGCATTGCTTTTAGAAGAGAGTGTTCAGAAAGAACAAATGGAAATGGAAGAATTGCAGCCATTAACTTCGAACAGAAACACAGATAAATGTATAGAGAGATTTTCACATAAGCCTAATACTCTGAATGACTTTTCTTTGACATCCGAACAAGGAAGCAGTAATTGGAATGAAAAAAGTTTATCTGAACAAGTGACTGAAGAAACCAGATCTTTCAGTCTGTCTGCTAGTCTTGAAACCAGTGTTTTTCCACATCATAATGTACCTTTAGACCATGACTATACAAATAAAGATAAGAAATCAAAGACAGACAAAAACAATGGAGACATTGACAGATCAGATGAACATTCATTAAGAACTAGGATATTAACTAGAGAGCTGGTCAACAGTGAATTTAAAAAGAGCTCACAAATTTCTACCAAAAATGGTCACCATTTACAGTCATGTTCTTCAAGATCAGGGAATGGTACTGATCTCTCTGTTTGTATGGATTTATTTTCTCCACCCTTTATCTATTTGTCTATTCTCATGGCCAACAAACCAAAAGAAGTTACAACAGTGAAAGTCAAAGCATTTATTGTAACTTTAACTGGAAATCTCTCAAGCTCTGGTGGCTTTTGGAGTGTAACTGCAAAGATTTCTGATGGTACTGCATATCTCGATGTAGACTTTGTAGATGAAATACTTACTAGCTTGATAGGATTTTCAGTACCAGAAATGAAAAAGCTAAAGAAAGATCCACCTAAATACCAAAAATTCCTGGAAGGGTTGCAGAAATGTCAGAAAGCTCTAGTAGATTTGTGTTGCCTGATGACTATTTCATTTAATCCTTCCTTGTGTAAAGCTGTGGTACTTTCATTGCAAGATGTTAGTGTGGAACACCTTGAGAACCTAAAGAAACGGCTGAACAAATAATATATGAAAATAGTATTAGAGAAAACTCAAGACAAATATTTAGAATTAAACCTGTTTTTTAAAAAATTCTTTGTAAAAGGAAAAGAAGCTTAATAAATGTTAAATGTTTAAATTTAACAAATTTAAAATGTTTAGTTAAAATGTTAAAAATGTGTAGTAAAAATGTTTATGTTTGCTGTTTGTGTAGGGATTTTATTTGTGTTTTGTTTTGCAATGCTGGTGTTTGAACCTAGGGCCTTGCAATGCCCCATACACCTAACCCCTTGAAGGTTTTGTTTTATTTTTTTTTTCTTTTTCTTTTATTATTAGTATTTGTTCCTTTTCTTTTTTAGATATAGCCCAGGATGGTCTTGAACTCTCTAGGTAGCTAGAATGACATTATACTTCTGATGTTCCCCCCTCTATCTCCCAGTGATGGGGTTACAAGTGTATCCTCTTACACCCACCTATAATATTGGGGTAAGTTTAGGCTTCTCCCTTGTCAGGCAAGTATTGTACCAATTGGGATACATCCTCAAACTTCTTATGAAATGACTATAGTGACTTGATTTTTTTTTTAAGTTTTTTTTTTTTTATTATTTATTCAATTGTGTGTGTGTGTGCGCGCGCCTGTGTGTGTAGGATCACGGACGAATTCGGGAATCATCATAGACGCCTCCACCTCCTTCTGCCCAGGGATTCACAGGCTCCGCCCTACCAGGACCAGAAGCACAGGCCGCCCCCGCTTCCACCTGGCGTCTATACTTGGGATCTGGGATCCAAACTCAGGACCTTCCGCCTGCAAGGCAGAGGCTTAACCCCTGAGCCACCTCTCCAGCCCCGTGACTTGATTTTTAAGAGGTTTTCCACTAGTTTGTTTGTTTGTTTTTGTCCAGGTTCTTGTGTCAAGATTGAGACCAGAACACATGCAAAAGATTAAGGCAAAGTTTTTAACAAATGAGAGAAAGAATGAAACTCATGGATTTCATGTCCATGAGGTACAAGAAACCCAAAAAGAACTCAGGCATGGAGTTAGTGAGGGGCAACAGAGTCCAGAGGAACTCACAAACATGAAATCAATGAGGGGCAAGGGGGCAGAAGGCTGCCAGGGTCAGGGATATTTATGAACCTGAGCCAGCCCTGGAAAGTGGCTTTCCTTATTGGTTACTCAAGTTTCTGTAAACATGATTGGATCTTTTGATCTCCTACATCTGATTGGTCTGTACATATGAGGACCCAGCACAGTCGACCTTGTGGTCAAGCTGTTTCTTTTGAGGAACTTAAAAGTTACCTTCAGGGGGCTGGAGAGGTGGCTCAGGGGTTAAGCCTCCGCCTTGCAGGCGGAAGGTCCTGAGTTTGGATCCCAGATCCCACGTATAGACGCCAGGCGGAAGCGGGGGCGACCTGCGCTTCTGGTCCTGGTAGGGCGGAGCCTGTGAATCCCGGGGCAGAAGGTAGTGGGGGCGTCCAGTGGTGGTTCATGAATTCGTCCGTGGTTCTACATATACACATGCACACACAGGCACGCACGCACGCACATGCGCACAGTTAAATAAATAAAAAAAAAAAAGAAAAAAAATTTATTTAAAAAGAAGAAAAAAAAAAGTTACCTTCAGTGGAGAGTTCATCTCCATATCCCTTCACCAACAGAGGGTGGAGGGAGTTATTTCTGTGGGGGATTAGAATCAGTTCCTACAGACTATCAGGGTATGTTTCTTCAGGGTAATCTCAGCATGGCTACTCTTCTAAAACTGCCTAAATTACATATAAGATGATTGTTAAAAAATTGTAGTTAGGTTCTTGGTGAGTTATATTGTTGGAAGATAGTTTTGCTTCTAACATGCTATCTCAAAAGATTTATTTTTTAAAAAAAATTTAAAAGTGTGTGTGTGTGTGTGTGCGTGCGTGCACGTGTGTAAAAGCACTGTATACCTGTGGAGAATCAAAGGGACTTTGGGAATCATTCTAGATTGCTTCTACCTCCTTTTTTGCTTTGATCTGGAGTTTCCTAGGCTCTGACTTCCAGAGCTAGGAGTGCAGGCCACCACCATTTCTGCTTGGTGTTTTTATGTGGGATTCGAACTCAGGTCCTCCTTTCGAGGAAGAGGCTGAACTAACCCTGAGCCATCTCCCCAACCCCATGTGCCAGGCTTTTAAAGGTGCTGGGATGCTGGAATGTGAGCTCAGGTCCTTGTGCTAATGTGGCAACGACTTTGCTGGCACAGTCATCTGTCTACCTGCAGCTCTCAGATTTCTATTACTTATGCACAGTTGAACCTTTCTAGTAAAAAGATGTTTTAAGTTTTTTTTTTACATTTATGTATTATGCATATGGGAGCATATATGCCATGATATGTATGTGGAGGTCAGTGGACAAATTGATAACTTGTGTGAGTTAGTTCTCTCCACCATGGGCATTCTAGAGTTTGAACTTGGTGATTTGTTTGCTTTCTTTTTCTTTTTAGTGTGTGTGTGTGCGTATGCACAAGAGAGAACTTCAATAGGTGTGCCTGTGGAGACCAAAGGGTAACATCAAGAATCATGCTGGATTGCTTTATTTCCTTATTGTTTTTGCTGTGGGATTTCCCAGGCTCTGCTTCCTAGGACTGGAATTACATGCCATTGTATATCTGCCTGGCATTTTTATGTGGGATCAAGGGATCTGAATACAGGCCCTTTTGCTTGTAAGGCAAGACTTTAATCCCTGAGTCATTTCCCTAGCCTCTTTTTCTGTTTTTAAACAGTATACCTTCGCATAGTGTACATCCATTCTTTAGTTCTTTTCCTGTGCAGCAGCACATTCAAAAGGTGACATTAAGTCAGTAAGTATTAGTTTGGTCCCATTCTTGGATTATATAGATAGCATCCTGTCAAAGTAGACCGGGAGACATTCATACATACTTCTTTTTCATGTTGGAGACCTTTCATTCTGGGCAGACCAGTTTTTCCCACAGGACTAATATCTTGCCCTGGCTGTCTGTTGCATGAGAATTAGTGCAGTGTGGTAGGCATCAGAATTTCAACTGACCTTTATTAGACCATTCCTTAGAGGAATGATGAAAAGAGAAAAGAATAATTGAAAATAACCCAACTCAAAAATAAAAAGTGGCAGGCTGGAGAGATGGCTCAGGGGTTAAGCCTCTGCCTTGCAGGTAGAAGGTCCTGGGTTCGGATCCTAGACCCCACATACAGATGCCGGATGGAAGCAGGGGTGGGAGGGTGGAGGGGCAGCCTGCATTTCTGGTCCTGGTAGGGCGGAGCCTGTGAATTCCGAGGCAGAGTAAATGAGGAGGTGGAGGTGGTCCATGGTGGTTCCCGAATTTGCCCATGGTTCTACATATACATACACACATGCACACACGCACAATTGAATAAAAATTAAAAAAAAAAATGGCAAGTGCCAAGGTATCCCTTACTGTTAACAATGATTTTCTTCAGAAACTATTATTCCATTAGTATAGCAGAAGAGAGATTAGCTTACTTCTCATGAAATAATGGATGAAAGGCATTTACTCAGGACGGCCTGACACAACTGGTGAGATGGCTGTGCAGGTAAAGGTACCTGTATGTGACTCTGGCCACTTGAATTTTATCCCTGGAGTTCACATGGAGGGAGGAGAAAACTGACTTCCAAAAGTTGTCCTTTCATAGCCACACAGGCACACCATAGCATGCACCTACCTGCTGTCTCTCAAATAAAGTTGTGAGTGTGTTTAGATGCTGCCCATGTGTGATCATGAGGGTGTAAGCACAAATGCTTTTATCCTCCAAGGCATTTCAACAACCTCATGGAACTTCTGTTGTGATAATGAGGGGTCTCTTATAATACAGGTTTGCACAGGAACTGGCTGAGGCCTGAGGATTGCATGCCTGGTCCTCCTGCTTCCCCCTCTTCAGCAGCAGGGATTTTGGGTCTGTGTACCACCACCCTGTTTCACAGTGTACTAGAAATTGACCCAGAGCCTTTGGTATGATAGGCCAGCACTCTTCCTACTGAGACACACCTCTCCAACACTCCACTGTTTTTATTATTTGGAATGCAGGCCACCCATTTCCCTCTCCCACTTTCATTTTGGTCCTCATGAACTTCTGCCCCAGGGCTGCGAAGGCAAGGAACCTCCATCCTCATTCCTGAGCACTGGTCATCCCGATGTAGGGGATAGAGCAGCCATTGGTCCTGGAACTTCATTTTAGATTCTGTGCAGTTTCGCTGGATCATCACGGCCTGGCAAACTGGCAGCTGGCTGGAAGATTGAGGTCATGTTCCCAATTGCTATGTGCAGCCAAAAACTCTCCTGGCAGTGAAGGCATGGAAAGAGCAGCTCTGAGCCCGGCCTCATAGGACTCCTAATGATGTACTTGAAAACCAGAACTCAAATGCCATTTTTGGATAGGGTTTTGCTCAATGAAAGATCATTGTTCAGTCCAGACAAGTTACTATGCAGATATAAAAATTTGTGTATATTACATCCAAGGCTCCAAGTTAGCTCTCATTCAGTGCAAGTGGCTCCTTGTTCTGAACAATATCTTTTTGTGTTCTCGTGTCTCAGACTTGACAATTTTAACTGCTTGATAGTTTTCCACTTGGATGTCTAACTATGAGCACATATTTCCAACTTCCCTGTGTATTGCTATGTGTCTGGATTTGCATCTATTTAATCATGCTAGGAAAATTTTTGTCATGATTTTTTTAGAAATTTTTTTATATTATTAAAACACATTTTTTTTTCCTTCATGGTCCATAGGTTCGCTCTTTTTGGAGAATCTGACATATCTTGGAATTCCCAGTGGTAACTATTTTATCTTTGTTCTTGTAGTTACTTCTACATGTCTTCCAGCTCCTGGATTCATTCTATCCGTGAGACCTTCCAAACAGTTTTTATGTTTCTTTCTATTTCTGGAATTTCAGATTTATTCCCTCAGTATTTCTTTTTGTTGAATTTCTTTTTAAAATTCTTTTAGTATTTCATACATGAATATAGTGAATTCATGATATTTTCACACCTTCACCCATAATTCCATTTCCCCTTCTCTTCTCATCACAACCCTTCTTTTTCCCTACCAGTCTCCCTCCTATTTTCATATGTGATCCACTGAGTTTCATTTGGGTTTCTTTGATGGCATATGACTGAGTACTGGCTGGAGCACATCAGCATATATCCCATTGAGGAAGTCACCTTCCTTTCCTCCCATCAGCATGACCTTCCTTAGTCTCACAGGGAAGTGTGGGGCCTCTTGAGATCTTTTCCTTTCCATGGAGAAACGTTGATAGGACAAATCTTGTCCTATCAGGTCTTGTGGAAATACACAGCTGCAATGGATTCATGGATACAACAACCCTGCTATGTCTACAAGACTGTGTCTGGCTGCACCTCTGCTTGCCCTCAGTTCTTTGTCTGTGTCTTTGAACATACTTATAATCATTGATTTGATTTCTCCATCTGGGATTTCATCTAATTCACACTCACTAGATGATATCACTGCAGGTTTAATAATTTTTAGAGGAGCTATATTACTTGAGTTTTTCATGTTTCTTATGGCATAAGGGATTTGTGCATTTGATTTTTGTTGGTTGATTTTAAAATTAGCTGTATTCTTTAAGTTTAAATATTTCTAATGTTCAAGTGTGCCTTTAATGTGGTAGAGTTAAATATCTAGTTTAGAAATAGCTCCTTATTCCAAGAGCTCAAGATACATGCTATAAACTCTATAATATTCCCTTGGTAACTGTGAGAGCAAACACAGCTGCTGGATATTACCACTGTGCAAATGCTGTATTAGCCAATTAGCAACAGTGGCCACTTTGACTAATGTAGCTGTTGGCGGATAAACAACCAAGTATATTTTAGTATATATTTTAGTTAATTAGATTAGTAGTAATAGAGAAGTATGTGGGTAAGTATAAGGGTAAGTATTAGACTGACACTGAAAAGAAAAAAAAACCAAGTAGAGTATCTTGGAAAGATCCATAGATTTTAGAGATTTTTGAAACTGTGAAAGGGAAAAGGGAATAAAGATGAGAGAGAGGAAAAGATGTGGCATACAAGTGGGACTATATGAGATGCTGGTGAAGAGTATAGCAAAGAATGCCTTAAAGTAAACTGAGTGGAGAAGCATAAACAAGAATTCAAAAACCTAACTCAACAGTACACAAAGCCAAGCCATCATGAGACATTTTTAAGAGTAGAACTAAAATAATAGAAAATATGTGAAAAGAGTATGTATGGATTAAAATACCAGCACAGCTACATGGAGTTAAAAGGTAAAAGTTTCCATGCAATGCTGATGTAGGGATGGCAAGCCAGAGTCTTGGTTTCTGCAGGGTTCTGGCATGTGGGGACAGAGTAGGCTTTCTGTCCTTTTCAGGTAGTTCCCATGAACCCCTGTGCTCCACCATGACTCTTGGTTCTGCGAGTCTACCCAGTACATGTGAGGAATGTAAGTTTCTTTGTAATTTCTACTGCTGTCCCCTGGGTAGATTTTATGTGTCTGTCGGTCTGTCTATCAGTTGATCAAATGTGCATCATTCTGTGTGTGTGTCTCTGTGTAACAGAGGGCACTCTTATATGCCTGTGGAGGCCCAAGGGTGATTTCAGGAATTAGCCTGGATTGCACTACTTCCTCTTTACTTTGCTCTGGAGTTACCCAGGCTTGGTCTTCCAGTACTGGAAATGCAGGTCACTGCCACTTGCGTCTGGTGTTTTTACATAGCACCTAGGATCTAAACTCAGAACCTTCTGCTTGCAAGGTAGAGGCTTAACTCCTGAGCCATTTCTCTAGTCCTTTTTTTTTTTTCCTTTTTCATGGATGAATTTTGTTCTCAACAGTTTCACACCTGTATAATACATTCATATTGCTCTGTCTTAGCTTCTCTTGTCTCCCTTCCACCCATGCCGCCTCCCTTCCCACAAATTTTCCTCTTATCTTTATGTCCTTATATTTTGTTTTGTGTCTGACTGGGTTTACCCAGGACTGTTTATGTGACTCTGGGTTTGAGACAGTTTCTTGAAGCGCCCCAGTCAGTGCATAGCTGGATAATTTCCCCCCATCTTCTTATTCAATATTTTCTTCTTTAGCTTAAACAATTTCTGCTTCTTTTGTGCCTATGATTCATAGATTTTATTTTTTAATGGTGCTCCATAGATCTTGTATGTTTTGTTGAGTATTTCTTTTATCTTAAAATTGTCTCAATCTTCTAATTTATCTATCTTTCGTTTAAATCCTGATAGTCTGTCTTCTATTTGATCCATTCTCTTATTGAGTCACTTCATTGGGTTTTTATTTGATTAATTTTTCACTTTCCCAGTTTCTTTTTTTTTTAGTATTTCCTTGTCGTTATTGAGTTCTACTTTCATATCCTGTATTTTTCTTATTTCATTTAGCCAATTGTGCTGTCTTGGAATTCACTTAAGAGTTGATTTGTGTTTTCTTTGTTTTTTTGAGCATATGTAAGATCATGCTATAAAATTCTTTGTCTGGAATTTTACTAACTCACTTTGAATGAATGACATTACTGTAGGAGTGATAACTTTTGGAGGAGTCGTGTTGCCTTGGTTTTTCATGTTTCCATTTTTGTGTTGAGACTTGTACATCTGGGTTTAGATCCTTGATTGGATTTTTAAAAAATCATCCTTAATCTTTCAGTCTACAACATCCTAGATGGACCATGTTGGAACAGAATTGAAGTGTCAACTTTGCTGTGCTAGGTTGGTGTTTGGGGCACCAGCCTTACCTTCCTATAAACTCTATAATATTCTCTTGGTAACTGTGAGCTGCTGGATATTACCACGGTGCAAATGCTGTATTAGCCAATTAGTTCTACTTTCATAGCCTGTTTTTGAGAACAGTGTAAGTCTTTGTAAGACAGAAGAGAGGAAGGAGGCAGGTTTGGTTCATTCAGAAAGCAATACCTCCAATCCTTCCACAAAATAGAATACTCATTAGTTGTAACTTGACTCTCTTGACACTTTGTCCTAGGTTTCCATATTCGAGTCACGCCCTTGCATGGTTCACTGAGGATACTTGTCCTTGACTGTCCTTTGCACGGCAAGGGTCAGATCACAAATGCTAGCCTGTTAGCTGGTGACCTTTCATGAGTTGTGTCACTGAAGCTGACTACCCCTCTGGATCCTTACACTCTACCTTTAAGGAATTGTCTGATTGCAAATGCTACTCTCATGCCCCGCTCTTTTCCTTGTCAGATCACAGATTCTGATCCTGAGCAATCCTTCCCATGATCCACTGCACACTGGGAACTTGTGTTCTTCTGGCTCTGACTTGTTTTCTACCTCACTTAATATTAAGCAACTTTGATTCAAAGTTTCTTCTTCACATTCTAGAGGAACTCTGATAGCCAGGTTTCAACATATAGCCACAGAACACTTACTTCAGGTTTTCTTAGAGTCTTGAGCCACGGAATTACCTACTTAGCAGGGTTCTTTTTCATAACAAACTTAATCTTTTACATTGTTTTTAATCATATGTGCCTTCTTTAAACAGTTGTTCATGCTGTAAAGTCTTCCATAAGCCCACTAGCACAACCTTTGACTTGTTCATTTTTTTCCCCTAGGGAACTTGAGCTCATCAAAGTCTTCCAGTTTGCCTTCCAGTGACCTGAACAGACACTTTTGTTTCTGACCTGCCCCCCCTCATCTCTTGATTGTTTTAGCACTTTAGGAACCCAATTTCCATCACAACCTAAGTCATTCAGATCTGCCTTTTGAAGATCCCAGTATAACTGAGGGTTCAGAAACTTCACTAAAGCTTGTTAGATCACAGATCCTCTGGCTTGCTTCTAGAAATCAGGTCATCCTTTCTTCTCCCTAACCCCCCCCACATCCCTCCAGCTCCCAGATTCTCTCCCAGGACAGAGCATTGATAAGGAAATGTTCCAGCTCTCATGCAGTCCTCTCCCTTCCCCTTGCGCTGTGGGACAGCCTTGAAGTGCAGCTGGTCTTTATCAGCGCCCTCCTAACTTCTGGCACGAGTATACCAGGCCAAACAATGTCCTATGGTGGGACACTTCCCGTCACATTCTGGAACACCTAGAAAAGCCAGAAGCCCCTTTTGTCTTCAGGGGTGTGCATATTCTTAGGCTTTGCAGCTTCTCCAAAGGCTTCAGATTCACCCCCCTGTCACGCTGTCCATTGTTACTGTGTCCTATTTTCCCTCTCTAAACTATCACTCCTGCTCTAATGCTGTCCCATCTGAAAGCCCAGTTATGCTTCCCCCACCCTAAACACAAAGCTTCTGTTCTAATAAGGGCTCATATTTCTGAAGAACACTCTTGTGTTAACTCTTGCTTTCTGAATGAACCAAACCTGCCTCCTTCCTCTCTTCTCGTATGTCTTACAAAGCCCTACACTGCTCTCAAGATCCTTGATGATTTAAATTCTTTCTTATGTTGCCTGTGGATGCAGTCCTGTCTGGTTGGGTGAACTAGGCATCACCTTTTTGGGGTTTTTTGTTTGAGAGGGAGAGAGAGGAGATGTATGCATGCATACCGTGACACAAAGCTGAAGATCAAAGGACAGCTTGCTCAAATCAGTTTTCTCTCCTTTCATCATGTGGGGTTCCAGGACTTGAACTCAGGTCGCCAGGTTTGTGAACAGGTACCTTATTGCTGAGCTGTCTCGCCGACTCCTGGCTTCACCTCTTTAATACCATCTCTTCAGCGTTGAGTCCCTTCTGTGATGCCTGTCCTTCCTTTAAACAGTATTTTTATTTATTTGAGAGAGAAGACAACAGACAGAGAAGGAGCATGCATGAGATATGAGAACATTCTGGAGTCGGTCCTTTTTTTCCACTGTATGGACTTCTGGGATTGAGTGAAGTCCCCAGGTGTGCCTTATCCATTGTGCTGTCTCACTAGTTCCCTGTTCTTCATTGTTTTTGTAGTTTATGATATTCATGTGAACCTCAGCTGGAGACAACCAAATATTCCTGATGTTCCTCATATTGCCTCAGATTGTGCAGTCTTTGTATGATTATTCATTTTGTCTACTTCTGTGACACTCAGGCTATTCCCATCTACCACTGTGCTACAGTTTCAGTGAGCCAGCATCAGGAGCCCTTCATTTTCCTTTCCCAATTCAAGCAGTACGTGCATCATAGTATAGGCCATTATTAAGACTCCTTTCCATATGCCAAATCGTGTATCTTTCTCTTCCTCTGAAATAAAGGTCAGACCTGAGGGGTATCTTCTAGCATTTCTTCCTTACACTCTACATCTTTCCAGTGCAGTTTTCCCCTTTAGTTTTGAGTCTTCGGATCCTTGGAAGGTCTCTTTAACACAGATCTAAATTGATTTCTCTTTGTCTTGTATTCTGCTTGCTATAAGAAATAGCAAATCAACACCTTAATCTCATCCTCTTTTTCCCCTTACTTTTCCTGCCAACCAAGGATGGCATCCACGTGTGCCTTTCCTGTCCCTCTCACCTGGGCAGACAGGTGAGACTCAGTTGTGTGTCTTATCAGAACAAAAACCCCACAATTGCTGCCATAGCCTGTTTACAATCTTATCTCAAATGTGCTACTTACAGAGATTACAATATATTTTCTGGTTTATCAGCCCTTTGTGGGGGACAGGGTCTTTATACTCAGAGGAGGACTACATTCATCAAGGAGGCATACTGTCCCAATGCCATGTAGAGGAAGATGCCCTCTGATGGCTTAGTTGTAGTGGCATGCCTTTCCACGCATCACAGAGAGATGCACCTGCCACTACAGCAGAAGGCACAGACGTTATCCCATACCACATGGGGAAAGCAAGCCATATTGGGATGGCCCTTGTGGACACACTGTTAGGGATTTGGGGGTCATCCAAAAATCTACCATAGACCAAAAGTTAAAAATAACTGAGAGGCTTTATTAGAGAGAGAGAGAGAGAGAGAGAGCAGAGACTGGTATCAGGGCTTACACACATGGGCAGGGTGTTGTGTGTACAGCTCCAAATTAGGCTTCCACACAGTTTTTGTACACAAGAGATAAAGGAGGTTGTTAAGCACCCCCCCTTTTTGGTGCAGATCCACCAGTTGACTCCAGCATGCTGGCTTCTTGCAGACTCTGACCAAATGACAATGCAGGCTTCTTGCAAGCCTTGTGGCCAAATGGCATTCCATAGGGGAATTCCAGAGAATGGTATGGGAATGGACATTTTTATTGCCTGCCAGCAATTCTCAGGCTTAGAAATTCCTTTTTAAAATTTTCCCTTTTATGCTTCTCTCCCAATTACCCTCTTTTTCTATGCATATAATAGACAAATCTTTGTATCAATCATAAGCATTTGTTTATATTGAGATCTGATCACCATTATCTAGTTGGATCCTAGGTGGGAATTAATGTGCCTGTTAAAGTGTTAAGCAAAGATCTATATTTAGGTGAGCCTGGGGTGAAATGGCTTTTCCTAAGCATTAGGGCCCAACCTAGATGATTTTGAGCCCAGATGGAGTTAGAGATCAAGCTGTTGGTTAGATGTGGAGAACTCATCTCCATATCCTTTCATAGGGAAGTTGGCCATCTTTGGGAGGATTGGAGTCAGTTCCTTAGCAGGGGTGTTTCTTTAGGGAATCATGGCTTTGGGAATTTTAAAGATCTTTAAAGATCTTAGAGACTGTTCCAGCATGGGCTATTTTAGATCTGCCTATTTTACCTCTTAACTTTGAGGACCCAGACTGCTTAAGGGACTAAGGGCAACAACCGCTTTGGCTACTTCCTGCTGAGTTAGGGCGAAGGAAGTGTGAGCAGTCAATGGTCCTCATCTATGAGATTCTGGGATGGTCCAGAGGTCCTCATATTTGAAGCTTTATAGATATTAATCTGGAAGAGACAAACCAGATAAGTTAAACCTACAAGATCTAAACATAAGGATAAGAGAGATTAAGAACTTGGTCAAAGTAACAGAACTAGCCAGCAACAGAGTCTAATTCTAAAACATGACTTCTGAAGCAAACTTGTCCCCTGAAAGCTACCTAGTGAAGCTATTTTGTATCCCTCAAGTTGCAAGATGGAGAATTCTCATCATTTCCTATTAGCTCTCTGTACTGTGATAACCAGTTCCATATTGGGTCTGTGGTCTGTACTATATGGACCATTCCCTGCAACTAGTTGAAAAGGTCTGTGTCCAGAATTAGTACTGCAAAGTTATAGAAGCAGAACAAGACATGTCTTGGAGAGGCAGGTGTCTCCTTTAGGCTGTGCAGGCTAGCAAGAATTCCTGGAGTCTCTAGATTTGTTCCAAAGAAACAGAACTTTGGTCAAAGAGATGCTGAGAAGAGACAGGAGCTATCATCTCTGATTCAGTGTAGATAAGGAATAACAAACCTGCAGTTGTACAGTGCGTTCCTTTGAACAAATGGCTGCTATTTTGGTCCTAGACTATTAAGATCATGCTGTTGATGGTTGCAATTCCTTCAGGGCTTAGAAAGAGCTAGAATATCAGTGTGCATGTGCATGTGCCCACATACACATGCCATCACTCGTGAGGTTGTATATAAACAACCTAGTGTATATAAACCAAGGAAGATTAGTTGAGGGGGGTTCCATTAGGCAGCCATGGTGAAACCATACTGTGGTAAGCTGCCTTTGTATCATCCATGCTCCTATCTGTAACACTTGCTCCTGTAGGTAACCCTTG
Organism: Typhlomys cinereus; assembly: GCA_023101885.1. NCBI lineage: Eukaryota > Metazoa > Chordata > Mammalia > Rodentia > Platacanthomyidae > Typhlomys > Typhlomys cinereus. The sequence goes on along the minus strand of JALPQD010000115.1, from coordinate 1,775,518 downwards.
GTTTGTTGAGGAACTCCTATCTGAGATGGAAAGACAGTTGTGTGACATCTCCCTACAAAAAGTATTCACATGACACCTTGCCACAGCTAGATTATAACAGATATCTTCATCAATAGTAGCATCAATGACTTCTGCTCTAAGAGAGTACAGGTTCTGTGATTTAGAGAGCGTGGTGTTTTGAATGTAGATTGTTTCACACAGACTGATGTGTTTGGATACTTGTCCTTAGCTTGATGGAGCTGTGTGGGACTCTGCTGGAGGAAACACATCTCTGCGGTCGGGCCTGGAGGTTTGGCATCCTGTCTCCCCCTCTTGCTCTTTCTGCTTCCTGATGGCTGCTGTGACATGAACCTGATGTTTCCACTGCCGTGTCTTTTGCTTTGTGATTCTAGCCATTATAGATTCAGTCCCCTTTGGAATTGTAAACCACTAAGTTACTTGAATCTGAGCATTGTCTCATAGCAAGAAGAAGAGTAACTGTAGCAGAAGGCCAATGGGGGAAAATATCAGACTCAAGTTATGAATTGCACACCCATTCCTGATAATATAAGAGTGGGTGATAATGGAAATTTCAAATTTAGATTAGTGAGATGGATTAGCAGGCAAAAAGGCACTTGCCTTGCAAACCTGATGACCTGAGTTCCATTCCTGGAACCTACATCGAAATGCCTTATATGATTTGTGCCTGTAATCACAACACTCCTAAGGTAACATGGGAAGCTGCAATAATAGAATCATCCCGAAGAAGAAAACCGATTCCTGAAAAGTTGTCTTCTGACTGCGCGCGCACACACACACACACACACACACACACACACACACACACACACGCACACACACACACACACACCATGGTATATGTGTCTGTGCTTGTGTGTGTGTGTGTACAGAATAAAAAATACAAGTCTTTAAAAACAGTTTCAATAGTCAGTAATAATGCATGTATAAGGTCTGCATCTCAGAGAAACAGAGCAAGCTGATAGGAATGATAGGAAGTGGGAGCAGGAACACATTTTGCAGAATTTACCCACTGCTGCAACTTTGTCAAATGACATACCTGGGAGGATGTGAAGTGGCCCTGTAAGTAGAAGTAGCAATAGTAGCATTTTGACAGAAGTGTGAGGTGGAGCTACACCTGATTTCAACAGATAACAGAGATAGGTCCTTTCACACCAGCAAAACAAAGGAAAAAAAAATGATAGTGACACTCTTCTTGTCACATGAAAAGAGATATAGAAGGAACAGATGGTTATCACATCTAACTCAATCAGCACTAAAGGGATTTGCACTAAATGCCCAGAAGAGGATGTGTAGATGGAGAGAATTAAAAACTGGAATATGGGGTTCTGTTAGAAAACACTAGAATATGCCTCTGGGGGCATATTTTTTGAAGAGTAAATTTTCTAGATTCAGGAGCTTTCTATTAGCTACCCGATGGTGTAAATGTTCTTATTTTAACTTGTATTAGTCCCGTGTTTAGAAGAGAACAGCTTTGAGCTCAGCTGGCTGCTAACTGAAGAATAACTTCGCATTTCCCCTTCACTATGAAATGTGAGCTTTCATTAAAATTTTTCCATTGTTGTTGTAGCATCTTAATGTGTTTTTATATTTTAATAATTTTAGCTGTAGTGTATTAATTCTAATTATCAATGTTCCCATACACATGCCCAGTGGTGGTAATATTTTAATGTTCATCTTCTCGTCTGTAGTTTTTTTTTTTCTGTGGGGGAAGGAACGCATTCTGATAACTCATTAGGACACACGGCTGGAAAATTCTCATTTTAAAATAGAATCATTTTAAGCAGCATTAAATTTTAATTAGAACTCTTCACTGCATTTCATTATGAGGTTATCCTATAATTACTCAGCAGGTCCTGGTGTTTACTAATGGAGGAGTGACAGCACATAGTGCTACTGAATTATTGCCACACCATTGTGATAGACAATTAGAAAGCGGGGACAGATAAAGATATTGTTTAAAGAGCCTCAGGGGAAAGCCATTGCCAAATGTAATGCTTATTTTTCTTTGAGTAACGGGCAGCATGTAGCACCTTGGACTTCACCTGCTATAGGCTAAGCAACCAACATCATGGCTCATATTGCAGTTTCCTGTTTTTCATGGAAGCTCTTTTCTTGGAATCTGCCAGACATACTGCTGTCCTAAATGACTCAGATGTATATGTGGAGTGAAAGGAGTCTCCAAACAACTGCCATAAATTGAGGTATCTGGGGAGGTTTAGGCTTGTAGATCACATTTTGTTTCTATTTAATTAAGGTATCAGTTTTGTATTCTAACTAGAAAGTGTAATGGAGTTAGAAAGGCCCCACCAACGAATTCTGACCCCAATGATATGGCAGGATATGTGGCTCCTAATTTTTAAGTATGAGCCCACTGAAATTCTTTTTTCCTTTTTATATTTTGTTCTATTCAGACCTCATATTCTTGCTGTTAATTTGATTTGTTGAACTTTTCTCTCTCTGTATGTGTGTGTGTGTGTAGAAGAGGGTACTGTATGTGCGTGTGGAGGCCCAAGGGTGACTTTGGGAATCATCCTGGATGGCTCTATCTCCTTATCGCTTTACTCTGGGGTTTCTCAGGCTCCACCTTCCAGGGTCAAAAGTGCAGGCTGCTACAATTTCTGTCTGGCGTTTTTTGTTTGTTTTGTTTTTAAGTTTACTTCGTGTGTGTGTGTGTGTGTGTGTGTGTGTGTGTGTGTGTGTGTGTGTGTGTGTGTACTGAGGCAGTTTGGGCATCATGTACTAGAATCCAGAATTGTGAGTCAATAAAATTTCCCCATAAGTTGCTTGGACTGGTATTGTGTTACAGCAACGTGTTTTAAAAGTAAAACGTGGGGCTGGAGAGCTGGCTCAGAAGTTAAGCCTCTGCCTTGTAGGTGGAAGGTCCCGAGTTCTGATCCTAGGCCCACCAGGCGGAAGCGGAGGCAGCTGCGTTTCTGGTCCTGGTAGGGCGGAGCCTGTGAATCCTGGGGCAGAGTAAACAAGGAGGAGGTGTACATGGTCCATGGTGGTTCCCGAATTCGCCTGTGGTTCTGTACACACACACGCACACACACACACACACACACACATCCACACATGCACAGACACGCACAATGAATAAATAAAAAAAAAATAAAACGTGCAATGTGTATCAGAAGCACTGTGTATATCTGTGGAGCTGCAGGAGTGACATCGGGAATCATCCTGGATTGCTTTGTCTCCTTTTTGACTTACTCTAGGATTTCGGGGCCAGAAGTAGAGGCCCCCACCATATCTATGTGGGAATCCAGGATCTGAACTCAGGTCCATCACTTTCATACAGTGCCTTAATCCCTGAGCCATTTCTCTAGCCTGTTTCCTGTCTTTTTGGGGGTGATGGGTATTTCCAGTCCTTCATTTATGTGATCACCTGTAAGCAACACCTTTGTTCTTATTTTTTACTTTTAAGTCACATTGCGTAACACAATACCAGCTCCAAGCAACTTATGGGGAGATTTTATTGACTCATTATTCTGGATTCTAGTATATGATGCCCACACTGCCTCATTACACTCAGTGAATTGAGATGGCACTGTTGATAATTTAGGTACAAGTGCATTAACTAAGATCTCTAGGTAGCAGGCACACTTCTGTGTGTGTGGTTGTGTTGGGGACATTGAGGCAAGGGAGTGTGACAGCCCTCTATGGATGAATCATCTGGAGAAGTCTCCTTTGTGAACTGGAATGATGACTACAGACAATCCTTTTCTGATCCTGACTGCTTTCACCTTAGTCAGGTATAAGATTAGCTGTAGGTGTTTGGAGACTTCTTACAGCTGGGGCTGCCATAACAATGATACAGCTTGATTGACATAAGTAACATCTGTTTTCCTTTCTTTTCCTTTTGTGTGGTGCTGTGTATTGAATTCAGGACCTTCGTACATGCTAGGCGCATGCTCTTCCATAAGTTGAGAACTTCTTCCTCTTCTAATTTCTGGAGAAAAAATATGCATAATTTGTATTATTTCTCCTTTAATTGTTTGGTAGAGCTCATTGATAAAGATCATCATGAATTTCTTCAGAAGATTTTTCAAATGCTAATTCATTTTCTCTAAGGTTAACTACCTCAATTTAGGTAAATGTTGGTAAGCTTTTTTATAAAGTGCTCCTTTTCATGTAAGTATTGCGTTTCTGTATGCAGAATTAATAGGGGTTCTTACTGCTTTGTCCTGCAGAGTTTGTGGTAATAGCTCCTTTTCCTTCCTGATTTTTGGTAACTTTTGACTTCCTTGTTTTTTGTAAACTTAAAAATATTTTTATCTTTTTAAATTTTATGCATGTGTGTGTGTGGGTATGTGTATATCAGAGGGCACTGTGTGTCCCTGTGGGGGACCACGGGTGACTTTGGGAATCATTGCTTCTACCTCCACCTCCTTTTTGATTCACTCTGGGATTTCCCAGGCACTGCCCACCAGGGCCAGAAGTGCAGGCTGCTGCCATTTCTACATGACATTTTTATGTGGGACCTGGGATCTTAACTTAGGTCCTTCAACTTGAGAGGCAGTCTTAACCCCTGAGCCATCTCTCTAGCCCATTTTTTGTAAGCTTTGCTGGAGGTTTACCTACTTTTTAATCTCTGTCAGTTTTGCTAAAGACATCGATTTTTTTGCTCTATTAAGAAAACCATATCTTTGTTCCACTGATTCCATTGTTTTTTAGTGTCAACGGTTGCTGCTTTATCTTTATTATCTCTTCCTTGTATTTGCATTGAATGTATTTCTGTCCTAGTTGACATTTTAGATGATTAATTCAAAACCTTTTTCCCTTCTCTACTTTTCATATGTATTTGTGTATAGTGTGCATGTGCCTTAGTGTGTTGGCATGTGTGTGTGTGTGTGTGTGTTGAGATGGATCCTTGATCTTTTTTTCTACCTTGTATGAAGTACCGTCTCTCAATCAAACTCAGAGTTGGTCCATGTAGCTAGTTTGTCTAGCCAGCTTTCTGTGGGGATCTTCCAAGGCTGGATTTACGGGCAGGCTGCCATGCCCACCCAGCGTCTATGTGGTTTTCTAGGGATCTAAGCTCCCGTCTTCTTTCTTGTGTGACAAATACTTTAACTACTGAGATATCACCCTAGCCCAAGACCTTTTTCTCTTTTTTATTGAGAATTTTTCATATACAAAATGAGTTTATGCTATTTCCCAATTCCCTTCCTGCCCACCTTCCTCCCCTTCCACTCTTCCCACCCACTTTCCCTCTTCTTCCACCCTCCCTTCCCCTCTTCAGTCCAGCTATGTCCCTCTCATTCTCTTGTCCTTCTTCATGTATGGATCACAGGGCTCCCTTTGGTGTGCCTGGGTTAATAAGGGAATCGGATTTCTGTTGTGGTATATGTGGCTATTCAGTGGGCAAAGTCATAAGTAGGGAGGTTTCTTTTCCCTTGTCCAGTAGCTATCCCAGAGACACTGTCCAAGTGCAGTTGTTCTCCTGAGGTCCTTGCTAGTTCTTGGGGGTGGGAGGAGGGGGAGGAGATGTTGACATGTCAGTCATTGTGTAGATGAGGAAGTAGAAGTTCTCATTGCAGTGAGCTCCTGTAGTTGGTGTGTGGTGGTCAGAAGTACTCCCTCCACCTTCACAATCTTACAGTCTTACTGCCCTCTCTTCTGCGAGGTTCCCTGAGCCTTGGTGTGGGGAAAGCTTTTGATGGACTGATTAGGGCTGTTCTTCATTCTGGCCAGTTGTGGTTTTCTGCCTTACTGGTCTTCTGTTGTAAAGGGTCATCTTGGTTGAGCTCTGAGAGCTTGTTTTAGCTGAGAATTAAACAAGAAGTGTTTAGATGGTGTTTTACATCAAGTTTTTAGAGTTAACACTAAGGCATCTGTTCCTGTCTGTTTTCTTCACCTCTACTGTTATTTGGATAGCTTTATAGTATCAGTCATGAGTTCCTGACAGTAAGAGGTTTAGAACCTATTCAGAGAGTGATTGCTTACCCATAGGTCTTACTACCATTACTCCCTCAGAGTCTTCTCACCATAGCTGTAGTAGCTTGCAGTGTTCATAACTGGGTGAGGTCCTTGATCCTCCTTTTTTTCCTGAGCCACTTGCCTCACTTTTTTTCTCCTTACCCCTAATTAAGACCTATCATTTTACTTCCCTTCTCTTTTGCACTTTTCTTCCATAATGGTCTTATTTATCTATTTACCTGTGTTCTTTTGACTCTGCTCCTTTGGGGTCCTCTTCTCCCCTGCCCCCTGACTTACATTCTTTTGCAGTTTCCTTTAAGCATATCATTTTGAGGATTTAATGCTAGGGTCCATTTATAAGAGAGAACATGCAATATCTGTCTTTCTGTGTCTGGGATACTTTGCTCAGTATGATTTCTTCCAACTCTATCCATTTACCAACAAATTATATTAATTCATTTTTCTAGACAAGTGAACAGTGTTTCATTGTGTATATGTAGCACATTTTCATTATCCATTCATCTACTATTAGACATCTAGGCTGATTCCATTTCTATGCTATTGTGAGTAGAACTGCAATGAACATGGAATGTACATGTGTCTACAATAAGATGTAGCTTTTTTAAGGAATATTCCCAAGGATGGTATAGCTAGGTTATATGGTATTTTGATTTTTAGCTTTTTCAGAAACCTCCATACTGACTTTCAAAGTGAATGTGCAAGTCAGCATTGCCATTAGCAACGTGAATTGATATCAAAGTGTTGACCATTCTTTCCTTTCACTATGGACAAGTCTGCATTCCTACCAGCAGTATGAAGGTTCTCTTCTTCCCGTACCCTTGTCAGCATTTGTTGTTGTTTGTGTTTTGGATTTTAGCCATTCTGACTTGGGTAACATGATATCTCAGACCTTCTTTTCTAATGTGAATGTTCAAAACATTAAAATTTTCTCCAACCACTGCTTCGGATGGAATGTTCTATAAAAACCAATTACACTTAGTTTATTCATAGTATTCAGTTATCAATCCTTGTCAACTTTTCTACCGGTTTTACTGATTGATGAAAAAGAAAAGGAATATGGAAGTTGCTATTTATAGGACTGGCAAGAAATTCAGGGTAAATATTCTAGCCTGGTGACCTGAGTTCAACACCTTGGACCCATGGTGGAGCCTATGATGCATATATGTGCAGGCACACACATACAAGATAAATAAATGTCAAAATTTTAAAAAAGCAAAACATAAACCTTGGGATGGGGAGATAAGATCTAGTGATGAAATTTAAGTCTGAAAAAATTCATTTATGTTTCAAATATATCTTATACTGAATGTAATTTTATTCAATTTTTTCAACTTGTCTTTTCTTCCATTATGATTTGTTACACAAAGTCAGGCATAGAATTTCCATTAGTGGCATCTTGTGAACTAATAAATTGGATTTTGAACACTTTGGGTTCTGGATCTTTTGGACTAAAGATGTGCAAATTCTGTTTCTTTTTCTTTTGTTTTTTTCTTTTTTTTATTATCATTTATTCAACTGTGTGCATGTGCGTGTGTATGTGCGCGCGCGTGTGTTTGTGTGTGTGTGTGTCTGTGTATGTGTAGAACCACGGACGAATTCGCGAACCACCATGGACGCCTCCACCTCCTTCTGCCCCGGGATTCATAGGCTCCGCCCTACCAGGACCAGAGGCGCAAGGCCACCCCCGCTTCCACCTGGCGTCTATACGTGGGATCTGGGATCCGAACTCAGGACCTTCCGCCTGCAAGGCGGAGGCTTAACCCCTGAGCCACCTCTCCAGCCCTGTTTCTTTTTCTTAAAGGGTAATTTATTTACTTATTTATCTTTGCCTGTGTATGCGGGGCACATACACATGTGTACATGAACTCACATGCATGTGAGAGCACTTGTGTGTATGGATATATGTACCCGTATGTGCTTGTGCACGTGGTACCTGAACTGGCATCAGGTGTTGATCATTCTTCACTTTCACTATTAAGGCAAGGTCTCTCACTGATAGCAGAACTCACGAATTAACTAAGTCAGTTACTAGCTTTCCTTGGGGGTTACCTGACTTTGCTTCCAGAGTGCTGGGGTTATGGGCATCTGCCACACCTTGCCTGCCTTTTATGTGGGTTCTGGAGATGTTCCCAGGGCCAGTCCTTATCCATTGTGTCATCTCTCCAAATGCCAAACTATATTTTTGTAGTAGTTATGCTAGGAATTACAAAACATATTTTTACCTTTTTACATTACTTTAGACCTGATATTTTTTTTATTAAAAATTTAATTATACATTTTAAAATTTTTTTACCAGTTCCCTCCCTCCCCCCTCCTCCCCCCGAAACCCGAACCCCTCCTCCCCCTCCCCATCCCCCAGTGCCTCCCCCCCAATTCCCAGAGAGTCCTTTATTGTGTACACCTAACTCTCCACTGGGTCCTCCTCTCCGATGACATATAAGGACCCAGTGGCATTTCCATAAGCCCTTTCTCTTGTTCCCCTTAAGCATAAGATCACTACTATGGCTGTCAATCCCTTGCCTCCAGGGGTCTCGGTGCCCTTAACAGATGCTAGACTTTATGAGGGCAACAGTGCGCTGGACATTGCGCAGGGCATGCAAAGTCCCATTATGATTGCTTTGGCCCCAAGTATTGTTGAGAATCTTGCAAATCGTTGCTCCTCCCATCCTTTTGCTCTTACAATCTTACCGCCCCCTCTTCTGCAAATGTCCCTGAGCTCCAGGATGGGGAGAGATTAGGCTGGCCTAGTTCTATGTGATTGATATAGTCTCTGAAGTTCTGGATTGTGGTTTGTTGATTTTCTTTTGCAGTTTTGCTGCTCCTGCAATGCCCTTCACTCCATTCTGCTGGGCACTGTATGTCACCCCCTGGCCAGAGACAAAAAGCTGTTAAACTGGAGTCTTGTTGTAATAGCACATTCAAGGGTAGATGTAATAAGAGTAGGAAACCTCCCTGAGGGAGGGGTCCATCACCCATTTGCAAAATGATTACTTTTTATCTGCTAGACTATATGCCCTCCCCTTCTGGTGAGATCAGGAAAGAACGTCTGTGAACTTAACCAGGTTTCTCATTACTTACTTGCAGACCTTGATGGAGGCCTATTTTCTCTGCTGTAACATGGTCTCCTCTCTCCTTGTTTCTGGTGTGGCCCTCCTACCCCATCTCTCTTGTTCATAATCCTTGCAATTACTGTGTTACATAGGTTTACTTTTGAGTGTCTCAATGTGGGCTGGGTGAGTTTGGTACTAGGAGCCACCTATTAGGGAGTACATATGGCGCTTAATTTTCTGGGTTTGGGATACTTCACTTAATATAATTCTTTCTAATGACATCCATTTCCCGGCAAATTCTAGTAATTCATCATTTTTGATGGCTGAGTAGTACTCCATTGTATAGATGTACCACAGTTTCCTTATCCACTCGTCAACTGTTGGACATTTAGGTTGATTCCATGACTTTGCTATTGTAAACAGTGCTGCTATGAGCATGGTCGAGCTTGTGCTATCGAGGCGAACCTCTGCTGCATGGGGGGTTATTCCCAAAAGTGGGATAGCAGGGTCATATGGCATTTCAATCTTTAATTTCTTTAAGAATCTCCAGACAGCTCGCCAGAGTGGCTGTATGAGCCTGCATTCCCACCAACAATGTAGGAGAGTTCCCCTCTCTCCACATCCTCTCCAGCATTTGTCGTTGTTTGTATTGTGGATTTTTGCCATCCTGACCGGGGTGAGATGATATCTCAGGGAAGTTTTGATTTGCATTTCCCTGATGGCGAAGGAAGTGGAGCATTTTTTAAGATATTTGTTAGACATTTTAATTTCATCCCTGGTAAAGTTTCTTTGAAGTTCCAGGGCCCATTTTTTAATTGGGCCAGTGTTTTCCTTGGAGTTTAGTTTTCTAAGTTCTTTGTGCACTCTGGACAGTAGAGCTCTGTCAGATATGTGGTTAGTGAAGATTTTCTCCCATTCTGTGGGTTGCCTTTGAGCTCGTGTGACAATCTCTTTATCTGAACAGAAGCTCTTTAATTTCACAAGATCCCAACTGTTGAGAGTTGGTAGTAGTGACTGTGCCATTGGATGTCTGTTTAGGAAGTGTTGGCCTAGCCCAATCAGCTCGAGGGAGTTCCCTATCCTTTCAACTATGGTTTTTAAAGTCTCTGGCCTGATATCAAGGTCCTTGATCCATTTGGAATTAAGTCTTGTACATGGTGACAAGTACGGGTCCAGCTTTAATCTTCTGCATGTGGAGATCCAGTTTTGCCAGCACCATTTGTTGAAGATGCTGTTCTTTTTCCATTGGATTCTTTGGGCCCCTTTGTCAAAGACCAAATGGCTGTAACTTTGTGGGCTTATATCTGGGTCTTCAATCCTTATCCGTTGATCTGTGTGTCTATTTTGGAGCCAGTACCAGGTTGTCTTTATAACTATGGATTTGTAGTATAGACTTAGGTTTGGTATGGTAATACCTCCAGCTGTGTTTTTGTTACTCAGGATTGTTTTTGCTATTCTGGGTCTTTTGTGCCTCCATATGAACTTTGAGATTGTTTGGTCAACTTCTTTGAAGAATTGCTTTGGGATTTTAATTGGTATAGCATTGAATCTGTATATTGCCTTTGGTAGGATGGTCATTTTTACGATGTTGATTCTGCCAATCCAGGAACAAGGGAGGTCTTTCCACCTTCTGGTGTCTTCTGCAATTTCTTTCTTTAGGGTTTTAAAGTTTTCATTGTAAAGGTCTTTTACCTCCTTAGTTAGGTTTATACCAAGGTATTTCATTTTTTTAGGGGTTATAGTAAATGGTATGGTTTCTTTCAAGGCTTTTTCACTTCTTTCATTCTGGGCATATAGGAAGGCCTCTGATTTTTGCACATTTATTTTGTATCCTGCCACCCTTTTGAACTTCTCAATTAGTTCCAGGAGCTTCCTGGTGGAGTTTTTGGGATCACTCAGGTATAAGATCATGTCATCTGCAAATAGGGATAGCTTGACTTCTTCCTTGCTGATTTGAATCCCTCTTATGTCCCTTTCTTGTCTTATGGCTTCAGCTAAGACTTCAAGTACAATATTGAATAGAAGTGGTGAGAGTGGACAGCCTTGTCTAGTTCCTGATCGAAGTGGGAATGCTTCCAATTGTTCCCCATTGAGCATAATCCTTGCTGTGGGCTTGTTGTATATAGCTTTTATTATATTGATTAAGGTTCCTTCCATTCCCACTGTCTCTAGCGTTTTGATCATAAAAGGCTGTTGGATCTTGTCAAAAGCTTTTTCTGCATCTATCGAGAGTATCATGTGGTCTTGGACTTTGGACTGGTTTACATGATGAATTACATTTATTGATTTGCGTATGTTGAACCAACCTTGTGTGCCGGGGATGAAGCCTACTTGGTCCCCGTGAATGATCTTTTTGATATGTTTTTGAATCCGATTTGCTAAGACTTTGTTGAGAATCTTTGCGTCTGTGTTCATCAGGGAGATCGGCCTATAGTTTTCTTTCTTAAGTGAATCTTTATTAGGTTTTGGGATTACAACGATATTAGCTTCATAGAAGGAATTTGGTAGTGTTCCTTCCTTTGCTATTTGATGGAACAGTTTAAGGAGTATTGGTGTTATTAACTCCTTAAATGCCTAGTAGAACTCTGTGCTGAATCCATCTGGTCCAGGACATTTTTTGGTGGGAAGATTCGAGATTACTTCCTCAATTTCCTTATATGTTATAGGACTATTTAAATAATTCACAACTTCCTGATTCAATTTAGGTAAGTTGTGTTTACTTAGAAATTCATCCATCTCTTTTGTGTTGTCAAACTTCACTGAGTATAAGTTTTTGAAATATGATGTTATAATACTCTGGATTTCTTGGGTATCAGTAGTGATAACTCCATGTTCATTTCTAATTTTATTAATTTGGGTTTTCTCTCTCTTGCTTTTGGTTAGTTTAGCTAGGGGTGTATCAATCTTGTTGATTTTTTCAAAGAACCAGCTTTTTGATTGGTTGATTTTTTCTATCGTTTTCTTAATCTTGATTTCAGATATTTCTCCCCTTATTTTGCTAATCTCTTCTCTTCTACTGCTTTTGGGATCAGATTGCTCTAGTTTCTCTAAAGCTTTAAGCTGCATTGTTAAGTTGTTTATTTCTGATGTTTCCATTTTTTTGATGTAGGCATTTAGAGCTATGAACTTACCTCTTAGAACAGCTTTCATTGTGTCCCAGAGATTTTGGTAGGTTGTATTTTCGTTATCATTCACTTTCAGGAAATCTTGAATTTCCTTTTTAATTTCTTCCTGAATCCAGTTCTCATTCAGCATCATACTGTTAAGTTTCCAGGAGTTAGTGTATTTTCTCTTGTTTGATGTGTTGTGGATGTCCAGCTTTAGGCCGTGGTGGTCTGATAGGGCACAGGTTAGAATTTCAACTTTCTTGTATATGTGTAGATTCATTTTGTGGCCCAATATGTGATCTATTTTGGAGAAAGTTCCGTGTGCTGCTGAGAAAAATGTGTATTCTTTGGTGCGTGGGTGAAAAGTTCGATAGAGATCTGTAAGGTCCATTTCTTTCAGGGTTTGATTAAGTTCCAAAGTGTCTCTGTTAAGCTTTTGACCTGTTGATCTATCCCATGTTGAGAGGGCAGTGTTGAAGTCCCCAAGAATTATCGTTTGGGGGTTGATTTCTTGCTTTAGACGCTGTAGGGTTTTCTTAATGAATGTGGAGGGGCCCGTATTGGGTGCATATATGTTTAGTATTGTGAAGTCTTCCTGGTGAATTGTACCTGTGACTAAAATGTAGTATCCATCCGTGTCTCTTATAATTTTCTTTGGTTTGAAATCCACTTTGTCTGATAGCATAATGGCTACCCCTGCCTGTTTTCTGCTTCCATTTGCTTGTAGAATTGTTGACCAGCCTTTTATTTTAGAGCGTGGCCTATCTTTTGTGGTGAGATGGGTTTCCTGCAGGCAGCAGATTGATGGATTTTGATTTTTAATCCAAGTTTGTAATCTGTGTCTCTTGATCGGTGAATTAATTCCATTAACATTTAGTGTTATAATGGAGAAACTATTTTTAATTCCAGACATTTATTATGTTTAGTAGCTTTTATAAGTATATTGCTTCGCTTTTAATGGTGTTATATTTGCCTTCTGTTCTCCTGGATATGCCTGTTTTTTTCTTCACGCTTGAGTATCATTTCTAGCATTTTTTGAAGGCCTGGTTTGGTGGACATGTATCCCTTCAAGTTGTCTTTGTGCTGGAAAATTTTTCTTTCTCCCTCGATCATGACTGATAGTTTTGCAGGGTAAATCAGCCTGGGTTGACATTTTTGCTCATTCAATACTTGAAGTATGTCTCTCCAAGCTCTTCTTGCTTTTACTGTTTCGACTGAGAAGTCATTTGTTATTTTAATAGGTTTACCTTTAAAAGTGACTTGTTTTTTCTCCCTTGAAGCTCTCAGCACCAGTTCTTTATCTTGAATGTGGAGTGTTTTAACTATTATTTGCCGCGGCGTGCTTCTATTTTGGTCGTATCTGTTTGGGGTGCGGAATGCCTCTTGTATATGGATGGGCCTCTCTTTTTTTAGATGAGGAAAGTTTTCCTTGGTGATCGTTTGAAAAATTTCCTCAGGGGTGGTATTTTGAGATTCTTGCTCTGGTATTCCATGAATACGCATGTTAGGCTTCTTCAAGGTGTCCCATATCTCTTGGATATTTCTCTCAAGTATCTTTTTGGCTTTAACAACCTCTTCCATTGAGCTGGTTAGTACTCCCACTTTATCTCCAAGGTCTGAAATTCTGTTTTCTGCTTTGTTAGTTCTGTTGGTAAGACTCTCTGTAGCGTTCTGGGTTGAAGATAACTTGTCTTTTAGCTCAGTTTTAAATTCTGCTTGAGTTTGTTTTAACTGCTCTATGCCACTTTTTGTTTCTTGCACTGTTTTTCTCAACTCCTCCAGATGTCTGTTGTGTTCCTCTTCAAAGTGATTGATTCGATTATGTAATTCCTCCCAGATTTCCTCTTTCATAGTATTGAACATGGTAATGATCATATTTTGAAAGACCTTATCCTGGGTGAGGCTTTCTTGGCCTTTTTCCACGGGTTTGTTCTTGTTGGAGTCTAACATTATGGGATGAATTTCTTCAGTGGGAAATTTGTTTACTTGAGTGTTGCTTCTCATGGATTTGCACTTTGACTTTGGCATTGTCATTTTAACTCTTAAGATCTCTCAATTTCACTAAACTGAATTATTTGGCCTGGGGTCCTGGTGGGCGGGGCCCGAACGGGGACTTACCTAGGGCGCAGGGGTGAGGCCCGGCTGGACTGCGCGCGTGTCCCAACCGGTGGAGCGGGGTGGGGTGAAAAGGGAGGATGGGGGCATCGGCGTGGAGCTATTTAACCGAGGGCAGCTGGGGCGGGGCCCGGGTGCAGGGGGAGGTCCTCCTCGTCCCTCGGCCCCCCGCGCGGCTCCGGCTGAATGGTGGGAGTCGGAGCAGGGTCCCTGTGGGCTGACCTGGGGTCCTAGGGCGCGGAGTGACCCGAGGAGCGGGGTGGGGTGAAAAGGGAGGATGGGCGCATCGGCGTGGAGCTAATTAACCCGAGGGCAGCTGGGGCGGGGCCCTGAGGCAGGGGGATGTCCTCCTTGTCCCTAGGCCGCACGCGGCTCCGGCTGGATGGTGGGAGTCGGAGCCGGGTCCCTGTGGGCTGACCTGGGGTCCTGGTGGGCGGGGCCCGAACGGGGACTTACCTAGGGCGCGGGGTGAGGCCCGGCTGGACAGCGCGCGCGTGTCCTGACCGGAGGGCGTGTCCCGACCGGCAGAGTGGGGTGGGGTGAAAAGGGAGTAGACCTGATATTTTTAACCCCTTAAAAATATGTATATTGAAGAATTAATTGAAGAGCTGTTTAGATAGTTCAGCAGGTAAGGCATGTACTTGAAAACCTGATAGCCTGAGTTTGTTCCCTGGAAGCCCACATAATGAATGGAGACAACTGATTTTTCACAAGTTTGTTGTTATCTGGCCTCCACCCATATGTGACATATATAATAGCATACAAGTATGTGCCTTCTCTGTCTGGTTTCTCTTTCTCCTTTCTAGCTCTCATAAAAATTAAAATATTTAAAAAGTTAACTCAGGAAGCTTATGATGTTCAAATCTATGATATGCTGCAGGTATGCTTGGGGGTGAGCCCGGGAGTTCATAATCCAATTTATTTGGTCATTTTTCTGAGCTCCTACCTTTCTGTGACCTCTCTGGTTCTTCCTATTTCTCTGGCCCTATTTTTTTTTTTTCTAGCCATATATCTAGGGCTTTAGTTATCACAATTAGCTGCACAATTCCCGCATTTGAGGCTGAGTAGCAAAAGGAAAGAGGGAACAGGATAGGAAATTGCTTATCTTCTTGGAACCATTGCTTCTGATTGCAGAAGAAAATTTCATTTTACAAAGTTTAAGTACCTATAGAGCCTCCTCCTGCTGCTGCTGCTGCTGCTGCTGCTGCTGCTGCTGCTGCTGCTGCTGCTGCTGCTGTCACCAGTGAGGGATTTTCTGGGAGCTGGGATGTGATAAAATGAAGATAATAAAAGAAAAGGGAAGAATGGGAGATTTCTCTCATTCTGTCGAATATTTGAAAGTTTCTTATCTGGTTCTTTGAACCAAAAGTATAAGATTCCTCCTGCTATTGTCTTTGTTCATTCTATGGTACCCTTTGGGGGGCTTTGTGTAAGACTGAAAAACAGGAACTCATTTATCGTCTCCCTAGTGGTCTGGTTGCCTTTGGAATTCTGATCTTCCTTCCCAATCAGTCTGCTATTATTTACTTCTCATAGTTATCAGAAAAGAACTTCTTCATACATTATTTCAGCTTTAAATGTATGAGACTGAGTGGAAAAGACTTGTTCAGTTTTACCCAGAATTGTAATTCTCCCATGACTTCTTTAATTTGATCTTTGAGTTCCCAGAGTGAGCAATTTCACTTCACTGTAGTCTTTGTCGTGAATGTAATAAAATGCCTAGGACCTATTGGTTTTATTTCAGTGATAGTAAATGTGCAAGACAGTACAGAAAAAAAGAGACAGCACTTACTATGTGTTATATTAATATTTCTACAATGCCTGATATGATGGTTTATATTATTGTTAAATGACAGGATCTAGGATCACCTAGAGGAAAAGCTTCTGAACGTGTCTATAAGGGATTATTAGATTAGGTTAGTATCTGGGCATGCTTGTGATTCTCTAGTTTAGGTGAATTGAGGTGGGAACAACCACCTTAACTCTGGATCGCACCATTCTATGGGTTGGGGTTCTAGACTGAATGAAAAGGAGAAAATATGGTGAGCTTCATTTTCCTCTGCTTTCTAACATTGATGTCCCTCTTTATGATTGTTGATGCAAACTTCTGCCCCCTTGACTTCCCCACCAAGATGGAGCTGTGGGCAGAAATAAACCCTCTCTTCTTTAAATGCTTTTGTCAGGGAAGTTCACTACAGTGATGAGATAAATAAGTGAAACAACTGCCAGTGATGTCTTCTGGGAGCAATGAGGTGGATCAAGAGATGGTTCAGGGGTGAAGACTCTGTCTCGAAAGCAAAAGGTCCTGGGAGTTCAGATCTAGATCCCATGTAAAAATGCCAGGTGTAAATGGCAATGGCCTGCACTTCTGGCCCTAGTGGGCAGAACCTGGGAAATTCTAGAGTAAAGTAAAAAGGAGGTAGAAGCAATCCAGGATGACTCCAGAAGTCAGTATTGGACCTCCATGGGGACACACAGTGCCCTCTGATACACACACACACACACACACACACACACACACACACACACACACACACAATGCTAAATAAATTTAAAGAAGTTGGCTAAATACATCATTGGAAGCTTAGTCTTCCCTCTGGATAGCCTCTGCCATTCTCTGTGGATTTATAACATTGTTCTAGAGAGATTCCCATGTTCTTTATTCCTGTAATTAATCGCATGCTTTAATGGTATTTAGAGTGTTGGGTTGAGAGGATAATTTTATGTATAAATCCAAAGGTAAACCATGCCGAGATCCATTACTAATGTCTGCTGGTATGGGCAAGGTCAATGGTAACAGGTATGCTGTTATGTTATTTGCTAGCCTTTTTTCTCTTCTCATGTCCACATCTTACTGCAGAAAGATCTCTTATTATCAGGAACAAATATTTAATTACATTGATTAGTTAATCTATTGATTGAGACAGGATGTGTACATGTTCCTCAAGCTGGCTTCAATTTGTAGTCCTCCTACTTTAGCTCTGGAGTGTTGGGATTATAGGTATGTGCCACCATGCCCAATCAGGTACAATTTTTTAAAATTGTTTTTAATGTAAGGCAATCTGCTCTTCTTACCTCATTCTTTCTACTATCATTCCACCCTTTGGGGATAGACTGAAGATCTAGTCATCTGTTAAATGAGTTTGTAGAACCAGTGAGTACATGTAGGAAACTTTGGGGCAAATGGAAGTCATGAGCGTTATCAGGTACACTTTTCTTGAATCACGTACACCTTGTATACCTTGTACATCTTCCTTGCACACCTGTGTATGATAACTTGGAGTATTTTCTGAGTATAGGGAATAGGCAGATGCAGAGGGCAGGCCAGTTAAATGACATGATGCCAGGCATTGGGTAGAGTGTCTTGTTATGGTCAGATGTTTGTTTGTTTCTTCCTTTAAGTCACTCTACGGCCAAAGACCTATTGTCTGCAGCAGAACCCAAGGAGTTCCTGGCCTTCACGGAGGCAGAGGAAAAGCACATGACTGAGAGGAATCAAACTGACTTGGAGCCCGGGAATCGGTTTAGGAGAAGGCTAAGGACTATGGGCTGTGGAATAATAATTCTCTTTTCCTAACTTACTAGTTGCGAGATAGTTCAAGTTGCTACTTCTTGGGGACTGGATTTTCTCATCTGTGGAACAGAACAACATTACTCACATCCGTCTCTTAGTGACTGTGGAGACAGGCATGATCTGAAGGAGAAAATCCACCCTGTGTGCTATGAGTATTCAGTAAATGCTAGTTCTGAGTTATCCTTAGACTGTGTTGTGTATGTCAGTGAGAGCTCACGTTGGTTCTTGGGTCTCGTGAGATGGAGGCTTGTATGAGATCATAGTGCTGGAAATCTTGACCTTTCTTGGATGGGAGAAAGAGCCATCATATTTTTCAAGTGAAAAATAAATTAGTCCCTCAGTCGAGAAAATAATGAGCTGCTGTTGGCTCGCCACAGTGAAATCCAGAACAAATTCTATTTGTGAATCCCTTTCTTTAAAACAAAAAGGTTCATATAAGCAAATGCTAATATTTCAGGAAAATTCTTGGAAAGACATGTAAATCCCATAGTGCAATTTCCATTTAAATGGGCATTCAAAATATTTCTTTTCTAAATGGGTTTTCTCTCTCATAAAATGAAAAATTGATTTTTTTTCTTTTTAGCAAAATGGGCACCTACTAGGGCTCATGTCAAGAGACATGGTGCAGCTATTCTTTTATTTCTTCCGCTCGGTGTGGAAATAGCCTCAGCAGAGCATTGCAGAAGGGAACAATAGAGATGCTATATTTTTAAAAAAAGTGCTCTGCAAAGGATTGATCAGTGATTTAACAAAGGCTGACATCAGCTGGATATTCTCTCCGTTAAATGCACAAGGCTTGCATAGAAAAATCTCCCCTACTTACCTGCACAGTCAATCTTCCATCTTTGCTTTCTCTTGGAGACCAAAATGGTCATCTTAGGGTGTACCGGAGGGATGGATTTTTTTTTCTTCCATTTTTTTTGGACACAGGCTCTCTCTGTGTAACCCTGGCTCCCTGGCTGTCCCGGAGTTCACTATGCAGACCATGCCTCACCTGTCTTGCCTTTCTTCCATTCGTACTGCTGTAGGAACATTCTCTAAATAAGCCTTGGTTTGGTCTGGAATTTATAATCAAGGTAATGCTTGGATAAGTGTCCTAGCCATGCATTGGCCCTTGAGAAATCAATTACAGCACAGAGCTTCAGACTTATTTATTTATTTTTAAATTTATTAATGTAAGAAAGGTAGAGGGAAAGAAAGAAGGGAGAGAGAGAGAGAGAGAGAGAGAGAGAGAGAGAGAGAGAGAGAGAGAGAGAGAAGAAGAAGAAGGGAGAAAGTTGGAAGAGGATAAATGCTGTAATATATAGGTGGAGGTCAGAAAAACTTTTGGAAGTAGGTTCTCCCCTTCCACCATGTGGACTTCTGGGGATCATGTTGAGGTTGCCAGGTTTGCAAGCAGGAACATTACCCTCTAAGCCATCTCACCAGCCCGAGCTTGGAATTTATTGAGTCTTTGTTTCAAGCCTTTCTTCAGATCTGCTAAAGCTCTGTGGTAAGAAGTACTAGAAACTCACCAGAACCCCCTCAATTTCCTTTTCATCCTTGGTCCTACATTTTTTGCCCTCCCCCTTTAGTTGGTTTGGTCATATGCTTGAGTTTAATTCAAAATTGATACAATATTGCTTCTTGCATGGTTCCTAAACACTTCCCCATGCACCTTGTTCTTCCTCTTTTCGTTTGGCTGGAATGAGATGACTCCCAGGACATCCTTGAAAACTGCGCATTAAAGATGGCAGTGCCTCTGTTACTGGGTTCTCTGAATACCAGCTGTTCTGCCAACTCGTCCACTTACTCAGTACCTCTGCTGGGTCTAGTAGCACATTTTTCATATATTTGCTGGTCATTTGACTCTCTTGCATCCTGTAATATAACTGTTTTGAATTATTAATCTTTATATATATATATATATACTCTAAATGACTGTGTTTTTACATCTTCAGAACTTTATTTTTTCTTTTGTTTATTTTTATTTTATGGAGAGAGTCTGCCAATCTTTCATTTTCACTTTCAGTTTAAGAAAAATCTTCCTTGTCACAAGCTTACAAATATGTGCTCTTTGATTTCTTCTGAATGCAAATTATGAGGGAGGGGGAGACAGTATAGATCCAGAAATCTTTAGTCCTGAATTCCCAGCCAGACTTTATAACTCAACTTCCCTTGTGATTGGGTGTGGTCGGTTGTACAGGTTACTCTGATCCATTGCTGTGAGACAAGATTCCAACTCAAGTAACTTAATGGGGAAAAGGGAGCTTTATTCAGCTTTCAGTTCCAGAGGGGGGAGATACAGTCTTTCATGGCAGAAGCAACATGGCTGGCTGGCAGGAGCTGGAGGCAGGCTAAGTTACAACCATCCAGGAGGCTGAGAGCTGCTAGCTAGACTGCCAACTGCAAGAGCAGGCCTCTCCCAGAAGTAGGGAAAGTCTACCCCTTGTGACTGCCTTCTTCCAGCAAGGCTCCACCCTCCTAAAGGTAGTATGACCTTCCCAAACATATGAGCCTGTGGGGGACACATTTCAAACCATGACATCGGGCTACTTAATGAGTTCTCCTCAATGGAATGGATTGTGGAGTGATATGAACTGCTGTTCATATCGCCTAAGTGATATTTTAAAATGCTTTTTGAAAGAAAAATTATGTGCTAGTGTGGGTCTCTGTGTTGTACCCCACATGTTTGTCATGGTGCATGTGTAGAGGTCAGAGTTGGTTCTCTCCATCCACCTTTCTGTGACATTCAGGAGGTTTGTTAAGCTAGTGCAGCAAGGGCTTTTATAGTCTGAACTGTCCTTTATATTCTTTCCTCTGTTGGTTGGCAGGGAGAATGGAGAGTTACCTGTTGAAGATAGGGGAACCATGATGTGGAAGACACCTGTATCTGGAAAAGACCTACTCATCCAGAAACATTCATTTTGGCTTTCACATACATTTTAAGTGTTGAGATTTATAGATTTATCTGCTATAATGGTGAGTATAACCAATGAATGTACATTGAAATTTGCAATGTTTATATCTTTAATATTAAATTGATCAAATAATTTGTTTTCTTGATTGGTAGGAAATTCCCAAACGAATGGCCAGTTTAGGGGATAATTCATGCTTTCTCAGCTTCAGCATATTGTTTCCATCACTGTAGGTTAAGAGAACATTTTCCTCTCAGGAGGGGTACCACAAATATTGAAATTAGTTGGGCATGTCTTGTAAAAAAAAATTGGTTGAGACATTGAGTGAAATCACACTAAATCTGTGTAGACTAATTGTTTCAAGAACCAACATTTCTATAATGTAAAGGTTTCTCCTTTGAAAGAAATAGAAATTGAAAAGATAAAACCTTACATAGGTAATAGCATCATTTATTTAAAACAAGTATAAAAGAGACTGTAAAATACACAATCTTTTGTTGAAAAGCAAAGGAAATAAAATGTATCTTTACAACTGTTTCTAAATGCAAAAAAAGAAACACTATAAGAAAATAGTAAAAATGATTCTTGTTGGGTTAGTGATGGAAATGAAGATGTGTATACTTTTCACTCTGTACTTTCATACTCATTTATATCTTTATATATTTCTGTATTCGTGAACATGTTGTCATTTGGAAAATTAAAAAAATCATGAAATGCAGCCCACAGGGTGGCATGTGCCTATAATTCTAGTGCTCAGGAGGGTGAGAAAGAAGGATCTCAAGTTTGAAGCCAGTCTGGGCATATAATGAGACCCTGTCTCAAAAAAAAAAAAATGAAAGATTATTAAATAATGAATGAAGTGCCAAAAAGAAAAAAAATCATTAAATATGTGATTAGAAGGACTAGCATAAATAAACCAAACCAAAAATGATTAAAATAACAATTATATTTC
Organism: Typhlomys cinereus; assembly: GCA_023101885.1. Taxonomy (NCBI): domain Eukaryota; kingdom Metazoa; phylum Chordata; class Mammalia; order Rodentia; family Platacanthomyidae; genus Typhlomys; species Typhlomys cinereus. Next base: position 1,753,859 of record JALPQD010000115.1, on the reverse strand, counting down.
ATCTCAGAAATACTTCCCTAGTACTCAAGAGAAACATTCTGGGAGCCTGTTTGGCTTTGGCCTTCACATCAATTCTGAATTTCCTTGATTTTTTCCCTACTGGCCAGCCCTACAAAAATTTCAAGGCTGCCTCCACAGCTAGGAAATTCTTTAAAAGTGAGATCAGAGGCTATCTGTAAGGATGCTATCACACTCTGCTAATGGTTCTTTTTTCCATCCGACACAAGGCCTTGGATACACAAGGCACTACTACTACTAAGAGCTCATCCCTGAGCTAATCCCCCCCCCCCCCCCCCCCCCCCGCGCGTTGCCTTAAGAAAGCCCCTCAACAGTTAGTGCCAGTATCTGCTTGTGAGCTTTCTGTAATGCCTTCCCCCTTATTATCTAGGTCTCAGCTTAAGGGACATTATCATTTGCAGTATGAGTGTGCTGGTAAATTATCATGTGCTGTTTTAAGTTCACCAAGAAGCTGGATCTGGAAGCTTGACTGCCCTTATTCCCCATTTCAGTCCCAAGCATGTTGTCTCAAGGGTCCTTCAAGACCCCTCGCCCAGAGACAGGCTGGCCTTTTGGCCCCGTGGGAAGGAAAAAGGGAGAAAAGTAGCTTGTGCTCTGTAGAACAAAAGAAGAGTAAATTGTTGGAGTAAAAAAACACTGTGTCCTTGACCACAGCTGGGAGGAGAAGCATTCCCAGGCGCCTCTCAAAGCTAAAGATTCAGCTACTGTTTATCCCATGGGGGGCGGGGGTGAGGGGGGTTAAAAGGAGAGAAGGGGAAGGCAGGAGGTGGGGATTGCCTGTTAGTGGCAATAGCTAGCCAGGAGCCCATCTGTGAGGAGAATATTCTGCTCTAGATGGGGAACTCCAGCTGACCTCCCTGGGCGTCAGTCATCTCTGCTGGGTATCTGCAAGAGGAGAGGTTACCTAGGTGCTGTATTTTGCTTTTGACTTGGAACCCTCCCTTGAGTGGCACCCTACTCTGCCTGGAGAACTCCATCCTCCTTGGAGCATCCACAGTCACTTCTTTATGAATTATTTTATTTATTTATTTTTTATTCAATTTGTGCGTGAGTGCGTATGTATGTGTGTGTGTGTGTAGAACCACGGGCGGGCGAACTCAGGAACCATCACGGACGCCTCCACCTCCTCCTTATTTACTCTGCCCCGGGATTCACAGGCTCCGCTCTACCAGGACCAGAAACGCAGGCTGCCCCCTTCCACCTGGCGTCTATATGTGGTATCTAGGGTCCAAACTCAGATCCTTCTGCCTGCAAGGTAGAGGCTTAACCCCTGAGCCACCTCTCCAACCCCATCTACAGTCACTTCTGTTGAATGTTTGTAATTGCCAGGTTTCGTTTACTTGCTAAATAATATACTCACTTATTCAAAACCGAAAACATGGCTATCATAGATCATTCTTTTTTAAAAATGGGGATAGAAACCCAGGGCCTCACATGTTCTAGGCAAGAGATGTGGCACTGAATCACCCCCAGCCTTGGACATTACCTTTCCCAAACCATATATAATAGTAACAAAGAAATTATCCATTGTTGTTTAGGTAAAAGGGTGAAGATTATTTGGGATTTGTACACATTCACATACTGCATGGAGCAGTATCTTCAGCAGCCATGGTCAGTTTGTTTAGTTGGTCCTACTTCAGTGGAAAGTTTTTCTCAACTAGGTAGCGCAGTCTTTTTTCTTTTATATGGCTCAATTTACATCACACTGTTTTAGGGAGCATCTGTTTTAACGAGTATTTCAGCCTGTTTCCACAGTTTGAGTTGGATCAGTTAAATATATCTTAATGATCTCAAGGCAGATCAGCTCTACGGAGCTATTAATAAGAAGCGACTATCCTTCGGTACCCTTATTCCCCCCAATATTGAATTTGTCAATGTATAGATTTGCAAATATCAGATAGCTTCAGCTGTCTTGGCCTGATTTTTGTCATTTATATAAACTAGTCTTTCTATGTCACTGTGAGAGTCGTCTTTTCTGTTTGGTTTGTTTGCTTGTTTTTTGATTGATACAGGGGTCTTACAGTGGAACCTTGGAGGACCTGGAACTCATTATGTGTACCTTGATTTGCGGCAATTGTCTTGTCTCTGCCTCCTTCAATGATTACAGGCATGTCTCACCATGCCCAGTGGGAGTGTAATCTTTTAAATTTACAAGAACAGAGTTGACAAGGACTCTGCTTATGGCATTTAAAAAAATAAAACAACAAAAAACAGCTTCATCACCTTTTTTTTTCATTTGTGTATGTGCGTCGGCCTGAGGCTAATTTCAGAAATCATCCTTGATTGTTCTTCTACTTTATTATTTTGAGTCTGGATCGCTAAACCCAGAGCTTTCCTACAGGACTAGTTTGGCTAGTCAGCTTGTCTGGAATTACTAGTGGACTGCCACACCCACCTGGATCTGAGGATCTAACTCTGGTCCTATTGGTTGGATGGCAAGTGCTTTAACTTTACACGGAACCACTTCCCCAGTCCTTCATCATTATCTTAAAAAGAATTTTCGATTATAAACTGTATTGGGAGAATGTACATAATTCAGTCACTGTCATCTAGGGACTTGCAATGAAAGGTTTACTTTACAACTAAAACTGCATCATGCCAACTCGGTAGCAGCTGGGAAAGGTTTACGTGATGCATGACCACACAAATATATGCTATTGTTATTTTTAGCACATCCTGTGATACAACAAATGCAGAAAATGACACAAAGGATAAATTAGTCCATATTGAAGAAGATGACTGACAGTAACTCTGACCGCATCATCAGCTTTCAGCTGGTAAAAAAGGTTCTATAAATGTGATTAGGTGAGGACCCCCAACCACCTGGTCATGATGCATCTCATAAAAGTGTGTATTAATGACTTAAGGGAAATGTGAGGCAGACTATGAACTTTTATTAAAATGTATCTTCACTTGTCTTCAGTGATCTGGTTCCAATCTAATTTTCCTTCAGAACTGGAGTCTGAGGCTCAGGCTAACTTTTGTGACTAAACATTTAAGACTAGATGTCCTTCATACCTGTATGTATCGTCAGCATGGTATGTTTCCTCAGCACTCTCTGAAATGGCTGTATTCCCTGAACTTATTAAAATAACTTGTAATGGAAAGAGCAGAGCTGGAGCTTTGTTCCTGAACACTAAATACTTGAAAGTAAAGCTCCAAATTGCCGTCATCCTCACTCCTCTGCGCATCTCCTGTCTGACCATGTATTCAGTAGCCGTAGCAGGCTCCCTTTTACTTGTAGGAAAAAGGAGCCTGACACTCGGATACACACAAAAGGAAAGGTCCAAGGTCAATATCTGAGAGGATAGAGCACTTGGGAATACAATACATACTCTGTTTTATGAGCAGTTGTCACACAACTATCCCTTAAAACTGAATGTCCGGGAGGCCTCTGGGATCTGGATCTGAGGGGCTTATTTTACTTGGATGTGTGGTTCATGGTCATCATTCTGCATTATTTTGGAGCCAAGCCCAGGTGGTTGTCAAAAGAAACATTTGAATAGCTTGGTGCTACCTCCTCCCTCCTGTACCTCCTCCTCTTATCTAGCTGGCTCTGCTACTGTACTATCTAGCCTTCTCCCTCCCTTTATTTATCTAGTGCTATGCTGTTCCTCTTTTCTGATTATCCCTTCTCTGTTTTTTGCTTACCATTACAAAGTTTACCTTTCCCCTAAGGCTCCAGTTACATATTATCTTATGCTAGAAAAAAATGAATTTTTATAAAATCAGAACTTTCCGATTTAGTAAGTTACCAGTAGAAACAAACAAGTTTAAAGATGCTGTATTTCAGGTGGAATAACTTTTTCTTCAAGGGGTCTTACTTGAAGGGACAATGTATACGCTTTAATCCCTAAAGGTCTATACCACCTTCACATGTCGCAGGCAGCTATTTCTCAATTATCTACAGAAAAGAAGTGCAGCAGATGAAGAATTGCAAACTCTTTGGCATGAAAGTGCATGCTATGACTTTTTAACCTCAGAAGTTTATTTTAGTAATTACTCTGAGTTTAGAATTGTGTTAAAAGAACTCTTTCTCCAGACTACATAACAAACTGGTATTAAGGAGAGACAATCTTGAAACATGGGGCAAAGCCAAAGGGAAATGAAAAGGTTTCGGAAACAGGAAATTGAACATGTAGTCAATTACCTTTTTCTGCCTAGCTGTACTCCATAAAAGATTTCAGAAGCTGGGCTTGGTGGCACGAGCTTGTAATTCCCATATTCAGGAGCCAGAGGCACAAGGATTGCCAAGAGTTAAAGTCTGGCCAGATCTGTCTGTCTCAAACAAAACAAGACACAAAAACAAAACCAGTAGCAGCAACAATACCTCCCTTGCCCAACATCTCTCCCCAAAGAAAAGAGATGAAGGGAGAATAATAGCTGTGGTTCCAACACTGGGCATATCATGCCTGTTTCAAGAGTTACCCTTTCTGTTGCTGTGAGAGTACACACCTTTTAGGGAGAAAGAAGATTTATTTGGCTTACGGTTCCAGAGGGGTGATGTAGTCCATTATGGCAGAAAAGGCCTGGCAGGCTTGCAGAAGCTGGAGGCAGCTTAGGTCACTTCTATCCTCAAGACTGAGAGAACAAACTTCAAAACTCCCAGAGATGATTACTTATGAAAGCAGGGTGCGGCTAATCAACCTCAAGGCCCACTCCTTACGACCTGCCTTTCTCCTAAAGTTGCTATAACTTTCCCAAACATCAGGAATCAAACACATGAACCTGTGGGGGACAATTTATACTCAAATCATGACAATGTCTTTTGATGTCCAAATGTTGTTTGTCCAGTACAGCATTTTGCTGTTGGCTAATAGCAATCATAGTAACTGTTATGTATAGCTCACCATGTTTTAGGAACTGTGCTAAATATTTGGCATAGTTATTTGATGTCTTCATTTTACAAATGAGGTTTAAAAAGTTACTGGCCAAAGTCAGACACAGCTTGTACCTGGCAGAGGCATCCCTTCAGCTCAGCTTGTGAGACTTGATGCCAGTGTTCCTAAGCTTTTCTCCCAATTCCCTTTATCTTTACGATGATAAGAAGCTATGCAACAATGACTCTTTTCTAGAAATAAAAGCAAAGCATGCAGGTATTTACAAGAGAATCTCGGGCTAAAGAACAAAGTTGAAGATAAAGAAACTAGACTTTATGAATGTCAGTTTATTCCCTCTGAGGAAAGCATAGTGTCTCATTAGGAAGTTTTGAAAAAACAAATGGAAGCCCCAGACCTTTATGGTCACCTAGATCAATGGGTCAGTGGTTCCAGATGAGGTAGACTGGAGAGATGGCTCAGGAGTTGACTCTGGCCTTGATAGGCGAAGCCTGGGAAATCCACTGAAGCAAGAAGGAGGTAGAAGCAATCCAGGATGATTCCTGAAGTTACCCTTGGGTATTCACAGGGACACACAGTGATCTCTACACACACATGCACAAGCGCGCGCACACACACACGAATGAATGAGTGAATGAATGAATGAAGTAAAAAAATCTTTTAGAAATGAGAGCAGACTGGCTTGGTATTTGTTTTGTAGCTCAGATTGGCCTCAGAGGCACGGCAATCCTCTGGGGTTGCATGTCCCTTTTCCTCTGCAGCCCTAGCCATATATGTGTGCTAATGGATCCTTATGTGGCTAGCATGTGGAGGACTAGCAATGTGCTCTCTGTAGCTTGACTGTCAGATGGATAGAGTCATCTTGTCCTTGTCTTCTGAGTTCCGTAGCCTGGATTTAGCAGCTCCTCAGACTCTCCAGGGACCACTGCCAAGAGACCCTATTTCTCATCTTTGGCACAATTTCAACTCAAGTGTGTTCTTGGTGGGAACAAGACGAGTTCTTTACCTATCCTGTTTTTCTGCCCTGCCTCCCACCTGCCTTTACTCTGCTATGTGTTTCACTCAGTCACAGCAAAGATCAACACATATTAGGCTTTAGTTAGTAGCAGCATGTATCAGTGCTTCCTCCAGTAGTGTTCCAATATTCAGGCTGTGAAATTTAGACTAGGGAAAGTTCTAGCAGACAAATCTTTTGTCAAAGCAATGTAAACAAACAACAGAGAAAGAAGAAGGTACAACATTTAGTTTTCAGAGGACACATTCTCTAAGGACCATATTCTATTTTTTTGGGTGCGATTTTGTGATTTTTGTGATTCTGCACAGCTTACAGCTGAAGATGCCTTCATTGAGGCCGGCGTTGCTATAACCAGCTTCAGATTCAACCCTCCAGGGAATGCTTCAGCTTCCAATGTGACACGGACAGATTGTCACAGAAATTTACTTAGAGATAAAGTTCCTAAATTTTCTCTTGTCATTTCTATCTTAGACGGTGAGTAACTCTTTGAGGGGAGTTGAAATAAAACAAAATTGACTTTGATTCTTTTTGAAACATTGCTTTGGTTTCCTCCCCATCCCTAAAGTCTAGGATCTTACAAATGTTCATCCTTTTTCGGCAAATATCGTTGGGCGATCAGCTGTATTTCCAGTACTGTTTTCTGCACTGGGGCAGGGTGAGGGAGCAGTCATCATACAATAGAAGTACGCCTTTTTGGCTATTTCTCTGCATCATTTTGCTGAGGATTTACCTGAAGAAACTCAAGAGACTCCAACATCATAAGGATTCTACTTGGACATGTTTTCCCTTTTCTTACATAAAATATGCAAGAGAGGAGCTCATGACATTTTCAGAGAACTCACCTACTTCTTGTTGTAGTTCTCACATGAAGTAAAAGTACCATCCAAGGCTGGGACGATTGATGATAAACAGTATGTTGTGATAGAGAAAAGATGCTGTTTTCTTCTTCCTTTGGTAAGATGTGAATTTCTGAGAGCATTTATGAAATAATTTGGTTTTCCAATACATTATCATGAATTAGTGAGATTGGTTATGGACTTAATTATGCTTTTCTAAAAAATGTTTTTAGTCTGCTCTCAAACATTTTGAAGTGGACCTTGATTATAGTTGCCAAATTGTATGTAAGTGCATTGCCCTCATCATATGAGGGTCACAGGTGGAACGTAGCAGGGCTGAAATGAAGGGTAATGGAAAAACCCACTACTTGTGCTTGCTGCTTAAATGTCATGGCTGGGTAAATGGATTTCTCTACTTCCTAGGACTCGCTTCTCCCACATTAGTCTGGCAGCAATTAGAGAGAAGAGGTTGCTCTGGAAATTGGCTTGGCGAACCATGTAGTTCATCTTTTTATTGTGCAAAACAGAAAAAATTGCTTCTAATCAATCCACTTCAACTTTTAGTCCAAAAATTATTTACCATCCCATCAGCTGAAAGTACCGAAGAAATGTTCCATGTGAATTAACTGAGGGGAAGAGGTATTTGTGTCAATCAGCTGATGGCGATTATGGCGGCACAATCTTTACCACGAAGACAAGAAAGAGATTGCATTGTTATTGAGGTGTCCTTGCCAAACTGATTAATGCTTTTAGGATAATTAATCCTCATTTCAAGTATAATTGGACTCTTACTGACTAAACCAGAAATGTACTACTTCATGTCCATAATGTTCAAGAGAGATAGGTTTCCTTCTAAATAGAACACTATCAATTTCGAACTTGCAGTATTTTGCATTTCATTCACATGGTCTGATCAATCCTTTGCGGACTGCCTTAGGATGAAATATTGTGTGGGTTCAGATGAAAATTTCTTCTTTTTTTTTTCTCAGGAGTATAGGTTAACAGAAATTTTTACTCATTTCCACATTGCCTATTGGTACAGCCAAAGACTTAAAAAAGCAAGTGAATTACACTTCAATATACTAATGAATTTTAGGTAGTGCAAATTAAACATTGATAAAATCTGAGAAAATAAAAGTAAGTACAGATGACATGGGTAGACTTTTAAAAAAAAAAAGTTTTGCCTTAGCAGAGTTGGCTTCCTGAAAGAAAATCCCAAAATGGCCGAGAGTGGGGGCAGGAGAAAAGACCAGCTAAAGAAGGGTCAGTGGGTGAGCGAGTCCCCGAGGCTCAGGAAGTCCGTGCTGATAACTCGGGTCTTTAACTTGAGAAACTTTAGCCTCATGTGCAGAAAGGAACTTTTCCTCACAGCTTTGACTGTGTAACTGTTGCTTGCCTCCTCAAAAAACAAACACTGCAGATATGCAAATCTGTAAACAAATAACCTTAGGAAAGAAGAGCAAAATGCTGATTGAAATAAGATTTTCTCAAAGAGCTCTGATTATTCTTACCAGCTAAATCCATCAGCTCTCTGTGTCCCTGTGTATGCACACATATATCTGTATATGCGTGTATGTGCCTGTGTGTCTATATATATAATCAACTTATTTTTCCCTTCTTTTACAATTACTTATTTTAAAGAGATAACTCACCTGGTTTCCTAAATGTTGATTACACAATGGGGCATCAGACAACATCTGAAGACAATGCCCTGTTTTATTTGGCCCCCATTTCAAAAGAGGCCAGTCAACCTTTGTTTAAAAAAAAAAAAAAAGAATTCGAGTGGAGCGGCCTCCCTTTAGTCCTCTCCCCTCATCCTCTTGTCTCCCCAGCACCACCTTCCACTTCCAGAGAGGAGGGGGCAGCTGGCTTCTGCTTCAAGCTGGCTCTCCATCCCTGTCGTCAGTTGTCTCTCATACATGATTAGCCCTTATAAATTGTCCCACCTCTTGGCAGTTAAGAGGGTTTAGCTGAAGTGGAACTTTATGTCACAGGCCAGGCAACCTGAACCCCAGCATCCTGTCGCCCCAGCCTTCCGCTTCACAAGCACTTTGGTGAGAAAGCCTCAAGGGCCCCTATTCAGGAAGCCGTCCAAGAAAGAACTAGGGAAATGCTCCTTAGAGACAGAGGGCGCTTGGGTGTCTCCGCCTCATGGGTAAGAATGGAGGACGGTCTAAAGGCAGACTCGTGACAGTCTTGCCACTTGCTGCTCAAATTTGAAGTTGACTTTTCCTGTCTCTGAGAGTTTTTATACCTCGATGTAGCTTCAAATCCCAACTCTTAGAATCTTTGTTCTCTGGTTGCAAAGATGAGATTGTTGGCTTCAAAGAGGCTGTGTTACCTTTGAAACAAACTTGTACGTGTCTCATTCCCATCCACATATCAAGCATATTCCAGAAAACACAAGACATGGATAATCAGGGCTGAAAAAAAGACCCTCAATCCACATGGAACCTAACAGTGACATTTTCCTCCTTTGAATTCCCCCTTTGAGCTTGTAGATAGTGTTCAAATATTATTTGTGTCAAAGCTAGGCCTGCAAAAGACCTAGTTGGCTCTTATTAACATTACAAGCACAGGGATTCTTCAGAGTAAAAAGTGTCTGTGTATCTTCATGAACAAAATCAGTTCCCTACACAAAGAAATGTCTGTTCTTTCTCTGGTCATCACCCAAATGTTCTGGTCCATGAGAGTCAGGGTTATGGGAAGTTTCATGGGAAAATACAAAGACATGAAACAAAAATTTCGTGCCATTCATTTTTATAAGAAGAAAATAGCTTACTTCTAACTCTCCCTTTCTGTCTCCCTTTTCTTTTTATAAAGTATCTCTCAGTAAATCTTTAGACACCTGCAGAAGTCAGAACCTTGGTATGTCTCCTTGGCAAAAAAAAAAAAAAAGGCACACTGACTTGTGGCGAATTATGTCCCTATCTAAAGGCTTATCTTGTATTTCTGTTCATTTCATGGAAACATTAAAATATAAAGCTGTTCTCTAGCTCCTCCTGGGCATCCCATCGGAATGGAGCCAGGGCTGGTGCGCTCGGGGCCTTGGGACGCTCTGTGCGGCTAGTGGCTCGGCGGGGCATCCCCCAGGAGGATCGCAGGCGATGGGCGCCCCCCCTGCCGGAGGGAGCCTCCTATTCCCTGTGGTTTGCGAGCGGGCTTAGCCCGCCTGCAGGGCGCGCGCTTTGCACCGCGGCAGCCGGAGCCCCTGACACCATCACTTCGCCCGCCAGTGAGGTTCTGCTTCTCCTTTTCCCAACGCGACAGCGCAGGCGGCCTCGCGGAGGAGCCGAATACCCTTTCAGTAAAGTTTCCGCACAGGATGGCGACCCCAGGAAGGAGTGTTTGGGAGAACCAGAAGAGACAGGGCGGCTCAGGAATGCAGATTCTGGGCCCTTTGTGGGCACACACACACACACACACACACACACACACACACACACACACACACACGGCCATGAAAGTACAAGTATAGAAAATACATGACAGATTACATTCAACCAAAACAAACAAACAAACAAACCAAAAAAAAAAAAAAAAAAAAAAAAAACCACACACACACACACACCCCAAAACACACTAGCAGCATTTTTCTGGTTTTAGAATGGCACCATTTGAGGGATTTTAACCTAGCATTTAACCTAACAGAATCTGTGATGCAGAAAATTCTACGGAGGGTCGTTTTGTTTTTGAAAAACAAAACAACAGCAACAACAAAAAACCCTTTTGCCTTTGGTAAGAATTGTCTGGGCAAGGTCAATGTCAAGGAAAGACAATTATGCAATATTTAAAAAGTATGCTGCTCTGTCATATATTTGGAACCGTGTTTACACACACAGAGACATGAATATATACGAATAAATGATCTTAACTTTCTAGAATTGTAGGTGCTAACCGCATCCTTTGTAACCAGGCAAGCCGGGTTCTCTGGCTTGGCCAATGGGCTGATTTCACAACGCGTTTCCTTGTCTCCTTTTCAAGAAGCAGTGTCTATAGTATCTTCCAAGAACTGTTTCATGCAGGGTGGCTTTCATGACACACCAGCAGTGAACAGTGCTTAGGAGACATCCATTACTTTGGCTTTTGTATCTCACCTTTCTAAAGAAACACATAACTATAGATCCAGGATTTAGAATGTGCTCACAGACAAGTTAATCAAACAAGTGCCAAGTGAATTTCTTTTTTTTTTTTTTTTCCCTCATATCTGCAGTGAGACGACTATTGTTCCAGGGAGGTTCTCTTGACCTTTTTCTAATGATCGAAGGGGAGGGGGCATCTTAGAATCTGTAGTCTATGATGGTGATGGTATTTAATAAGAATCTACAGCGAGGGAAAGTGTTTCTGAAAATGCTTCTCATTTCCCTGTAGTAGTTGTGGGGAATAACAATGTTCGTTCTGCTAGAGGCTATGGGAAGGGACTCGGCTGTGCACACCCTGGAAGATGCTGAAGGTACTTGAGTTCACACTTCCAGGGAACTAGTGAGAACTCAAAATTTCTAAATATGATGCAATTTTGAAAATATCTTTCAACTAATTTTCTTTGCCATTTTATGCCCAGGAATAAAGATGGGCTGTAGTCAGACACTCTGTACCTCTCCTGCTAGACTCTAGTAACTGGCCATACATGTGGATTATGACAAAGACACTTGCACGATGTTCTTGTTCTGTTTCAGTCCTCTGGCTAAGGTCCTTAATGTCACCTTTTGGAGTAGGCATTTTTATTTACCGATGAGCAAACTGAGACTCAGAGAAATGAAATAAATTGCCCCCAAACACACAGAATCAGAAACAAAGTTGGGAAAACTTAAGTCTATCCAACTCCCAACATAGAGTTCTTTTTTTTTTCCCCTTTTGGTATCTTCTTTCCAATGCAGACTTCTTTTTTTTTTATTAAAAATGTAATTATACATTTTAAAATTTTTTACCAGTTCCCTCCCTCCCCCCTCCTCCCCCCGAACCCCCTCCTCCCACTCCTCTCCCTCCCCATCCCCCAGTGTCTCCCCCTCAATTCCCAGAGAGTCCTTTATTGTGTACGCCTGACTCTCCACTGGGTCCTCCTCTCCCAGTGGCATTTCCATAAGCCCTTTCTCTTGTTCCCCTTAAGCATAAGATCACTACTATGGCTGTCAATCCCTTCCCTCCAGGGATCTCGGTGCCCTTAACAGATGCCAGACTTTATGAGGGCAACAGTGCGCTGGACATTGTACAGGGCATGCAAAGTCCCATTATGATTGCTTTGGCCCCAACTATTGTTGAGAATCTTGCAAATCGTTGTTCCTCCCATCCTTTTGCTCTTACAATCTTACCGCCCCCTCTTCCGCAAATGTCCCTGAGCTCCAGGATGGGGAGAGATTAGGCTGGCCTAGTTCTATGTGATTGATATAGAGTCTCTGAAGTTCTGGATTGTGGTTTGTTGATTTTCTTTTGCAGTTTTGCTGCTCCTGCAATGCCCTTCACTCCATCCTGCTGGGCACTGTATGTCACCCCCTGGCCAGAGACAAAAAGCTGTTAAACTGGAGTCTTGTTATAATAGCACATTCAAGGGTAGATGTAATAAAAGTAGGAAACCTCAGTGAGGGAGGGGTCCATCACCCATTTGCAAAATGATTACTTTTTATCTTCCAATGCAGACTTCTTAATCTTTATTAAATTGCTTGATTCCAGAGAACTTCTAGTGTCCATTTACCTGGTCAAATTAGAGCAAGAGCTTTTAGTTCTCAACTGTACTTGAACATGGTTTCTCCTTTAGTTTGACAGAGTGCTATCATTTTAAGCCAACAATTTATTTTCACAATATTACAGACTCGGTTCCCAAAGCCCCGCATTAACACTGGTTCTCTTTGAGCCTGACGTCCATTCTGCAAGGCATGGAATGAGGACAGAGGACTTCTACGTCTTTAGCACCAGGCTGAAAATTCCTTGGTGCACTGGCTTAAAATGCAGACTTCTAAATTCCATGTAGACTAGGATAAAATCTTTCTTTTAATTGTAAAGGAGTTTCTAGAAATGAGTAAAAACTGAGCAGTAAGAAATCTATTAATATTTTTGCATATGTTCATAGCTGTATGGAAAATATTTGTAATCAGTCACATAAACATTGAAATGTGTTTTAAAACACCATCCCATTTGCAATAGACTTAAATAGAATTCAGTGCATTCTTATATAACACAATGAGGCATATATATCTTTGTCCAAAGTGAACATCATAGTTAAAGGAGAAACATTGGAAGATCGGGATGTTCTGTCACCATGATTGTTTTTTAAATTTATGAATGGCCTGTTTCTGGAATTTTCCATTTAATATTTTCAGACCACAACTGCCTGTTGGTAACTGAAACTGAAAGTAAAACCGTATAAAGGGTGACTGATGTACAACGGATCCAATCCAGGCTTTAATCATGCCAAACCTTTCAACAGGCCATTAGGCTTATGAATGAATTAGAACAAGACTTTTGGAATCAAACCTTGATCTCGATCCCAGTTTTAGCTCTTTTTAATTGTAATTGTGTGCTCTTAAGTCAGTTATTTTTAGGGCTATAGTGAAGGCTAAATTGTCAATGGTATGCATCAAATATTCATGTTTAAAAGTCTCAGTGATGCTGAAGGCTAAAGCTTTTGAGTACTTAGTGTGTCAGACAGACAGTGTACAAATGATAGTGTGAAAACGACGAAGTCTCTCCTTACCCCTCATTTACAAAGGAGAAGCCAGAGCACAGAAAATAAGCAGAAGGACAGAATCTGGCTGCTGGGTGGTGGTGCTTGGAACTCAGGACCTGGCTAGCATTCATAGTTGGCAATAACTCTTCATTTTCTTTGTCCCATGAGATAAAAACAACACAAGAAAAACTGGTAAAAAATATTGGGTGGAAAAAAAATGAGATTGTTTTCCCTCTGATCCAGGATCAGTAGATATGATGTGCCAAATTCCCTTTTGAGATGATTTTTTTTTTCCAGTCCACTAGCAGAGACTCTTGTTAGATTAGACGAAGCAGAGGTCTATTTGGGTTGCCCATGGCTTACTTTAGGGAGTCTACTCCACTTTGCAGTGTCAGGATCAATGGTTCATCAGAAAGGCAAATTTTGGGGCTGGAGAGATGACTCAGGAGTTAAACCCTCTGCCTCAAAAGACAACTTCTTTTTTAAAATTAACCTGTACTAATTGCACAAAATAATGAGCTTCACTGTAGCATTTCATATATGCATGTAGCATACTCTGATAGTATCCACCCCCATTTCTGTTATTTTCCCTGTCTCTCCTATCCCTTCTTTTTCCTATTATCTGTCATATGTGTCCATGTCTGTGTTTTAAAACTATATTAAAAATGTGAAAAAAATGCGATGTTTCTCTTTTTGAATATGACTTATTTTGCTTAGCATTATGATCTCCAGTTGAATCCACTTTACTGTAAATGACATTGTTCTGTTCTTTATGGCTGAATAAACTCCATTACTTACTTCCATTTATCCATAGATGGATGCCTACATTGACTCCATATTTTGGCTGCTGCAAATAGTGCTGTAATGAACACTGGGTATGCAGATATTTTTATTATATGCTGACTTTGTTTGTATGCAACAGTTCTTTCTTTGAAGGTCAGACCGCCCTTGAACTTGCAATATTCTTGTCTCAGCTTCAAGAACGTTTGGATCACAGGCATGTTCCGGGTTGTATGCTGACTCCTCGGATTATTTCAGGTATATATCAAGAGTAGGGCAGCTAGATCATGTAGCAGATCTATTTTTAGTATTTGAGCAGTATTCATATTGATTTCTTGGTGGACATGCTAATTTATAATCTCACTGACAGTTAAGTGCTTCCTCCCCCTACATCCTTCTCAGCGTTAGCTTTTTTGTTGTTGTTGCCAGTTTGTTTTTTTGAGAATAGTCATGCTGACTGAGGTGAGTCAGAATGTCAATGTTGTTTTGTTTTTTCTTAACGATTAAAGATGTTGAATATTTTCCATGTATTCACTGGTCACTTTTATTTGTTTTGAAAAGTATCTGTTTGATTCATTGGTTCATTTAACTGACTGGGTTATTTGTTCTTTTGGTGTTTAATGATATTTAATTTTGTATGTATTACTCCCTTGTCCCATGAGTAGCTGACCAAGATTTCCTTCCGCTCTGTGCTATCTCTGTACTCTGTTAATAGTTTCCTTTGCTGTGCAGAAGTTGTGTTTTTTTTTTTTTAACATAATGCAACCCCATTTGTCAAGTATTGATAATATTTCCTGAGCTATTGGAGTCCTTTTCAGGAAGTCACCGTAGAAAGGTAAATTCTTGGGTCTCGTCCTGGATCAATGGGTCAGAATCTCTGAACAGGAGGCTTAGTTGTTTGTCCAAACAAGGCTCTGTAGTTGATACAGAAGCACTCTGAGATTGAGAAACACTAGTTTAGGGGATAGAGTGAGAAACAGTCCCCCCTTCCTTTTTCTCTTTCTTCTTTTTCTCCTTCAGTTTATAGAAGCAACAACAACAAAAAAATTGTTTCCAGGAAGTATATTTGTTCTCTTGGAGAACGTGTTTATTCAGGGACTTCTCTGTTCTGGGCACTGCTGGATACTGCGTGTTGAAATATGCGCGTTGAAATATAAATTGGGTATGGCACTGTTGTTTCTGAGACTGAAGTCTAATGAGAAGGAAAAAAATGGACATGTTGAACTGGAACGCTGTGTGTGCAGGGCATGCACAAAGTACCATAGCTCAGAGCGGAGAGCAAGCAGGGAGATGTCAGCAAGGGTGCTTTGAAGCATAAGGGGGCTTGCGCTAGATGTAGACACTTAGCAGAGGCTGACTGAAATATTTTGAATTCCTTTCATTCAAAGGTCAACTAACAAGTTACAACGATTATCCTCCAAACAAGATCTAGTGGGAGAACTAGTTGCGGATGGCTCTAGGCAATGCTGCCCGTGTACATGGAATGTAGGTGCCTAGGGGATTGCAGAGCACAGAAGGGAGGTATTTAACGCATATTAAGTGGACAGTTAGGGCCACAGTTGCCAAAAAATGCATGGCCAAACGACTTATAAGGGAATAAGGGGTTTTTATTTTAGTTTACGATAGTCCAGTTCCTTGTCCACTTTGGGAGAAGATCCCACACTAATACCAGGAGGTGAAAGAACTGGCCACATCATATACACAGATGCACAGATGCTACAGATGCTGAGAGAACAATCCTGCTTGCCAGATCAGCATGTCTGGCCAAGTATACCAAATGATGCCAATTTCCCTAACCAGTTGCCTCTGTCTTAATCACTTGTACAGGGGCTATTCCTGCCGACCAAGGACTGGTTCTTCTCCATCAATTAGGTAGACAATTTCCTGCCTTCTTGCTTGGGGCTTAATTCAACCACTGATTCTTTACAAATGTGCCCAGACCTCAAACTCTCAACTGTCAAATTGACACCTGTATCTAACTCTGGCGGTTAGGTCAGATTGGGGAAGGAAAGGGGCTTTCCAAGGAAGAAGGCTGAATGAGAATAAATTCCACAGGTAAAAAGTTTTCCAGATAAATTGGCCATGGAATGTAAAGACAGGATGTAAAATCGGTGCTTCTGAACTTTTAGCAAGAGATGGATCTTGAGCGAAAGGAAATATTCATGAGGGAGTAAAGGGACAGCTGTTTATAGCTGGGGCAGTCAGGTCTCTCTCCACGGCTGAAGTGGAGGGAGCTCAGTGATTGCAAGGCAGTGATGTTGGTGACACTCAGGGGTTGGGGGGGGGTTACTAGCCATTCACAGTCACTGGACTATATGGGCTGGGCATGTGGTTTAGAGAGAAACCGCATTTTGTGAGTAATGTACAAAATGAAGGAACTAGCTAGGTGCAGTTGATGCATATCTGTAGTCCCAGAAGTTTGGGAGACTGATCCAGGAGTGGGAGACCAACCTGGCAACATAGACTGTGTAACAACAAAAAAATGGTTTCTTAAAAAATTGAGAGAAAGGGGCTGGAGAGGTGGCTCAGGGGTTAAGCCTCTCTCTGCCTTGCAGGCAGAAGGTCCTGAGTTCGGATCCTAGACCCCACGTATAGACGCCGGGCGGAAGCAGGGGCGGCCTGGTTTCCAGTCCTGGTAGGGCAGAGCCTGTGAATCCCCGGGCAGAGTAAACAAGGAGGAGGTGGAGGCGTCCATGGTGGTTCCTGAATTCGTCCGTGGTTCTACACACACACGCACACACACACGCACACACGCATACACACACAGTTGAATAAATAATAAGTAAATTAAAAAAAATTGAGAGAAAAAAAATTAAGATCGCTTAGTCAGGCATGGTAGTGCATATATCCATGATCCTAGCATTTGGGAGGAAGTGGAGAAAGATCAGGAAGTTCATCTGGCTAAGTGAGACCTTATCTCAAAAATGTTTCAGAAAAGATTTTAGCTGTTTTGCAGACTGAGCCCAGTGCCTCATGCATGCTAAGCAAGCTCAGAGTACTGAGAGCACTTTGTTGCAGCCAACATCTCCGACAAAGTATTCCAGGATAGCTGACAGACAGGTGCTGGAACTTTCTTCCCTGGGTCTCCTGGGCACCAGGGAAGGTCTTCGGCCTTGGGTGTGGAGCAGAGGCTGCTTGCTGCTGCAGTCTGAAGGCGACAAGAGGGTTGAACGAACTGCTTACATGGAGACAGCTGCTCCATTCATTTTCTTCTGTGACTGAGAAATGTCGAGCCCTGCACCGCCCCAGACACCTTTAATCAAACTCATTTAGGCTTTAATTGGAAGAACCACACTTTCTCGGAAATAGAATTGGTATGGTTTAAATAGAGACCTCATCTAAAAGTTGTTTCCCAAGAACTCTGAAGGTTAAACATTCTACTGTTCCTCCCCACATCTCTCTCAGCGTGAGGGCTTTTAGCAGGTCCCATAGGGACTGGATGCAGAACACTAAGAGCTCGGTTACATCTGCCCAAAGAGGGAAACTGGGATCTTGGCTTCTGGACAGTTTCCTCTGCTGCTCTGCCCAGTTGGGCCTCATTTTACAAATCTGAACAAGGAAAGGATAAACCAGGAGCAACATTGGAAATGATAAAAGCTGTCAAAGGAAAATATTCCAGTCATTGAGTTTAAAGATTTTGATCTGTTCTACTTTGTGATTCTGGATTCAGATAATCCTTCATTGTATATCAAAAATAGTTGTCCCCTGCTTGATCCTAAATAGGACTTCCAAGCCACACTCATACCCACCCCAAGGCTTGAGGACAGAAGAAGGAAGGATAAGATTATAAGAACCTGAAGTGTGACAGTGGTGCGCCAGGCACTATCTCCTGGACTTGACAGGGCTATGGTATCCATGATTTCATGGCAGCTGTGTATACTTTTACAAGAACTGCATGGGAACTATCCTATCACTATCTCACCATGAAAGGGAAAGACCTCAAGAAGCTCCACACCTCCCTGAGAGACTGATGAGGACTAATGTTGATAGGAAAGAAAAGGAAGATGCTTTTCTCAATGGCATATCCACTGATCTATGATACTTACTGGAGCATGAACCATGGCAGGCATATGCCGTCAAAGACAAACTAGAGGAAACACAGTGGGCCACAGAAGACTCAAAGATAGGAGGGAGTCTGATGAGGGTGATGAAAGGAGAAAAGGAAGGATTCAGTATCCAGGGGTGAAAACACCATAAATTCAGTGTATTCATATATGTAACATGAAGAGCAGACGGGGACGCCATCTGTGGGGAGCAAGAAGATCAGCAAGAGAGGTCACGAGAGGGTGAAGGAGGGCAACAGGCGATGGGAATGAAACAACTATGAAGACATGGATTGGGACTGGAGAGGTGGCTCAGGGGTTAAGCCTCTGCCTTGCAGGCGGAAGGTCCTGAGTTGGGATCCTAGACCCCACATATAGACGCCAGGCAGAAGCGGGGGCGGCCTGCGTTTCTGGTCCTGGTAGGGCGGAGCCTGTGAACCCCGGGGCAGAGTAAAAAGGAGGAGGTGGAGGCGTACATGGTGGTTCCCAGTTCACCCGTGATTCTACACACACACACACACACACACACACACGCACACACACACACACACACACGCACAATTGAATAAAAAAAAAAGACATGGATAAATCGCTGCAGTGAAGCCCTTAATTTTTTATGCTAATGTAAACAATGATGATAAAAAGAATAAGTGCTCCAATGAGCTGAGCTGAAGAGATTAGTTCTGTAGACAGACAAAGGCTAAAGAGCGAGAACAAGGGAGAACGAGCAGATCAGGCATTTCAGAAATGTTTTCCCTGAATGGTGGGAACAGAACAACCAAGGAGAAATAACTGACTGGCTGACGTTGCGTTATTTCAGGTTACTTTTTTTTTGTAAAAAATTAAAGGACTGAATTAAAGAAATATTAAAATAGAGGGAACTTATGGTCACAGCCTCTTTTCTCATTCTCTTATTTTTCTTTTTTTTTGTTTGTTGTTTTTTGAAGACCAGATGACAACTGAAGTTTCAGTTTGGTGATGTCTAAACAGAATGACTCCATTTTGATCTTCAGTCTGGTCTTTTGGAACCCAGTCCAGTAGCTTAGTTCCAGATAGTGGCCTCCAGTAATTATTATTTAACAAAATGAACTCATGTACTGGGAGCAGAAAAACATAAAAGATCTGGAATGCTGTGTGGAAATAGCCAGCGAATTTTTGTTTGATATTTGATAGCTGCCATTTGTAGGAAGATATGCTAGAAGTAAGCAGAACAGATTTTAATGCTATTTTATCAGTTCTGCTCCTTTACTTTCCCTTATTCCTGAGCTCTTTAGGTTTTGAAACAAAACCCTCATGGATTATCTTTTATGTTTATTTAAATGTATTCATTTACTTATTGATTGATTTTACGTATGGATGTGTGTATATGAGCACGTGTTTGTGTGTGAGGATGTGCGCATCCACAGTGCATGCATGGAGGTCAGAGGGCAGCTTGGGTGTGCACCCTTACCTTCCACCTTGTTATTATCAGGTCTTTTTTGTAGTTTGCACTGTACTTCATACTGCAGCCCAGCTGATCCTAGAGATTCTCCAATCTCTATCTCCCATCTCACCTTATGAATTCTGTGATTGCAGATTCACAACACTACACTTGGGTTTCCGGGAAGTCCAACTCAAGGTTGGCAGGGCCAGTACCATTACCGGCTGAGCCATCTCTGTGGCCACGGTTGCTTTTTAAAAAGTAGTGGAGTTTTTTGTTTCTTTGTTTTAGTGAACAATTTCTGAGAATGGTACTCCCCAAAGCACTGAACTACAAGGATCGTCTATACAACTTTTCTTGAGCTTTACAAGACACTGCATGTAATCCTTTCTCCTTTTTTTAGGTTTCATATGTCCTTGGACTTTTTGCTGCAGTGAGGTGTGGTTGGGGCAGAAGAGGGGAAAGGGAATGCGGAATTTGTGGTAAAGAGTATTTTCTGCTGGCAGGGTTTCCTGATAGTGGTGAGGCAAGCCAGGACAGAAGCTTCTAGAATTATGTCAACTCTTTGCCATCAAGTTAGAATGATTTAATTTAGAAGTTAGTGTGAGAATAGAAATCTTTTTCTTTTTTTTCCCCTGAGGACTTCAAGATAAAAAAAACTTTGCATTGTATATTGAAATGTGGGAGAGAATAGGTGGGAAGCTGAGAAGACTGAGGTGGAAAAATGGGATTTTTTATCAGTAAACTGGTAAATATGCACGTGTGTGTGTGTGTGTGTGTGAGAGAGAGAGAGAGAGAGAGAGAGAGAGAGAGAGAGAGAGAGAGAGGGCATTTGTATCCCTGTGGAGACCCAAGGGTGATTTTGGATTATTTCTATCTCCTCCTTGCTTCACTCGGGGATTTTCCAGACTCCGCCCACCAGGGTCAGACAAGCAGGCCGCTGCTGGTGCTGTCAGGCATTTTTTTATGTGGGATGTGGGATCTGAACTCAGGACCTTCTGTTTGCATGACAGAGTCTTAACCCCTGAGCCATCTCTCTAGCCCAGGGCCTTGTACTTCTAAATAAGTCGTCTACCACTGAGTACATCCCCAGCCCCATAGGTTTTATTTTTGTTTTTAAAAATTGTGTTAAGGGGCTGGAGAGGTGGCTCAGGGGTTAAGCCTCTGCCTTGCAGGCGGAAGGTCCTGAGTTCGGATCCTAGACCCCACGTATAGATGCCGGGCGGAAGCAGGGGCGGCCTGCGCTTCTGGTCCTGGTAGGGCGGAGCCTGTGAATCCCGGGGCAGAGTAAACAAGGAGGAGGTGGAGGCGGTCTATGGTGGTTCCCGAATTCGTCTGTGGTTCTACACACACATACACACATACATACACACACGTGCACACATGCATACGTGCACAATTGAATAATAAAAAAAATTGTGTTAAGATACATATATCACAGTTACTCTTCTGCAGCTGTGAGACAGTATATGACACAACCAAGTTAAGTGAGGAAGGGATTTTTTTTGGCTTACAGTTCTAGAAGGGATAAAGTCTGTTAGGGTGGGAATCACAAAGCAGAAGGCTGGAAGACAGCAGCAGGAGGTCAGTGCACGGCACCAATAAGGAGGCAGAGAACTGGAGCCCAGCGAGAAGAAGCAAAGCAGTTTGATACCAAACTTCGAGGCCCGACCCCCAATGACAACGTCCTCCCACAAGGTTCTAGCTCTTAAGAGTGCTGCAACCTTCGCAAATAGCTGCAGTCAGTTGGGGGGGGGGTCAAACATTCAAATACCTGTGGCAGGTGCAATCGCATTCAAACAAAGCATGAAATCATAATCGATTCTAACTTACAACTTACTGTGAAGCACAAGCGCATCAGCTTGCAGTTGATCTCCAAGACTTCCAAGTTGCCTGGCGCACAAGTGTGGATACAGGGATTGGTGGGGTATTGCAGCTGATTTGGGGGTGGTTCATAGGATGCTAGAATTTCATCTTGAGAAGTTTACCAAGAGATTCCTAGGCATTGTCTTTTACAGTTTACTTTATGTTCTTATTTATTTGCTCACTTATTAAGAGACAAATATACACTACGTATCACAGAGAGAGAGAGACAGCAGGCGTCTACAGCTCATGGTTCATGTATGGAAGCCAGAGCACTTTCCTTTTACCATTTGGGCACTGAGGACATACAGCTGAGGTGACCAGGTTTGTAAGCAGAGGCCTTCACCCTCAGAACCATCTTGCTAGTCTCTAAGAATAAACCTTTTAATTAGAGATAATCTTAGGTTTCCAGAAAAGATTCAAAGATGGCGCAGTTTCCCCATTGTCCTTGACCCCCTTTCACAGCCAAACTGAGCAACAGGCTTGTACTGTGCTATCAACTAACTCTGAGCTTCACTTGGATTTTTGCCAGTTTTTCCTCTAGTATTCTTTTCCTCTTTCAGGATATAATCTAGAGTATCACTTTGCATTTAGCCGACTGTTAATTTCTGATGTAGTAAAATATTCTTAAACTGAGTAGGCACTTCATGATGAAATTGTTCCTAGCTATTCTTGGAAAACTGTTGCCTCAAATTGGATCTCTTAGTGCTTTGGTGGCTCTGGGAATGACTTCCGTTCACTAGTTTACTCTAGTTCAGTTGGTTGACTTACTGTTGAGGGTACCCTTTCTGTTCCAGAGGGGAGATACAGACTTTCACGGTAGAAGCAGCATGGCTGGCTGGCTGAAGCTGGAGACAGGCCACCTCAAACCCATCCGAGAGTCTTCTTCTTGTCATTTCTTTTATCTGGTCCACTACTAGGAGGTTCCAGTGAGATCTGAGAGGTTCCGGTTCCAATTGGATCTAGGGCTGATTTTTGTATTATCCAGAATCTCTTCAGGTGGTCTCAGCTGATTTTAGTTAATGCCAGATGTGTCAAGTTGACACTCAGGATTAACCATCACACTTTCCAAGCAGAGAAAGTCCCCTCCATACCTCTTGTAGACTCTGAACTTCAATCTAGCCCTCTCTTAGGGACCCTCAGGAGGTTTCTCACATCCTCAGAGTTCCTTTCTCAGCCCATCCTGCTTCCATGCCTCACTTAAATGCACGGCGTTAAACATACACGACTCTTAGAGTCTGACTCTATGGGATGGGCATGGCATGCTCACTGTGATATACAGCTGCCAGGGGCGAGAGTAGGTGGCAGGAGCTGGGTGGCGGGAGGCTCTTCCACACTCTGCTTTTTTGTCTTCTCTTCCATTCTATGTCTTTTACTATGTGTGCAAAAATGTGAAAACCCAAACCAACCAAACAATCCACCGGTCAACCAAAAACTAACCTATCAACTAACCAACCATCCAGACAGCTAACTAACCAACCAATCAATCCACCAACCAATCTACCATCCAAACTCATTGGTTATGGAGGAGTTTATTAAAGAGTATTTTTTTTTGTGGGACTTCTATATATTCATTCTTCTTCTGTCTAATGGGGACAATAGATTCCTGGTTTCTTTTTGTTATAGTTATTGTGCATTGTTGCTGATAAGCTCATGAAAAAAACAGCTTAAAGGAACAAAGAGTTTTACAATAGTCCAGTTACAGTTTCTCATTCAGATTGACAGGGGAGCCCACACCAACACCAAGGGCCAAGGGAACTGGCCTTACCATATCCAGGATGAGAGAGACAATCCTTATTTGCCAGACCATCCTGTCTGGCCAAATATACAAAAGTATGCCAACTCTTTCAACTAGCTCCCTCTGTCTTATTCACCTGCACAAGGGACTAGTCCTGCCCACTATAAGCTGAACCTTCCCCCATCAACTAGACAATCTCTTATATGTTCATTCCAGTTTAACTATTGATTCTCTACAAATGTGCCCAGAGCTCAAGCCCTCAGCTGTCAAGTTGACATCTGTATCTATGACACCCTTGTTTGTTCCTCTGTCCCTGCGGGCGAGTTGGAGTTCTTCCTCACCAGTAGCCTCAGGGTCTCCTTAGAGTCATCACTCAACTTTAGGTTGTGCTGTGCATGACAGACACCAGCTTTGGGGAATGGAGGCAACAGGCAGAGCGCTGGTCCCAGAGCTCAGAACTTGTTTTCTTAACCAGTCCCTGATGTCACCCAAACTTGTGGTCATTTGCTGCCTGCTCAGAAGGTGGAGGGAGGCACGCACAGCTGTTGGACTCCTGGGCAGTGTGCTGTGCCTGCCTTGGCAGTGAATTCATTAACCAGGCCAAAGCACAAGCAGCTTTTTCTCCCAAGCAATTTCTTGCCCTCAGAACCTTATTATCTTCCCAGGTACACTCGGTGACTCATGACCTGTCAGCATCTTACAGAATATTATTTCTTTTGTCCACACTGACACAATACATGTGCTTCTACTTACAGTTCTTACAGTTCATATTTTCACTGCATGTGCACCAAATGCCACCCAGTCAATTGCTAACACCTCATCCAGAACAACGGAAAATGGAGATTTTTGTTTTCTTTCTTTTTTGAAATAAGCAACACAGTGTTTTTTGGGACCCAGGATAGCTACATGAAAACAAATTTTTTTTGGATGGGCATTTAAGTTTATTATTGATATTGACTTTGATTACAAAATATAAGTGCATGCATTTGTATGGTACAGTACCTAAGGGTATGCAAAGTAGCATGATTAAAATAACTTACTTAACATTTTTATTGCCCGTTCTCTCACTTACTTATCATTTTTCACACAAAGATTTTCTCTCGGTGATTTTTGCAATATATAATGCATCATTATCCAAACAAAAGTGATTTATTGCATTGCTGAAAACAATACAGATTGCACAGCAGTTGAAGGAAGCCTCAGAATTCTCCACAAAGATCTAGGTTGTTAAATATGAGCCATTACATGGTATGTCAGTCATTTTTCCCCTATAATTTTCTGAGGTGCTCAAGTCTAGAGGGTCACATATGTCCCAGCTCTTTCTTTTTTCTTTTTGTCTGGACAAATTTCTTCCTAAGAAGATCACATTATCTTCCAGGTTCTGTAAGCCCAGTTTTCTGCTTGCTCTAATTTCTCTGTGCTGTTAAGCAATTTGTAAGATTTCCTTGTGCCTCATGATTCCTAGGACTTGTCTTATTCTGATGCATTCCTTTTCTTCTTTCCTTCCTCTCTCTCTTCCTTTTCTGTTTTTTTTTTCCCTCCTCGTTATATGTTTAACCCAGCCTGCGAGTGTACATATAGAGATGAACACAGCAAGCTGTCCCTGACTGTGGTTAAGGGAACACTCTCTTATTGAAGGCCACAGTCCTCCTCCTCCATCTACCCTGAAACTTCCGCTTTATTTATTAGGTCCTTCAAATAAAAATGTTATACATCTGATAAAATGCTGCCAAAGTACCTCAAATATTAGCACTCTGTAGGTAACCACACGCATCCCAGTTTTGTAGCTCAACAAATTGCAGGACTTTGTCTTCTTGTTCTGCTTTTCCAAGATTGACTTTTTTTTTTTTAACATTTTTTATTATTATTTCCGCTCATACAAACTTAATAGGTACACTGGTTCCCTTCCTTCCTCCTCCTCCCCCCACCCCCTGCTCCCCCTCCCCTCACCCCTCCCTCCCCATTCCCCAGTGCCTCCCCCCCAATCCCCAGAGAATCCTTTAATGGGCCTTTCTCTCCGATGATGTACAAGGACCCAGTGGCATTTCCCTGAACCCTTTTCTGTGTTCCCCTTAAGCATAGGAACACTACTATGGCTGTCATTCCCTTGTCTCCAAGGATCTTGGTGCCTTTAGCAGATGCTAGACTTTGTGGGGTCAATAGTGTGTTGGACATTGCGCAGGGCATGCAAAGTCCAATTATGATTGCTTCGTCCCTAACTTGTGTGGAGTATCTTGCATATCATTGCTCCTCCCATCCTTGTGCTCTTAATCTTACCGCCCCCTCTTCCGCAAATGGCCCTGAGCTTCAGGATGGGGAGAGATTAGGCTGGCCTAGTTCTAGGTGGTTGATATAGAGTCTCTGAAGTTCTGGATTATGGTTTGTTCCAACATTGACTTTTTATCCTTACCAGTTATGGGGTCACAAGCCCATTCAGTTTACTTCCGCGGGGTGTTAGGTGGGTTGAAGGAGGCAGAAAGAGGCTATATACCTTTAAGCATTTTGCATTTTGGGGGACATGGTCAACTGAGCCAAGGAATGTAAGTTTTATTAGAAGCAAAACCATCACATTGCTTGAAATGAGGTGTAGTGCATCTCTGTAGAGCTTCCCGTGAGTCCCAAGGTTCCTGACATTGAGAAGGATAGGTCTTTCTGCTTCCCCTGAGGGAAGGTTTCGCCAAGCCTGATAGCCACTGCCCTCTGTCCTGGAACATATGTTCTCTGTCTGTGCACTTCCGTTCTCATTGAGTTCATTAACTTCTTCTCCACTGTCTGTTATGGCTGGCTTAAGTCCTCCATTCATATTTTAAAGGAGATGGGACCTTTAAATATGCAATTAAAGATAAAAAAAGAGTTGATAAGTAAGGGCTTATAGTCCATTAAGACTGAAGCCTTTTACAAGGATTTTAACATGACTTCGACATGGACTCAAACCCTAGCAGGGACTCGTTATTTGGATAGCATGTCTTCACAGTAAGTGCTGCCTGGCTGAGTAGCCAGGTCAGAACGACAGTGACCAGAGCGCAGGCTGCTCTTGGCTTCGTGCCTGTGAGCGAGGTAGATTCAGGCTTTTTACTGTGGACTCATCGCACTCCAGGGGAGAATTTATGTGTAAAACTATTCCTGTCTCTTGAACATCCCAAGGACTGAATTTCTAATGAATGAATCTCAGTGAGAGGCATGTTTACACCATGAAGCTTCTACCAATGAGGAGAGAAAATGTTCTAGCCCCTCCCCCCAGGGACCGAAATAAGTCCTTCCTTTGTGATGCTCTCCTGTTTCCCATATACTGATTTGGGAATGCCAAACCGTGAGACTCTGTGTGTGTGTGTGTGTGTGTGTGTGTGTGTGTGTGTGTGTGTGTGTTCCAGGTGATTTTACAAAGGGGTTACACCTGAGCTTGTGGACACAATGTAGTGTACTTGTTTCCTCGCCTTGTCTTCCATAGCGCACTGTGTACCGTGCATGTGTGTGACCTGCCCCTCCCAACCAAATTCTTCCTTGATCACAGTCAGAGGCTTTGACACACACACACACACACACACACACACACACACATGCACACACACTTTTTTCCTAAAGACATCTTTTGAAAATATTTTATCTATTTGAGAAAGAGAGAGAGAGAGAGAGAATATATATACACGACATGGTATACAGGTGAAGGGTAGAGACAAACTTTCTTTCCACCTTGTGGGTTTCCAGGGATTGAGCTCAGGTCACCAGGTTTGCGAGCATGCACCTTACCCACTGAACTATTTTGCTGGCTCCACACCCTTCCTTTTAAATAACTAATTAACTTTTTGTGTGCATGCGTGCGTGTGTGTGTGTCTGTCTGTCTATAAGTATCAGAGGGTACTGTATGCATGCAACTGTGGAAGCTCAAGGGTGACTTCGGGAATCATCCTGGATTGCTCTACCTCCTTGTTTTTTGTTTTGTTTTTGTTTTTTTTTGTGTGTGTGCATGTATCTCTACACCACATTTTCTTTAATCATCCTTCTATTAATGGACATCTAGTTTGTTTATATAGTTTAGCTATTATGAATAGTTGTACAATAAATTGATGTGCAAGTATACAATGACTTAAAGTCCTTTGTATAAATACCCAGGAGTGTGCTCACTTAGGCAGCACATATACTAAAATTGGAACAATACAGAGAAGATCAGCATGGCCCCTGTGCAAGGATAACACACAAATTTGTGAAGCATTCCATAAATTAAAAAACGACAAACAAACAACAAACAAACCAACCAACCAGGAGTGGGATAGTTGGGTTATATTGTAACATGTAGGTTTCTGAGGAACTTAACTTTCACACTAATTTCCATAGTGGAAAGTCTTGTTTACAGTCTACATAAGGGTTCTCTTCTCTCCATATCCTTACTAGTGTTTTTTTGTTATTTAATTTTTTTAGTATTTATTTATTTAGTGTGTACATATGTGTATCAAAGGCACTGTGGATTGCTTCTGTTTCCTTTCTGTTTTGCTCTGGAGTTTCCCAGACTCTAGGGAAACCAGGGTGGGAAGTGCAGATTTTTACATAGGACCTGGGAACTGAACTGAGGACCTTTTGTTTATAAGGCAGAGTCTTAACTCCTGGGCCATCTCTCCAGCCCTTATTTATTTTCTTAAGGGCTGCTATTCTGACTATGCTGAGTGAAGTGGAATCTTAATCATAGTCTTTTTTTTTTTTTTTTAGTATTTTAAAAATTTTAGTGCGTGTGTGATGGGGAGGTGTGGCATGCTATGGTGCATGTGCGGCGGTCGGAGAACGACTTTGTGTTTCCGGTTCTCTCTTTCTACCTTTACGTGGATTCGGGGGCTTGAACTTGGGTTGTCAGACTTGTGGGGTGAGTACCTTACCTGCTGTCCCATCATGCTGGCCTCATCAATGTACTGGTTATCTATACATTTCTCTGATGCATGGTGTGCTTGAATTTTTTCTTTAGGCTTATTGGCTATCTGTAATTATTTGAGAGCTGGCTTTTCATTTCATTAGCATGCATGTTGATTGGTTCATATCTTGGTTGCTCTTTGAAGTTCTTTGTATATTCCAGATATTAAACCTTTCTCAGTAAGATCTTTTCCCCATCTGTAGACTTTTTCTTCTCTTAATAACTGCTTACTTTCCTGTAAGGAGGTCCCATTTGTCAATTTTTGGCCTTATTTCCTGAGTGGCTGGCTGGACTCCTTTTCAGAAAGCCCTTGCCTATGTTTATATCTCAAAGTGGTTTCCCTGTTTTTTCTTCTAACAATTTCAGAGTTTTGGTCTTATGTCTTTTATTTTTTAATTTTTTGATACTTTCACATATAACTACAAGTCTATGAGTTTCCACCTCTTTCTACTCATTCTCATCACCTTCTCCTGTCTCACTTCATACTTTCTCCTTTCTAGTCACTCTCCTTCCCACTTTCATTTTTGTTTTTTTCCCTCCATCTTTTCTCATATGCACTGATTTTTTTATATATATTCTTTGTTTTAGTAAACAAACTTTAGCTCTGTGCCATCAAAGCAAGTTTTCATCTTTTTTTCTTTAAATCTTCATTTAAAAAATTCACATTTCAGACAAGCATTGGAACATCTGTGCACAGAGAGCAGAGCTGCCCAAGAGACAGACCTTAAGGGCTTCAGTCAAGCCATAGGAATGGGCTACCTGTTAGAACTCACACCATGTACCCTGGGCTCCTGGATTTAATGTTTGCCTTACTGAGTTTCAGTCTCTTATTGGTCAGATTTCTCTTTACTGTTTTCCTATTCTTGTCTTCTGGAACAAGAATGTTTACCTTGTGCTAACTGGCTGTTAGCAGTGTCTGATGTTCTTTTTGATTTTGTGGGGTTTCAAAACTAAGAGTTCTGGGAGTCTCAAAGGACTCAGACTTTTGAGCAATATTGGAACCATTAAAGACTATAGGGGACTTTTGGAGATAGACTGGGTACATTGTGCAGTGTAAGATGGACACTGGCTTTTAATGAACAGGGGTAGAATACTGTTGTGTATCTTAAATGTTTACCCAAAACTTACATGTTGAGGTTTTCCCCTTTGCTGATGGTGCTATCTTGTAGTGGAAACTTTGGAAGGTAGAGCAGGGTTGGAAGAATTAGTTCATTGGAGCATGCCTGTAAAAGAGAGTAACCCAGGCCCTTCCTCTCTGGGTCTTTCCTTCTGGCCTCTACGAGAGGAGAAGTTTCTCCCAGAATGTGCTCACTATCATGACATGGTGTCTCGCCACAGCCCCAAAGCCACCCGGACCAAGGAACCACAAACTGAAACTCTGAAGTCATGAACCAAAATAAATTCTTCCTTTTTTAAAAAAAATCACATTTCAAAGAAAAATAATTTAAAACAATGTAGGTGAGAGAGGCAGCTGAGAACACCAACTGTCCTTTGTTCTCTGTTGGTTTTTGTCTCTTTTTCTTCTTCTTTGTCTTTTGTTTTCATGGCCAGATCTTTATTTCAGTCTTACTTGCTTCTTACTCAAAATATAAAATGGTGAGTCAAAGAGATGAGATGGAAAATAAAATCAGCTTCATTAGAAAGAGAGGAGCAGGACAGAGTGGGGCAGCCTCAGATCCCGGCATGCAGAAGGAGGCCTCCCCAGAGATCAAGTTTGGGGCCACAGACTGGACTATATGTCCAGACCCTGTCACAGAACAGAAGGAGAGCTGAGGAGGAGAAGGAAGAGGGGGAGGAGGAGAAGGAAGAAAAGGAGAAGGGAAGAAGAAGAAGAAGAAGAAGAGGAGGAGGAGGAAGAGGAGGAGGAGGGGGGGAGGGGGAGGGGGAGGGGGAGGGGAAGGGGGAGGGGAGGGGGAGGGGGAGGAGAAGAAGAAGAAGAAGAAGAAGAGAGAATGACTGTCACAGCAAGGGGATGCAGAGACAGAATGGATTAGTGTGGTAAAGTAACCAGTGTTCCACTGGATTAAATTCTAGACAGGTTCCTCCAGGCCTTTCCTAGGCTGGGCCTTAACCACCAGCCAGGGAAATGGCCGACTTCCATCTCCTTTCTCTCTACACATTAACTCACTGAAATGCCTGGCTTTGTAAACCTTCAACATAACATCCCTACCCTCCATTAAAATGGCTGCGAAAAACTTGTCTGGCCACTCCTGTTTCTGGTCAACACACACACACACACACACACACACACACACACACACGTATTGGAGGTTTTACTCAAAATGGGCTTAGAATTGTGATTCCTCTCTCTGGGATGTGCATACACCTTCTTCTAGAATCTTTCTCAAAAACTTTAGATCAGCCATGGTCTACCATTTAGCACCTCTAACATTTATCCCATCCAACACTTTTACAATTGGCTAAACTCCCACACCCTTCTTCTCTAGGCTCAGAGACCCCCGCCCCCAAGCTCAAAGCTCTGTGCCATCTCCAGTCAAGAATTCCCTTTGTCCTTGGTTTCTTGCTGATGGATCTCCTGTTCTGACTCCACTGGGATTGGACAGAACACCTGAAATCCGCTTCAGCACCTGCGTACTGAACTAGCACCTTCAGCCCATCCTTTCCTTACCTCACAGACCCGAAAGTCATTTTTTTTGAATGGAGTCATGAGGTCTTTGTGGGACCATGGGATCCTAATTTTGATAACTGATAGCTAACAGCTATAGATGGCCTAGTTAACATTCATAAGGATCAGTCCTTTGTAATTTTTCATCACCTGACTATAGAGTCCCTGTTCTCCCTTGAATATCCATTTATTTATTACAAACAATGAAAAATATTTTTGACACAAGGTCTCATGTATCCCAGGCTAGCTATAACTTATGTCATAGCTGAGATGACCTTGAATTTCTGATCTTCCCTCCTTCGTCCCTCACAGTGGTGGGATTACAGACGTGAGTCACCTGGTTTAGATTTAGGCCTCGCTGGGATTAAACTCAGAGCTTCATTAATGCTACATTAGGACTTGATCCACCAATGGAGCTACATCTCCAGGTCTCTTCCTTTTAAACTGCCCAGTTTTTTTTTTTTTTTTTTTAGGACTTAAGAGATGGTTCAGTGTTAAGACCTTTGTTTTTTTTTTCTTTTTTCTTTTTTAAAGAACGTTCTTATTTATTATTTATTCAATTGTGCATGTATGTGTGTGTGCGCGTGTGTATGTGTGTGTGTGTGTGTGTAGAACCACGGACGAATTCGGGAGCCACCATGGACGCCTCCACCTCCTCCTCGTTTACTCTGCCCCGGGATTCACAGGCTCCGCCCTACCAGGACCGGAAACGCAGGCCGCCCCCGCTTCCGCCAGCGTCTATATGTGGGGTCTAGGATCCGAACTCAGGACCCTCCGCCTGCAAGGCAGAGGCTTAACCCCTGAGCCACCTCTCCAGCCACAAGACCTTTGTTTTACAAGCAAAAGGATCTAAGTTCAGATCACCGGATTCCATGTAAGATGCAGATAGTGTCAGCCTGTAATTCCAGCCCTGGAAGACAGAGCCTGGGAATCCCCGGAGCAAAGCAATAAGGAGACAGAACAATACAGGATGATTCCCAATGTCACCCTCGGGCCTCCACAGGCACATACATTCCTAAATACATAAAAACATAAATAAATAAAATGCCCAGTCACTTTTGTGCAAATTGGAGGGGAGTTCAGTTGATACTAGATCCCCTTTTCTAGTGCAAAAGCATACCATTGATTTAAATCAGTCCTTTACAAGCATCTGGCTTTTTTTATGTTTGATAGAATGCCCTAAGACCCCTGTCTATCACTAAGGAGTACAATTTTATGTAGTTCCCTTCTCCCTTTCTCTTGAATATTTATAATCATGATTTGTTTCCAATAATTATTATAATAGATTATGATGAACATTATTTGTTTTCACTTTCTTTTTAAAATATTTTTTAACATTTTTTATTATTTCTGCCCATACAAACTTAATAGGTACACCACTTCCCTCCCTCCCTTCTCCTCCCCCCAACCCCCTGTTCCTCTCCCCTTACCCCTCCCTCCCCATCCCCCAGTGCCTCCCCCCAATCCCCAGAGAGTCCTTTAATGTGCATGCCAGACTCTCCTCTGGGCCCTGCTCTCCGATGACGTACAAGGACCCAGTTGTATTTCCCTGAACCCTTTCCTGTGCTCCCCTTAAGCATAGGAACACTACTGTGGCTGTCATTCCCTTGTCTCCAAGGATCTTGGTGCCTTTAGCAGATGCTAGACTTTGTGGGGTCAATAGTGTGTTGGACATTGCACAGGGCATGCAAAGTCCAATTATGATTGCTTCGGCCCTAACTTGTGTGGAGTATCTTGCATATCATTGCTCCTCCCATCCTTGTGCTCTTACACTATTACTGCCCCCTCTTCCGCAAATTTTCCTGAGCTCCAGGATGGGGAGAGATTAGTCTGGCCTAATTCTAAGTGGTTGATATAGAGTCTCTGAAGTTCTGGATTGTGGTTTGTTGATTTTCTTTTGCAGTTTTGCTGCTCCTGCAATGCCCTTCACTCCATCCTGATGGGCACTGTATGTCACCCCCTGGCCAGAGACAAAAAGCTGTTAAACTGGAGTCTTGTTATAAGAGCACATTCAAGGGTAGATGTAATAAAAGTAGGAAACCACAGTGAGGGACGGGTCAATCGCCCATTTGCAAAATGGTTACTTTTTATCTGCCAGACTATCTATTTATTAGAGAGAGAGGAGAGAATTGCATGGGTAGAGGTCAGAGGTCAAATTCAGAAGTCAGTTCTCTCTTTCTATCATGTGGGCTTCCAGGGATCAAACTCAGGCCAACTGGTTTGTGGGCAATCACCTTTGTCACTTTCTTGATTAGGTTACATTATAGAAGACTCCATCTTAGCAGATAAGAGAGAGAGAGAGAGTTTTGTTATTTTAAAAAGTGCCTATGAGAGAAGCAAGTGGCCATGTTGTGGTTTGTGTGTGTGTGGAGATCCATGTGGCAGGGAACCATGGCCTCAGGAGCTGAGGAGGTCTAGCAACAATCAGGAGTAACCCAAGGTGGCTGTCATATAGCCACAAGAAATGAATTCTGCCCAAAGCCTGAATGAACTTGGAAGTAACTTCCATCCCTGGAGGATGCAGATGAGAACACAGTGAGCAACACTTGGACAGGTCTCTATATATACCTGAACAGAGGACCCAGTTGATCTGTAACTGGACTCCTGCTCATCCATACTGTAATGTGAAAAAAATGCATGCTCTTTTAAGAAAAATTGAAAGGCATATCTTGCAAGATACCCACAAAAGTTAGGGCCGAAGCTCGGCGCAATGTCCAACACATTATTGACCTCACAAAGTCTAGCATCTGCTAAAGGCACCAAGATCCTTGGAGGCAAGGGAATGACAGCCACAGTAGTGTTCCTATGCTTAAGGGGAACACGGGAAAGGGTTCAGGGAAATGCCACTGGGTCCTTGTACGTCACTGGAGAGGAGGGCCCAGAGGAGAGTCAGGCATGCACAATAAAGGACTCTCTGGGAATGGGGGCAGGAGGCACTGGGGGATGGGGAGGTAGGGGTGAGGGGAGGGGAAGCAGGGTGTTCGGGGGGAGGAGAATGGAGGGAGGGAACTGGTGTACCTATTAAGTTTGTATGAGCGGAAATAATAATAAAAATGTATAAAAAAAGAAAAATTGAAAGGCATTTATAGTGAACATTGTATATACACATCTGTGTAACAGTTTACTCACAATTATCTATCCCATCCATCCTCTACTTAGCAATGTCTTATTTCATGGTTCTTTCACAGGAAAGAGCAACGTCTGGATGATTGACCTTGAATATTTTGGCATATATATCATTAACTATAGTTTGGCATTTCTTAATAGTTTTCTTGACACAGAATTTGCATTTGTGATATATACAGATCTCAGAGTCCACTCACTGTGTAATTCCAATCCCCATCATGGTAAGCATCCAGTGTTATAATATTATATCTCCCCTTAAAGTCCTCAGTGCCTCTCTTGCTTCCTGTCCACCTATGTCTCCAGGAAGTCAGTACTGTTATTTCCTTACTTATTAGGTTTCCCTGTTCTGGAACTTCATATGAATTGAGTCGTTAGACTATGTACTCTCTTGTATAAAGCTTCTTTCATTCAGCATAATATATTGAAATGTATTTGAAAAAATTGAGTAATTTGTTAGGAAAAATATGTAATGAAATTGAAAAGAGGTGCTGGAGAGGTGGCTCAGGGGTTAAGCCTCTGCCTTGCAGGCAAAAGGTCCTGAGTTCGGATCCTAGACCCCACGTATAGACACCAGGCGGAAGCCGGGGAGGAGTGGCCTGAGTTTCTGGTCCTGGTAGGGCGGAGCCTTATGAATCCCAGGGCAGAGTAAACAAGGAGGAGGTGGAGCTGGTCCATGGTGGTTCCCGAATTCGTCCGTGGTTCTACACACACACACATACATACACACACGCGTACACATGCACAATTGAATAAATAATAAAAATAAAAAAGTATAAATTTAAAGAAATTGAAAAGAATGTCAGGAAAACTAAGCATGTAGCTCAATAGGTAGAGTGCTTGCCTAGAATGCACAAAGCTCTTAAGTTCAGTACCTGGCACTGCAGAAACTGGGCGTGATGGTACAAACTGTAATCCTAGTTCTCAGAAGATGGAGGCAGACTCTGGCCCACCAGGGACCTACGCATGTGGTCCACGGAAGGCACACTGCTACTCAGAATTCAATAGAGCCCAAAGGAAACTCAAGCAAAATTCTAAGGAACAAAGGGAGCACAGGCCATACATCTGGACTCCACTACAATCATTATATCACGTGGGCGAGTTTCTTCTCATCCAACCCAAAGATAAGTAAACTTTTTCTTTTCACCTTACTGATCCTTTAAAGTATCAATGCTGTAGATCAATTTTCTCATACAGCCACCCCACAACATACAACTCCAGGGAGTACACCACTCACCCCCACATTTCACCAAGAAACTAAATCGTAAAAGTGCACTACCAAACTAATATTCACCCCCTGGTAACATAACCTGACTTAACTGACATACTAACAGCCTAGTAGCCTCATCTAGGATATAATAATAACAATACATAAACATACCCAATCCAAGGTAAGCACTAGTAATAACTGGCAAGCGTAACAATACTAACTACGTCGATTCAGTGAAAAACACAGAAACTGAAAGGTCCTAAAAAACAAAACAACAATGTACAAGTCAAAGTGCAGATCCACGAGAAACAAAACCCAAGAAGACCAATCTTCTGCCGAAAGAATCAATCCCATAATGAGGGATTCCGACCAGAACAAATCCACAGAAAATAGCCATGGAAGCCAGACCCAACATAACGACTTTCAGAGTATGATCCTTACCATGATTAATACTATGAAAGAGGAAATCCGAGAAGAGTTAAACAACCGTATCAACCACTTTGAACAGGAACACAACAGGCACTTGGAGGAGTTGAGAAAAACAGTTCAAGAAACAAAAATAGGTATGAAGCAATTAAAACAGTCTCAGGCAGAGTTTAAAATTGAACTAAAAGACAAGTTATTTTCAACCCAAAACTCAACAGAGTCTCTTATCAGCAGAACAAATGAGGCAGAAAACAGAATTTCAGATCTTGAAGACAAAGTGGGAGAATTAACCAGCTCAATGGAAGAGATTGTTAAAGCCAAAAAGATACTGGGGAGGAACATTCAAGAGATATGGGACACCCTGAAGAAGCCTAACATGCGCATTCATGGAATACCAGAACAAGAATCCCAAACTACCACACCTGAGGAAATATTTCAATTCATCATAAATGAAAACTTCCCACAACTAAAGAATGAGAGGCCTATCCAGATAAAAGAGGCATTTCGCACTCCAAACAGATACGACCAAAATAGAAAATCGCCATGGCAAATAATAGTCAAAACACTCCATATTCAAGACAAAGAAAAGGTGCTGAGAACTTCAAGAGAAAAAAAGCAACTCACTTTTAAAGGTAAACCTATTAGAATAACAAATGACTACTCAATGGAAACAGTAAAAGCAAGAAGAGCTTGGAGAGACATACTTCAAGTATTAAATGAGCAAAAATGCCAACCCAGACTGATATACCCGGCAAAACTATCTGTCATGATTGAGGGAGAAAGAAAAGTTTTCCAGCACAAAGACAACTTGAAGGGATACATGTCTACCAAAACAGGCCTTCAAAAAATCCTAGAACTGATACTCAAGCTTGAAGAAAAGAACAAGCGTATCCGGAAGGACAGAGGGAAGTACAATACCACCAAAACATAAATATCAAACAACATGCTTACAAAATCTACTAAACATAAAAAATGTCCAGAATTAAAAATAAGTTCTCCATTATAACATTAAATGTCAATGGTATTAACTCGCCGATTAAGAGACACAGATTACAAACTTGGATTAAAAACCACAATCCAACAATCTGCTGCCTTCAGGAAACTCATCTCACCACAAAAGATAGGCACATCCTAAGAATGAAAGGCTGGTCCAAAATCTTACAAGCTAATGGAATCAGGAAACAGGCAGGGGTAGCCATTATGCTTTCAGACAAAGTGGACTTCAAATCAAAGAAAATCATAAGAGACACAGATAGATACTACATTTTAGTCACAGGTACAATTCACCAGGAAGACTTCACAATCCTGAACATTTATGCACCCAATACGGGCCCCTCCACATTCATTAAGAAAACCCTACCGCGTCTAAAGCAAGAAATCAACCCCCAAACTATAATTCTTGGGGACCTCAACATGCCCTCTCAACATGGGATAGATCAACAGGTCAAAACCTTAACAGAGACACTTTGGAACTTAATCAAACCCTGAAAGAAATGGACCTCACAGATCTCTATCGAACTTTTCACCCACGCACCAAAGAATACACATTTTTCTCAGCAGCACATGGAACTTTTTCCAAAATAGGTCACATATTGGGCCACAAAACGAATCTACACATATACAAAAAAGTTGAAATTCTAACCTGTGCCCTATCAGACCACCACGGCCTAAAGCTGGACATCCACAACACAACAAACAAGAGAAAATACACTAACTCCTGGAAACTTAACAATATGATGCTGAATGAGAACTGGATTCAGGAAGAAATTAAAAAGGAAATTCAAGATTTCCTGAAAGTGAACGATAACGAAAATACAACTTACCAAAATCTCTGGGACACAATGAAAGCTGTCCTAAGAGGTAAGTTCATAGCTCTTAATGCCTACATCAAAACAATGGAAACATCAGAAATAAATAACTTAATGATGCAGCTTAAGGCTTTAGAGAAACTTGAGCAATCTGATCCCAAAAGTAGTAGAAGAGAGGAAATTAGCAAAATAAGGGGAGAAATATCTGAAATCGAGACTAAGAAAACCATAGAAAAAATCAACCAGTCAAAAAGCTGGTTCTTTGAAAAAATCAATAAGATAGATACACCCCTAGCTAAATTAACCAAAAGCAAGAGAGAGAAAACCCAAATTAACAAAATTAGAAATGAACATGGAGTTATCACTACTGATATCCAAGAAATCCAGAGAATTATAACATCATATTTCAAAAACTTATACTCTGTGAAGTTTGACAACACGAAAGAGATGGATGAATTTCTAAGTAAACACATCTTACCTAAATTGGATCAGGAAGTTGTGAATTACTTAAATGGCCCTATAACATATAAGGAAATTGAAGAAGTAATCTCGAATCTTCTCACCAAAAAATGTCTTGGATCAGATGGATTCAGCACAGAATTCTACCAGACATTTAAGGAGTCAATAACACCAATACTCCTTAAACTGTTCCATCAAATAGCAAAGGAAAGAACACTACCAAATTCCTTCTATGAAGCTAATATCGTCTTAATCCCAAAACCTAATAAAGATTCACTTAAGAAAGAAAACTATAGGCCGATCTCCCTGATGAACACAGACGCAAAGATTCTCAACAAAGTCTTAGCAAATCGGATTCAAAAACATATCAAAAAGATCATTCACAGGGACCAAGTAGCCTTCATCCCCGGCACGCAAGGTTGGTTCAACATACGCAAATCAATAAATGTAATTCATCATGTAAACCAGTCCAAAGTCCAAGACCACATGATACTCTCGATAGATGCAGAAAAAGCCTTTGACAAGATCCAACAGCCTTTTATGATCAAAATGCTAGAGACAGTAGGAATGGAAGGAACCTTTATCAATATAATAAAAGCTGTATACAACAAGCCCACAGCAAGGATTATGCTCAATGGGGAACAATTGGAAGCATTCCCACTTCGATCAGGAACTAGACAAGGCTGTCCACTCTCACCACTTCCTATTCAATATTGTACTTGAAGTCTTAGCTGAAGCCATAAGACAAGAAAGGGACATAAAAGGGATTCAAATCGGCAAGGAAGAAGTCAAGCTATCCCTATTTGCAGATGACATGATCTTATACCTGAGGGATCCCAAAAACTCCACCAGGAAGCTCCTGGAACTAATTGAGAAGTTCAGCAGGGTGGCAGGATACAAAATAAATGTGCAAAAATCAGAGGCCTTCCTATATGCCCAGAATGAAAGAAGTGAAAAAGCCCTGAGAGAAACAATCCCATTTACTATAGCCCCTAAAAAAATGAAATACCTTGGTATAAACCTAACCAAGGAGGTAAAAGACCTTTACAATGAAAACTTTAAAACCCTAAAGAAAGAAATTGCTGAAGACACCAGAAGGTGGAAAGACCTCCCATGCTCCTGGATTGGCAGAATCAACATCGTAAAAATGACCATCCTACCAAAGGCAATAAAGAAATTCAATGCTATACCAATTAAAATCCCAAAGGAATTCTTTAAAGAAGTTGACCAATTAATCTCAAAATTCATATGGGGGCACAAAAGACCTAGGATAGCAAAGACAATCCTGAGTAACAAAAACACTGCTGGAGGTATTACCATACCGAACCTTAGTCTATACTACAAATCCATAGTTATAAAAACAGCCTGGTACTGGCTCCAAAATAGACACACAGATCAATGGATAAGGGTTGAGGACCCAGATATAAGCCCACAAAAATACAGCCATTTGATCTTCGACAAGGGGGCCCAAAGAATCCAATGGAAAAAGAACAGCATCTTCAACAAATGGTGCTGGCAAAACTGGATCTCCACATGCAGAAGATTAAAGCTGGACCCGTACTTGTCACCATGTACAAGGCTTAATTCCAAATGGATCAAGGACCTTGATATCAGGCCAGAGACTATAAAAATCATAACTGAATGGATAGGGAACTCCCTCGAGCTGATTGGGCTAGGCCAACATTTCCTAAACAGACATCCAATGGCATAGTCACTGCTACCAACTTTCAACAGTTGGGATCTTGTGAAATTAAAGAGCTTCTGTTCAGATAAAGAGATTGTCACATGAGCTCAAAGGCAACCCACAGAATGGGAGAAAATCTTCACTAACCACATATCTGATAGAGCTCTACTGTCCAGAGTGCACAAAGAACTTAGAAAATTAAACACCAAGGAAACCAATGGCCCAATTAAAAAATGGGCCCTGGAACTTAAAAGAAATTTTACCAGAGATGAAATTAAAATGTCTAACAAATATCTTAAAAAAATGCTCCACTTCTTTAGCCATCAGGGAAATGCAAATCAAAACCTCCCTGAGATATCATCTCACCCGGTCAGGATGGCAAAAATCCACAATACAAACAACAACAAGTGCTGGAGAGGATGTGGAGAGAGGGGAACTCTGCTACATTGCTGGTGGGAATGCAGGCTCATACAGTCATTCTGGCGAGCCGTCTGGAGATTCTTAAAGAAATTAAAGATTGAAATGCCATATGACCCTGCTATTCCACTTTTGGGAATAACCCCCCACGCAGCAGAGGTTCGCCTCGATAGCACAAGCACGACTATGTTCATAGCAGCACTGTTTACAATAGCAAAGTCATGGAATCAATCTAAATGTCCAACAGTTGACGAGTGGATAAGGAAACAGTGGTACATCTATACAATGGAGTACTATTCAGCCATCAAAAATGATGAATTACTGGAATTTGCTGGGAAATGGATGTCACTAGAAACAATTATAGTAAGTGAAGTATCCCAGACCCAGAAAATTAAGCGCCATATGTACTCCCTAATAGGTGGCTCCTAGTACCAAACTCACCCAGCCCACATTGAGACACTCAAGGGTAAACCTATGTAATACGGTAATTGCAAGGATTGTGAACAGGAGGGATGGGGTTGGAGGGCCACACCAGACACAAGGAGAGAGGGGACCATGTTACAGCAGAGAAAATCGGCCTCCAAGGAATGCAAGTAAGTAATGTGACACCTGGTTAAGTTCACAGATGTTCGTTCCTGATCATGTACAACTGAGGGGGTATGATCTCACCAGAAGGGGAGGGCATATAGTCTGGCAGATGAAAAGAGATCATTTTGCAAATGGGTGACTGATCCCTCCCTCACCGAGGTTTCCTGCTTTTATTACATCTACCCTTGAATGTGCTATTATAACATGACTCCAGTTTAACAGTTTTTTGTCTCTGACCAGGGGGTGACATACAGTGCCCATCAGGATGGAGTGAAGGGCATTGCAGGAGCAGCAAAACTGCAAAAGAAAAAGAAAATCAACAAACCACAATCCAGAACTTCAGAGACTCTATATCATTCACATGAAACTAAGCCAGCCTAATCTCCCCCCATCCTGAAACTCAGGGACATCTGCAGAAGAGGGGGCGGTAAGATTGTAAGAGCAAAAGGATGGGGGGAACAATGATTTGAAGAGTCTCCACACTAGATAGGGCTGAAGCAATCATAATAGGACTTTGCATGCTCTGCGCCATGTCCGTCACACTATTGACCTCACAAAGTCTAACATCGGCTAAAGGCACCAAGATCCTTGGAGGCAAGGGATTGATGGCCACAGAAGTTTTCCTATGCTTAAGGGGAACACGAGAAAGGGTTCAGGGAAATGCCACTGGGTCCTTTTATGTCATCGGAAAGGAGGACCAAGAGGAGAGTTAGGCATACACATTAAAAGACTCTCTGGGAATTGGGGGGGAGGCACTGGGAGATGGGGAGAGAGGGAGGGGGAGCAGGGGGTTCGGGTGGAGGAGGAGGGGGGAGGGAACTGGTCTACCTATTAAGTTTGTATGAGTGGAAATAATAAAAAATGTTAAAAAAAAAAGATGGAGGCAGAGAATTAAGGTCTTACTTGGAATTCCAGACCATCTAGGCTACGTGAGACCCTGTTTCCAAAAAATCAAACAAATAAAAACAATTATCATCTATCTGTCTATCTATCTATCTATCTATCTATCTATCTATCTATCTATCTATCTATCTATCATCGATCTATCTACCTACCTATCTGTCTTTGAATGATATTGCTTTACTGCATTTTTTTATTTTAAGAATACATGCTAGAATACTCATCAAAGTTATTTAACCTTTATTGTATGCATGGTAATATAAGATTATAATTTAAAAAAAGAAAGGCATAGGGATTTAGAGGTCTTTGGGGTGTTTTTAAACTTTCCATGAAGAGATAAATTTTGTGCAGCTTAACTAATCTTGTAGCATAGAAATTGTTTCACTAAATTAGCAGAGCCTCACTACTCAAGACCAATCAATGTAACACTTAAGAAAATAAGCAGATGTGAATCCCGGGGCAGAAGGAGGTGGGAGGCGTCCATGGTGGCTCCCGAATTCGTCCGTGGTTCTACACACACACAGACATGCACACACACACACACACACACACACACACACACATGCGCACACATACATATGCACACACGCACAATTGAATAAATAATAATAAAAAAGAGATAGTATCTTTATAAATTAAAAAAAAGAAAATAAGCAGATTTCACGTACAGAAGCCAAAGGCATGAATACACATTAAGCAAAATCTATATGCCTGGTTAAAAAAAATAACACATTGACTTACCATAACCAAATAGAGTTTATCCTAGGACTGCAAGGAGATCTTATTATTTAAAAAGGAAAAAAAAAAAAGGTAGGGCCTAGAATGTAGGTCAGGGGTACAGTGCTTCTCTAGCATATACAAATTTCCAGCATCTTAAAAATTACAATAAAACACACAAAGCCCAAACTCACAGAAGCCCTGTTAATACAACTCCTTATCTCAATACTTTAAGCAATCTGTTCTGATGTATGTGGTAGAATAGATATTTGAGGCTATAATATGTATGGGAATTGGAGCATGGGGAGACCTACGACTCTCAAAAACCTCACAAAATCACAACAAAGGAATGCCAGAAGAGGCCATGATAGACTAAGAAAGTTATTGCAGTTCTGGAAGTGAATGAAATAACAAGGGATACCAGTCAGGTACACCTGGCCAGTCGTCACCATCCTGGCTCAAAGCAGCTGATGCCAGGATACAGGTGGACTCAGCATGGTGCTCTGCAAAAGTTTGCATCAAGAACAGTTTAGAGACTCTCAGATTCCTTTATATGTCTTGGGGTTACAGAAACCAGTGGTGTTGGGGGAATGGTCAACAGATTTAAAGCTTCTTTTAAATAAAAACATCAACTACTGAAAAATTGCAAGTAAGATCTTTTCGAAAATTAGATAACAATATATGATATAACAATATATGATATATATACTTAAATTATAAAAAACCAAACATAAAAATTAAATATATATATATCAATGACAAAACAAAAAAGATAAAAGTATTCAGTTCACAAAATAAAGATAAGTGGCTTAACAAGAAATGAAGAAATATTAACATTTCTAACAAGCACACATTTAAACAAATAAAATCCTAGTTTATGTTATTGGTCAATATGAAGCAAGTATTGACATCTAATGTTCCAGAGGACACTGGATGCATGGTCATCCATTGATAGGAGAATTGTAGTATACAATCCTGCTGGTGAACAATATATATGTTTCAAAAATGCATATATACATTTTGTACTCTTAGAAGTTAGATGTTCAATTTGAGGAACTTTTCTAATACAAGGACACAGAAATGTATGAAGGACTATTTTTATTTTTGCTTTATTGTAATTCCAGAATCAAAAGTCAACCCCAAAATTGATTAGTAGGGTCTTATAATAGTTAGCCATACCATACAGTATAAAACTGAGGACATTACACAGTCAAAAAGGCACTTTTGCATTTACATTCATAACAGAGAGCAGTGATACTCTTTTAATAGAAAAAAGGTTGCAATATAACTTCCCTTTTTTTCTAGTTCTTGCATCTATTATATGCACTAGAAAGGTAAGCTAGAGAAAAGAAGCAACAATGGTTAACTTTTATTTTCACTTTTTTTTTTTTTTTTTTTTTTTGAGATAAGATCCAAGTAGTCAGGCTGGCTTTGAACTCCTAGATCTTCCTGTTTTCATCTCCCAATGCAGGACTCTAGGAGATGCCATCAGACCCTTGAGAATATTTACATGCAAATTCTTTTACAAAATAGCTTATTTTTTATTTTTGCATGTCCGTGTGTGTGTCTCTGTGTGTGTCTGTGTGTCTGTGCCAGTTTGTATCAGAGGGCAATGTGTGTGTCTGTGAAGGCCCAAGGGTGACATCAGGAATCATCCTGGATTCTTCTTCCTCCTTATTGTGTTGTTCTGGGGTTTCTCAGGCTTTGCCTTCTAAGATCTGAGTTGCAGGCTCCTGCTATGTTGGCCTGTATTTTTACCTAGAATCTGGAGATCTGGGGATTGGAACTCAAATAAAGGCTTTAACTTCTGAGCCATCTTTCTAGCCCAAGTAGTTTCTTATAGGACTTTTAAGAAAGACTCCAACACCAATGAAAAACACTTCAGTCCTTACCTGATTGGTCTTTACTAATCCTGGACTGTGACAAGACCCTTACCAATCCTAATCATGCCCTCTTTTTTTTAAAAATTTTTTATTATTATTATTATTATTATTTAATCAACTGTGTGCATGTGCGTGTGTATGTGCACGCGCGCGTGTGTGTCTGTGTGTGTGTGTGTGGAACCACGGACGAATTCGCGAACCACCATGGACGTCTCCACCTCCTTCTGCCCCGGGATTCACAGGCTCCGCCCTACCAGGACCAGAAGCGCAGGTCGCCTCCGCTTCCGCCTGGCGTCTATACGTGGGATCTGGGATCCGAACTCAGGACTTTCCACCTGCAAGGCGGAGGCTTAACCCCTGAGCCACCTCTCCAGCCCCCTAATCATGCCCTCTTATGTTCTCTATTGGAAGATCCTCCTGAAGCCAAACTTGAATTTCTAGTTTTCAGCACATTCCAATGGTGCTATTTTTGTGGGAATAATTTTTCAGCTACCGATTAGGAATGAGGAAGGGTTTAATGCCAATGTCTAGATTCAAGATCCCTTTCCAGAGAATCTCACCCTGGAGCTTAGTTTGTACTGCTGTTCTATACAAAAGCAGGAAAGGGGTGGAGCAAAGGCAGGATTTTACAGAAACAAATGCAATGGTTAATAATATCAGCAGGTGGATGGAACACATGACCTTGACTGTTATGGAACAGAAGTTGAGGCCAGAGTTGAAAAAGCACCATTGTGTATGTTCAGCCCCTGGGGGTGGGTTAGGATCGCTGAAATGTCCTTGGTTGACTGCCTTTGAGATTTCAGTAATTTTCTATCTTATGTTAGCAGTAACTCATCAACTGCATTTTTTTTCTACTTTACTACCTCCTATTCTTGAAAGGAAACAGTGTTGAGTAGTGTTTTCATTATCTCAGAAAACAACAAACTTAGGTTAGTCTATGATGGTGATAGTCTATTTTGTTTGTTTGTTTGTTCATTGTGTTTTTGCAAACTTTG
This sequence comes from Typhlomys cinereus, assembly GCA_023101885.1. Classification (NCBI taxonomy): domain Eukaryota; kingdom Metazoa; phylum Chordata; class Mammalia; order Rodentia; family Platacanthomyidae; genus Typhlomys; species Typhlomys cinereus. The sequence continues at coordinate 1,708,914 of JALPQD010000115.1, read as the reverse complement.
AAGTCTCATGTTGGCTAGTGGGTTTATAACAAATATCCGAAGGACAGTTTGATCAGGTGCCCTGATAGAGCAGCCATCTCATCAGGGAAGTCTAACCAGGTGTGTTTCATAAATCCAATAGATTAGTGTAACTGGCTTGGTCGACAAAATCATGTGTTTATACTGAGAGTCTGTTTAAAAAAAAGACAAATGGAGGGAAGGTGAGATGAGAGACGGTAGGGGGAGAGAGAGAGGGAAATAGAAGAGAGAAAGGAAGGGAGGGAAGAATGGAGAGGGGAGGGTCTGAAGAGATGGCTCAGGGCTTAAACCTTTACCTCTGCAAACAGAAGGACCTGAGTTCAGATCTCAGATCCCATGTAAAAATGCCAGGTGGAAATGGTAGCACCCGCACTTCCTGCCCTGGAAGGCAGAGCCTGGGAAGCCACCAGAGCAAAACAATAAGGAGGTAGAAGAATCTAGGGTCATTCCAGAAGTTGCCTTTGTGTTCTCTTCTATACACCCCCATACACTTACACATACCCCCCCACACAAATAAGTAAATGAAATAGAGGGGATGGAAGAGAGGAGGAGAACAGAAAATGACAGAGAGAAAGAAAGATGAAAGAGAGAGAGAGAGACAGAAGCAGAGATACACACAGAGAATGACTGAATAGTGGAAGAATACCATACCTCCCTTTTGCCAGGGATCTTTTGCTTTGTTCCTGTTCTTTTTCCCTCTCAGAAGTAAGTGCCCTGGTGTGGTATGCATTCCAAGGAGTTCTTTACTGTCAAGCTGTGATATTCATCAGACTTCATTATGACCCTATCAGTCTAGTTCTCCATAATATTATCATTAATATTTCATTATCAATAAATGTAGTTCTTATTTATCAATCGCCTATGTGCCAAGCCCTGGGCCACTGACTTTGTATTCATTCTTTTTAATCTTGTGCAATTTTTATTATCTTCTGAGCTGGGATTATTTTTACAGCTAGAAGGTCTACTCAGAATGACAGTCTTGGGTGCTACAGCTCAGAATCTGCATTTTTGAAGAATTTTGTATGATTCCAATGCTTCTGTCTGTGGATGGGCATTTGGATCAATATGGGAAAAGGAGCAGTGTCCCATAGATCCATTGCTCATTTCATCTGAAGGTGTGATACAGATAAATAGACAGGCATATGAACCCCCCTCATGAAGGTATAAACTAATATGAAATCAACTCTCAGAGTCCAACATTGGTACTTCAAAGTGGACTGAAAGGTAAGATTTCTGTGATTTACAAAAAAGATTTCAATGATTAACTTAAATTTTAAAACTTTTATTATATCCACAATCCCACAGCAAAATTGTAGAATAAGGAGCATATTTTAAAATGTTCAGACTCTAATCTTCTTTGATTTGGATCTTTTCTTGTGGAGCCGGGGACTTTTCTGTGTCCTTAGGAGGAATTCAAAAATTGGACTTTAATGGAGCAGGGTTTATCAAGAGAGAAAGGTGTGGGCACAGCAAATGAATGCTCCTGTAAATGGGAACGAAGAATTCACCTATAGGAGCATGGCGCATGTGTTGCTCCACAATTTGCTTGGTATTTGAAAGGAAAAATGTTGTCATGGCAACAGTGTAACAAACAACACAGAATTGCGTCCAAATGAATCACCACTATATGCAAGACAAAGAAGCGAATGTTCTATCAGGGTTGGCTTTATTAAGCTTAAATAGTACAACAAACATTTTGATGAGTTTTTCTTATTACTTTTCATGAAAATAAATGAGGGAAGTGCATGGGCTGATAAATAATGTAGATTATATTTATTTGTATGCTATTAATTACAGTGAGACACAAAGCCAGTGCCTCTGCCTCACCTATGGGGTCCCAATCTATTTCTAGAATAGAGGTGGAGGGGATATTTAAGATAGGTTCTGTTCCAGAATGAGTTCTTGTGTCCACAGTGCCTGCATGAACGCCACCCCCACAGGACCATACACTGATATGGTCATAAAAATGTGTATAGATCTTTCCACTGGGGAGTGTAAAGTAGAACAAAATGATTGCATCATGTCATAGAAGACCAGGGATGCTGGAGGGTATACTGCCTGGAGAAATAAATTTGAAAATCTTTGTGCTTCCCTGAGAATCTTCTTGTCAAGGTTCATCAGGAATGGACCCATATGCGTGGTATAAACTATGTTGGTTCATTAGTTTAGGTTGTGATATGTATCATTGGCATGTATAATATGTAATCTACTTGCTTCAACAAGTGGCTATACCTTAAGGATATAAAATACTTGTTTTTTATTCTATTGGAATTTTATTTTTATTCTATTGGAATTTTAATACACGAATACAATGAATTTATATAATTTTTACCACTTATCACCCAATCCCCTTTCCTTTTCCAACTGCAATGTTTTCTGTAGCTTTTTTAGGATCAAATGTTATCTGCTGATACAAAGCCCTAAGTCCCTTAGTGATTCTAAGACTCAGCCTACGCGTGTATCACCTGGACACCATGGTAAAACACAGAGCCCTACACCTGGAACCTTTGAATTTATGTCTCTGTCATGATCTCAGAGAATGTAAATGTTTTTTTGTCTGGGGACCACATTTTGAGAACTGCCATTTTTGCTAAATACTCAGCTCATAAAAAGGTAGGGGAAGAAGGAGAGTTGTGGCAGCAGATCAGGGGTGGGGAACTTGGCATCACTGACATCCTAGGTTCTATCTTTAGCACTGAAAAAGTGCTAAAATCTCACACTCCACTTCTTGGTACCAGTTTCTTTTAATCACACAGCAATACCTCACTTCTGGTACCAATTTATATTGCAGTTACTTTTCTTTCTGATGCTGTGAAATAACACTCAGAACTTAAGGGGGAAAGTGAGATTTATTTGTCTTATTGTTCAGAGGGAAGATTAGTCCGTTATGGTGGGAATCACATAGAAGAAGGCATGACTTGGAGGCAGAAGCTGGATGTTGGAGGATTCCTGGAGAGTCTCTGGACTTCAGGCATGTTGAAGGGTTGAAGAAGCAGGATTCTGACATCAGTGAAAAATGGCAGCAGCAGGAGAGATGAGTTTTCCAGAACAGAGCAAGAGAGAGCAAACTGCAGAAGCAGGACCAGGCCACCCAACCTCAAGGCTCACTCTCTGAAGTGTGCCTTCCTCCAACAGAGATCCGCCTCCAAGAGTTGCCATGACCTCTAAATTGATAACAGATAATGACTGGAACGCATGAACCAGTGAAGGATAAGTCACATGCAAATCATGACAGCTTGGAACACTGGTGTTTTGAGGTTTGAACATGTCTAACAAAAGTCCATGTGTTGGGAAATTTAATTTTCAAATTCATATGTCAATGGTCTTTGGAGTAATTCCATTAGATGAGGTCATAACAGCAAAGCCTTTGGGATGGTGTGAGTGGCTGTATAAGAAGATGAGGAGACCCCCACTCTGACACATTGGCTCCTGCTTGCCCCGTGATACCTCTGCCATGTAATGATAAAGCAAGAAGGCTTCAGCTGTCTGTGCCATGCTCTTTCCAGCCTCCAGACTAGTGAGCTACATATATACATATGCTATTATAACTAACTCTCTGATTTATAGGTTATCAGGACTGCAGCATTCACTACAACAATAAAAAAGGAACCAAATCAATTGGTGTTATGGTTTTCACCAGTGGAGAAGAAGGCTGAGACTGGATCTTCATTAAGGTAAAGTGACTGTAGAAAAGCTCAGGCAAAGGATTCTCCATCAAAGGGGCTGCTTTCTGGATGTTTCTGTAATTGAGACTGCGATGATGGAGATGGAAGAGCATGCTCCTCAGACATTTCATCCTCGTCCAGCAGCTTTGGCATCATGGGGAAGCTTATTAGAAGTGAAAAATTTCATACTCTGCCACAGACCTGCTGAGCCTGAATTACACCGCACAAGCTCCTCACTGTGACTCATTTGCACATTAAAGTCTCAGAAGCACTGCTCTAAGAGACAGCATTCAGGACACCTGGTTAGGTTCTGCCTTTGGTTATCCTTGAGTCCATGATAGGTTTCAGGCCATGAGCTAGGGATAGGTTACCGACCTTATAATTCTTGCCAACTTTGAGATTCAATAAATGCAAATCATAGCTTGGCAGGGTCCAGACTTGCTCTGCCCCTTCAGAGGGCTTCTGGGTCACGTGGGTCACAGGGTCTTTGTGATCTCCGAGCTCCTTCCCTCGCTCTCCTGAGGAAACTCCTTCTCCCTCTCTTCCTTCTCCTGAAAGTGGGTACAACAGGAAGCAGAAAGACTGTGGGTTGAGGACATGACATTATTTCATGTACCTAAACTCTAGTAGGAGCTCAGCGTATAATGTTATGACTAAAACTGTGAACTATCTAGAGAAGTTATATTCAATTTGATAGCATCCTTGTCCTGAGTAGCCTTTAGGAAAGCAGCTGCTAGCTTTGACTATCCTCTGGTTAAGATCAGTTGTGTTCTGGTGTCCAAGAGATATTGGTTTCAGGATCCCCAGGGTACCAAAATCCACAAATGCTCAAGGCCCTTACATGACATAGTGCATTATTTACATGTAACCTATACATAATCTCCTGTATAGTTTAAACCATTTCTATATCACACACAAAAAGACCTCTGGGCATATCGGTGAGGGATGACTTAGATGAAGGTTAGCCTCTGAGAATGTCTGTGAAGAATTATCTGGATTATATTAAATTGATGTGGAAAGAACTGTGAGCAGGGCCATTCCCCAAGCAGGGATGCTGGTCTACAGAGATGGAGAAAGGGAACTGGCCCTAGCCTAGTGCTCATCTCTCCTTACCTCCTGACTGTGGATGCTTCGAGCTCCTTGCTCATTGACTTCCCTGTACTGCTAGACTGTACCTTTGAATTGTGAGCAGAATAAAACCTTACCCCCTTAAGTCATTTTCGTCAGAGTATTTCTTATCACAGCAATAGGAAAAGAAACCATAACAAAGAGCAAGGAGAAAAGTCCGTATATTTTTATTCCAGACACATTACCCCTATTCCCCTGCAAATACTTTCCACCCATAGTTGGTTGAATCTAAACATGTGGAATCTGTGGATACAGGGGATTGACCAGCTTTACCTTTCACATAGACCCTCCCTCCCCCAATCTAGTGAAACATTGTATTAAGAGGATTTTTGAAGGGTTATGTCATATGGGAGCATTATTCAGACTTGAAACATGGGTTAATTAGTATTAGATGGTCAGGGAAGACTATCTGGTGGCCCAAATAAACGGGGAATATGGGAATGTTTAATTAGCTTGACAGGGCATAGTGTTTGGAAGGACTTCAGACATATCAAGTTTCACATTCAGCACATTTTCTTAAGGCCGGCACTGTAGGTAGTACACTTGCTCCATCCAGTTCAGTGCTCATGGGATTGTATTTTATCCTCCATCACTCTGACATTTTATTAATTTACATCTGCTTACTCCCAAATCTGCCCAAATGAGCGAAACATCTTTATGACTATGAGCTGTTCCTACTTACTCTGAAGTGGGTTGACAGTTAAGATGAATTTCTTTTGGCTGTTGCTGAGAGGAGACTTTTGACCCCTCTATGACTTGGTCAAATTTTGGCAAAAGGTGATTGGATTATAAGGACATGACACTGTGATTCAAAGTTTTCATTTTCCTTATGAGTAGTTTTTTTTTTTCCTATTTTGTCTCTTGTGGCTTGGTTTCTACTTTCAAAGGTCTTTGCTTACAATATATTGATTTGCACTAATTTGCTGGGCAGGTGTAGGAACAGCTGGTTGGGAAAATAGAAGACTCCTGGTATGTGTCAAGGAGAAAATGCTAAATAATAAAGGGAGTTGTTTTTTATGGGATTGACTCAGGGTCAGGCCAAGGGGAATCATCCCAGATAGAAGTCCTGTACCTGGAAGCCTCTGGTCCAGCTACAAGGCTGTTGTGTGCTGAGAGGGGTTTTGCTGTTGCCTTCTCTTTTCTGCCAGCACTGTGTACATGCCATTATTTCAAAGGGAATCCATCATGTACAAAAGCTTGGAGGGCAGGCAGAATGCACTGTAGCTTTGTCAAAATAGCACAGCCTCGGAGATAACCTAGATGCAAACCTGTGTGAGTCATTTAGGTAAATGATGCTACATCTCTTCTGGGAAATACAGTTTTAAAACTTGGATACACAGTAGACAAAGTAAGGCATTGCTAGACTACAGATCCTTCAGCTACCAGAAATCAGGCTATCTCCCCACCCTAGCTCTTTCTGGATAGAGTTGATAAACAAATCCACCCTTGGCCTTGGAGTCTCCTTCCCTCATTGCAGCCTAGTACCCCATACAGGGACAGGGGACCTAAGAAAATCCTGAATTACAGCTTTACCCTTACCTAGTGCCTTCCTCCATGAATTGTACAACATAGGCTAGATCATATGTATTAGAACCTTCCCTAACCCCTGAAACCTTTAAGAGCAAGAAATTCCCTTTGTTCTTCTGAGTGGAAGCCCCTTTCTCTTGAGGACCCATGTCATGGTATCCTTAATCCTCTCTTAATGAAGGTGGTCTTCCCATCTGAAGCCTTGTTCCTACTTTCAGGATCTCAGCTCTTAATGAAGCTCTTTTGAAAGGTGATACTTTTTAGCTTCCTTTCTACAAATCCATAGGATCTTTTTTTTTTAAATAATAGACATATGTAGCTGTATTGATACATGAAGTTAATCAAGATAATAACTATGAGAAACCAAAGGCAGTGTGTATGAGAGGAGATGCTGAAGGCGTGCAATTACTGGGATGCACATGTATACATGTATGTAGGCAGAGGAAGTTCTGAAAGATGTAAAGGAAACTGGTATCCATGGCTGCTTCTGAGGGACCATGAGAAATCATATTTCCATGGATACTTTTTGAATGTTCTTTGAACATTTTTTTATCTTGTGGGTTACAGTTACAGACATCACAAAGCAACAACACAGCCAAACGGTCAAATCCACTGATGAGCAGGTACTCCACTGGCCTGAAGAAAGTGTGGGGGTTTTGGAGAGGATGCACCCCAGCCTGCTATAGATCCTGTAGTTCTCACAATCATAAAAGAACTGCAGAGTGGAGCTGGCTCACCTTTTGTCTCTGGACACTGCATACCTCGATCCCCAGACAGATGGCTGCAGAGACACCACAGCACCCAGACAAGTTTTCCTCTTTGGGTGCTTTCTGACAGGATACAGGTGGATCAAGATCTGTTCTGCCAATGTCTCCCCCTTATCTTGCTCCAAGGAGGCCCTGAGACCTTTAATTTTCAGTTTAGGATCACACTGGGGTAGACGTGACTTTTTATTTGGGGGAACCAGAGCCACACAAAGGGCGTGTGTGCAAGTCGTCTTCCAAACAGTGGTCACTTGAAGCTCACGCTGCAGCTGTGAGCCTGTTGCAATCTCAGAATTTCATTTTCTGAAAGCACTTTAAAGAGAGGCTGTCGAGAGAGCAAGCCCAGAGGACTTCTGGCACACAGAAAACGACATTGTTGGAAGAACATTTGGGGTAAGACCAGAGGGAGTCTGAATGTATCTCTGAGACTTATTTTTTTAAAAAAGAAATTATGACTGTTTATTGTTAGAATTGCATCAAGAAAATATATTTTGAGTATGCCAAAAGGTCTTGTATTTGTTGAAAACTTCTAGATAAATGTGTTCAGAATTTTAAGTGAGAAAGTTGAGTTTCTTTCCATGAGCAGATTTATTATAGAAAATTTTCAAGTCTATATGAATGGAGAAATCTCAAACCTATATGAAAGAAAAATCTCAAACCTATGCAAATAAGGAAGTTAGTGTAAGAAGCTTCCTACCTCACTGACCTGGCCGATATTAGAAAAAACAGTATCACACATCACTGCCAGATCTCCTGAGTGAATTGAGAGGTTTTTCAACACATGAACACACATACTATGAGAAATTCCAGACAATGTTCTCATTCGTGGCAGAAAGGAGGTCAATGGACCTGAGAAATGGGGATGAAGAGAGGGAGAGCTTATGAGGGATTCGAGGAAGCCCCGGAAAGTAACATAGACCCTGCCTCCCAGGTAGGGAAAGGGTTTCAGAGGTATAGACATAACTGTATCAAGATTCATCAAACTGTATATTTCTAATACATATGATTTTTCTTCATTTATTAATCAGTAAGAATCTAAAACACGAAATAGAGCTGATTAGGACCCGGCTCACTGTCAGTGAGAAACTGCTCTTCTCTGTCTCTGTCTCTCTCTTTCTCCCCCAGAATCTCTAAGGGCACATCCCAAGAATCATTTTTAACACCTGAAAACATCACATTATAAATCTCTGACAGATAGGACCTAAGACATTAGCTCTCACTACTACCTCCAATAAATAAAAAATAACTTCCCAATATAATTTGATATACATTTAATATCCAGTTTTCTTTGTTTCAAAAACATCTTTTTATTGTTGGTTTATTTGAATCAAGATCAAAACAAAATTTATATAAACAGGTTCATCATTAATGTATCTTTTAGATACAGTTTTTGAATCTATGAGTGTAGTGCTTTGTGTATATTCTGTGCAAACTTCATTTATGTATCATAATTATATATATGCATTTATAAATTTCATTTATAATTGTTTCCTATCAGGAAGAATACTCTGCTGATGCATAGAATTCACACACAGTGGTAGCCTGGAAAGTGACCTTTCCCTGCAAATTACCAGGTGTTGCTGCAAGAGTAAGGGGGTTGCAGAGGTTGGACCACGGCCCAAAAACGCAGCAGGGTCAGATTCCCTGCACATGGGGCTCCCCAACAGGTGGTGTTAGAGTCGAGAAGGTAGAGTGCAGCAGGCATCCCCCAGGATAATGGAAATACCTAAATATGAGGCATTCAACAGGGATGATGAAAACATCAACCAGAGAGGTCACGTGTGTCATGGGCAACAGTGCTGGAGTATAAGGGCTACCTAGAGTGTGTATGCATACCACACATACTCCACAACATATCACATACCACACACTCCACACATATCACATACCACACACTCCACAACATACCACACACACCACACAACTCCATAACATACTACACACACCACACACTCCAAAACACATCACATATACACACTACATGCACCACGACATACCGCACCCACAATCACACATCACACATATCACACACATACATGCATGCACACACATCACAAAAACACACACATACTGCACACACATGTACCACATCCACACACCATAGCCTATCACACACATGTGCACACACATGCACATACACATACACTACAGATTTACATGCCACACACACATACCCCATACACACTCACCTAATAATGAATAAATACAAATAAAAATAAAAAATATTTTATAAATTCCAGTAGAGATAGACAGAACTTGTGTCCAGAGATATTAAAAATTCCTACCATTCTACAGCAAAATAAAAGCCATGCACTGAAAAAAAAACTGACTTCATTAAAGAACTGTAAGAATGGCCACTGAGAACACACATATTCATTATTATTAGTGATCAAGAAATATCAACTTAGGGCTCCCTTGCCCTTCATGGGACTCCGAGTCTGGAGTCAATGAATGCTCTAGTTCCTTCGCCCCTCATGAATTCCATATCTGGAGTCTGTGAGTTCTGTTCTTTTCTTTCTCTCCTGTAATCTTCTTATGCTGCTCTCCTGCTTCAATCCCCAGACACAAGAATGCGACATTTTTGGCACAACCATCCAGGAGATCAGGTCATGAGAGGTAATTCCACCAGCTAAAATTAATATCCACAAAACTTCAAATATGGGGAATCTCTGGACCATCCCAGCATAGAAGAGAACCATTGACTGCTCACGCTTCCATTCCCCCAACACAGCAGGAGTAGTTAAGATGGGTCATTGCCCTTCCTCCTCTGAGCAGTCAAGGTCCTCAAAAGATAAAGGGGGGAATTAGGCAGTTTTAGAGCATCCATGCTGGGACAGGTCCTCTCCCACTGCTGGGATTACCCTGAAGAAACACACCCTACTAATTTTGAGGAAGTGATTTTAATCTTCCACAGATATAAAGTCATCACCATGCCTCAATCCTCAGTTTATGAAAAGATACAGAAATTAGTTCTCCATTATAGATTAGTCTTTCCATGAGGTTGGCTACAAGATCAACTGGGCTGGGTCCCAAAATGAACAGACCAATGAGATGTAGAGGACCAAAAACTTCAGTCAGGTTTGCAGAAACTGTAGCTAATCAATGAGGAAAAGCTGCTTTTCCCAGCCCTGACCCCGGCAGCCATCTTTGACTCCCTTGTTCCTCATGGGATTCCATGTCTGGAATCCGTGAGTTCTTCTCAGTTCTTTTTTTTTTTTTTAATTTTTTTTTTATTCAACTGTGTGCATGTGCGTGTGTATGTGCGCGCGCGGGTGTGTCTGTGTATGTGTAGAACCACGGACGAATTCGCGAACCACCATGGACGCCTCCACCTCCTTCTGCCCCGGGATTCACAGGCTCCGCCCTACCAGGGCCAGAAGCGCAGGCCGCCCCCGCTTCCGCCTGGCGTCTATAGGTGGGATCTGGGATCCGAACTCAGGACCTTCCGCCTGCAAGGCGGAAGCTTAACCCCTGAGCCACCTCTCCAGCCCTCTTCTCAGTTCTTGCCCCTTGTGGATTTATGTCTGTGAGTTTCGTTCTTTGTCTCTTCTAATAAATTCTACCTTAATCCTTGAAATAAAAAGGAAAAAGAAACGTCAATTGAAATCATAGTGGAGTCCACATAAATACTAAATGTCTAGAATAAAGTCCAGCAGCAAGAAATGTGAGTGAGTATATGGAGCACTTGGAACTCTCATAATTTGTATGTGGAACTAGTGTGTGATATTAATGACTTTGGGAACATTTTCTGTTTCTTTAAACAGATCTACCCAGCCACTAACTAAGATCTAAGACCCAGCCACTAACTCTTAGGTATTTACCCAAGGGAGGTAAAGAATATGTCTATAACAAGACCAGATGCAAATAGTGTTTGCATCAACTTGATTCATTAGGCGCTAAAATCTGAAAAAGGTTAAATGTCTGTCAATAAGAAGAAAAAGATCACATTGTGCCATAGTTGTGCATAGAACACTGCTCATCAATAAAAAAGGAGCAAGGTAGTAATCTGCATACAGCGACTGGACATGCTGTACCATAGTCTAGATAAGGAGAGTATATGTTGTGAGGGATGAAGAAAAAGAAAAATTAACTTAGGATGGCAGAAGCTAGGACAGTGAATACTTTTGATGGTAGGTGGGGAATGACTGGAAGCAGAACCAGGACTTCACGCATTCAGATGACCTTTCATATCTGCAAGTTGTGCATCTGTGGGGGCAACTAATGAGTGAATCAAACAATCAGAGAAGCTGTATCTGTACTGGACAAATAGTTTTTCTTATCACCATCCTCAAAACTGTACATCATAGAAACTATTTATAGGACATTTATGTAAAGCTATGGTTTGGATCTAAATGTTCCCTAAAGGGTAATATGCTAAGGGCTTTGTCTGTGGTACTGTCATGAGGTGGCGGGGAATTTAAGAGACTGGGCATTTTTTTGTGTGGATTTTTTTTGTGTGTGCACACATGTATTTGTGTATGTGTGTGTGTACATGTATGTGCAGGCTTATGTACAAGAGTGCACCTGAGTGTATGTGCCTATGGAGGTTCAAGGGTGACATCAGGAATCATCCTGAATTGTACCCCCTTATTGCTTTGCTCTTGGGTTTCCCAGTCTCCACTGTCCAGGGCCAAAATTACAGACTCCTGATTTTTCTGCCCAGTATGGGATCTGGAGATCTGAATCAGGTCCTTTTGCTTGTGAAGCAAAGGTTTTAACCATTGAACCATTTCCCCCAGTCCTCTGCTAAATACTTTTGAAAGCAAAAAGACAGTATTTAAAAGGCTAGTTTTGTCAAACCCATTTTGTTTGCAAGAATTCAGCTGGTATTTACTCCCTGCAAACAGGATGAGACTTAAAAAACAGCAACAGCACTTCCCTAAGCTGCCCTGAGGGCCCCCACCCCTTTAAAAATAATTTCCTTCCTTTAGTGAAAGGAAATTGGTATGGTGCGCTGTGTTGGACTTGGGAGCTAACACAGCTACAAATGGACAGTGAAGAGCTTCTGACTGCCAATGTGCCAGGTGCTTGCTAATTATAAAAGGGAATAATGGCTAATAACTCATCTTAGTGTGTTGATCAATGCAGTTTGCTCTCTGTGATTCAGAAGAGGTCGCTGGAGACATTGCGTGGGCCTCTCATGGCTCCTATTCATTAAGAAGGCGCTGCTGGCCGACTACAGGCTCCATTACCTGGTGCAACAAAGACAGGGACCCGACATCAGATTGTAATTAGGTCTGATCAGGGCTGGGGTACAGATGCTATAATCAAAATCACTCTGAATTAATTTTATACTTGTGAAAGGATAGGAGGTGAGATTGGTTTAATGGTAACCAAAGCAACCCCTTTGTTGCAATGCTGCAAGCTTTAAAAAAAAAAAAAAGTAAAAAGAGAAAAAAAAATGGAGGGGCAGAGGAAAACAGGAAAATAACCATTTTGGTTCTGCTAATTTTATCATAGTGACTTAGAAGGAAATATATGGCACTAGGAGCAAATGCATCATAAGAGATCCATGTCTGGGTCCCAGGATCCTTGCGGTTTCTTTCCACACCTGAAGCAGCTCTTCTGAGGTGCTTCGTTTCTCTTCTCCTTTGTCCATTTCACGTATTTTTGGAAACAGTTCATTTAGGGGAAGAATTACAATTTGCAGGCAAAAGAGGAAATTCGCACTAGGCAAAATTTCCTTCTTCAGGTAAGAATTAGTTATTCAAGCCTTCTACCCTAGGTATATCTGACCCTAATACTATTGTCTTATATGCATGCAAATGGATTTTGGAGACCCGTTTATGAAATAGATTAAAAAAACAGAGCTGTTGGAGCTCTGTCAGATTGATGACCTTAAGGGACATACAACTCACCTTAAAGTTTGGGATAATTGGTAAGACTTATGTGTGTGCATGGGTACACACGCACTTTCATTTACATACACACATGTAAATATTAGCACATGTCAGGTCCTACATTTGTGTTTATGCTAGCTCTAAATATTTAGATGTCATAGTCTAAATATTTCTCTTTCTTCCTCAACCTAGGTGGATTTATACATCTTATCCCACATCTCATGAGCTTTAGGGTTAGAATTAACAGTCATTTTGAGAATGGGCATTTGCTAAAATCTGTAGGCAGTGACTTACAGTATTATCTTAAATGCACCTCAGATTATCTGTGGATAAGAAAATGCATGCAAATGTTTTTGAGTTATTTGAGTAGGAAAAGTTGAAACAAAGTGTATATCTTCCAGATTTTAAGTGAGAAATCCTTCAACTCTTTTGAAATTTCTCCTCTTGAATACAGCAGCTTAACTAATAATAAAATAATAAAGTAATAAAACTGTAATAAATGTATGAAGACATCATTGAAATGATATGATTACATAGTATCATGTATCTGACTGCCAAGAATCTCATGTACAAATTTATATTGGCTAAAGGTTGTTTCATCTCTTTTGAAGATGGAGATTTTTACCTTAAAAGTTGTGCTTTAAGGGCCTGGAGAAATGGCTCAGAGGTTAAGGCTCTGCTTCACAGACAGAAGGATCTGAGTTTGGATCCCAGATCTCACATAAAAATGCTGGACAGAAATGCCAGCAGCTGGGAATTTCCAAAGTGAGACAAAAATATAAAAATAAAGGAGGTAGAGGCAATCCAGGATGACTCTCAAAGTCACACTTGTGCCTTCACAGGCGTCCACAGTGCCCTTTGATACACATAAACAAACACACACACAGATGTGCATTCACAAAAAAAGATGTTCTTCAAATGTGTATCTTTCATTTTCTTTCTTTGTGCTTGTTTTGGCCAAAGATAATGTAAGTGAACACGGAGGATTTGTGGAGACAGAAATAAGATAACTATTAATTTTCTACATTGCAGTTTTGGAGATTTTCTTGATTATTTTGGTGCAAGGAGAATAAATAGAATAGTGAGGAAATTCAAATTTAAATGGACTCAGTAATATGAACATCTCATTTAAAGTTCTCAAACGTAGTGATTAAAGCATGCATATAGAACCCGAGTAGGCCTGAGTTGCTCTATCATCTATCTATCTATCTATCTATCTATCTATCTATCTATCTATCTATCTATCTATCTATCTATCAATCATCTATCTGGTGCACTTTTGTGCATGTGTGTGATTATGTGTGTGTTTGTACAGAACACTTAAGTATATACTTGTGGAGGTCCAAGGGTGACATCTGGAATCATCCTGGATTGTCTTACCTTCTTCTTGCTTTGCTCTGGGGTTTCCGAGGCTTTGCCTTCCAAGGTTGGAATTGCAGACTGCCTATGTATCTGCCCAGCATTTTTTATGTGGGATCTGGGGACCTGAAATCAGAGTATTTTGCTTTCAAGGCAAAGCAAGAAAATCAGACTGTTCAGAGATTTGATCACAACTGAGTTACATTTTGGAAAAAATACGTGGTGTCATATTTGCCAAAGAATGTGAAATTCTCAAATGTGTTAAATTCTAGAACAACCAAGGCAAGTTATCACTCAAGTGTACTGACCAAAGGCTTCTTCTGTCGAAGGCTAAAAAACTTGAGTCACATTTGAAAAAGCATGTGATGATGGAATCCAAACAGGCAAAATTTAAATAAAATAAGGGAATTTGGAAAAAGAAATGCTGTAGTAAAAAAGTCTGGTAAGCACAGAACTAATCTAAATACAGAACTTAAACAGATACAGGGATTATAACTATAGAGTAAATATTATAATATTGATAGTAGAGAAATAGTCACAAGCAGAAGCTGGAAGACAGGAGGGAATATAAAAGGAATATTACTTTCACCACTCATTGCCAAGACCTTTGGCATTTTCTATGGGAGCTATTTTCAGTAAAAAAGAAACTTCCAATGTCTTTGGGTCTTTTGTATCTTTTTTTCTTTATGCCGTTAGCAGATAATAAGCCTTGTGTTTGAACAAAAAGCATATTCTTTCATAAAGAAGAAATCTTAATGTTTTGGACAAATAGCCCCTTTATTGTGTTTCCATTTATATAAAATTGCATTATTAAGGCATTCAGAATACTTCTAATACACAGGTGTCTAGAATGATATTCATGAAATGTTAATTATCTTTTTATGTATGGTAAGATTTTTGGTGGTTTTTGAAAAGGTTGTCTTGCTTAAATTAATATAACAAGCTGACATGTTTTATTATTAAACAATTAAGACATTGTAAAGTGTAGCAGCTGATAATTTAATGAACTCTTGTACATCTGCTACCCTACTTAAGCAAAACAAATGTGTTGAAAAAGCCTTTGCCATACTATTGTATGTGTCTGTGTGTGTGCAAGTGCCCATGTGTGCCTGTGTCTGTGCATGCATATGTATGCATGTGTGTATTTGGTGCATGTATGTGCTTGTGTATGTGTGTTTTTGCATGTGTGGATTCTTATTTACTTATTTCTTTAGAATATAAACAATAGAAAGAAGGTAGTCTGAAAAGGAAAATGTAAGATTGGAGAGATGGCTCAGAGTTTAAAGCTTTTGTCTCACAAGCAAAAGAATCTAAATTCCGATCCCCAAATCCCACGTAAAAATGCTGGGAAATGGCAGTGGCTTGCACTTCCGGCCCTGGAAGGTGCAGCCTGGGAAATCCTAGAAAAAGCAATAAGGAGGTACAGCAATCCAGGATGATTTCCAAAGTCACTCTTGGGCCTCCATGCACCTTCTATACTCACATGCATCTACACACACCACAACATGCACCTATGTGTGCCCAAAAAAGAGGGGAAAGCACATGTGCTTTGATGGCCACTGAGGGAACCTGTGACCAGGGTCTTTTGTCTAACCCCAGTTCAGATACTGGCTCTCCTAGGTGTCAAGCATCCCAGAATAGACTTTTGGTCAAGGGAAAGAATATATGACATAAAGCATTGAGTCTCCATAGCAACATGGCATTTATGTTGATCTTCTGAACCTTCCAAAGTTAAAAAGCCAAATATTTTCTCCTTGCTTGTCTTCTGGGCACATGGCTGTCTTCCTTCTGTTGGCAGTGAGGACTGCAAGGACAGGGCAGGGCACCTGTCACTCTTCTCTGTATCCCAAAGCAAATGACCATCCTACAAGATGGGCTTCTTTCCATACTATGAGTCCTGTGCACACAGCTCCTGGTCTGGATGTGGACTTCTTTGATTCTCAGTTTTTGGTTTCCTGTTTACTAGACCTGTTTGAGCCTAGTACCTTATAAGCTAAGGAGTCCTATCAATATTTTGGTGGGTGTAGGTTCGAATAGCTGTGTTGTAGCAATTTGCCTGCATGGTTGCCAGTAGCATCATGACCAAATGGTTTATAGGGGAACAAGGAGGTCTTATTCTGACTTACAATTGTCTGGTTCATTGTCCGGCTTGGCAAGAGAGCCCACACCATACCAAGGTCCGAGGGAACTATCCACATCCACATAATGGCTAAGAGAGACACAATCCCTACTTGCTAGGCTAATATGTCTAGGCAAATACACAGAAAGATACCAACTCTTCAACTGATTCCCTCCTTCTTATGCATCTGCCCAGGGACCAGCCCCATTTGTCATTGATTGGGCCTCTTCATTAATCAGACCATCTTCTGTAAGGCTTGTTTGGGACTTAACTCAAGCACTGAGTCTTCGACATATCATTGACCCCCCAAAGTCTAGCATGGATCACAGGCACTAAGATCCTTAGAGGCAGGGATTAACAGCCACAATAGTGTTCCTATACTAAAGAGGAACATAAGAAAGAGCTCTAGGCAATGCTACTGAGTCCTTACACCTCATCAGAGAGGAGGACCCAGAGGGAAGTTTGACATGTACACTAAAGGATGCTCCAGGAGAGGAGGGCCCAGAGGAGAGTCAGGCATGTACAATAAAGGACTCTCTGGGAATTGGGGGGAGGCACTGGGGGATGGGGAGGGAGGAGTGAGGGGAGGGGGAGCAGAGGATTTGGGGGGAAGAGGGAGGGAGGGAGGAAACTGGTGTACCTATTAAGTTTGTATGAGCGGAAATAATAATAAAAATGTATATAAAAAAAAGGATGTTCCAGGGATGGGGGAGGCACTGGGAGAAAGAGGGGGAAGAAGGAAGGGGAAAAGAAGGGAGGCAGCAAGGGAATCCAGGGAGGGGTGGAGGGAGGGAGGGAGGGGACCGGGGTACCTATTAAGCTTGTATAAATGGAAAAAAAAATTAAAAAGTCTATATACAAAAAAATGCTAGTAATCGAGCTTAAAAAAAAAAAAAAAACACCGAGTCTTTACAAATGTGTCCAGAACTCAAACCCTCAACTGTAAAGTTGGCACCTGTATCTATGACAATATGTGTAAACAGTAGCTTCCCTCTCATGGACTCAACTCATCACCCATGCATTTGTTCACTCCACAGATGTTTATAATCTAGAATGAAAAGCAAAGTCTTGGGAAAAGTGTGCTTGGATTAGTGGAGATTTGAGAATTGGAATCTTATTTTGCAGCACTATCATTCCTCAAAACCACTGGGCTTGTTATGGATTAAATCTGTTTAATGGCTTCAGTATGGGCACTCATGGCTTTCACGTTGTTTGGCTGCATCTTCTTCCGGCCCATCTTATTGTGTTTCTTGGCAAAATGCATGTTCCTCAGGAACTTGGGGTCTACCCCCTTAAGAGACTCATATCTTTATGAATAGGGTTTCTTGATGCCATTTCTGTGCCATTGTCAGGATTTCTGTGGTTCTTGGACTTGGCCATGTCTGTATGGTAACCCATGGCTCCCGAAGCTCCTTTTTCATATCTTTTTTGTATGTGTGTAGTCCATTGAGTTTTATCTGGATTGCCTTTGATGGCATGTACATGAACACTGTTGGAGCACGCGTCATATGCCAGTGGGTATACTACTGAGAAAGCATCTTCCCCTCATCGCCATCCAGGATTTGCTATCACAAGTCTCTGAGGGACGTATGGAGCCTCTGAGATCTTTCCCCTATCATGGTGACATGTTGATAGGCCAAATCTCGTGCAGGTCTTGTGCAAATACATACATTGCTACAGTGAGTTCATGGGTACAACAGCCTTGTCACGTCCAGAAGATACCCCTTATTAAAAGATATTGCACACTCGGTACTGGGAATGTTATTTAACTGCCTATGGCTTCTGGTAGGAGCATCACAGTTTATTTCTCATACCTTATCTTCCTCTTCCTGTGCTCTCCTGTTAAAGGTATGTCTATCTACGTAGTTTTTTTGGGGGGAAAATTACTTGGATAATCATATAATATGGGATATTTCTGTCTGTCTGTATCTTACAACATTAGTTCTACTCATTACTGCCCCCACCTAAGACCTTAAAGGAAGAAATGTAAAAGACCACAGAAGGTAAGAAGGCAGAAGGGGGACTAATGTGGGACCAGATTTAAGTAGAGAGGGAGGTAAGGGTCTGGGGTTGAGTTATTTTTTCCATCAAATCAAGAGAATAGTGATTATTGTAGAAAATAACCTCATATACAGATGGGGACGTCTGCAAATGATCCAGCTGGTGTGTGGACCACAAGTGTGCCACCGACTGGTAGCTTCTGAATACTCTGCAGGCCTTGTGACTCACGGAAGAAAGGTGCTTACATCATCTGCTGTGGGGTTCTACCAATTTCCTGTTCTTCTTGTCTATTTTTATACATGTCGGGGGATAAACAGAAATGAAATTTGTTTTCAAAGCATTTTATTTCATCCCATGCTGAGAAAATGAACATTGCTGTAAAACACCCACCACAGTCATCTACATTCTTTTCTAAGTTTATTACTCACTCACCTATGAGAGAGGGCAAAAAGGGATATGATGACAAGAAAAGGACCATTATTCAAATCTTTCCATGCCTCTTGGGATGAAGCTAAAAACAGAATTGAGCTTAGGATATTTGCATCAGAACTTAGAAGTTTCATCTAGAAATCAAAGCAAATATGAAGTTGTGGGAAGACCTGCTTGGGGAAGAGGTAGTTGGAGATGGGCTAGGTGGAGCACATACCTTTCTTCTAACTCACAATTCTTAAGATAAAGCCCAAGAGCTGAAAAAAGCATTGCCTCTACCCTGAGATAGTCTGAATAGGAGCTGACTTCAGTGATGGAGAATTCAGTCACTGCTAAAACAAAAACAAAACAACCAAAACCCCAAACAAGCAAGCAAACAAGCAAGCAAGCAAGCAAACAACCAACCAACCAACCAACCAACCAACCAACCAACCACACAACCACACAACCATTACCATCAAAACAACAGAACAACAGCTATAGAGGATAGCCAGGCTTTCAGAACACATTTTGTCACAGGACGAAGGATTTCTTAGCAGGCGATTTGTGGGAAAGTGCTGAGATTACAGGCAAAGCCACCATGTCTGAGCCAAGGTTTTAGTATAATTGCAATGGAGCATCTTTTCTCAACCATTGATACAACTAATGGAAAGCAGGTGGTTCAATTTGGCTGCCATAGAATGATGTACATGCTCAAACCCTTTGACTCAAATATATACATGAATGGAAATGTACTTTTTAAAATATATACGTAAGGTCAATTACAACTATAAATTGTAATTATGTATTGGAATTCTCATGTCTTTCTATAATTTTCTGTTTTAGTTTCTTTACAATAGAGTAAGGATTTAAAGGTACAGAAGCAGATCAAATGTAGAATATTTCTAGATTTTTGCTTTTCCTCTTCTGAATTAGTGGGAAAACTGAGTTTTTTTCCAGCTAATATAATGTTACTTATAGGTCTGTCATGTATAACTTTTATTATATTGAGTTGTTTCGTTTATTCTGAGTTTCTTTAAGACTCCTAACAAAAACCTTTTCTACATTTATTGAGATGACCCTGTGATTTCAGTCCTTCAGTCCATTTACTTAATTTATTTATAGATATGTAAGCCTTCAAGTTGTCTTTGTGCTGGAAAACTTTTCTTTCTCCCTCGATCATGACGGATAGTTTTGCCGGGTTGACATTTTTGCTCATTTAGTACTTGAAGTACATCTCTCCAAGCTCTTCTTCCTTTTACTGTTTCCATTGCCATTTGTTATTTTAATAGGTTTATCTTTAAAAGTGACTTGTTTTTTTCCCTTGAAGCTCTCAGCCCCATTTCTTTGTCTTGAATGTGGAGGGTTTTGACTATTATTTGCCATGGCGAGTTTCTACTTTGGTCATCTCTGTTTGGGTGCAGAATGCCTCTTGTATTTGGATGGGCCTCTCATTCTTTATATGAGGGAAGTTTTCATTTATGATAGTTTGAAAAATTTCCTCAGGTGTGGTATTTTGAGATTCTTGCTCTGGTATTCCATGAATGCACATGTTAGGCTTCTTCAGGATGTCCCATAACTCTAGAATATTCCTCTCAAGTATCTTTTTGGCTTTAACAACCTCTTCCATTGAGCTGGTTAATTCTGCCACTTTGTCTTCAAGATCTGAAATTCTATTTTCTGCCTCCTTAGTTCTGCTGATAAGACTCTCTGTTCTGGGTTGAGTTCTGGGTTGAGGATAACTTGTCTTTTAGATCAATTTTAAACTCTGTCTGAGACTGTTTTAACTGCTCTATGCCTATTTTTGTTTCTTAAATTGTTTTTCTCAACTCCTCCAGGTGTCTGTTGTGTTCCTGTTCAAAGTGGTTGATGTGGCTATTTAACTCCTCCCAGATTTCCTCTTTCATAGTATTGATCATGGTAATTATCATGCTTTGAAAGTCGTTATCTTGGGCCTGGCTTTCTTGGCTATTTTCTGTGAATTTGTTCTGGTTGGAATCTGTCGCTATGGAGTTAATTCTTTCAGTGGAAGGTTTGCTTTATTGGGTTTTGCTTCTCATGGATCTACACTTTGACTTGGGCATTGTTGTTTTGTCTCTTGAGTCCTTACAGTTTCTATGTGTTTTTGACTGAACTGATTTAGTTGGTATAACTGCTCTCTGGCAGTTATTACTAGTGGTTGCCTTGGAGTTGGGTGTGTTTGTTATGTTATTTCCAAGATGAGGCTATTAGACTGTTAGTACATTAATTAAATCAGGTTTAGTAGACTGGGGGTACCTTACTTGGTCTGAGACCGAGCCAGTGTGTGTTCCCGGCAGACGGAAGGAGGGTAGGGGCTAAGGATGATTGCTGGCTTCACCTGGGACAGTAGTCCACCCAAGCCCTGGGCAGCTTTGGTGCTGCTCAGGCTGGATGGTGAGAGGGGCTGGGAGGACCTGAGTTCTGGTGGAGAGTACCTGGGAAGCAGGGTGCCTTACCTGGACTGCACGAGCAAGCATTCCTTCAGGGCTGGACTGCGTGAGCAAGCATGTGTTCAGGGCCAGAGGTACTTAATTTATTTATGTATGTTGAATCATCCCTGGATCTCTGGAATAAAGTCATCATAATCTATGTTTTGGATGTGTTCTTTAATTCTTTTTGCAAGTATTTTATATTGATAATTTTTGTATCTACGATCACTAGGGAAATTGGTCTGTAGTTTTCTTTTCTTCCTTTTTTGAGAGAAAGGGTTTATTTTTGCTTTGCTTTTCCAAATTTTCATTCTTCGACAGTTTCAAACATGAATGCAATGATTTTAGGTCATTTTTACTCCATGTTATCTGATCCCTATCATCTTCTTCTTCCATAGAAAACCTTCTTCCCAACCAGTTTCACTCTTACTTTCATATCTTTACTGTGTGTGGTCCATTGAGTGCATCAGAGTTGTCTGTATTGACATGTGCCTGAGCGCTTGCTAAAGCATGGATGATGAATCAGTGGGTATACCACTGAAGAAAGTAGCTCCCTTTCCCACAGCCAGCATTAACTTTCAATAATTCTGCACACATGTGTGATGCCTGATAAGGTATTCCCCCTTCCATAATGAAATGTTGATAGGTCAAATCTTGTACTGGTCTTATGGAAGTAGACATAAGTATGGGTTCAGCAGTCCTATCATGTCTAAAAGACACCATTTGACACTATCCTCTGGTTCTTACATTCTTACTGAGCCTCTTTCCATGATGTTCCCTGAGGCTTGAGATATAGAGTTATACAGAAGTCCTGTTCAGGGTTGAACACTCCATAGTCCTTATTCTCTCTCTTTTTGGACTGTTATAGTTCTGTGAATAGTCTTCCATTACAAAAGAAAGTTAGTTGATTGAAGACTTAGAGACATATGGATATGTGGGTATAATGGTATTCAGAAGGCATTTTTATGTCATGTCTATACACTAAAACAATAGTAGTTTGTTCCTTGCTAGGGCCCATCACCTCCTTACTTGCAGGTTCTTAGCTTGGTTTATAGTACCAGGTATGAGTCCTCTACTGAAGAGTGAGTCTTAAATTCAACCAGAAAACAGTTGGCTACCTCCATAATATTCATTCCTCTATTGCACCAGTGATCACCTTTTCTCAGAGTGATTGTTATTGTAGTCTA
Source organism: Typhlomys cinereus (assembly GCA_023101885.1). Taxonomy (NCBI): domain Eukaryota; kingdom Metazoa; phylum Chordata; class Mammalia; order Rodentia; family Platacanthomyidae; genus Typhlomys; species Typhlomys cinereus. The sequence continues at coordinate 1,686,448 of JALPQD010000115.1, read as the reverse complement.
CAGAATTCAAAGCTAGGTAAGACTGTTGATAGTTTGTCTCAGTATCCTGCACTAGTACCTTCTTGTACTCTGAAAGCTAGCCAGTAGGGAGAAATCTTCCAGATCAACTTCCAACTTTTTTTCTCCATATCCTGTGATCAATGTGTGTGGTGTCTTTAGCCATAGCATCTTACTATCAGGTTTTGGTGGCCAATCAAGAGCAATGGAAAAAGGTTGTATTGTTTTGGGGGCTTTTGAGAGCTCCTTGGTCAATAGCTCATTGGGAAGTATCACATACCTGGTACTTTAATTGTCTGTGGCTTCTGGGAGGGGTATCTCAGAAAATTTCTGTTCTCACTCTTTTCCCCCTCTCTGTAGGGCATCTTTATTTTCACTTCTTAAAATTATGCTTTTAGATAAAGCTTATAGTGTAGTAGATTTCCATCTGACTATACCATCAATCTATGGTGTTACTTAATCTTTTTCCAGCCCTCCGGTATCCTGTCCTCTCATTTCCTTTTCCCCCTTAAACCTTTTCTGTTTCCTTGTACCTTCATACCACCTGTGTGTTTCTGCCTTCCCTCCTTTAAAGTCATCCCACCCGGCAGCTCCTGCTTATTGGTTGCATGCAAGACTTGCAGGTGTGGTCAAGGTAGTGGGAACTTGAAGCTTGATCACATAGTGTTAGCAGTAAAAAAGCAGAGAGCAATAAGTGATTATGCTCAGTTGGATTTCTCCTTTTTATCCAGTTCAGGATCCAAGCTGAGGAAACCCACTTTTAAGGTGGATCTTCCCACCTCAGTCAACCCAACAGGATGATCCCTTACAGGCATGCATGGAGGCTCGTCTCCTATGTGATTCTAGGTTCAAGTTAACAACACTAACCATCACACAGCTTTTTGCTCTATACCCCCAGCTGTCTTGAAACTTGTTATGTCAACCAGTCTGGCCTCAAACTCACAGAACTTCGCTGGCTTCTATATCCTGGGTGCTGGCATTGCAAGCATGTTGCTCCTCACTTGGCTTAGGTTACATGCACTCTAAAAAAATGTATTGGGTCAACCAAGTTGGATTCTGACATCTTCAAATCTGTAAGTGTTCTGACATCTTCAGACTGTTTTATTGGGAGTGTCTCAGACTTTTAAGAACATGTTTGTTCATTTATTTATTTATCTATTTATTTGTTGTAAGATAAACGTGTATGAAAAGTTTAAGGCTAGTGAGAGGGCTCAGGAGATTAAAAAAAAAAGAAAAAAAAAGCTTGTCATTGTCACCCACATATGAGGATGTGAGTGTGATTCTGGATCTCACAAGGTGAAAAGAAAAAACTGAGTTCCAAAAGTTATATTCTGACCTCTGCTCTCTCTCTCTCTCTCTCTCTCTCTCTCTCTCTCTCTCACACACACACACACACACACACATTTCTCCACACTGCTTCTGCTTCTCCCATCCAGATGAATTATTAACTGTAATGCCCAGAGTAAAACACTACCCAGAATAAGTTCTGCACAAAAATGGCACGGATTGACATTTTAGTCTCAATGAGATTGTAGTTCTCAGAATAATGCTAAAATGCTTTAAAAAAAGACAAAAGGAGACATGCGCTCTAGCTGCTTTTCTTTTGATGCTGAAATTGGTCTAGCTAGAATAGAACGGTTTCTCTTGAGATTAAAAACAACAATAACCACAATAAACGACCCGCTCACATAGCTCCAATCCCAGCTGAGCTAACATTGCCAATCACAGCCATTTGTTGGATACCTTTGGGAGATGACTCTTGAATAATGAAGCCTCAGAAGCCCAGGCTGTCATCCTGGAAGATGTAAACAGGGGCCTTCTTGTTTTCACTCTGTCGGAAGCTCTAATTCATTTCTAATTACCATCTCCTGGGTAAACACTATGTTGTCCCTGCTTTTTAAATTTCTTTCTCTTTTCGGAAAAACAAAAAAAACAAACCCAAACATGTATTTTAGGTCATTAAGGAAAAACTGTGCCTTGCTTTGGTTGTTTTTGTTCAACAAAACAGAATTATTATTTAGTTTCTGTCATAATTTTCATGGTGGAAGGGCCTGTATGCATTTTAATTTAGCAATGAATTAACAATAATCAAGAGAACGCTGATTTCTACTGTTCTGCAGTTCAGATCAACATGTTTATACAAGTCAGAGAAGGCACGTCCTGCTATTTGCAGGCAAAATGTTGCCCTATGAAATGCTTGCCTTAATTTTCAGCTCACTATTGCTTTTTGACATTTAAAAAGCCATGAAGAAGAAAATGAAAAAAAAGGTTATAAAATTAGTAGGCATCTAGTAAAAAGTAAGTATAATTTTGTATAAAACAGGAACTAGAACATGACAAAATTAGCCTTTATTATTTTTTACATTATGAAATAATGGTCCAATGTGTGTGAAAAATGTAAGTGGACAAAATTCCATTTTTTTTAAAGCATAAGCAGAGGTTGTCTAGGTTATTGTTTTTCAGTGACTTAGTCTGGTCTAGCAGTAAATTTAGGGCATCTGGATTGATGTACTAAACTTTGTTTTGTAGCAAGGTCTGCCTGTGTAGGCCATGCTGGCCTTGTACTCAGCATATAGTTTCGAGTTGGTCTCATGATCTTCTTGTGTCAGCCTCCAGAATGCTGGGATTCCAGGTAGGCATTGCCGTGCCTCGCCTTTGTGAGAATGAAAGTCAATGGAAGTGGGGTCAGTGGAAGGAGATTCTGAGGACATTGCTTATAGAAGTTATCATCCACCACTTCCAGCTCTGGACAATCTTGGGAAAAGGGGTGATGGGCGCAGCACTGTGGGTTACACGGTTGGGGAACTATTAACATAGCTGAGACCCGAACTACCCAGGAAAGGAGCTGGAGGGAAACTTCGATCTTGAAAACATACAATTCTACTTGTCCATTTCACTTCTGGATCCAAAATGAACTGTGATGTGAAGGGGTGGGAAGAAGTGGGCCACTCATTAAGTTTTGTGGAAAATAAATGAATAAATGTTTTAGGTTGTAGAGAAGCAGGAAGAAATTTGGGTTACTTCTTATGTCTTTATTAAAATATCTTTCAGAACTATTTGCACATTTAATTTTTACTACCCACATTTCTGTATGACATAAGTCTCCTGTGCTTGTTGTAAAACTCAAGACTGGAAGTGCTAATATGTCAAAGAAAAGTGATATGCATTATACCTGCAATTCCACTTACAATGGAGAGTTATTTGTCATCTACCTATCTATATGTCCTTCCTTCCTTCCTTCCTTCCTTCCTTCCTTCCTTCCTTCCTTCCTTCCTTCCTTCCTTCCTTCCTTCCTTCCTTCCTTCCTTCCTTCCTTCCTTCCTATCCATTTATTTTTTAAGTGTCAAAGTGAAAAAAAGATGTTCCTAAGATTATCTTTTAAAAAGAGATTTCAGATTAAAATCACTCAAAAGTAACATAAAATTCATCCTGAGACCAGCAAGATAGCTCAAAGGGGCAGGGTACCTATTTGTGAACCTGGCAACTTAAGTTGGATTCCCAGAAGCCTACATGGTAGAAAGAGAGAATTAGCTTCCAATAGTTGTCCTCTGATATTTAGCTATGCACTATGGCATTTATTATTATTATTGTTGTTGTTGTTATTATTATTATTGTGTGTGTGTGTTTATCTGTTTGTCTGTGTGTGTCATTCTTTTAGAATTACCCTGGATTGCTCTACTATCTTTTTGTTTGCTTTGCTTTGAGGTTTCCCAGACTCTGCCTTTCAAGGTCCAAAGTGCAGGCCATTGCCATTTCCACCTGGCATTTGTATGTAGGATCTGGGATTCAAACTCAGGATTTTCTACTTTCAAAGTAGAGTCTTAACCCCTGAATTCTCTGCCATGGCATTTATGCACAGACATGCACATATGCACACATACACACACTCACATGTTCTCTCTCTCTCCCTCTCTCTCTCAAATATAGAAAATATTAAAAAATTCATCTTGTCTATAGTTTGTTGTAAACTTGACCCTACAAACTGCTTTATTTGCTTCAAAATTATTATTAAAGGAGAATCTTCTTTTCATTATTTTTTAATTCAGCATACAAAGTAAACATTTTTATTCTCATTTTTAATATTTACATATCATCACACATTATTCATGTTCATGCCATTCATCCTGCCTTCCAGAATTTGTTTTTGTTTGACAAATAATCAATCTTTGTACATATGTATGGGGTACTGTATATGTAATGAATAATATGTGTATATAATGAATAATGACCAAATTAGAGCAATCAGATTTTTAAAATTATTTAATTTATTTATTTCCGCTCATACAAACTTAATAGGTACACCAGTCCCTTCCCTCCCTCCATCCCTCCCTGGACCCCCTATCTCCCTTCCCCCTTTTCCCCTTCCTTTCCCCCCTCCCTCCCTATCTCCCAGTGCCTCCCCCCCCCATCCCTGGAGCATCCTTTAATGTGTATGTCAAACTTTTCTCTGGGCCCTCCTCTCTAATGAGGTGTAAGGACTCAGTGGCATTTCCTAGAACTCTTTCTTGTATTCTCCATAAATATAGGAACACTATTGTGGCTGTTAATCCCTAGCTTCTAAGGATCCTAGTGCCTTTAGTCCATGCTAGACTTTGAGGAGTCAATAATGTGTTGGTCATTGTACAGGTCATGCAAAGTCCTATTATGATTTAGAGCAATCAGATTTTCATCACCTGAGACATTAAAAATATTTCTGTGTTGAGGATGTTTGAAATTCTCCCCTTTTGTTAGAAAACCTTTGTCAGAGGATTCATATTCGGAATATACTAAGAGCTAAAAGAAAAACTAAAAAAAAAATAATCAAAAATTTAAAAGTAGGTTAATGAACTGAACAGACTGTTCTGAAGAAACACGACGAAGCATTTCACATCCTTAGCCATCAGGGAAATGTAAATTAAAAACTGCTCTGAAATCCTGCCTCACCCCTTTGAGAATGACTGCCATCAAGAAACCAATGTCAGAAAACGTTGATGTTGAGATAACAGAACCCATATTCATTGTTGGCAGAAGTGTAAACTGGCACAGCTATTAGGGAAATCAGTGTGGAGGTGTCTAAAAAAATACAACCCGTGTTTCCATTCCTGAATCACCCTGGATATTCACCAACGCATGGATGAGTAAAACGTAGTTCATAACACAATGGGATTTTATTCAGCTGTAGATAAAAGTGAAATTATGAAACTTAAGGGAAGTTGATGGAATTGGAAAATATATTAAGTGATACATCTCAGGTTCAGAAAGGCAAATACCGTGTATGGTCTCTCACTTCTTTTTTTATTATTATTATTTATTCAATTGTGCATGCATGCGTGTGTGGAACCACGGACGAATTCGGGAACCACCATGGACCGCCTCCACCTCCTTTGTTTACTCTTGCCCCGGGGTTCACAGGCTCCGCCCACCAGGACCAGAAACGTAGGCCGCCCGGCTTTATGTGGGGGTCTAGGATCCGAACTCAGGACCTTCCGCCTGCAAGGCAGAGGCTTAACCCCTGAGCCACCTCTCCAGCTCCGGTCTCTCATTTCTAATTTTTATATATGTATATTTATGAGAGAGAGTATTTGTAAAAGCCAAGGGCACTAGAAAGAGTTACTTGAGAGAAGGAAAGAGCTTTAAGAAGGAGGTGCTGGGAGGGTCATAGAACATATGTGATGTGAAAGTAGAAGGGGGGATACAAGGAGGGGGGTGGAAGGGCACAGGTGGGGATGGGGTCAGGGAACTGATGGTAAGAAAACACTATAAGGAAGTCTGCTTCTTTTCTAGCTGAGTAAAAAGTTTAAAAAATCCCATCTTCTAGATGTGACGAAGTATACACAATTATTGCTGACCACGTTCACCCTTCGGTGCTGTGGAGCCCTAGAATCTATTCCTCTTTTCTAACTGTATTTTGACTTCTGTTATCTGCCTTCTACCTGGGCCCCTTCCCTTTCTCCCAAGCTGTATTTTAATTTTAATAGGTCCTCTAGGAGAGTTTGATGCACGCTGAAGGCTGCAAAGCACAACTCCTCAAGACATTCTAGAGCAGGATCGGGCTTGATACCTGGTGAACCTCAGGGACTGGGGCAATGGCGCCACCTGAAGCTTTTGCCCTGGCACAACGTGATGGTTGTATATGGCAAACTATAGTCAATAGTATATCAAATGGGGGGGTGAATTTTCTCTAAAATCTTCAATGAGACAATGGTGCCCTCTCTCCACTCTCATTCAATACTGTGGCTAAAGTCTTTAATTAGAGCAATAAGATGAGGTAAAGAAATGAAAGGGATATGGACAGGAAAGAAAGGCATCAGATTATCCTCATTTGCAGATGACACAACCCTATACTTAGACAAGCCCACGGATTCCACTAGAACACATTTAGATCTGATGAACATGCTCAGAAAAATTGCAGGACATAAAAGCAAACTATAGAACGTGATGGCTTTGGCCTGGCAAGATGGCTTAATGGTCAGGGGGACTTGTGTGCAAACCCAGTGATCTGAGTTTGATCCCTAGACACCACATGGTGGAAGGAGGAAACTGACTTCCAAAAGTTGTCTTCTGACCTCCACATCATGAACTATAGACACCCTTTGTAAATGATCCAGAGAAGTGTAGGGATATGAGAGAGGGAAACGAAGAGGGGCAGAGTGTAGGAAAATTCAAATTACTTTGCATGCCAACCTAATTTATTTTTAAGGAGGAGAATAAGGAGGAGGAGAGAGGAAGAAGAAAGAGGACAAGGATAATTATGCAAATAGAGTTGTTACTGCATTGATGCCATTGGGGTTCCCAGTCTACAAAATCATGTATGCTTTGGCACATGTGTGCCTTCTCTCTGTCTTCTCTCTTTCTTCTCCCTCTCTTTCTCTCTCAGATAAATAAAATATTAAAACAGTCAGTGGCTTTTCTGTAAACTCACCAAGAAAGACCTTGGGAGGGGGTATTGCATTTGCAATATCTAGATACCTAGAAATAAAACTAATCAAGGAAATGAAAAGCCTCTACAATCAAAACTTAAAGGCACTAGAGAAAGAAGTTGGAAGACACTGGAGATGACAGGAAGACCTCCTCTGCTTGTAATAATGGCTGTAGTACTGAAAGTGGTCTATGGATTAAATGAAACCCCTACTACAATACCGATGACATTCTTTAATCCTAACATTTACATGTGTCAGGGCAAGCTACAGCAGAAAGAGTAATGCTGGAGATTTTGCAATGTCCGAAAGGAGTCTAACAGCAGGTACTTGATTAGAAGCAGAAAGCGGACTCTCTAGGGAAGTAGTGCAGCCAGCTGGAGAAGTGTAGGGATATGAGAGAGGGAAACGAAGAGGGGCAGAGTGTAGGAAAATTCAAATTACTTTGCATGCCAACCTAATTTTTTTTTAAGGAGGAGAATAAGGAGGAGGAGAGGAGGAAGAAGAAAGAGGACAAGGATAATTATGCAAATAGAGTTGTTACTGCATTGATGCCATTGGGGCTCCCAGTCTACAAAATCATGAGCCATAGACACCCTTTGTAAATGATCCAGTCTCAAGTATTATGCTATGGGCTATAGAACATGGACTAAGAAACCACTATGGAACTATTATGGAATTAATACTTTTTAAAAGACAGGACACTCAGTGGGAGGAACTTTGTGTCTTGACCCTAAGGTGCATATTCGTGGGCCTCACCCTTAGAGATTTCTGCATGACTGAGAGTCATGACTGACAACCACGTTAAGTCTCTCTGACAGAGGATCCGAGGACCCACTCGACATGTAATGGATGTGTTGTGAGATGCCAGCTCAGAGGGCAAGAGTACTTTGAGCAGATTCTTGACAGCTATGAAACATGGCTGTGAATTGAAGGCACAAGGAAGTGTGGCAGAGGATAGTCTGAAATTAAAAGGGATTCATTGATACTGCTTAAAGTACCATGGGAACTTATGGTAGTCACAGGACCAGAGGACTGTAGAAGGACTGCTCACTGGCTGGAAGTTGCTAGGAAGAGAATGAAGCACTGCTCCCCAGCTGCCTGCTTACCCTCCTCCAGGGACTCTCCCTGCAGCACACAGTGGACCAGGACCGGCACTACAAAGGGATTAAAAAATATCATGAGAGGCCTGAGATACTTCTAATTTTTTTGAGACCTTAATAATTAAAAAGAGAAAGCCAAAGGAGATTTTCCAAAATAACTGTGTGTGTGTGTGTGTGTGTGTGTGTGTGTGTGTGTGTGTGTGTGTGTGAAGCTATACATAATGGTTTGCATTTAACTACTTAATGCTTTCCACACAAAACATTAGGAAGTCATTTAGCCTTGAATTCACCAGACAGTATTTCTTTCCTCTTTGCAATATTAATTTTCTTTACAATATTAATTCATGATAGGTGATATAGTGGAAATGGAGCCACTTTAAATTTGCATGATGTGCCTAACTTTTTCAGTTCTGTCACTTTGTCTACATCTAAATGTCCATCAGTGTCATTTGGAGATGAGGTCAGAGCTCTAAATTTGAGCACTGTCAGGGAGTGACCTCTGAGGTAAATAGCTCTCCTTTTCAGCCCAGAGTAAGTCTGTTAGTAAGCACACTTCTATGCTATCATTAATTTGCAAGGAATTTTGCAGGAAGTTCTGGTTAGTTGACATTTTGACTGTTGAAGGGAAGATCATGTCTGTTTCTATTGATGTAAGTTCTCCAAATACACAAAACTAGCAAACTGTGCTTGAAGCCAGGATAATGAATATCATGTGATGTTGATTGCATGATGTATTTACAGTTTGTATAGTTTGCCTGTCATGTTTCCAGCTTTTGTTGTTGTTGTTGTTATTGTTTTGAGATAGGATCTCTCTTGTATTGCAGGCTGATCTTGAATTCACAGTCTTCCTAACTCGGCCTCCTGAGCGCAGGTCATAGGCTGCCACACCTGGTCAGAAGAGTCTGTTATGTTTCTGAGCAATATTTACTTCATGGATTCTGTTGAATCTTTATAACTCACAGAAGTACAGCTGAACAGTGCTTTAAATTAGAGAGGCCAAACTGTATCATGCGCTGTTCTGGCTCAGCTCTAGCTGGCCAGGGCATGGGATGGTCATGGAGGCTTCATGGCCAAAGGCCGGGTTCATTAGTTCTCTCTCTGGTGAATGTGAGTGATCACGTGCATTTTGTCACTGGACCTAAAATGTGAAGAATCTAGTAGAAATCCTCTGGTATGTGATTTTTTTTCCCAAAGGTTTATGTATTTGAATCCTTTTCATCCCCCCTATTATTTTTCCCTTAGCGTCTCAAGCACGTATAGCACTAAAAGTCTTTAGAGAAAAAGGTGAAGGAAGAATAGAAATAGAGGGAGGGAGAAAAAAAGGAAGGGAAGGAGAACAAAAGGGAGAGGGGGAGGGAAAGGAGGATAGAAGGATGGAAAGAAGGAAGTGAGGGAAGAAAGAATGGAAGGAAGGAGGAAGGAAAGAGGGAAGGAGGGAAGGAAAGAAGGAAGGAAGGAAGGAAGGAAGGAAGGAAGGAAGGAAGGAAGGAAAGAAGTGAGGGAAGAAGGGACAAAAGGAGGGAGAAAAGGAAGGAAGGAAGCGAAGGAAGAAGGGATGAAAAGAGGGAGAAAATGAAAGAAGGAAGTGAGGGAAGGGATGAAAAGAGGGAGAAAATGAAGGAAGGAAGGGAGGCAAGAAGGGATGAAAGGAAGGAAAGAAGGAAGGAAGGAGGGAAAGGAAGGAAGGAGGGAAAGGAAGGAAGGAGGGAAAGGAAAGAAGGAAGGAAGGAGGGAAAGGAAGGAAGGAGGGAAAGGAAGGAAGGAAGGAAAGGAAGGAGGGAAGGAGGGAAAAGAAGGAAGGAGGGAAAGGAGCAGAGAGGCAGGAAGAAAGGAATGAAGGAAAGGAGTGAGGGAAGTAGGGAGGACAAAGGAAGGAAGTGAAAAAGGCAGGCAGGCAGGCAATCAAGCAGTCTTGTTTTCTGTGTTTTAAATGTAATTCATATCCTTGTTCCTGCTGGGGAAAGAAGAAGAGAAAAAGCAGGAACGAGGTAGCAGAGCCCTGACTACACCTGGTATCAACCAAGATGAGACCACCTGAGCAGATTATCTGGGAATGGGAACAAATGTTCTTTCAGGATCGAGTTACTGGTGACTTCAGAGAGATAAAACTTTCAACCTTCTACCATATCTTCTCTTTTTAAAAGTTGGACATATCTTCTAAGAATTTCTAATTGTTGGCAAGGATGGATATAGTTTAAAAGCAGCAGTGGGGTAGTAGGAAAAATATTCCCTAGACAAAGCTGCTAAACATTCAAATACCCCAAGAATGGAATAGCAGGATAGATGACATTGATTTTTACACACACACAGAAAATTTTTTTCGGCTGTAACTGAGCCAGTACTACTGCTTCATAAAATAAGACTTTAATGAAGGAACCAGTCATCACAGGAACTCAAGCTAATATCTCTTATTGCCTGATTTTGATGCAAATAAAAATGTAACAAGTTTAACATTTCACAGCCAATTGTGTAGCTGTGCCTTCTAGGCTGAATACATTAGGATTAGAATCAGCTGCAAGGGATAGAAAGTCCAAAATAATGACTGGGGTGGAAACAGTTTATTTTTTTATGTGAAATATGGTATGAGGGATTGGAATGCTTCTTCACAATACTAGAGAATCTTGTATTCCTTCCCCATGCTATATTCTCTGTCAAGCTATTAGATCCACATCCCAGCCAGTGGAAAAGAGTGAAAGGAGAGGTTTCCTTCGGTATCTTACATTTATTGCCTCTTACATTTCTTTGCCCAAAAGTCAATAATGTGACTGAACCTATCTTCAAAGTTAGCTAGTTTTAGAGGGTAGGTTATGTGCTCAGTAATAAATTTTATTGCAATGGGAGGCTGAGGAGTGTGGCTCAGTGGATAAGAGTGATTACTCTGAAAACATAGGAACCTGAGTTCAAATCCTTAACACCCATGTAAAAAGTCAGCATAACTGTGTGTGTCTGTAACTCTAGTGCTGGGGTGAGGGTGGGTGGGGCAAAGAATAGCAGGGAAAGAAACAAGAGTGAAAAGGAAAATATGGCTTTGTTCTTGCTTAGCAGAATTTGTAAGACTAAAAGAGAAGAGAGTGAAAATAATATCAAGCTTGATGGATTATCTGTCATAAAAAAAACGCTTTATGTCAGGTGCTGAGCAAAGTATTTCCATCGCTGTCTGTAATTGTCACGATGGCCTGGGAAGAAAGTGGTATTATCTCTACTTTGGAGAAGAAAAGAAGTTTACCAGAGGAATCAGCTACTAGAGGACTGTTGTAATTACTCTGCTATGTTGCCAATATTTTCACGACAAAATGGCTTATGGGAACAAGGGGCTTTATTTTGTTTTATCTTTGTCAGGTCAAAGTTCTTAATCCAGCTTGGCAGGAGAGTTCTCACCGACACCAGGACCTAGGGAACTGACCACGCCATATCTATGCAACGGTTGAGAGGGGCGACCTACACTTGTCAGACCAGCATGTCTTACAATACTGAATAATGCCAACTTTCTTAATCAGCCCCCTCCACTTTATCCACTTGCCCAGGAGCTGGTCCCACCCACAATGAGCTGGGCCTTCCTGTCAATCAATCTCCTGAAGGTTTGCTCTGGGCTTAAACTCAACTAATAATTCTTTACAAATGTGCCCAAAGCTCAAACCTTCAATTGTCAAGTTGACACCTGCATCTAACTATGACAAGGGCAGAGCTAAGGCTTTAGGCAAGTCTCTCTGGCCCTGAAACTGTGTACTTTTCCCTGCTGTGTCCACTGATTACCTCTTGCCAGGAGCTCGCGAGCTTGTCTGTCTACCCGGACACTGACTGGGACTGAAGGCGTAAGCAAAGTGGGTAGCTCTGCTGCAGGGGACCCACAAACTCCGTGTCTCCAGGGTTTTCAATGTTGCTGTCAGGGTTTTCAGGTCCTGGTGAGTCTAGGAGATGAAGCCCCTGGCTGTTGCACTCTAAGAGACCAAGCATGAATTTAAGATAGCATTTTGGGGGGTCTTATTCTATAAGGATTTGTGATAGTTAATACTGGGTATCAACGTGACCACACCTGGCATTAACTAAGATGAGCTGAGACCACCTGAACAGATTATCTGGATCAATACATTTACAATATAAAGACCAGCCCTAGATCTGATGGGAACCTCCCAGTAGTGGACCAGATAAAAGGAACCACAGAATAGGAGACTGGGAAGAAGAGGGGCTCTCCAAGGAATCTGCAGTGACTTAACCTGCCTCCAGCTTCAGCCACCAGCCATGTCGCTCCTGCCATGAAAGACTGTTTCTCTTCTCTGGAACTGTAAGCTGAATAAATCTCCCTTTTTCCCTTAAGTTGCTTGGCTTTGAATGCTCTGTCACAGCAACAGTTAAGAGTAATGGTTACAGGGCTGAAAGAAGAAAGTCACTTGACTTTTCCCCTGTCCCTAGATACCGTGTCAGTTTAGCAGTTGAAGGCTTTGGCTCTGGACATATTTGTAAAGAATTAGTAGTTAGACCCTAACCGAGTCTGCAGGACATTGTCTAATTGATGGGGGGAGATCCAGTCTATGGTGGGTACGACCATCTCTAGGCAGGTGAATAAAATGGAGGGAGCTGGTTAAGCAAGTTGACATGCTTTGGCATCCTTGGCCAGACATGCTGTTGGGCAAGGGAGATTTTCCCCTGTCTCAGCGGTCCTGTGGATACAGTGTGGCCAGTTCCCTCAGCCCTTGGGAACTGGCCTGTCAAGCTGGATTAAGAACTGTAACTGTAGAACTGTAAGCCACAATAAAACCCTTTGTTCTTATAAGCTGTGTGATCGTCGGAATCCCATGCACTCAAATAAATCAAGTCCCTGGGTTGTAAACACATACCAGAAGTTGACATGAAAGCACTTGATAGTCAAAAGTGAAAAGAAAGCATGATAGAAATAATCCACCTATAAGAGGGCATATTGTCCAATAGATTATGCGATCTGGGCTTTTGGGTTTGGAACAGGGGAGCTCTGGATTCTTTTCTCACCCTTAACATGGAGGATGCTGGCAGATACCGGAAAAGGGTGTGAGGAAGTATGGCTGGGGACAAGAGGTGGAATGGAAAGGGTAGCTCACCGAAAAGGTATATTCCATCAGCAGGTTGCCAATCTGGACAGTTAGGGTGCAACAATTGCATGGATCTTGAAGAGAGGTGAAACACATACCCCAGAATCATATCACTTAGACGAAAGAACCAGGGGTCACTCCTGGGACATTGCCTCCCAGGCACACCTCACCCATGAGCACGGACACCCGGTCCTGTGGGGGGAGGGCCCTGGAAGTTGACGTGTATTCAGGGATCCTTTGAAGTGACCCAGGGGAATTCAGATGTGGCCCTTTCCCCACTGGCCTTGGCTTGTTCTAGCTACATGGTGTGTTAATACATTATTGAGCATCCCGGTCGGATGCACCTGGTTCTTATTAAAGCTAATCCTGTTTTAGATAATTATATATCACAGGCTGTCAAAGCTCGATGTCTTGCTGTCTCTTAGGCAGAGGGTTGAGACCTCCATGACCAAGCTCCACAGGCTCATATCTTAAACAGTAGAAGTGCGTCCTGTCATAACTGGACCCTGGCAGTCACAGGGGAAGGTGTGAGCAGGGTAGATTCCTTCCGAGACTTTAGTGGGCCATCTTCTTGTGTCTTCACACTGGTTTTCTGTGGCTCATCTGTATTCTAATAGCCTCTTTTTTCTTTCATGTGTGTGTGGATGGGAAATGTCCATGTATGTAAGCATGTTTGTTTGCACGTGGATGGGAGTACATGCGGGTGCGGTTGTATGCACATGAATGTACTTGAGTGTGCGCGCCTGTGGAGGCCCAAGGGTGATTCTGGCAATCTTTTTCCATGGTTCGCTCTCACCTTACTGTTATGAGCCTGCGTTTCTAATTAAACCCAGAGCACACCATTAGGCCAGTCTGGCTAGCTTGATGGCTCTGGGGAAGTTCCAGCCTCCACCTTCCAGAGCTAGAATTAAAGATAGACATTTTTATATGGGATTTAGGGATCTAAACTCAGATTATTTTGCTTTCCAGGCAAAGGCTTTTAAGCACTGACCCATCTTCCCAGCCCTCTAACAGCCTCTTCTAATAAGGACATTCACTAGTCAAATTGGATTCACATCCACCCCGATGGCATCACAAACAAAAGGACTTCAAATCCCAGATCTTGTGTAAAAATGCCCTGCAGAAATGGCAGTGGCCTGCAATTCTGGCCTTAGAAGGTGGAGCCTGAGAAACTGAGCAAAGCAAAAAGGAGGTAGAACAATCCAAGGTAATTCCCAAAAATCATCCTTGGAACTTCACAGGCACACACAGTGTTTCCGACAAACACACACACACACGCACACATATACACACAGAAAATAATTTAAAAAGCCCCTCTTCCTAACTAGAATCTCATTCTGAGTTATTGGGATTTAGGGATTCAATGTAGTAATTGGGAGAGAATAAAGTGGCACATAGGACACGTCTGCATTTTTGTTTTGCAGCTGGTTGCAGGTGAAGATGTTGTTGACCTATTTGGGGCAGGTTAACCAGTGACACCATGCTTGCAGGGTGGTCCCAAGAAGGACTCTAGAGAACGAACTCAAGAGTTGGCCCCAAGCTGTTCATCCGAGCACCATGGCTTTCCTCTGCCCAGTCAGGCTGTATGGTCAAGTTGGTGTGACTGATCCTGGTTGCTATGGGAACAGTCTAAGAGGTGATCTCCTGCTGGATGTAAGCAAGAGATACCCTCCCTTACCCCTGAGCAGAGTCGTTCTCATACCTGATTAGGAGAATGCCTCTGACCACCAGATGTGTCAGCCCCTCTGCTCTCCTTCTCCGTCATCCTGGGCTGGAGAGATCTCCTTTGGTGGACATTTTGTCTCAGCTGCTCTGTACTATTATTGCCATGTGATGCGTATTACAGGTCCCTGTCCTGATTCTTCAAATTCTGTACCAAATATTTTGAAAATCACTTCTGACGCTGTGTTAATATCCCTCTTCTACCGTCATGTAAGAGGGGCCGTGGCCTTTCTGTCATAATGGGAAGGCTCTGGAAAACCCTCTGAGCTAGCAAGGTGTCCCACATTCTGCACTTGGAATGTTAAAGCTGAGATGGAAAGGAATCCGTAAGATCCTTGCTGGAGGAGAGAACTGGCTTGGGTGGTTATGTTTGCTGCATAATCCTTGTCTGTCTGCCAGAAGCTAAATGTTGTTCTGTTCTTTCGGCCCGTGATCAACCCTAATTTTCCCACAGGCAGATGACTGCTTCAGCCCAGCTAGGGCACAGGTCATAAACAGTGCAGCAAAAGAGAAAATCACCTTAATAGCTAAAAAGCTACACATCCCAGAACATTGTACGGGCTGAGCCTTGGGTCTGCCATGACATGAACAAATGAATGCCACTGGAGAAGAAGACGGAGATAAAGAATGAAAACAGCAGTAGCTGTGCTGAGCGGAGATTTACTCTGAAGGCCACAGAAACTTAGAGGATGCACTCACCATGCGTGGGGAGGAGAGTCACATGGGCAATGATATTTTTTTTTTATTAAAAAATTTAATTATACATTTTAAAATTTTTTACCAGTTCCCTCCCTCCCCCCTCCTCCCCTCCCCTTCCCCCAGTGCCTCCCCCCCAATTCCCAGAGAGTCCTTTATTGTATACGCCTAACTCTCCATTGGGTCCTCCTCTCCGATGACATATAAGGACCCAGTGGCATTTCCATAAGCCCTTTCTCTTGTTCCCCTTAAGCATAAGATCACTACTATGGCTGTCAATCCCTTGCCTCCAGGGGTCTCGGTGCCCTTAACAGATGCTAGACTTTATGAGGGCAACAGTGCGCTGGACATTGTGCAGGGCATGCAAAGTCCCATTACGATTGCTTTGCCCCCAACTATTGTTGAGAATCTTGCAAATCGTTGCTCCTCCCATCCTTTTGCTCTTACAATCTTACCGCCCCCTCTTCCGCAAATGTCCCTGAGCTCCAGGATGGGGAGAGATTAGGCTGGCCTAGTTCTATGTGATTGATAGAGTCTCTGAAGTTCTGGATTGTGGTTTGTTGATTTTCTTTTGCAGTTTTGCTGCTCCTGCAATTCCCTTCACTCCATTCTGCTGGGCACTGTATGTCACCCCCTGGCCAGAGACAAAAAGCTGTTAAACTGGAGTCTTGTTGTAATAGCACATTCAAGGGTAGATGTAATAAGAGTAGGAAACCTCCCTGAGGGAGGGGTCCATCACCCATTTGCAAAATGATTACTTTTTATCTGCTAGACTATATGCCCTCCCCTTCTGGTGAGATCAGGAAAGAACATCTGTGAACTTAACCAGGTTTCTCATTACTTACTTGCAGACCTTGATGGAGGCCTATTTTCTCTGCTGTAACATGGTCTCCTCTCTCCTTGTTTCTGGTGTGGCCCTCCTAACCCATCTCTCTTGTTCATAATCCTTGCAATTACTGTGCTTCATAGGTTTACTTTTGAGTGTCTCAATGTGGGCTGGGTGAGTTTGGTACTAGGAGCCACCTATTAGGGAGTACATACAGCGCTTAATTTTCTGGGTTTGGGATACTTCACTTAATATAATTCTTTCTAATGACATCCATTTACATGGGCAATGATATTATCTAAGCTGCACTGAGCTTACATATCAGGAATGTGCCAGGCAGCTTCTCAGCAGCCTGGCTCAGCCACTAGCATCTATAGATAAGGGTCTTTAGGCACAACATGGAGTGTGGAAGCCAGGCTTCCAATAGACAACCAGAACACAATGTCTTCAGTTTGAGACTTTGTTTCTTCCTCTCAAGGAAGGGAGGACATATGATCAAAAAAGTAGCATTTGATATCTGCTAATACTTTTCATTTGAGACATGCAGAACTAAGGTTATGTTAAGAGGTTTGCACACAGTAGGGTGAAGTGGCTGCAGGTCGGGGTTTCTTTATCCCAGCATGCCTTTCACAACCGCCTTATGGAGTAGTCTAGAGAGCAGGGAATAGGCAGGAGTCAGGGTGAGATAAGAGATCACCTGTATCTCCATCCATCTTCACTCTTACAGCCTCGTCGAAGACTACGGATGGCTATGGGCCAGTCTGTCTCTGCTTCTGTGGGATGGAGGAAGAGGCAGGTGGAAGTGGAATCTTTGCTGGGCCATTATTTCAATTTGGACATTCCTCCCCTCATTAGCCAACCCTAGTATAAATTGCTGAAGGAAGCAGAGCTGCGATTGGGGAAGTGAGACCGGGAAAGAGAAAGCAAGCAGCAGACAGCGAGATTGAAACTAGTTGCCTCAGTGGGCAGCTGGAGCTGGGGTCCGGGTGTTCGCGACTGGTGGAGGGCTGCTCCAACCGTGTTAATTCTATGGTGCTTGGTACTGTCCAAGTCCAGCTGTCTAGTTGGATCTGGGCGCCAGAGAAAGTGGTGAGTGAATGCAGGTGCTGGTGTTGAAGCCAAAGCCTGCACATGCAGCAGTGTGGTCCAGGTGATGGGGTGGGGGTGGAGCATCTGCCGAAGTCATTAGAGTTGTCTGTGCTCTGGGGAGGCAGGAGCAGTGTGTGTGTGTGTGTGTGTGTGTGTGTGTGTGTGTGTGTGTGAGAGAGAGAGAGAGAGAGAGAGAGATTTTTAAAGCTGGTTATTCAAGTCATCAGAACACAAGAGAAAGGATGTTGAGAATCTAAATGTCCAGACCCTAGTCACCTTTGAGTCAAGAGAAAGTCTGTGGTCAGTGCCTCTGCCAACTGCCAGGGCCACGTATTGCCAGTTGGAGCATGCCTACCTGCTCTGTGCTTCCATTCCAAATCATCCATCCCAGCCTCACTTCTTTCTGCCCAGCTATCTTGACCTTGCCTTGCACCACGGCTGGGCAGGAGTCCTGGTGCTGAGGGCCCTGCCTCTTCCAGCTTTCCTGACCCTTCAGTGGATGATTGAGATTCCATGCATGTTCTGGTATCCAAAGTGAGTGGAAGTTCAGCTGAGTTTCCTGCTACTTCATGTGTGAGATAATTTCTTCCACACTTCCCGTGAACTCTGGGGGGGGGGTCACTTTACCACTCTGTTGTTGGCATGTGAATCATTGGGTGTGCTGTTCCAAACACTCAAACATGCTTGCCGCTACCTCATCAGAACATCTACGATGTTTTGCAGGCCTTAGTCTCAGATGAAGGACAGCATTCAACTGGGATCTCTGCCCTTCCTCTGGAAAACTCGTAACTGTGAGAACACTCATGCATGGAGTCGTCTCCACGGCCCTCCCCCCATCCACTAGCCCTCCCACCCCCAGCATCTATGTGTCCCGAGTTCACAGTAGAGCAACTGTTTGTGGTGAAGCTGACCTCCGTGGAAATAAAGGTGTTCCTTTTTGGTCATTTAATCCTCATCGGATTGCCTAAACAGAAACTATGATCCTGGGGTCAAAAGGAACTTTCAGATTTAGAAAAATCTGAGTCCCAAATCCTCAAGCTTACTAATCGTTGGTTATGGATACTAAACAATTCCTAAATTTAATGTTCCAAATTTAAGTTGCCGTGAGGGATCCTAGGGTTGCAATACTTTCTTTAATGCAGCTTCTTTTTTTTTAAAAAATTTTTTATTATTATTTATTCAACTGTGCGCATGTGCATGTGTATGTGCGTGCGTGTGTGTGTCTGTCTGTGTGTAGAACCACGGACGAATTCGCGAACCACCATGGACGCCTCCACCTCCTTCTGCCCCGGGATTCACAGGCTCCGCCCTACCAGGACCAGAAGCGCAGGCCGCCCCCGCTTCCGCCTGGCGTCTATACGTGGGGTCTAGGATCCGAACTCAGGAGCTTCCGCCTGCAAGGCAGAGGCTTAACCCCTGAGCCACCTCTCCAGCCCGCAGCTTGTTTCTTGTTCTGTTGTGTAATTCATACTACAGAGTTATTCAGTATATAGCCTGACCCTCAGGACCAGTGAAAATCAGTGCATTCAATTGTAAGATACTATGCAAATGCCAGGTGTTGTGCAGTTGGAAATTCGAGTAAGTCAGCTTTCAAGATTCTCAGCTGTTAGGTACTATGTAGGCTGCTGGGAGGAGAAAAAGCAGTTATTGGTTTTATACAGGTATAAATCTTGTTAGTTACCACAAAACCGTCTGGGAAAATGTGCTCATCACTTTGATAGAAGCATGAATGCAATGGGGTAACCAACTGACTCTCCAGTTGGATGTAAGGCCTGTTCCACAGGAGGAAATTCATGGTTGGCACTGCAAACCATAGTAAAAACCCACCGTGGGGGAAGTCAGAGGGTGTAGGGGAGAACTACTGTTTTGCCAAATGGACATGGTATCAAACTGCCTTCTTTAAGAGTCTCATGTTATACTGTTCAGTTAGTGGGTGTTCCCATAACCACTTATCTTTAAACCCATCGATCCATACAACTCTCAGCTTCATACCAGAAACTTCTTTGTGCGATTGTTGCAGCTTCTTTTATGTTGCCAATACATTCATTACCAAATAGCTTGCAGTGGAACAAGGGATTTTATTTTAGCTTATGCTAGTCTCTTATAGTTCCTTGTCAGCTTTGACAGGAGTGTCTATACATCACCAGGGGGCCAATGAACTGGCCACACCAAATCCACAGGACTGTCAAGAGAGGGACAAGTCCTCACCTGTCAGGCCAGCATGTCTGGTAAAATACAGTGAAAGATGCCAACTTCCTCACCAATTCCTTTCATGCTATCCACCCGCGCAGGGGACCGAGTCTTCCCTATCAATTAAACAATCTTCTGCAAGCTTATTCGGGCTTAACTCAACAACTACTTCTCTGTACATGTGCTTAGAGCTCAAATCCTCAATTGTCAAATTGATACCCGTATCTAACTGTGACACCAATAGATGGCAGTTGAGAAAGAACAGATGACTGTAGAATGCTCAGCCCTAGTTGGGACGTGTAACTCTGTCCCTGAACATCACAGAAGAAGGAGCAGAAGAACACAAAGACTGCCCTCGGCAGGGGACCCTGTCACCATCTTGACTGGAAGTGAATGCAGAGAACTGTGGCGGCACAAGAAAATGAGAACAAATAAAGGCCGAGGACTCAGTCCTCAGCATGACACATATGCAACTCCTATTAACTGGGAGATCTCTGAACAAGAGGAGACAGAAAGAATGTAACAGCAAGAAGTCAGGGGAAAGGGTTGTGACATGCTGCCCTCCAAAATGGATGAACCCACAGCAGAGGATGTTACTGACACTGATCCTTCAGTGGACCTACCTGGCCAAAGGTCAGCTATGGACGGAGGAGAAACCATGGCCCATAAAGTACTGATGAACCAAGAGGATCTAACAGATTATATTATAGGGGGATAAAAGCATCACTTATGTATGTATCCACAGGAAGCCTAGGAGAGAGTCTGAAGCCCAGGATCATGCAAAAGGCCTTGTTTAAACCCAGTGGGGACACAAAACAAAACAAAGGACGTGAATATGAAAGGAAGACTTGTAGGGAAGAGGGACTTGCAGAGGGAGAGAAGGGAGATAAGGAAAGTAGTCAGAATGTATTATGTAGCTACATGAAATTATCAAAAAGAAAATTCATCAATAAAGTGGGAAAGTTTCTGCCCTGGACCCGGACCTGCTCCTTGGGCGGTGACCTTTGATACCAATCAGGATGGAGCCAAGGGTGGTGCAGGAAAAGCAAAACTGAGAACAACAACAAACCATAATTCAGAACACCAAAGACTCTGGAACCAGCCAAATCTCTCCCCATCCTAAGGCTCAGGGAACCTTGCAGAAGAAGGGCTGGCAAGATTGTAAGAGCCTAAAGATGGAGAGGACCAATGATATACAAGATACTCCACGCGGGTTGGGGATGCAGAAGCCATGATCGGATTTTGATGACCTGCACAATAGCTGACATGTCAACGACCCCCCAAAATCTAGCATGGATCACAGGCAGTAGGATCCTTAGAGGCAAGGGATTAACAGTCATAATAGAGTTCCCATACTAACAGGGAGCCCGAGAAAGGGTTCTGGGCTATGCCACTGAGTTCTTACACCTCACTAAGGTGGAAGACTCAGAGGGAGGTTTGGCATTCACACAAAAGGATGCTCCAGGGGGTGGGAGGGGGAAGGAGGAGGCACTGGGAGAAGGGGAAGGAGGGAGAGGGGTGAAAGGAAGGGGAAAAGGGGGGAGGGAGAGTGCAAAGGGGGGACTGGGGAGGGATGGAAGGAGGAAGAGGACCGGGGTACCTATTGAGCTTGTATGATTGGGAAAAAAAATATAAGAGAAAAAAAAATAAAGTGGGAAAAAGGATTCTGTTACAATCTTCAAAAAATTATTTTTACATGAGCTATTGTAGAAAACTTATTGATTGCATAATTCATTCTAAAACACCTATGTATTTAAAGGTAAGTCTAATTTTGTCATTCATTTGCCTATTTATTGTGGATTCTTTCCTAGCTCTTTGTTTAGCTAGTCCTCTCATGAAATTTATTCTTGTGCTCTTGCGTTTGAGACTATTGTTCTTCTTTCTATGCATATAGTAGTTCTTTAATATCTTCTGTGGTATGAGCACGATGGTCATGAATTATTTAGGTAGATGCTTATTTTGAGATACCCTTATTTCTCCATCAGTTTTAGCTTTGCCAGATATAGCTGTCTTGGCTGATAGCTATGCATTTTTCTGGTTGATCTGTTTCATGCTTTCCTGACTTAGGGTTGCATCTGATGCTTCTGGCTTTCTAAGTCTAGCTGGCAGGTCCCCTTTGCAGCCTTGAATACAGTTTCTTTGCTTTGTTTTTTTGACAGCATGTCTATACTATATCATGGAGAGACTCTGACTCTTCTTTGGTCATGTGCACTTGGGTTTCTAATAGCCTCTTGGATTTGTTTGACTTTCTGTTTCCCTCTATATATTTGGAGATATTTTGTTGTGATTTCATCAAATCGATTCCTTTTGTGTTCATCTAACTTTTTCTTCAATCCCTATGGATTCTTTTCAATCATATTGCAGGGTTCTTATATGTTGTGGTCATGCTTGTTTATTTTTTTTCTTACTGTATTAGTCAGGGTTCTCTAGAATGAATGAATATATAAAAAGGGAATTTATTGAGTTGGTTTATGAGATATGGCTGAGGTAGTCCAACGATGGCTGCCAGTAGCTGCTCAGTTCAGTAGTCTAGTGGGTGATTGCTGAAGGCTGGAGGATTACCAGAGAGTCTTCAGTCATATTGAAGACTTGGAGGGTTGGAGAGCTGGAGGGTTGAAAAAACGAAGAAACCGGGCGGCAGGAGGGAAGAGTTTTTTCTAGCACAGCCTCAAAGAGTCCCTCCTGTTCTTTGTCTCCTGTTCTATGGTTCCTTTTATCTGGTTTGCTACTGGAGGCTCCAAGGAGATCTAGGGAAGTTCCAATCAGATCTAGGGCTGATCTTTGTATTGTAAATGAATTGATCCAGATAATCTCTTTAGGTGGTCTTAGCTGATCTTAATTAATGCCAGTGTGATCAAGTTGACACCCAGGATTAACTATCACACTTACTAATGTCTAAACTAGTATTTTATTAATTTTCCCTTCTGATTCTGAAGTTCCTTCATGCTTAGTCAGGTCTGTTGGTGATGTTTTCTGCTATGCTTATATGTCAATTCATTGAGTTTCTCATCCCCAACGTTTGTATTTTCCTCCCAAATCTTAGTTTCTTAGCTGAATTTTCCTCTCATGCTACTGACTTTCCTGTCTGTGTCCTGGGTTGAGACCATCAAATTGTTGTTCAAATCTTTTAAGACACTGATTACTTTAACAGACATTTTGAAATCTTTTATCTAGAGTCTTGCCTATTCCAATATCTTTGCATTTGGCAGCTTGAGGACTTAAATCTTCTGGATATTGATTTGCTTTTACATATTGATTGTTTTTTTGTTGCCGTGATTTGTACTCTCTTGCTTTGGCTATCTCTTCTGGTTTGGGGTGATTTTATTGGACAGCCTACTTCTGAAGGGCCAGGTCCCAGTGTTCCTTAATAAGGAGAAAGGAAACTATTGTAACAACAACAACACTAAACAATGTAAGATAGAGAAATATATTTGAAGTCAACTAAAGCCCATGGATACATCATCAATGATCTCAAAACAGAAAAAGGAGAAAATGTAGAATTTGCTATGAAGTTTTATGAATTGTTTAGGGTAAATTATGAATTATCTAAGGTAAAATGTAGAAATGTGAACAAATCAAAGGAAAGAGGTAGCGATGTGAGAAAAACAGAGAAACAATGAATAAAAGAAGGATAAGTGGAGGTGCATACTATGGAGAAGGAGATAAAAGAGTAAGAGACTAGAAATGATAAAAGAAGAAAGAACATATATTTCCTATTGGTGAAATTAAGAAAGAAAGAAATTAAGAAAATAAAATTAAGAAAGAAAATTAGTTTAGATGTAAGAAGGAAATAAAAGATAAAACAGAACTTTCTTTTAAACCAATAAGATATTTTTGTCATTATTATTATTTTTCTGTGTGTGTAGCTTCAGGTATGTATGTGTGTGAGTGTGCATGAGTGTGTGTGTGTAGAAGAAAGCACTGTATGTGTGGCTTGTGGAGGCCCAAGGGTGATTTCTGGAATCATCCTGGATTGTCCTACCTCCTTTTTGGTTTGCTCTGGGGTTTTCCAGGTTCAGTCCTCCAGAGCTGGACGTGTGGGTTACTGCCATTTCTGACTGGTGTTTTCATTTGGGATCTAAGATCCAAACTCAAGTCCTTCTGCTTGCAAGGCAAAGGCTTAACCTCTGAGCCATCTCTCCAGCCCTAAAGTCACCATTAAAAGCATAGTGAGTGTAGTGGAAAGAAAAAAGAAAGGAGGGAAATGGGGTGGGGAGAGAAAAAAAGAAAGGAAAGAAAAGAGATTGCCTATTTAAAATGCATAAAAGAAGTAAGATGCATATATGAAGTGAAGACCTATTCCTTAAAAAATACAATAGTTATATTTTTTTAAAAGTTTAAATTTTAAGGTTTATATATAAAAAAAGAACAAACAATAAATAATGAGGGCCCAAAATTTTTTAAAAAGTGAATTATTGGAGAAGTTTCTTTCTGGGTTCTCAAAAATTGGAATCTGTCAGTGATGTGCATGGTAGGAGAGAGTATCAAGAACTGTGGTCTTGTGTCTTTTCTAATGATTAGCCCATTCGTTGAGTCTTTAGTGGGCAAGTATATTCACTGTGGTAGTTTTCCTTCTTTATGTACCTAAGGCCCTTGCCTCTGTGTACTTGGCTTTGCATTCTGAAGGCTGGGAGGTTCTTTCCTTTTTCTAACACTCCTGATCGTACCCTTTGGAGTAATGACTGTTTGAGCTGGAGGGTGTCTCCCAAGTGCCTTGGGGACGTAGGGGGCAACCACAGCACGAAGCTGTCTCATACTTCCAAGACCTCTTGGGTATTGCTTGCCCTGTTGGAGACATGCAGCTGCTGGTGTTAAGTAGTCTCAATGCTTCAGAGTTCTTGGGCTTCACAGCAAGTGAAAGGTAGGTAGGTAGTTCCAGAGGCTAATCTACCTACTGACCTCAGATTCAGAGGGGTTAGCCTCAGACGGGTCCAAGCCCTGAGGGTGGTGTACCTTTGTACACGGAATCTCCTGCCACACACACATTCCACATGTCTGCAACTTCCCCACTCTTCACAGCTACCTCCCAGGGCTGCCTCCCACTCTGTCTTCTCCTACCTTTTCTTCCCCCTTATCCCCCCCCCCCCACACCCAGCCAGGTTAGTTCAGTTGTAAACAACAGTCTCCTTCTTAGTGTGGCTTCTGACCACTGCCCTCTGAGTCACACAGAGCAACAAAATGGGATTTTTCTCCACTGCTGGTCTGTCTGCCCCAGGAATCAAAGCCTGCAAATGGAGTTGAGTCTTGCGCGGGTGTGTGTGGGCTTTCCCTGAGACCTGACTGCCAGTCTCCGTTCATCAGCGCTGCCTTGCTTACTTTGTGAATGGGGCTACTGCTACCCCTCTCTCACCATGGAGCACCAAGCTGAGCTGTGTTTAGCTTGGTGGCCTTTTTCTGCATGTGCTTCTACCTTTTCTCTCTCCAGTTTTTGGATGTCTTATGTAGATTTCTTTCTTTCCTTTTTCCTCTCTCCCTTCCTCTCTCTTTCTTTCCTCTCTCCCTCCCTCTCTCTTTCCCATAAGGATTCTCCAAATGTGATGCTGTCTGTCAGATGAATTTCTCTGACAATGTCCCTGAGGCTCTCTGCTCTTGTTTTTGTCACACATCTTGTCTTTAGGAGCAAAGCTGGACGTGGGGGGACTCATTGTTCTGTACAGCAATTCTTTCTTATCTTTGTGAAGCACATCCTCATTGTGGAGGATGTATTTAGTTTGCCAATGCCATACATGAACCTGCCTGATACAGCACTCTGAGGGCATAAATGAGGAAGACACCGAATCTGCCTCTTTTGAGGAGTCTATAATCAGTGCTTCGAGACAGGGCTACACATGCAGTACCAGGAAGTCGAAGAGAATGAAAGTTCACACTGAAACCTTTCACGTGGGCTCTTCTGTTTTCCTCGAAGAACTGTCTGTCAGTGCTACTGTTGGTCTGGGATCGTTCCAGTGCGCGAAGCAACAAGCCTAGTGAAGAGCTAGAACAGGAGAACTGCCTCAGCACTCAGAGACCACCTGCACACCCGAGGCCAGCACAGAGGTCTTGATGGGAAGGTGGGGGGGGTGGGCACTGGTGTGCATGCTGGAGTCTGACCTCCCCAACCCCTCAGTTTCCCCCGCAGAGCAAAATGAGAAATTTTTATTTCGCGCTCTTTGGTGATATGTATCATGGAGGTCAGAGAAGTGCTTTTCTGGAGTCAATTTTGTCCTTCCACCATATAGGTTCTGGTGATTGAATTTAAACTGTTGGCGTCTGTAGGCAAGCACATTTACCCACTGAACCATTTTGCTGGTTTAATATATATATATATATATATATCACACACACATATACATACATGTATATAAACACATGTTAGTACAAATATATATGATATATTAATACGAATATATAGTAAATGCATATATATTTAACATGTAATATATGTACTTATTAATACTTTAAAGTTTTGTTTATACTCTTAAATAATACATTTATCACCTTGAGGTTCACAAAACATTAAAGAATTGTGGAAGAGGGGTTGGTAAGAATGTAAAAGTCTGAAGCAAGGCAGACACTGCAGCCAGACAGTATCTTCTGGAAATGACAAGACTGTTGTGTCCGTGAACTCACTACAACCATGTATTCTGCCACAAGACATGCACAGGATTTGGCCTATCAACAATTCACCATGGAAGGGGAAAGCTAGCAAGAGGCCCCACGCCTCCCTGAGAGACTTTGGAGAGTTAGTGCTGCATGGGCGGTGGGGAGGAAAGATGCTTTCTTCAAAGACGTACCCACTGACATATGATTCATGCTCCAGCAAGCACTTAGGCACATGCCGTCAAAGGCAACCCATATGGAACACAGTGAGCCACACGTGCAAAAAGGCATGGGAACAGGAGCGAGGCTGATAGGGAAGACGTGTTCTAAGGGGAAGGGGGGGTTGGGGATTAAGGTGTGAAAATATCACAAATTCACCATATTCACATATGAAACTCTAAGAGAATAAAAATAGTGCATTTATTTTAAGAGAATTAAAAAATAAAATGCTACATTTAAAATGATTCCTGTCCTGCTAATATTTAAATATCATTATTATAAATCCTTTGTCTGATGATTGGTGACTGGTGAGTGCTTTAGAGTAGCATAAAACTGTCTGCATGTGTGTTCCTTGTTGTATTCCAGGTGACAGTTAAATAGTTTTATTTTTATTTTTCAGAAAGGGCTGGCTCCCTTCCAGCAACCACCACATACCGCAGCCCTTATTAACTCTAAGAGTTCTCAGCACGTCCGCCAGCATTTGCATGGCGCCTGGATGAATGGCGCACTGAACGTATTTTTAGAAGAAAATTTAACCATGAGTTAAAAACTCATGATTGTAAATATTCAGCAGGCATTTAAACTATTGTTTCAAAACAGCTTTTGTGATGAGGGGAACATGTTTTTCTATCAGCTGCTCCATGTTTCTTTTAACATATTTAACAACCTCAGGAATATTCACTGCACGGAAGCCTTTCTGTGTTGAGTGGATTGAATTTACAAGCCCAGTTAATGGTATAAATTACATTTACATAATTCATTCTTCACAAAACAGCATTTGTTTAGCCTGCATCTCATCTCTGCTAATATATATATTTAAGGAAAAGGCAGCACCCTTTCTGTTGCCCACACAGTTAATTTAGCCTAAGTGAAACTTAGAAGGCATCTTCGTGTTTCTTTGTTCCCAGACGTTGGCCTCCACCAGCCAACATCTGAATTTTACAATTAAACAGCATGCGTGTGTATGTGGTGTCATGCAAGGAGACAAATTGACTAAACAAACCAGAGCATCTCTTATTTGGGTCTTTCAGAACATTCCGTGATGTCTTTGCAAAACATCTATTTTTCGGAGTTTGCTAATTTGGTGTAAAACTGCAAAGAAGGTAAGAATGAACAAACTAGGCTGGAGGTCACAAGGAAACTTTGAAAGTGTCAGGCCTGTCCTGGATGAACGGGGAATGGAAGACAGAGGTAGGGTGGAGAGCTGACGATGGGCAGGGGGACCCGGGAGACAGCGATCTCTCCATCTGCCTTTCCAGCTAGCTTCGCAGAGAATGAGTCACAGCAGCCGGTGGATTTGCTGCCGCAATTTCAGGGTTCAGAATGTTTTGAACAATGTGCTTCCCATCATGGCAATAATTAGGGGACCCTTCATTACCGAGTGTTGTGTCTCTTACGACGCTGCTGGCCTCACCTTGTCAGGATTGGTTTTGTGCGGCTGGCCCTGAAAACAGGCATTGTTTGCTTCAATTTTTCCCCTCTTTCCCAGTATCCTATTAAACCTCTTTGTTAAGAGGGCCAGCTGCTTGTTTTCTCTCAAGATAATGACTGAAAAATGCGCTTAAAAATGGGGAACATTATTTATGGAAGGTCTGTCACTGTTCTTCTCGCTGTTCTTTGACTAATGAATACTTTCAATAATCCCCTGATAATAAAAATTTATGGAAACACAAAGACCAAATATGGAGCCAAAGTCACTACAGAAACCAGGGACCGCTGCTCTGTCTATGCCTTAGTGGGAATTCAGTTCTCCATTTTCCCATGCTAGTTATTTTTTTAATGTACATTTGTATAGTGTGTTGTGTTGTGTGTGTGTGTGTGTGTGTGTATGTGTGTGTGTGTGTGTGCGTGATTTGTATGTAGGTGAGTATATGTTGTATGTGGCTGTATGCACACATGTGCACTTGAGTGTGTGTATCTAAGAGGCCTAAGGATGATATCAGGAATCATCCTTGATTGATCTTCCACTTTACTGTTAGGAGCCTGGGTGCTCTATTAGATCCAGAGCATGCTATTAGGGCTAATCTGGCTAACTGCCTTGCTCTGGGTTTCCCGGGCTCCATCTCCGGGGCTAGAATTACAGGTGGGCCACCATACCTGTCTGGTATTTTTATGTGAAATCAGGGGATCCCAATTCAGGTTCCTTTGCTTATGAGGCAAAGACTTTCACCACTAAGCCATCTCCCTAGTCCAACTTCTGCTGCGATCCCCTCGGCTCCATGCACTTGTGCAAACAGATATGTAGGTGCACAACAGAAACACAGACATACACATACATACACACAGGTAAATGTAAAGGAAAGAACGAAAGAAGGAAAGAAGAAAGAAAATAAAGAGAGAAAGAGAAAGAAAGAAAGAAAGAAAGAAAGAGAAAAAGAAAGAAAGAAAGAAAGAAAGAAAGAAAGAAAGAAAGAAAGAAAGAAAGAAAGAAAGAAAGAAAGAAAGAAAGAAAGAAAGAAAGAAAGCGAGCTGAGGCTAGGCAGGAGGATGGGATTTTGAGAATATTTTGACCTACATTGTTAAGTAAACAAAAAAAAAAAGAAATTCAAAATGGGGGGGGGATTTGAGGTGTTGTTCCCAGGAAGTGAGCCTGTGGGTCTCCTCTGCTGTGTGTTCTGTTTTCACAAGGTACCCCCAACGCGCCTGAGTCTGTAGGTTCCCTTCAGAAATGGAGCCCTTCTTTCTGCAGCAAGACTAGGATTGTCTCAGTGTCTCCATGGCAACACAGATGCTCTATACCAGTCAGTCAGAAGAAGAAGAAGAAGAAGAAGAAGAAAAAAAAAAAAACTTGGGAGCATGATAGCTTTCCCATATATTTCAGGACAGAGACCGAGACCTTTTTAAATTGTAGATGTTCCTGACAGATGGGGAGATCTTTCCCACACATGTGCTGCTCACACGCTGCCCACAAGTCTTACAAACAGCCAGAAGGGAGCAGGCTTGGGACATTTTAAAATGCCGTTTGTCTGGCCAGTTACCCTGATGCTGCTGAACTAAAAAGAAATGAACATTGTATTCTCTACACTCTTTTGTGATTCTTGGCAAGGCAGGAAAGGACTGCAAGGGCGAGTGTGGCTTGTTTTCCTGGTGGAAGCAGATAATCTAACCAGCAGAGCCATACTTTCAAGTCCAGCATCTCTGACCTCTTAATTTTGACCAATAAACACCACATTGTCTCCATATAGGTATTCTGTTTGTGTAAAAAAACAAACAAAGGTGGGACTTAATAAAATGAAATTAGGTCAGGGAGATGGATCAGTGGGCAAAGTGCTTGTTGCTTAAGTGTGAGCGCTGGAGTTTGCATCCCCAGGTTCTGTGCAAACACTGGTCACAGTGGTATGATGTCTGCAACCCCGCTGCTCCCCAATTCCTGTTTCCTTACGAAGAAATGGGAAAAGGAACCATTCGACCTGGCTTACCCATCAGCAAGGAAGAGAGCTGGTGGAAAGTTGAACACCTGAAGGCTATCCTCGATCTCCACAATGTGTTGTGACGTGAGCACGCCCACATGCACACACACACAGCATATATCACACACATGTGCACACACACTCAAGCAAATAGATTGAAATATATATTTTTCACTCATCCCTGTTATTTTTAGAAATATTTTATGTTCCTGGCGTGTGTGTGTGTGTGTGTGTGTGAGAGAGAGAGAGAGAGAGAGAGAGAGAGAGAGGGAGGGAGAACAGGTGTGTACACATGCATCGTGTGTTTGTGAAGGTTAGATACAACTTTTTATTTTTGAGGCAGAATCTCTTGTTATTCCTGCCACTGTGCTGTGTGTGTGAGCTTCCAGGTGATTCTCCTGCCTCTGCCCCCCATCTCACTGGAGGAGTGCTGAGCTTTTCCACACTTGACTTTTCCACGTGAACTCCCAGGGACTGGATATCTGGCAATTTTGCCCGCTGAGCCATCTCACCAGTTCTGTTTGTTTCTACTTGTGTCGTTAACTTATCCGTTCCTTACCTTATCATTTGTACTGGTGTATCAGATCATCCTGTGCAAGCACAGCAACTCAAATGGATATTTATTAGCAACATTAAAAAAAAGTATCCCCAAGTTGGGCATGGTGACTCATGCTTATAATCCCAGAACTCGGGAGGCTGCGGAAGAAGGATCAAGGGTTTGAGACCAGCCTGGTTGCACAGTGAGACCCTGCATAAAGAGAAATGCTCCAACTTAACAAACAGAAGGCAAACAACCCAAATTAAAAGATGGAAAAAGGTCCGAACAATCACCTCATCCAAGAAGAAAAACTACATGCATGATACAAAACCTGCATGAAGATGTTTATAAGTAGTTTTATTTGTAACTGTCAAAGATTGAAGCTAATAAGATATCTTACAATAGGAGAATGACAAGCATAGGAAAAGGTAATGCCATGGACCCTAGAGAATTGCACAATAAGACAATATGAGAGGCCATCCTACACTTGCTAATATGAAGAGTTGTTAAAGAAAGAGATGTACAGAGAAAGAAAAAAGAGGAGAAAGAAAAGAGGAGGAAGATAAGAAGAAGGAAGAGAAAGAGGAAGAAGAGGAGGAGGAGGAGAAGGAGAGAACAAGGTGAAAGGGCAAGAAAATAGAAAAAAGAAAGGAAAGAAACCAATATCAATGTAGAATCTGAGTGAGTCAGGAGACTAGGAAGGCAAGATCCAAAGTTGACCAGGTTGGTCTTTCAGGTGCCTTTCTTAGCTGGATGGTCTGAACACAGCTTTCAAAAGCATGCCACCCCCATTTAAACAGCCTTTTATCTCTGGTTAGGAGGTGACCTCCAATACCAATCAGGATGGAGCCAAGGGCAGTGCAGGAAAAGCAAAACTGAAAACAACAACAAACCATAATTCAGAGTATCAGAGACCCTACATTAATCACATGGACCAGACCAGCCAAAGCTCTCCGCATCCTAGAGCTCAGGGAAATATGTAGAAGAGGGGGTGGTAAGATTGTAAGAGCCTAAAGATGGGGAAGAGCAATGACACACAAGATACTCCGCACACGTTATGGCCACAGTAGCCATAATCAGACTTTGCATGATCTGCACAATGACTGACATGTCAACGACCCTTCCCAAAATCTAGCATGGATCACAGGCACTAGGATCTTTAAAAGCAAGGGATTAACAGCCACAATAATGTTCCCGTACTAAAGGGGAGCACAAGAAAGGGCTCTGGGCAATGTCACTGAGTCCTTACACCTCACTAGAGTGGAGGACTCAGAGGGAAGTTTGACATTCACACTAAAGGATGCTCTAGGGAATGGGTAGAGGGAAGAGGGGGACACTGGGAGAAAGGGAAGGAGGGGGATGAAAGGAAGGGGAAAAGGGGGAGAGGATGCAAGGAGGACTGGGGAGGGGTGGAGGGAGGGAGGGGATAGGGTACCTATTAAGTTTGTATGATTGGGAAAAATAAATAAATAAATATAAAAAAAGCATGCCTCCCAATTGTGAACCAGTGCAACCAGTGCCTGAGAGAATCAATGCAGTATGAGGCTAGACTGCATTTATTTACATTTTAAGCTGGCAATGAGAAATGCCATCTGCCCCAGGGAAACCAGCACTGCGTATTTAATAAGGAAGCCACAGCTGCTGCTTTGTCCTCCTGGTAGCTGTGACCAGGATGTGGTTCCTGAGGCATTTTCCTGAAGCACCGGCGCAGATCCCTGACGGTGAGCACTGGTCATGGAGTAAATGCTTTGCAGTCCTGTTGCCGTGGAGTCCTGTAGCAGCAGGGATCTTCTTGGCCAGAATTCCATCCTCCCCATGCTTCCTGCTTATTCTGTGAGACGTGAGTGTGACTGTGAAGCGTAATGCTCAGCAGCGTCGAGCTGAGACAGCCCTGGGCTCACACAAGAACAGAGACTTAACTGCACTCGGTCCTACTAGACCTGTATCTCCTAGCGATGTGACAGAGGGTCAAATAGAATTCTCTGGAGATAAGTGGTTAGCCATAGCTAGAACACTGTGTAAAATTCCTCTATCTTGAGTAAAGGGTGACAGTCCCCAAAGCTGACCGTACCAGTTTACCGTTCCCCAAACTAAAGTAGCTTATCTCTTAGATTCACCGGCCTCTCAACCCCTTTGGCCTTGAGAGAGGACTACCTTTGCCTGATAGTCGTTCGCTCTCCACACCCTACTTTCCTGCTTCTGTGATAACCCCTGAGCAAATGTCTAGAAGCTATAAAAGTGAGGAATCCCTGTGATCCATGCTAGACTTTGGGGATTCAATGATATGTTGGTAATTGCGGAGGTCACAGGCACTAGGATTCTTAGAGACAAGGGATTAACAGTCACAATAGTGTTCCTATACTAAAGGGGAACACAAAAAAGAGCTCTAGGCAATGCCACTGAGTCCTTACACCTCATCAGAGAAGAGGACCCAGAGGGAAGTTTGGCATGCACACTAAAGGATGCTCCAGGAATGGAGGGGGAGAGCACTAGGAGAAAGGGAGGGGGGAAAGGAAAGGGAAAAGGGGGAAAAAACAAGAGGATCCAGGGAGGGGTGGAGGGAGGGAGGGAGGGGGAATGGGGTACTTATCAACTTTGTATGAGTGGAAGAATTAAATAAATAAATAAAAAAGTTTTCAAGTTCCAGAATCTAGAAAAAAAAAAAAAAAAGTGAGGAGTGCCTGCGTCCCATGGGCTCTGTAGATTTCCCCTGCCATGCTAGCGGTAGCGCTTACCTCCAATGGTCTGTTTGATTTTAAGCTATCTCCTCTGTTGTAATGATTTCCCATCTTAAAGCCGAACTGTAGTTGTCCTCTTGGACACCAGGTCTAATAATAAAATTCGTATTGCTTAAGTCTGCTTTGCATTTGCTTCTTTTTTATCAACAGACTTTCACAGCAACCTTAACATGCTGTCCTATTTGGGACGTCACTGTGGTCAATCAGCCCTGAGAAATATTTTTAGAAGGCAAGTCAGCAGTAGTAGGAGGGTTCTACTTTTCTGTTTATTCTTTGGCTCCAAACGGAAAAACTAATTGAGCGTACCTTTAAGTGAGGGAATATAGTTAGTACCAACTATTTCCATCTGCGAACTATGGAGAACCATGTCTGCTACCCAGTTTTCCCCTCTATTGGAGAGAGAGAGAGAGAGAGAGAGAGAGAGAGAGAGAGAGAGAGAGAGAGAGAGAGAGAGAGAGAGAGATTGAGAGAGATTTCCCCTCTGTTAACTTCAAATCCTGTGCTTGGGATCAGCTTGTTCTTTAAAGAATTATGGTTTGGTTTGTGTATTCACTGAGGAAAAAGTCGGAGAAAGGGTTAATTCTGGGGGTGCACAAGGGGGCAGTAAAAAGGAACAGATGGAAAAAGTAGGTCCAGGGATCCCCCAAGCAGGCCGCCCACGGCAGCATGTGGCACCCCAAGTGACCACGGTAGCAGTTGTTATTAATCAGTCCCCCAGGGTCTGAGAAACAAGAAGGGGAAGCTG
This sequence comes from Typhlomys cinereus, assembly GCA_023101885.1. Lineage (NCBI taxonomy): Eukaryota > Metazoa > Chordata > Mammalia > Rodentia > Platacanthomyidae > Typhlomys > Typhlomys cinereus. The sequence continues at coordinate 1,652,637 of JALPQD010000115.1, read as the reverse complement.
GCAGACGAACAGGCCCTCGATGGGCAAAGGAGCTCAGAACTCAGGGCACGGTGCTCTTGAATCGTAAAGAATCCTAAGTGTATTTTCTTACTTCAAACTCGTGATTCTTTGGGTGCTGGGACGGTGTGGCGCATGGAGCGGAGAGAGACTTCGTGGCTGTGCGTATTCTTGCTGGTTTTGATGTCCAGGGAATGAGGCCACGCTCGCTTGAAAGCGGGGAGCCATGTGCGATGCGGGAGAACGTTCTGCTTTGCTTCTGTAGCAGTCGGGACACCGTGTGACGCTCCACGTCTGATGAGCAGCCGGCGCGACGTCACGGCACCTCTGCACTCGCTTCATTTGTGCGATCGCGCTGTCGTCCTGATGATCAGACATACCTTAGCAATTAGGATGGCAGCTGTTCCCTTCTCCTTAACATCTTTCTGAGCCTGGGAAATCCCAGAGGGAAGCAAAAAGGAGGTAGAAGCAATCCAGGATGATTCCCGAAGTCACCCTTAGTCATCTACAGGGACACATAGTTAGTGCCCTCTGATACACACACACACCACACTAAATAAATAAATAAATAAATAAATAAATAAATAAATAAATAAATAAATAAATAAAGCTAAAAATTTTTAAAAATGAAAACTGTTATTTGTAATATAATGATATGTAAACATTAAAGACAACCAATCTATTCAGGAAATTATATCAGATCTTAATTTCTTATTCCTCTGTCATATGTTCTGAAAGAAGTTTTTGGAGGGGGAATAGTGGCTTATCTGTAAGATGATACTATGTTTGAGCAATTTGGGGGTGGGAGCCATGCCCCATTGAGAAGGGGGACCTCTCCCACCACCTTATAGAGTCTAGGTGGGCCGGTGACTTGCCCTGGAGTTTGATGTTGTCAGTGACACCTCCAAATCACAAGAAGCCTGCAGCCTCTGCCGTTTCTCCTGGACTCTAGAGGCTGCAAAACAGTCCATTTACCTGGAGACCACCTGGCTTTCGGCAGCTGTTCCTGCTGCCCCATTCTCCCCTGACTAGCCGCTGGGGAGATGCTGTTTGACAGATGTTTCCAGGGCAGCTACTAGACATGTAGGTAACACAGCCTTCAAACGCCTCATGGTCCAGCGGCCATCTGTCTGCAGCCAAATGAGAGACCCCAAGTGGGCCCCCCCCAGCGCCTGTGAGAGTTGGGCACTAAATAGCTGGTTTATTCCATGACGTTTCAGGGGGTGGTTCTCAGGTGACAGTAGTTCAGAGGAATAGCTTAGGTGAGAGATAGACTTAATGTGCTTGTTTTAAATTAAAATTCTCAGTCTTCTGTTAATTTTCATGATAAATGAGGCTAGCTTGAGGAAACGCTTTGATTTATGGTTTAGAATAGTATTTGGCTGGAGTGAACTGAGCTCATTGATTTTATGCTTAGAATAGATTCTATTTGGTGTGAATGTGTGTGTGTGTGTGTGCGCGCATGTGTGCACAAATGGAGTAGGATTTAGCTCAGTGGTGGAAAGCACTTGTCTAGCATATGTAAGACATATAAAGTCCTGGATTGATCTCTAGAAAAAAAAAATAGAATAAAATGGAGCCACAGCACAGGTCTCTTGTTTATAAGGTGCTAGCATGTGACATGATTTGAAAGAATACTTAAAGTCAACCCCAAGTGTCTCCTTTTCTTAGCCTTAATTCTCTTCCTGGGAACCTGCAGTGGAAACTAGTTGATCTGTGGGATGAGTCAGCAGGGCTCTGTAGCCAAGTACTGAAGGAGCAGAACAGATCAAGGTCACTTAGGAAAGGGACAAGCACAACAGAGAGGCCTTCAGGCAATGGGGACACAGTAGAGACATGAACAATTAGGAAGACTGATCTGCTTCACTTGCTGAGTCTGAGGAGAACTAATTTTATGTGCACTTTTAATTATTCCAAATATTAGTTCAAAAATATTGTAGAATATATGGTCATCTTATCTATGAGGCAGATACAATCTCTGCCCTGATTGTGCAGAAGAGAAAGTTGAAGCTCAGTAGTGAAGTTACTTGCCCAAAATCATTTGCTGAGTGACTGGTAAGTGCCGGAGCAGGATTTGAATCCAGACATTCTGAGTTCTGAGTCTATGTTCTTGCTGCTTCAGCTAGAATACATTACTGGCATGTGTTCCTCAGTGCGGAAGCTCATGAACCATCGGTCGGTCTGCTGGCTGAATTGGGATCATGGTTTGTTTTGTTTGGTGCTCATTGATGAATCTCTTAAAATTAAACTTGAATGCCTTTGGGTGAGACTTGCTTGTTTTGACTTACACGTATGATCTCCTAGAAGCATTAGACTTGTCAGCCCTTGGTGCAACACATTTCCTATCATCCTGTGACATTCCAGTTTGAATAATATTGCTCTCTTTTATATTTTGTTTATTTTAGGTATAGATGGAGAAGAAGAAGAAAAGAAAGAGGAGGAAGAAGAGAAGGGAGGAAGAAGAGGAGGAGGAAGAGGGGAAAGAAGAAGAGGAAAAAAGAAGAGAAAGAAGGTGCAAACATGCATGCCATGGTTCATGGGTAGAGATCAGAAGACAACTTTCAGAAGTCAGTTTTCCGCTTCTCCCATGGGTCTTTGGTTATTGAGCTTAAGTCATCAGGTTTGTGAGCAGACAGACGCTTTATGCACTAAGCTATCTCACTTGCTCACTCCAGCTCAGGACCAACTGTCTGTCATCCTCTCATCTGTCCAGCCTGTCTCATGCAGTCCCATTACCTTTATCCATCCTTTTCCTCACCTAAACAGACAGCTTGTCTATACACAGACTTCCTGCTTCGGTCTCAGGGGAACCATGTTCTGATTTAGCAAATATGACTTTCATTTCACATGACTACTCCAACCGATATCCAATTACTATTTGGAAACTGTAGTAATTTATAAACTATGAGTGAGAGGGTAGAGACTTCATGTTAACTAGAAGCATTGCTGACTATCCTCTTTGATATTTAAAAATTAAAAATAGAAAATCTTAATCAGATAGTGCACATTTAGGGTTTGTAAAAATTGTTTGTGTTATTGAGGTTTATCCCATCAGGGATCTTTGGTATTGCATGGTGTTGGCAGGTGGAAAGTGAATGAATCATGTATAAGAAGTCTGTAAAGCTGTGGAAGAATTGCTAAGGACACTTTGATCTCGAGAGCAGAGTTTTATTTGCTGATGATGGACTGAGAACATCTTGATAACAGGGAAGAAAGACTGAGCACCAGCAGGGAGGAAGGGCTCACCGAATAAAGAGCCAGGTGCCAATCATGGTCCAGCTCTGCTCTGTGTGATGGAAGAGTTCCTCTTGAGAGTCTGTGCTGGGGCGATTCTCCCAGGCACACACTGCGATGGCTCCAGGCCGCCGGGGCGGAGAAAAGTGAATATTCTGCAGGCCCTTTACCCCTGCCCAAATCCAGGGGACTCCGGACACAGCAGGGAGTCAGTCAAGGCGACGCTCCGTCACTCACTCATTCACTCACTCAAACCACAGCTCCTGGCTGTAACGACCTGACCGCCCGCACCTCCGCCTCAGCCCTCCAGAGACTCGGCAACGAACAGGGAGTTTGTCAAAGCAAGATCTCAGTTTATTGGGGTAACAAATCAGCTTATATACACAAAGAATCCAAGCGCGCGAAACACCAGCCAATTACCTTGATGGTCAGTATAACACATACTCTGCATAGGTCAGACTAAACATAAATCTATGTTGGCTCCTATAAGCCAATTAGGACTCTCTGTAATGTGATCAGGGTTACGCCTAGGACACCAGCTCCCAGCGACATCTTTGGTCCCATGTGCTAAGCCATGCCCTGCTCACTCCCTCCCAGACCGTTATCTCTGGGTGGGCCCAACAAGCTCTAGCTGTCAGCACGTACAGAACTTGGATGCTTCTTATTCTTCTTACACTCACATCCTTCCCTCCCTCCCTCCCTCCCTCCTTCTTCTCTCCCTTCTTCTCTCCCTCCTTCTTCTCTCCTTCCCTCTTCTGTCCCTCCCTCCCTCCCTTCCTCCCTCCCTCTCTTCTTCTTTCCCTTCCTCCTTCTCTCTCTCCCTCCTTCTCTCCCTCTCTCCCTCCTTCTCTCCCTCTCTCCCTCCTTCTCTCCCTCTCTCCCTCCTTCTCTCCCTCTCTCCTTCTTTCCCTCCCTCTTTCTTTCCCCCTCCCTCTCTCCTTCCTTCCCTCCTCTCCTTCCCTCCTCCTTCTTTCCCTCCCTCCTCCTTCTTTCCCTCCCTCCCTCCCTCTTTTTCCCTCTCTCCCTCCTTCTTTCCCTCCCTCCTTTGAATGAAAGCAACTTCTTTCAGGTTTAGCCTTCCCAGAGCCATCAACAGATGATAGGGACACATTGTCACTAGAATATGTTAAAAAATCCTCAGAAGTCTGTATTTGAGAGACTGGAGACATAGCTAAGTCAGTAAAGTATTTGGCACGCAAGCACAAGTACCTGAATTTGATTCCCAGAACCCCTTTAACTAAAAATAAGTTGGTACAATAGCATGAACTTGAAATCCTAGTGATGGAGAAGCAGAGACAGGTGGGTTTTTGGAACTCGTAGACCATCCAGATTAGTGCATCAGACTGGAGAGATGGCTCTCGGGTAAAGCTTTGCCTTGCAAGCAGAAGGACCTGGGTTTGGATACCACATTGCATGTAAAAACACCTCAAGGAAATGGTGGCAACCTATACTTCTGGTTGTGGAAGGCAGAGTCTGTGAAACCCCAGAGCAAAGCAATAAGGAGGTAGAGCATTCCAGGATGATTCTTGAAGTCACCCTTGGACCTCTATAGGCACATATACTCAAATGCCCTCTTCTACACACATCTACACACTTACACACACAAAAATATCCATGGTACCTGGAGAATGTTACCCAAAGTTGAATTTTTTTTTATTAAAAATTTAATTATACATTTTAAAATTTTTTACCAGTTCCCTCCCTCCCCCCTCCTCCCCCTCCCCTTCCCCCAGTGCCTCCCCCCCAATTCCCAGAGAGTCCTTTATTGTGTACGCCTAACTCTCCTCTGGGTCCTCCTCTCCGATGACATATAAGGACCCAGTGGCATTTCCCCAAAGTTGAATTTTGACCTCTGTATGCAAGTACACATGTACCTACACAAACACAAAAAATACACAGACAGAGAAATCACCATCTGGTTACATAATCAATAATTTGATCATTGAATGAGGAAATATATAGAGAGATAAAGTTTTAAAATTTACTTTAGCTAGTAGTTTCTAAGAATATATTCTATGATTAAATAGAGCAAGTGGATTTTTAGTAAGAATGACTGGGATCTACTAGACTTGGCAATGCCATCTCTTGTCCATTGTGGGCACTTGCCGCATCTATAATTGTCTTTGGATTTTGTGGACAATCTCCAGAGTTGTCATTTCAGTAACTTATTTTACCATGGGAAAGCATAAACTTATAATCCTAGAGGTAGGAAGCAGAGACAGGTGGATTTTTGGAGCTCACTGGCCAACCAGACTGACATAGCCTACTTGATAAACTCTACATCTGTAAGAGATCCATATCTCAAAACAACAGCAACTGAAAAAAAAAAAAAGCGCATTAGGCACAGGGTTTCTGAGAATCAAATTTAGGTCTTCACGTTTGCAGGGAAAACACTTTACTGACTTAACTATCTCTCCAGTTGCTTGTAGAGAAAGTTACTTCTAGTTGGGGAAGTAGTTAGGGAGGTTTCTAATACCAATGTGGAGGATGTACGTGTATAAACCAGTGGCTGGAATCCCTGGGTTATAGATGAACTCCAGGATGCTTTCTGGTGTGTGTGTGTGTGTGTGTGTGTGTGTGTGTGTGTAAAATCATTTTTTTCCTATTTGCTGTACCATTGGGTGTTTTTCCCCCCAGAAGCTCCCTAGTTGTTAAGAATCAAGATTGTTACACTAGCTTTCTTTGGATTGATTCTGTGATGCTAACAAAGGCTTCTATAAATACAATCAAAATAGATAATTTATCAAATCACTTTCTATACATTTGCTCTATTGAACCTATGTAACTTGTGCATTTGCTGAGACTCTGGGCCTCACTGGGCACGATGCCCTGGGCAGTCTCCCTTGTTTGGAGTCTATTGTCCTGTCCATTGCCTGGACACAGCAGATCTCAAGTGTGATGTATTTTTTCCTTTCTCTCCTTTGTATGCTTTAGTGTTGCAAAGCATAAAATCCACTGCTTACAGTGTAAAATTCAGTGTGTAGCAAAACCAGTGAGCTGCGCAACACCAACACAGCGTTTTTAGAACACTTTGTCTACTCCAGAAAGGAACTCCAGGCTGCTTCACAGTCAACCCGCATTTCATTCAGCCGCCAGACCTAGACTGCCAAAGTGTGCTCTACCCCTGCAGAGTTGTCTGTTAGAGACAGTTCTGTAAAAATGAAACAGGACCATAGGTTTTGCGACTGGCTTTTAGAATGTTTTAGAGGTTCAACTGAACTGTGCCGTAAGGCAGCATTTTATCCGTTCTTATTGTCAAGTGATATTCTGTGACATAGATCACCACATTTATTTATTCATGTTAACAGTTGGTGGATCTTCATGCTTTGGGGCTGTTGTTACTAAGGCAACTCTAAAAGTTGTGTGCCAGTTTTTGTGTAGATACCTTTTTGTTCTTTCTTGGATATAAACTAAGAAGAGACACTGCTGAATCGTATGACAATTGGAGGCATCGCCTGCTGAGGAACTGCCAGGTTGTTTCCTACAGTGACGTCATCATTTCACACTCCTACCCGCTGGGTGCAAGGGCGCAGCATCTCTGTGTTCTTGCCAGTGGGGTCATCATCTGGATTTCCTTTCTTTTAATGACTACTTTATTCTTTAACAGTTTTGCACATTTTACTCCGTATTTCACTACCTCATCCTCCTTTCCCATTAAAAAACTTCTTCCCAACAAATCTCCCTCTTCCTTTCATGTTATATGCATGTGTGTGTTCCACTCAGTTTAGTAAGGATTACCTGTATCACCATGTAGCTAGGCACTTGCTAGAGCGTGAGCACTGTATTAGTGGCAACATTCCTAAAACAACATCACAAGAGCAAAAGAATGGAATAAGTCTAAATGTTCAACATTCCATGAATCATGTCCACGGATCACAAAAATGTAGTACACATATATACCATTGAATTTTTTCAGCTATCAAGAAAAATGAAAATATGAAATTTGAAAATAAGTGAATAAAGATGAAAATATTATAGAGTGAGGTAACTCAGGCTCAGAAATGCTGTATGTTCTCTTTTACATCTGGATCCTAGATTTGAACTTTCAGATTTGTGTGCTTAACTTGAGATACCCATAAACACTGGGAAACTAAAATGGGGCCATTAAAGAAATGGGATTGGGGGATGCTAAAGATATAGTTCAGGGATTAAAGCCTCACAAACAAAAGGACCTGAGTTTGTATTTCAAAGTCCAAATAAAAAGTCTAGAAATGAAAGCAGCCTGCACTTCTGGTCCTGGAGGCGGAGCCTGGGAAAACTCAGAGCAAAGCAATAAGGACACACAAGTGCCCTTTTACACACACACACACACACACACACACACACACACACATACACACACACACATCTTTTCATACAAAAAACCAAATGGAATTGAGAGAACAATCTTAATGTTGAAGCAAGCAGGAAAATACAGAAGTCAAAAGGGAAAAGGACTTAGGGGGAAAGGAAGATGAGGGAATGGGGTAGAGGATGTATGATAAAGCTATACAGAAAAACTAATATCTTTTTATTTAGAAATACAATTCAAAGAAAAAAAGAAAAGGAAGAGAAATATAATTCAATAGAAGGAGTAGAAAGTCGTTTTGAGATGCCCCTCCACAGAAGTCACAGATGATTCGACAAAAATCCTAGTTTCAAGTGTGGGGTATTTCTACAGGAACTGCTGGTCAGGAAGGTCTCAGAGGTCCTCCAAAACTATATAGGCTATGGCCATCACTCTTAGTTGCCCACTAGAACCGGATGGTAAGACCTTGTTGCAGAAGACATTGCACATTTTGGTCACAGGATTAGGGTTAGGGTGAAATCAAGCTAGAACTCTCTTGGAAGTTTCCTCCCTGCAGGCTAACTGATGGTGGCAGAAGGTGCTATGCAAGCTGTGGAGGGAAGAAAAGCCATCAGCAGTCTTCCTCAGCTATGAAAAAAAAAGCAGCCTGGCAAGATGTACTCATTGATGCAATAGTGACACGTAGCTGACCACTTTCTGCCTGAATTTATGGCCTGTTCCTCAGGAACTCCATGGAGAATTCATGCTTGGCATTTATAAACACAGCTAAGAATTTATGGCTAACTTTGTAACAGGCTCTAGAAGATATCCTACTACTATTGTTCTGTTAAATGGACACATATCAAACTGCCTTCTAAATCTTATCTTTAGACCCTCAGATGCTGCTGCTCCTAGACTTTAACTGAGAAGCTCCTTCTTCAATGTATAATGTCTAATGCAGAGAAGAACAACAGGTTAAAATGCAGAGATTAAGTGACCATGGAGTACTCAGCCCTACACGGAACATCTAAACCACCCCATCCCCATAGCTCAGGAACATCTTACAAAGTGAGCTCTGTCTACCTTGCCTTCATGTTGCCCCAGCCCACTTTCCTAGGGTGGGAAGGAGAACTTCAAAAACAGTGTCTTTTGGGCATGAACTGTTACCACTGAGCGTTTTTGAAGTGGCTGTTTGATCTTCTTTTCCTCTGTGGCCAATGACACAGCGTCTCTTCTGTGATTATTGACAATTTGTGTATCTTCTTTGGATAGATGTTCATTTTTAAGGTCTTTTCATGCTTTTTAACTCAATTATTTGTCTTCTTCATTATCTAGTTACAGAAGTCCTTTGTATAGTCTAGATTTATTTACCAGATATTTAATTTGTAAATTTTCTCCATTCTTCAGTCTTTCTTTTTGCTTTTTTGATAGACATTGCTTTGAGATAGAAATTTGCTTTGAGATAAAAATTTTCAGTTTGATGTATTTCAGTTTAGTATTTCTTGTGCTTATGCCTTTTGTTTATGCTTATTTATTTGTTTACTCATTGACTAGCTGTCAGGTGGGGGGTGCACATGGTGTAGCACATGTGTAAAGGTCAGAAGACAACTTGCAAGAATTGGTTCTGTTGTTCCAGTATGTGGACTCTGAGGGCTCAAACTCAAGTCGCCAGGCTTGGTGGCAAGCATCTTCACCTGCTGAGCCATCTTGTGGCCCCTCCTTATGCTTCTGATGCCATATCTACAAAGCTAGTCTGTATCTCTATCTCACTCAAGGTGATAAAGGCTGCCATGATGTTTTTGAGCTCCACTCTCTCTCTCACCTATAAGAAGGCATATTCCTCAGGGTGACTATCTTGATTGACATCACCTCCATCCTTACAATATGAAGGTCAAAGCATTTGAGTCTTCCCAGCTCCCATACTTTCCTAGACTATAGCCAGCCTATCAACATTTCCTATAGAAGTCTGGGTGTCTGACAACCTTCTTCATTTTTAGCCTTCTCTTTGTCCCTTTTAGTCTAATCACAGTATTTATACTGCTACGTAATCTTCAGAACCTCTTGGGTCCTCTATGTGTGTCTTGGGAATACGCTCTTTTAGAGAAGAGACTCTTTTACAGATTTCTCTTGGTAATACCACCTCTCACTCTATTTTTCTGAAATATTACAGGGAATCTATGATCACATATGTAATCTCCTCACAGCAGATATGCAATCCTTTGGTATGACCAACTATCCTGACCCTTTAAGGAATTAACAGAAAGTTGTTTAATCAGTGCTTAGTTTCTTCCCAGAGTCCTCTTTTCCTGATAGAGAATTTCCCAATTTTAGTATTTTTTGCAACTTGGGTAAGGCTCAGAAGATTGCGATCATCAAATTCTGGCTCTTTTTGATTTATCAGTTCTTCCCTCAATCAACATGTTCAATTTACTCTAAACTGCAAAAAGGAACTTTCAACATATTACTTTTTTACTTTTGCCTATCTCCCACTTTTGGGGGGGTAAATATGGTACTCAGTTTGACCTGACTTTTTTTCCCCTGAAAGTTCTGTGTTTTCCTACATATCACAGCCATTGAACTCTGTACCCCGCAACTTCACGTTGCAGTTATCAGCTCAGCTCGTGGGACATCTTGTCTTGTGCTCTCTCTCCTGCAGGTGCTCTGGACCAAATCCCTTTGCTCCTGGGGTTTGCTCTATTTCTGAAGTCAATAAGGGCGTCTGTCGAGGCGGGCTCTGAAGCATCATCTCATACCTGTTCATCTCCTATTTCCATCCCAGGAGAATGTGACATGGCTTTATATAGCATTCTTATCGGAAACACCATTAGATATTCAAGTGTGTGCGCCTGCTGGTCTTGTGGTTATGGAGCCTATTAGGAGTTATTAATCATAAAAAGTCAGCTTGTTCTTCCAGAAATAAGCTTTCTAAAAGGTCAGGTTGGCTTTTAATTAAGACAGAATCTATTTTTCAGGTTAAATTGTGAGTCCAAATGGCTGTGTTGAATGGATCCCGCAGCAGTCAGTCCTGCAGTAATTAGCACACAGGAAGGTTCTATGTTCAGCAGGGCTGAGAGTGCCTCTCTAACGAGACGGAAGTCCCTAAGCGAATGGCGGTTCTGCACTGTTGCATGGAGCTGACTGGTAGGGACGTGTGCTCACCCCTCCATCATCTCCCCTTGATGCCTCTGGGTCTTTCTCTTCTTCCTCTGCCACATTGGTGTTTTTTCTTCGGTGGCTCTCTTTTGCTTTCCTCACTCGGTGTACCACCTCCATCTTCTGCCAGCCAGCCATGCCTTTCTGCCATAATGGACTGTATCTCCCCCTCGGAACCATAAGCTGACTAAATCTCCTTTTTCTCCCTTTAAGTTCTCTGTTGCTGTGAGACAATGCTCTTATACAACTTAAAGATGGAGGTGGCCTAAATCACATCTATCATGGAGGTTCAGGGCTGCAAACTGCTTATTGCAAACTGTACGAGCAGACTAACTGAAGCAGGGTGGGGCTAACCAACCTCAAGACCCACCTCCTGTAACCATCTTCCTCCAGCAAGGCTCCACCTCCTGAAAGTGCCATGACCTTCCCAAACACTTAAAGATGCAAATGCACGAGTCTGTGGGGGTCAACTCACATTTCAAACCAGATACTTGGAGAAGAAACTGGAAGCTCTTCCTCATGGTGACCTACAGAGAGCAAGAGTCCTCATAGTACCTCCAAGCTACTCAGATATATAAGTGTCAGCTTGACCACTAAAGGCTGAGCTCTGGGAACTTCTTTGAAGACTTAGTTGTTAACACAAGCCCTGAGCAAGCCTGCAGGAGATTGTCTGCCAATGGAGGGGAAGACCGAATACATAGTGGGTGGGACCATTCCCTGGGCAGGTGGTAAGAGGGAGGGAGCTGGTTCAGTGAAGTTTGACGTTCTTCAGTATACATTGGGAGTCTTGCTGTCTGGCAAGTGAGGTTTGATGGACATCTGGTAGGTATTCTTGTTAGTTAACCCTCTGTATCCCAAGTCAGATGGGTGGGAGAGGAAAGGAGGATGAAATGTGAGGGATTTAACACTCCTCAATGCTGGGAGCTAGATATCCTCTGACAAGTAAAAGAACTGAGGAGAAGAAAGGGCGGAGCTAAGTCACATGGGTCAGGGCATGTGCCAGTCTTAGGGTGGCAGCAGTATACAAGGATAGAGGCTGGGGGACCGTTGAGACTCCTGAAAATGTATGTATGTGTGTGTGTTGGCGGGAGAGGGGGTCCCAGAGTAAAAAGAGCATGGCTTTGCTTCCCAAATGGTCCTCATAGTGGTATCCTTGTGGTATCTTTGAAATACAAAGATGAGATTACACTGACAAAGGTCCCCACTGTCCAAGAAGCCACATGGAAGAAAAGTGGGCATGGCTCGGGGGGGGGGGTGTCTCGCTAATCCACAGAGAAGATTTTTAAGGTTCTCAGAGGATTGACAGCCATCATCCATGTGCACAAAAGGTGGCCAGTGGTGGTTAAGAGGACATTGGGCTGAAGTCGGGCAACCTAGACTTGCTCTATATGGCATGGAAGCAGCCTAAAGTTACCTGTGTCAGGGGAAGAACTGGAAGCTGATGGTGCTGGGCTGTGGGGCAGGAACGACTGAGATGGGTCCTCGCTGCAGGTTGGGAGCACTCATTAAAAGTGGATGTTCTCCTAATCTAGTCATGAGGACATTCCTAAATTCACCGGCAGATCTGAATGAGGCATCCTTAGCCCTTACAAACCATTAAGATGTGAGGAGGGCTCAGACTTGAGTGTAAGATCTGAGAACATCAGATTTTTTTTTTATTATTTCCGCTCATACAAACTTAATAGGTACACCAGTTCCCTCCTTCCCTCCTCCTCCTCCCGACCCCCTGCTCCCCCTCCCCTCACCCCTTTCTCCCCATCCCCCAGTGCCTCCCCCCTCCAATCTCCAGAGAATCCTTTAATGTGCATGCCAAACTCTCCTCTGGGTCCTCCTCTCCGATGACTTACAAAGACCCAGTGGCATTTCCCAGAACCCTTTCCTGTGTTCCACGTAAGCATAGGAACACTACTGTGGCTGTCAGTCCCTTGCCTCCAAGGATCCTAGTGCCTTTAGCAAATGCTAGACTTTGTGGGGTCAATAGTGTGTTGGACATTGCGCAGGGAATGCAAAGTCCAATTATGATTGCTTTGGCCCTAACTTGCGTGGAGTATCTTGCATATCATTGCTCCTCCCATCCTTGTGCTCTTACAATCTTACTGCCCCTTCTTCCACAAATTTCCCTGAGCTTCAGGATGGGGAGAGATTAAGTTGGCCTAGTTCTAGGTGGTTGATATAGAGTGAGAACATCAGATCTGCCCATTGCTGAGTGGTCATATGTTCCCAGATGCCATCATTTAGGGGATCTGGGAAAATGGGGGAAATCTGGAGGCATGGATGTTTACCCAAAAGAGACCAAGTAATCTGAAAGAGATAGTTTGAGCAAATCAGCTGTACTGCAAATGACGTGTAGTCCCAACACTTGGGAAGCAAAGATAGAAAGATTAGGAGTTCAAGGCCAGCATAGGCAGCTAGGGAGTAGATTTGGGCGTTGGATTCAGCAAACACAGTTGCCTTCTTTTTGCAATATTTCTAGACTAAAAAGCCATATCTCTACTGGAAAGGACAGGAAGGGAGTGCCAGCAGCAGTTGGAAATGATGTGGTATCCTTGAAATGCAAAGATGAGATTACACTGACAAAGGTCCCCACTGTCCAAGAAGCCACATGGAAGAGGAGTGGGAATGGCTCTGGGAGTCTCATAAATCCACAAGAAGTGCCTGTGGGTGATATTTTGGTTTTGGGGAACTTGATAATTTGGGGAACCCCACCTGGGACAGCCCTACTCAAGACCAGCTTGTCTCCTGCTAGAGAGTTAAACCACCTGCCCCTCTTCTAGAGCTGTGAGTGGTACATGGTGAGGTGGGGGGAGGGCAGAGAAGCATTCTCGATGTGAAAGGAAGAGCTGCTCGATAAGTTATTTCCTGAAGTTCTGTGTGAAGGGAGCAAGCAAGGGGCTAGCAGTGGTTCACAGCAAGTGGTTAGTAGTGGCTGGCTCTGGAATGTGTCTGGGAGTGTTTTGTATTGGGATGTGAGAGGAAGAGAGAAACTAAAGATGGTGGCAGATATATGGCCCATGCATGGAGATGATTAATGTTATTTACTGGGATGGAAAAGGTTAAAATCCAGGGTGCATTTTAGGAGGAATATCAGACATTCTGGAAGCCATGGTGTATAGTCAGTTAGATACTAGGACTTGGATTCAGGGGAAAGGAAAGAGTTAGAAATACAAATGTGAGAGTCATCAGGGTATAAATTTTGAACAAAATCTAGTAACTAGATGATGTCATCAAGCCAACATTAACCTTTTAGAATCTTAGAATCTGAAACAACGTAATCATGTAGTCCACTGTTTTTCCCCCTGTAAACCCTCCTGCAGACCCCTCTGCAGACCCCCCTGCAGACCCCCTTGTAGGGAAGAGAGGTCAGTTTACTGAATCCTGAGTATCATTTTTAAACAAGCGAAGTAGGTTAGAATAGAAAGCTTCAACATGTTGTGTGTAGCAGGGAATAAGCATTGTTTCTGAAGCATGCATGCATGTATATACATATATGTGTGTGTGTGCACATGTGTGGTTTACATGTACATATGTTTATGGTGTATGTGTGCATGCATGTGTGTGGTATGTATGTATATATGCGTGTGTGTGATAGTTAATCCTGGGTGTCAACTTGACATACCTGGTATCAATTAAGATCAGCTGAGACCACACCTGGAAGGATCAACTAAGACCACTTGAAAAGATTATACCCACCCTAGATCCCATCAGAACCTCCATAGATCTCATAGGAACTTCCAGTAATGGACCATATAAAAAGGAACCACCAAAGAGAAGAGACACTTTTTGTAGCTGTGCTAGGAATCACCCTTCCTTCTAGCCACCCGGTTTCTTTGCTTCTTTGACCCTCTAGCCTTCCAACCCTCCAAGTCTTCAATTAGACTAAAGACTCTAGGAATCTTCCAGCCTTCAGCCATCACCCACTTGACTACTGGACTGAGCAGCTACTGGCAGCGATCATTGGATTACTTTGGTCATATCTGTAGGCCAACTCAATACATTCCATATATATATTCATTGCATTGATTCTGCATCTCTAGAGAACCTGACTAATACAGTGTGCATGTGGTGCATGTATGTCTATGTGTGCAGTGTGTGTGTGTGTGCATGTGGTATGTGCATGTATATGCATATATGTGTGTGTGTGTGTGTGCATGTGAGTATTCCAATCATTGAGCTTTTATTCTCTTTTCCTTGAATGAAGTGTATTGAATGAAGCTAATTTTTTAAATTTTAATTTTCATACACGCACACAGTGCATTCAGCTGTAACCTCCTGCCTTCTTTTTATCTCCCTCTCACTCTTACAGAAAGTGGGAAACCACTTTCATGTTGCTTTGTTTTGTTTTGAGGCACATAGAGTTTAGCCATAACTTTGGAACTCTGCGTTGCAGCCTGGTGGACTCAAGTGGGTCCACAACTGAAGACAATGCCTGCTCCTCTTCCAGAACCCAACAGTAGCTGATAGCGTGGGGAAAGGTAGGGTCCCAGGGCCCCTCCCGGACACATAACTGACTATTGATAGGCCCAGTCTTGTGCAGGCCTGTCGCAGGCAGCCTGGCTGCTGTGAGGTCATGATGCATTGTCAGTGTTATGCCCAGAAGACTGCACTTCAAGGCTCTTCTCTCTCCCTTCTGGCTTTTGCATTCTATCCACCCTCTCCAAATGTTCCCAGGCCCCAGAAAGGGTGGCTTAATTATTCTGTCAAGGACTGAGCACTCAACTGTCTCTTGTCTCCAGCACCCTGAGCAGCTATGAGTCTCTTGCATTCTCTGCCATTTGCTGCAAAGAGAAGCTTCTGTGATCGAGTCATGTTTGTCTGTGTCCATAAACATGAGTATTTTAGAAAGCAGCTTGGCACCATGTCAACTTAGTTAATTTCAGTCCTTTGTTTTGGACATCACAATATTGGCATGGTGCAGGAATGACCTTTTTAATTTATCTATCATAATATTTCTTTTAAACTAACATAAATACAACGTAAGATTTATTGATTATTTGCATTTTGACAATCTTGTGCTTTCCCCATCTAGTAATGGTTACTCTTATCTCTTGCTGTGAGAGAACACCCAAAGTTAAGCAATTTAAGGGAGAAAGGGAGATTTATTTAGCTTATGGTTCCAGAGAGGAAAAATAGTCCTTTCATGGTGGAAAAGGCATGGCTGGCTGGCAGAAGCTGGACGTCCCTGCAGACATCTTGGAGCTGAGAGTCTTGCAGCTTCTCCAGGAGGTAGGATGGGACTAATCTGCCTCAAGGCCCACTCCCTGTGACTGCCTTCCTCCAGCAAGACACCTCTCAAAGGTGCCATGACCTTTCCAAACACCTGAGACTGTGGGGAACACATTTCAAACCATGATGCCATCCCAGGTGGCATATCCTTAATATTTTATTTATTTTCCTTTTTCTTTCTTTTTTTGTTCTATTTTTATATTCTTTCTATATGTAAATAATATGCTGCTCTTTTAAAACTTCATTATGGAACATTTCAAATATATTAAACAGCAAAGAGAATAATAGTGTAATAAACCCTTACATGTTCATCTTTGATTTTCTTTGATCTGTGTGCCTCTTATCCCACTCCGGAACAAACCCCAAAATAGTGTATCACTTTGTTGCAGTTCACCTACATGGTTGCTGATAAATGCTATCAAACAGCTTAAGGGAACAAGGACTTTACTTTCTTACCGTAGCCCGGTTACAGTCCGTAGTCCAGCTTGAAAGGAGAGCATGCACCAACACCAGGGCCGAGGGAACTGGCCACACCATTACTACATAATAGTTGAGAGAGGACGATCCTTACTTGCCAGACCAGCATGTCCCAAGTATACACAAGGATGCCAACTTCCTCAACTGGCTCTCAGTATTTTATTCACCTGTTCAGTGCCTAGTCCCACCCACCATGGGCTGGGCCTTCCCCATCAGCTAAACAATCTCTTGCAGGTTTGCTCTGAGCTTAACTCAACTACTAATTCTCCACAAATGTACCCAGAGCTCAAACCCTCAACTGTCAAGTTGACACCTGTGCCCAACCGGAAACATTTTCTCATAACCTAAAAACACAAAATTAGTTTTGCATCCAAAAAAGATAGGAATAATTTAAGCATTATTAAGCACCCCCTCATTTTCAGAATCCTGAATGTGTCAAGAATAATTGTACCTATAAAAGAGTAGAAACTTGAACCCACCTGCTACTTCTATTTTTCTTGATGAAATGATTTCTTATGTTTATGTAGGAACCTTGTGTACCTGTTGAAATAGCTACAGGTGAGATAATGTGTCTGAGATGTCTCTGTAATTCAGCAGGAGTGAAGTGGGTAGGGCCTGGTGACGTGAGATTATAGGCATTGGTTACCATTGATGTTGAGTGGTCAGAATGTCAGGGGTAGCATCAGGATGGAGTGAAGGGCATTGCAGGAGCAGCAAAACTGGAAAAAAAATCAACAAACCATAATCCAGAACTTCAGAGACTCTATATCAACCACCTGGAACTAGGCCAGCCTAATCTCTCCCCATCCTGAAGTTCAGGGAAATTTGCGGAAGAGGGGGCGGTAAGATTGTAAGAGCACAAGGATGGAAGGAGCAATGATGTGCAAGATACTCCACACAAATTAGGCCCGAAGCAATCATAATTGGACTTTGCATGCCCTGCGCAATGTCCAACACACTATTGACCCCACAAAGTCTAGCATTTGCTAAAGGCACTAGGATCCTTGGAGGCAAGGGACTGACAGCCACAGTAGTGTTCCTATGCTTACGTGGAACACAGGAAAGGGTTCTGGGAAATGCCACTGGGTCCTTGCACCTCATCGGAGAGGAGGACCCAGAGGAGAGTTTGGCATGCACATTAAAGGATGCTCCAGGGATGGGAGGGGGAGATACTGGGGGATGGGGAGGAAAGGGGGAGGGGAGGGGGGGCGCAGGGTAGTGGGAGGTTGGAGGGAGGGAGGAGACCGGTGTACTTGTTAAGTTTGTATGAGTGGAAATTTTAAAAAATGTTAAAATAAGGATATTTTGCATATGTTGGCTAAAAGTAGAATATTAAAAATGTTTTATTTCTTTACTACTTGTATCTACAATAAAAACAACTGTGTCACTAAAAAAAAAGAATGTCAGGGGTAGATTATTAATTTGCTCTTTGTATGTGCTTTGAGCATTCCATAGCATTAACAAGTAAAAAGAATACAATACTGAAATAAACACTACTTACAACTCCCTTATTACATATGAACTTCTCTGGGATGTACACTTATAAATGTGGTTTCAATTCTTCTAGCTAGTACAGAGTTGCTCTCAAAGTCAGCCTTTGCCAGAGACTCTCTGAGAACTCAGGGTGCCTCTTATAGAGGACGGAGAACCCCTCTTATTGTGCTACATTGGGCACAGAGAAGTGGGTATGCTCACTGTGTCTCTGTTCCTCACTGAATGCAAACAGACCAGAACAGCAGTTCTGGAGCATGAATACTTGCCCAAATCCACTGCTTGCTCTCTACCTTCCTGCTTTTGTTGACATATGTCCCACTCAGTTCACAGAAGCAAAAGAAGTTTGTGACAGAAATTTAAGTCATTACAAATAAATAAAAAGAGAGAAATGAAAATCATCCTCACTTATTATGTACTCTGTTTGAAATGTGCTTTCTTCAGTAAAAATGTTTTCATATTATTGAACATCCTTTTACAATATAGTCACAAAAACAATTTAGAGTGTATTTATTTGTGTGTGTGTTTGTTGGATGTTTGTATGTGCATGGATATGCATGTCATAGCACGCATGTGGAAGTCAAAGGACAATTTATGGAGTTGGTTCTCTCTTTCCACCTTCATGTCAGTTCCAGGAATCAAACTCAGGTCTTCAGAGCTGCTCCACAATGACCTTTCCCTGCTGAGCCATCTCACCAGCTCTATGATGTAGTTTTTAATGGTGGCTTGATATTTTGCTGAATAGACATGACATAATTCATTTAAATTTATATATAGACTGCTTCCTAGATTTCTATATTTTTAAATGTTTTGTCGTAGGCTCAGTATTAAGTAGGACCTCAGTGCCTTGATTTATCTACAAATGAAGCCAAGCCCCTGTGAATGAGAAGCTGTGTCTGTCACATAGAAATTCAGGATCATTAGCCATTTGGTATTTGCAATTGCTGATTTACATTCTTTCCAGTAATTTCTTCTCTCTTTCCCTTCTTCTCCTTCTCGCCTCCCTCTCCTCCCCTCCCACTCCCCTCTCCCTCCTCCTTCTATCCTCCCTCCTCCTCCTCCTCCTCCTCCTCTCCTCCTCCCCTCCCCCTCCTCCTCCTATCCTCCCCTTTCTCCTATCCTCCCCCTCCTCCTTCCCTTCCCCTCCTTCTCCTATCCTCCTCCTCCTCCCCCTCCTTCTCCTCCCCCTCCCCCTCTTCCTTTCCTCCTCCCCTCCCTCTTCCCCTCCTCTTCCCCCCCTCCCTCCTCCCCTTCCCCCTCCTCCTCATCCCCCTCCCCCTCCTTCTTATCCCCCTCCCCCTCCCCCCTCCTCTTCTCCTT
This sequence comes from Typhlomys cinereus, assembly GCA_023101885.1. NCBI lineage: Eukaryota > Metazoa > Chordata > Mammalia > Rodentia > Platacanthomyidae > Typhlomys > Typhlomys cinereus. The sequence goes on along the minus strand of JALPQD010000115.1, from coordinate 1,633,475 downwards.
CTTTTCCAGTTATGGTTTCCAAATGTTCACCAAGGTATGTAGAGTTCAAAGTGACTTATCTATGCACATTCAACAAAGCACAAAGTTCTAGGGTCAGACTAGCCTCCTTGACATAGCACTTCAAGGTGGCCGGCCACCTGTTTCAACTCAAATATGCCCCCGTTGAAAGTTTTACTAATGATTTATCAACATATCATATGATCTACAGTTATTTCTTTGAGATAGCTTCTTAGGGGCAGGTTGGTGATGAGATAGAATAAAAAGTGTGGCGGCTGTGATTGCCATTGAGAGGAAGGTTCACGAGCTGCCCTCTGTGCTTCTGAGTGAGGGCTGACTTGGCAGGGTAATGAGCTGGACTGGTTCATTCATCATCTTGTTCCCTGTCTATTCACTCAGCAATGATCAGAAAGTTGGATATAAGTACTGGAATGGATTGAGTGCTCTCCCCTAGTTCCTGCTTTGGTGCTTCAAGCTCTGGGGAGAGAACTAGTGTTACAGGCGGTCATGAGGATGAAGGTCATGAAGAGGAGAGACTCAACCATCACACTGCTCTGTTTCATGCTCTGCTGGCCTCCAGCCTGCTATGCATGATACAGAAGAAGGTCTTCCCAGATACTGACTAGATGCCAGCCTCATTCTCGAGCCCTTGGCTTTTCTAGCTTCCAGAAGTGTGAGCCAAATAAACTTCTATTCTTCATAAACCACACAATCTTTGGCATTTTGCTTCAGCAATAGAAAACAGACCAAGACAAGGAGTTATCACACTATTATACTTTGCACAACTGTGAAAGAGCTAAGAAAATTTGGTTCTAAAGGGAGATTGGTTAGAGATTCTGTGAGTGGTTATGGGCAAGAGACCCTAAGGAAAGCTGTCCACTGGGTGGCTGGAAGTTGGTTTAGTCAATAATACAAGCATTTGGGAAGAAAAATAGAATGTGGAACAGCCCAGAATGGATACAAGGCACTAGGGTGATTTGGATTCCGATTCCATCCTTCTCTGTGTTCTGTGTCAATGGTCTTGGGGCCTGTTGAAGAAACGATGGTTCTGAAGCTGAGGGAGATGAGCTGGCAGGAGCCGAAGCAGCTATGTGCTTCTGGCCTCTTGTGAGGGGGCAAGTCATCCTCAGCCTCCAGACCCTCCTGAACTTCCAGGAATAATTAATGACTGCTGCTTAGCTTGAGGCTTCCAGATCTCAGTCAAGTTTCCCCAGCTTGCAGTCATACATGGAAAGGATTCTGGGAAAACAGTTCATAGCATAAAACCACTGTAAGCAATGCTAAAGGATTGCTGGTGCCAGAATAAAGCCTATGTACTGAAGTCCATGAAAGAATATGACGATATCTCCAATCAACACAGAAGTCACTTATAAGGAAGATATGCCAACCTGCTGTGTCAAGAATTGGTGTTTGCAGTAATTTAACTTCTGTAACAGAAACTCTCTTATATAGCTCAGAGAACCCATTTCTATGAAATTTGTCATAAGTTTCAAACATGGGCAGCAAAAATTCTGCTTTTGCATGTGTAGGTGTGTGGCAATGTGCAAGAGAACACTTGAGTGTGTGTGCCTTTGGAGGCCCAGGGTGACATCAGGAATCATCCTAGATTGCTCTACCTTTTTATTGCTTTGCTCTGGGGTTTGCTCTGCCAGTCTGCCACCACTTCTGACCAATATTTTTTTTAATTTTTTTATTATTTATTCAATTGTGCATGTGTGCACTTGTGTGTGTGTGGGGTGTGTGTGTGTGTGTGTGTGTGTGTGTGTGTGTGTGTGTGTAGAACCACAGGCAAATTTGGGAACCACCATGGATGCCTCCACCTCCTCCTTGTTTAGTCTGCCCCGGGATTCACAGGCTCTGCCCTACTAGGACCAGAAACGCAGGCCGCCCCTGCTTCTGCCCGGCGTCTATACATGGGGTCTAGGATCTGAACTCAGGACCTTCTGCCTGCAAGGCAGAGGCTTAACCCCTGAGCCACCTCTCCAGCCCTTGACCAATATTTTTATGTAGGACTTGGGGATCTGTATACAGGACTTTGTGAGGCAAAGTTCATTTCCCCAGTCTATGAAGGACATTATTTTATGTGAAATAAAGTGGATACAAAAAGGCAAATGTCTTGTATATTGCCACTGATGTGTGGAAGCTAAAATAATCTCATAGAAGTAGAAATAGAAGGTAGAATAGTGGTTACCACAGTCCAGGAAGGCAAGGAGAAAAGGAGAGGGGATAGCTCATAGGTTGCATAGACAGAATAATTTCTTTTTTTTTTTATTGATAGCTTTGGAATGATTTATTTATTTATTTATTTATTTATTAACATTTTTTATTATTTCCGCTCATACAAACTTAATAGGTAGACCAGTTCCCTCCCCCCTCCTCCTCCCCCCAAACCCCCTCCTCCCCCTCCCTCCCTCCTCATCTCCCAGTGCCTCCCCCACAATTCCCAGAGAGTCCTTTATTGTGTATGCCTAACTCTCTTCTTGGTCCTCCTTTCCGATGACGTAAAAGGACCCAGTGGCATTTCCCTGAACCCTTTCTCATGTTCCCCTTAAGCATAGGAACACTACTGTGGCTGTCAATCCCTTGCCTCCAAGGATCTTGGTGCCTTTAGCAGATGCTAGACTTTGTGAGGTCAATAGTGTGACGGACATGGCGCAGGGCATGCAAAGTCCTATTATGATTGCTTCAGCCCTATCTAGTGTGGAGACTCTTCAAATCATTGCTCCCCCCATCCTTTTGCTCTTACAATCTTACTGCCCCCTCTTCCGCAGATGTCCCTGAGCTTCAGGATGGGGGAAGATTAGGCTGGCTTAGTTCTATGTGGATGATATAGAGTCTCTGAAGTTCTGGATGTGGTTTGTTGATTTTCTTTTGCAGTTTTGCTGCTCCTGCAATGTCCTTCACTCCATCCTCATGGGCACTGTATGTCATCCCCTGGTCAGAGACAAAAAACTGTTAAACTGGAGTCTTGTTATAATAGCACATTCAAGGGTAGATATAATAAAAGCAGGAAACCTCGGTGAGGGAGGGATCAGTCACCCATTTGCAAAATGATCTCTTTTCATCTGCCAGACTATATGCCCTCCCCTTCTGGTGAGATCATACTTCCTCAGTTGTACATGATCAGGAACGAACGTCTGTGAACTTAACCAGGTGTCACATTACTTACTTGCATTCCTTGGAGGCCGATTTTCTCTGCTGTAACATGGTGCCCTCTCTCCTTGTGTCTGGTGTGGCCCTCCAACCCCATCCCTCCTGTTCACAATCCTTGCAATTACCATATTACATAGGTTTACCCTTGAGTGTCTCAATATGGGCTGGGTGAGTTTGGTACTAGGAGCCACCTATTAGGGAGTACATACGGCGCTTAATTTTCTGGGATTGGGATACTTCACTTAATATAATTGTTTCTAATGACATCCATTTCCCAGCAAATCCCAGTAATTCATCATTTTTGATGGCTGAGTAGTACTCCATTGTATAGATGTACCACTGTTTCCTTATCCACTCGTCAACTGTTGGACATTTAGGTTGATTCCATGACTTTGCTATTGTAAACAGTGCTGCTATGAACATAGTCGTGCTTGTGCTATCAAGGCGAACCTCTGCTGCGTGGGGGGTTATTCCCAAAAGTGGGATAGCAGGGTCGTATGGCATTTCAATCTTTAATTTCTTTAAGAATTTCCAAACGGCTTACCAGAATGGCTGTATGAGCCTGCATTCCCACCAGCAATGTAGCAGAGTTCCCCTCTCTCCACATCCTCTCCAGCACTTGTTGTTGTTTGTATTGTGGATTTTTGCCATCCTGACTGGGGTGAGATGATATCTCAGGGAGGTTTTGATTTGCATTTCCCTGATGGCTAAAGAAGTGGAGCATTTTTAAAGATATTTGTTAGACATTTTAATTTCATCTCTGGTAAAATTTCTTTTAAGTTCCAGGGCCCATTTTTTAATTGGGCCATTGTTTTCCTTGGTATTTAATTTTCTAAGTTCTTTGTGCACTCTGGACAGTAGAGCTCTGTCAGATATGTGATTAGTGAAGATTTTCTCCCATTCTGTGGGTTGCCTTTGAGCTCGTGTGACAATCTCTTTATCTGAACAGAAGCTCTTTAATTTCACAAGATCCCAACTGTTGAGAGTTGGTAGCAATGACTGTGCCATTGGATGTCTGTTTAGGAAATGTTGGCCTAGCCCAATCAGCTCGAGGGAGTTCCCTATCCTTTCAACTATGGTTTTTAAAGTCTCTGGCCTGATATCAAGGTCCTTGATCCATTTGGAATTAAGTCTTGTACATGGTGACAAGTACGGGTCCAGCTTTAATCTTCTGCATGTGGAGATCCAGTTTTGCCAGCACCATTTGTTGAAGATGCTGTTCTTTTTCCATTGGATTCTTTGGGTCCCTTTGTCGAAGATCAAATGGCTGTATTTTTGTGGGCTTATATCTGGGTCCTCAACCCTTATCCATTGATCTGTGTGTCTATTTTGGAGCCAGTACCAGGCTGTTTTTATAACTATGGATTTGTAGTATAGACTAACGTTCGGTATGGTAATACCTCCAGCAGTGTTTTTTTTTTTTTTTTTTTTTGCTGTGCATAGCATTTTATTTTATTTTTTTTATTAAAAATTTAATTATACATTTTAAAATTTTTTACCAGTTCCCTCCCTCCCCCCTCCTCCCCCTCCCCTTCCCCCAGTGCCTCCCCCCCAATTCCCAGAGAGTCCTTTATTGTGTATGCCTATCTCTCCACTGGGTCCTCCTCTCCGATGACATATAAGGACCCAGTGGCATTTCCATAAGCCCTTTCTCTTGTTCCCCTTAAGCATAAGATCACTACTATGGCTGTCAATCCCTTGCCTCCAGGGGTCTCAGTGCCCTTAACAGATGCTAGACTTTATGAGGGCAACAGTGCGCTGGACATTGTGCAGGGCATGCAAAGTCCCATTATGATTGCTTTGGCCCCAACTATTGTTGAGAATCTTGCAAATCGTTGCTCCTCCCATCCTTTTGCTCTTACAATCTTACCGCCCCCTCTTCCGCAAATGTCCCTGAGCTCCAGGATGGGGAGAGATTAGGCTGTCCTAGTTCTATGTGATTGATATAGAGTCTCTGAAGTTCTGGATTGTGGTTTGTTGATTTTCTTTTGCAGTTTTGCTGCTCCTGCAATTCCCTTCACTCCATTCTGCTGGGCACTGTATGTCACCCCCTGGCCAGAGACAAAAAGCTGTTAAACTGGAGTCTTGTTGTAATAGCACATTCAAGGGTAGATGTAATAAGAGTAGGAAACCTCCCTGAGGGAGGGGTCCATCACCCATTTGCAAAATGATTACTTTTTATCTGCTAGACTATATGCCCTCCCCTTCTGGTGAGATCAGGAAAGAACGTCTGTGAACTTAACCAGGTTTCTCATTACTTACTTGCAGACCTTGATGGAGGCCTATTTTCTCTGCTGTAACATGGTCTCCTCTCTCCTTGTTTCTGGTGTGGCCCTCCTAACCCATCTCTCTTGTTCATAATCCTTGCAATTACTGTGTTACATAGGTTTACTTTTGAGTGTCTCAATGTGGGCTGGGTGAGTTTGGTACTAGGAGCCACCTATTAGGGAGTACATACAGCGCTTAATTTTCTGGGTTTGGGATACTTCACTTAATATAATTCTTTCTAATGACATCCATTTCCCAGCAAATTCCAGTAATTCATCATTTTTGATGGCTGAGTAGTACTCCATTGTATAGATGTACCACTGTTTCCTTATCCACTCGTCAACTGTTGGACATTTAGGTTGATTCCATGACTTTGCTATTGTAAACAGTGCTGCTATGAACATGGTCAAGCTTGTGCTATCGAGGCGAACCTCTGCTGCATGGGGGGTTATTCCCAAAAGTGGGATAGCAGGGTCATACGGCATTTCAATCTTTAATTTCTTTAAGAATCTCCAGACGGCTCGCCAGAGTGGCTGTATGAGCCTGCATTCCCACCAACAATGTAGGAGAGTTCCCCTCTCTCCACATCCTCTCCAGCATTTGTCGTTGTTTGTATTGTGGATTTTTGCCATCCTGACCGGGGTGAGATGATATCTCAGGGAAGTTTTGATTTGCATTTCCCTGATGGCGAAGGAAGTGGAGCATTTTTTAAGATAATTGTTAGACATTTTAATTTCATCCCTGGTAAAGTTTCTTTGAAGTTCCAGGGCCCATTTTTTAATTGGGCCAGTGTTTTCCTTGGAGTTTAATTTTCTAAGTTCTTTGTGCACTCTGGACAGTAGAGCTCTGTCAGATATGTGGTTAGTGAAGATTTTCTCCCATTCTGTGGGTTGCCTTTGAGCTCGTGTGACAATCTCTTTATCTGAACAGAAGCTCTTTAATTTCACAAGATCCCAACTGTTGAGAGTTGGTAGCAGTGATTGTGCCATTGGATGTCTGTTTAGGAAGTGTTGGCCTAGCCCAATCAGCTCGAGGGAGTTCCCTATCCTTTCAACTATGGTTTTTAAAGTCTCTGGCCTGATATCAAGGTCCTTGATCCATTTGGAATTAAGTCTTGTACATGGTGACAAGTACGGGTCCAGCTTTAATCTTCTGCATGTGGAGATCCAGTTTTGCCAGCACCATTTGTTGAAGATTCCAGCAGTGTTTTTGTTACTCGGGATTGTCTTTGCTATCCTGGATCTTTTGTGCCTCCATATGAATTTTGAGATTAATTGGTCAACTTCTTTAAAGAATTGCTTTCGGATTTTAATTGGTATAGCACTGAATTTGTATATTGCCTTTGGTAGGATGGTCATTTTTACGATGTTGATTCTGCCAATCCAGAAGCATGGGAGGTCTTTCCACCTTCTGATGTCTTCAGCAATTTCTTTCTTTAGGGTTTTAAAGTTTTCATTGTAAAGGTCTTTTACTTCCTTGGTTAGGTTTATACCAAGGTATTTCATTTTTTTAGGGGCTACAGTAAATGGGATTGTTTCTCTCAAGGCTTTTTCACTTCTTTCATTCTGGGCATATAGGAAGGCCTCTGATTGTTGCACATTTATTTTGTATCCTGCCATCCTGCTGAACTTCTCAATTAGTTCCAGGAGCTTCCTGGTGGAGTTTTTGGGATCACTCAGGTATAAGATCATGTCATCTGCAAATAGGGATAGCTTGACTTCTTCCTTGCCGATTTGAATCCCTCTTATGTCCCTTTCTTGTCTTATGGCTTCAGCTAAGACTTCAAGTACCATATTGAATAGAAGTGGTGAGAGTGGACAGCCTTGTCTAGTTCCTGATCGAAGTGGGAATGCTTCCAATTGTTCCCCATTGAGCATAACCCTTGCTGTGGGCTTGTTGTATACAGCTTTTATTATATTGATAAAGGTTCCTTCCATTCCTACTGTCTCTAGCGTTTTGATCATAAAAGGCTGTTGGATCTTGTCAAAGGCTTTTTCTGTGTCTATCGAGAGTATCATGAGGTCTTGGACTTTGCACTGGTTTACATGATGAATTACATTTATTGATTTTCGTATGTTGAACCAACCTTGCGTGCCGGGGATGAAGCCTACTTGGTCCCTGTGAATGATCTTTTTGATATGTTTTTGAATCTGATTTGCTAAGACTTTGTTGAGAATCTTTGCGTCTGTGTTCATCAGGGAGATTGGCGTATAGTTTTCTTTTTTAAGTGAATCTTTATTAGGTTTTGGGATTAAGACGATATTAGCTTCATAGAAGGAATTTGGTAGTGTTCCTTCCTTTGCTATTTGATGGAACAGTTTAAGGAGTATTGGTGTTATTGGCTCCTTAAATGTCTGGTAGAATTCTGTGCTGAATCCATCTGGTACAGGACATTTTTTAGTGGGCAGATTCGAGATTACTTCTTCAATTTCCTTATATGTTATAGGGCCATTTAAGTAATTCACAACTTCCTGATCCAATTTAGGTAAGATGTGTTTACTTAGAAATTCATCCATCTCTTGTGTGTTGTCAAACTTTACTGAGTATAAGTTTTTGAAATGTGATGTTATAATTCTCTGGATTTCTTGGGTATCAGTAGTGATTACTCGATGTTCATTGCTAATTTTGTTAATTTGGGTTTTCTCTCTCTTGCTTTTGGTTAATTTAGCTAGGGGTGTATCTATCTTATTGATTTTTTCAAAGAATCAGCTTTTTGACTGGTTGATTTTTTCTATGGTTTTCTTAGTCTCGATTTCAGATATTTCTCCACTTATTTTGCTAATTTCCTCTCTTCTACTACTTTTGGGATCAGATTGCTCAAGTTTCTCTAAAGCCATAAGCTGCATCGTTAAGTTATTTATTTCTGATGTTTCCATTTTTTTGATGTAGGCATTAAGAGCTATGAACTTACCTCTTAGGACAGCTTTCATTGTGTCCCAGAGATTTTGGTAAGTTGTATTTTCATTATCGTTCACTTTTAGGAAATCTTGAATTTCCTTTTTAATTTCTTCCTGAATCCAGTTCTCATTCAGCATCATATTGTTAAGTTTCCAGGAGTTAGTGTATTTTCTCTTGTTTGATGTGTTGTGAATGTCCAGCTTTAGGCCGTGGTGGTCTGATAGGGCACAGGTTAGAATTTCAACTTTTTTGTATATGTGTAGATTCGTTTTGTGGCCCAATATATGGTCTAGTTTGGAAAAAGTTCCGTGTGCTGCTGAGAAAAATGTGTATTCTTTTGTTTGTGGGTGAAAAGTTCGATAGAGATCTGTAAGGTCCATTTCTTTCAGGGTTTGATTAAGTTCCAAAGTGTCTCTGTTAAGCTTTTGACCTGTTGATCTATCCCATGTTGAGAGGGCGGTGTTGAAGTCCCTAAGAATTATCATTTGGGGGTTGATTTCTTGCTTTAGGTGCTGTAGGGTTTTCTTAATGAATGTGGAGGGGCCCGTGTTGAGTGCATAAATGTTCAGGATTGTGAAGTCTTCCTGGTGAATTGTACCTGTGACTAAAATGTAGTATCCATCTTTGTCTCTTATGATTTTCTTTGGTTTGAAGTCCACTTTGTCTGATATCATAATGGCTACCCCTGCCTGTTTCCTGGTTCCATTAGCTTGCAAGATTTTAGACCAGCCTTTCATTCTTAGGATGTGCTTATCTTTTGTGGTGAGATGAGTTTCCTGAAGGCAGCAGATTGTTGGATTGTGGTTTTTAATCCAAGTTTGTAATCTGTGTCTCTTAATCGGCGAGTTAATACCATTGACATTTAATGTTATAATGGAGAAATTATTTTTAATTCTGGACATTTTTTATGTTTAGTAGATTTTGTAAGCATGTTGTTTGATGTTTATGTTTTGGTGCTATTATACTTCCCTTCTGTCCTCCTGGATATGCTTGTTCTTTTCTTCAAGCTTGAGTATCAGTTCTAGGATTTTTTGAAGGCCTGGTTTGGTAGACATGTATCCCTTCAAGTTGTCTTTGTGCTGGAAAACTTTTCTTTCTCCCTCAATCATGACAGATAGTTTTGCCAGATATATCAGTCTGGGTTGGCATTTTTGCTCATTTAATACTTGAAGTATGTCTCTCCAAGGTCTTCTTGCTTCTACTGTTTCCGTTGAGTAGTCATTTGTTATTCTAATAGGTTTACCTTTAAAAGTGAGTTGCTTTTTTCTCTTGAAGTTCTCAGCACCTTTTCTTTGTCTTGAATGTGGAGTGTTTTGACTATTATTTGCCATGGCGATTTTCTATTTTGGTCGTATCTGTTTGGAGTGTGAAATGCCTCTTGTATTTCAATAGGCCTCTCATTCTTTAGTTGTGGGAAGTTTTCATTTATGATGAATTGAAATATTTCCTCAGGTGTGGTAGTTTGGGATTCTTGTTCTGGTATTCCATGAATGCGCATGTTAGGCTTCTTCAGGGTTCCCATATCTCTTGAATGTTCCTCTCCAGTATCTTTTTGGCTTTAACAATCTCTTCCATTGAGCTGGTTAATTCTCCCACTTTGTCTTCAAGATCTGAAATTCTATTTTCTGCCTCATTTGTTCTGCTGATAAGACTCTCTGTTGAGTTTTGGGTTGAAGATAACTTGTCTTTTAGTTCAATTTTAAACTCTGCCTGAGACTGTTTTAATTGCTCCATACCTATTTTTGTTTCTTGAACCGTTTTTCTCAACTCCTCCAAGTGCCTGTTGTGTTCCTGTTCAAAGTGGTTGATACGGTTGTTTAACTCTTCTCAGATTTCCTCTTTCATAGTATTAATCATGGTAAGGATCATACTCTGAAAGTCGTTATGTTGGGTCTGGCTTCCATGGCTATTTTCTGTGGATTTGTTCTGGTCGGAATTCCTCATTATGGGATTGATTCTTTCGGCAGGAGATTGGTCTTCTTGGGTTTTGTTTATCGTGGATCTGCACTTTGACTTGTACATTGTTGTTTTGTTTTTTAGGACCTTTCAGTTTCTGTGTTTTTCACTGAATCGACGTAGTTAGTATTGTTACGCTTGCCAGTTATTACTAGTGCTTGCCTTGGATTGGGTATGTTTGTGTATTGTTATTATTATATCCTAGATGAAGCTACTAGGCTGTTAGTATGTCAGTTAAGTCAGGTTATGTTACCAGGGGGTGAATATTAGTTTGGTAGTGCACTTTTACGATTTAGTTTCTTGGTGAAATGTGGGGGTGAGTGGTGTACTCCCTGGAGTTGTATGTTGTGGGGTGGCTGTATGAGAAAGTTGATCTACAGCATTGATACTTTAAAGGATCAGTAAGGTGAAAAGAAAAAGTTTACTTATCTTTGGGCTGGATGAGAAGAAACTCGCCCGTATGGCCTGTGCTCCCTTTGTTCCTTAGAATTTTGCTTGAGTTTCCTTTGGGCTCTATTGAATTCTGAGTAGCAGTGTGTCTTCCGTGGACCACGTACGTACGTCCCCGGTGGGCCAGAGGCAGAGGGTCTGATGTTGATGGCAGAAGTCTTCACCTGCGATCTGGGAAGGTGGGCGTGGAGAGGGGCGGGACCTCGGGGGCAAAGCCGGTGGCTGCGCAGCGCAGTGCTGCTGGCCGGGTGGCTCCCGGGTGGGGGGCGGGCCTGGGCTGGGCTCTTTCGATCCCTGGCTCAATGGCAAAATTCTTCACCTGGGATCCAGGGGGGCGGCTAGGCGCACAGGGGGCAGGATGCGAGGGGCTTGGGTCCGGGGCGGGGCCCAGGCTAAGCGCAGTCGGCCTGGGTGCTCGCCGCCAGGACGCGTGGGGCTCCGGGGTGGTTGGGGGCTGGGCTGGGCTCTCTCTCTCTCTCTCTCTCTTTCTCTCTCACTCACCTTGGGCGGGGGCGGGGCGGCGCGGAGGGGCTGGGCTGGGGTCGTCCGGGCCGGGGGCGCAGGCCAAGCCGCAGTTGGCCTGGGTGCTCGCCGCCGGCAGTTTCTAATGTTATATGACACAGTACAATACAGGTGGCTGACAACAATTAATTGTATATTTCAATATAATAGGCAGAAGATGTCAGTTGTTCCTAATACAATGCAATGACAAATGTTTGATATGATTGGTTTGTCACATAGGATCATACATACTGATATGTTTGAGCCACATCAGATACATATACTAAAATTTCACACTGTGCCCATCAACATGTAAAATGACTGCTTATCAATTATAATAAAATACAGACTTTAAAAGTCTTATGTATTGGAGAGGGTGTGGAGAGAAGGGAACTCTCATACATTGTTGGTAGGAATGCAGGCTTATACAACCACTCTAGCAATCAGTTTGGCAATTTCTAAAAAATTTAAAGATTGAAATGCCATATGACCCTGCTATACCACTTCTGGGAATAATACCCCATGATGCAAAAATTCACTACAGTGACATAAGCACAAACATATTCATTGCAGCACTATTTATAATAGCAAAGTCATGGAATCAACCCAAATGCCCAAGAGTTGATGAGTGGATAAGGAAAATGTGGTACATGTATACAATGGAATACTACTCAGCCTTCAAAAATATGAATTTGCCAGGAAATGGACGGAATTAGAAAAAATTATATTGAGTGAAGTATCCCAGACACAGAAAATTAGATACCGTATGTACTCCCCAATAGGTGGATCCTAGCACCAAACCTACTTAATGACATATTCAAAGGTAAATCTCTATAATACCTACTGTAATCACAAAGATTATAAACAGGAAGGAAGGGGAAGGAGGGCCGCCCCAAAAAAGAAGAGAGGGGATCATGCTTCAGTAGAGAAAATAGGTCAACCAAGTACTGCATGTAAGTAGTGAGACATCTGATACAGCTCACTTTCGCTTCCCTTCCTGGTCACCTGTGACTGAACAGATTTGATCATCACCAATCAGGGAGGGTATAGGGACTGGAAGATAGATGGTAACCATCCTACAAATGGGACATTGACCCCCGCCCATTGCTATGTCCTACTCCTATTCCATTAAGATCTCTATTTAAACAGTCTTTTATCTTTAGTTAGGAGGTGAACTTCAATACCAATCAGGGTGGAGCCAAGGGCGGTGCAGGAAAAGCAAAACTGAAAACAACAACAAACCATAATTCAGAACACCAAAGACCCTATGTTAATCACCTGGAACCAGACCAGCCAAATCTTTCCCCATACTAAAGCTCCGGGAACCTTGTGGAAGAAGAGGTGGCAAGATCGTAAGATGGGGTGGACCAACAATATGCAAGATACTTCACACAAGTTAGGGCTGCAACAGTCATACTTGGACTTTGTATGACCTGCACAATGTAACATATCAATGACCCCCCCCAAAGTCTAGCATGGATCACAGGGGAGAAGGCTTCAGGCAATAGTGTCCTTAGAGGCAAGGATTAATAGTCATAATAGAGCTCCCATACTAACAGGGAGCCCAAGAAAGGGCCCTGGGCTATGCCACTGAGTCCTTACCCCTAACTAGGTCGGGCATTTTTATTCACACAAAGGATGCTCCAGGGGAGGAAGGGGGAGGCACTGGGAGAAAAGGATGGAGAGAGGAAGGTGAAAGGAAGGTGAAAGGGGGGGGAGGAGAGTGCAAGAGGAGACTAGGAAGGAAGGAAGGAGGGAGAGGATGGGGTACCTATTGAGCTTGTATGATTGGGAAAAAAAATAAAATGTGGGAGAAAAACAAACAAGCAAACAAAAGTCTGATGTATGACAGAGAGAGAATTCAAAAGTGCAGTTATTAAATATCCCTCCTGTACAAGTGCCCAGACACATGCCAATGCAGGCACCCTGGACTGAGCCCAGTGGAGCACAAATGCAGAGGATCATGGGGCAGGAGGGAGACTGGATGGAACGGAGGAGTGGGTAGGATAGGGAGAGTAATATGAGATGAAACATATACATTCATTACATTCATATATGAGAGCTTCAAAGAATTTTAAAAAACTGCTATAGAAGAAACCTCCAGGCAAACACAAACATTAAAAAAATGCCCTGCTTTATGGTATAATTTTTGAAAAACTTTGTTGACAATAGTGGTTGTGTGAGAGCCAGAGGGACATATGTGAAAGAAGCAAAGACAAAAGCAGAGTGATACAGGTGTTGGGATTTAAGCAGCCCCTCCTTTACCTACTGGTCTGTTGCTTCCCACACTGCTGTTCAGATCTGTTGATAAGATTTCTGTTTGTAGCTGCCCAATTCTTTAAGATTTTCCCAAGCATCAATTGGGAAACTTGAGCTTGTCAGTCACAGCTGTTCCCTTTTATGACCCCGAGAATCCACTTTCTCTCTATTGAAGGTTATTTGTCATATGTGATGAAGATGGTTACTCTGAACTACACTATGCTGGGTAGATGTCTACAGAAAATGGCTAAGGATCCTTCCAATCCCGAACCACCAAAGCCAACTACCAAGAGAGTTGCGGCCTTCAGTGTTCATCAGTAGTGACTTGGAGAACAACCCCATGGTTGCAGCGGCTTTTTCAGCCTTTCCAATGATGCTATGAGCTTTTTGAATCTTTCACAGTTCCTGCATGTTTCCACTAGTTAAGATGGGTCCACTGGCTCTGGGATCTGTAGAAGAGTCTTGGCTGCTTCCATTCTGAGAGTCAACTGGAAAAACTTGAATCATGGGGCACATTGAAAGCACCCTGGATTGACCTAACTCTGTTTCTCTCTCTCTTGTTTTCAAATGAAGTCACCGTCATTGAGTCTTCCTGAGAAGCAGCCAATCCTTGCCACAAACTCTTCTCCCATTAGTTTCGATCTGATTGAGTTTCCTGCTCTTCTGAATGTTTGGGCCCAGAATGGCAGGGCATAAAGAGTTTGTGATAGCATCTGAGACAACTCTTGAACTGTGTTTGAAGTGGGTGGTGCTTCAATAATTCGAGGACTTTTTTGAGGAAAAAATAATACTAAATCGCAAGCACAAAATTAGTTCTTAAAGTAAAAACTTAGGATTGGAAAATCTCAACAAATTTGAACAAATGGATGTATGTCAGAAGCTTCAGGAGGTGATAAAAATAACACAGTAGACTGTAAGTGGTGTGCCACACACACGTTTATAAAGAACATGTAGGGAAGTTACTCTCGTGGTTTGAATGTGAGTTGCCCTGAACAGGCTTATATGTTTGCATTTTCATCCGGTGCTAAATGTTTGGGAAAGGTGTGGTAGTCCAACCCTCTTGCAGTCTGCTGTTTGCTCTCTCTGTCTCCGTGACAGCTGTGGTGACCTGGACTGGCTTTCTCTCTTTTGCTATGCGATTCCTGCCCAAATGGACTACATCCTCTCTGGAACCGCGAGTCAAATAAATTGTCCTTTCAGTTGTGTATGAGCGTGGTCTCACGGCAACAGTAGAATAACTACAGCAGTCACCAAATGCATTTAAAAGAAGTGCTGCATCACTGCCCCCCGCCCCGTGTAGTTTGTCTTCCTTTTGCCTCTTGTTTCAGCAACCCAGTTCTCATCATCTTTGACTTTTCTATTTCCCTTTCCTTCTATGTTTTGCTAGCTATAGTGACATTTTTTAAAACCTATCTTTATGATTTTTGACTATCACAGGATTTAGTTTCATTATCTTCTATTGTAAGCATTTTTGATGCTTTGAAGATTTTTTGCTAACTTGATTTACATTATTGCCTTCTTCAAGGATATTTCCTTCCTATCATATTTATTTAGGGCTGATTTGTAATTCTGAAACAATAAGTAAAACTAATCTGCAAAGAAGACCCACATAGCAGTTCAGATGCATTTTAAAATTGCTGCTGTCTAGGAGAAAACACAGCTCTCACCTCAATGGGATAAGAGATTGTTTATTCTGGAGCCAAATATGAGTGACATGGCTAGGGAGTACTGATTCACATTACCCCAGGCATCATATTCCAAGGTGATGTGACAGCTTTGTGAAGTTTTTGTAATTACAGAACAAAAGAAAGGCATAAATCAAGGCACTTATCAAATATGGTGGTGGCAGCATCAGCAACAAGGAAGTGAACATTGGTTTCAGATGCCATCTGATAACATCTTTGCGTTGGGGCTGGTGGAAGCTAGCCAGTCTTGGGGCTGGTGGAACCTAGCCGTTTGTTAAGTTAATATATCCCATAAGGTTTTACCTGAGAGTCACAGGTCAAATGCAAAAATAGGCAAAGAGTGCATATAAAGGGGACTAAAGGTAGCCTAAGATAGTTTAACTCACATGTTCTAATCAATCAATCAATCAGTCAGTCAGTCAGTCAGTCAGTCAGTCAGTCAGTCAATCAATCAGCTTTGTAAAATCTTTAACATGGGTGTGATTTATTTTCTAAGAACTTCAGTTCATACTACTAAGCTGAAACACACACACATACATACATACATACATATGAACACACAAGATCAGATTATCTTTGAACTGTATCCATTGACTTAAGATGTTCAGGAGTTAGTCTCTAAAAGCTCAAACCATTTCTGAGCATTAATGGCATGCATACCACCTCATTAGGAGCTGTCAGATTTCCTCATGACAGGACTCATTAGGCATGCTAATGTGAAATCTGACATGCCTAAGACATGGGACCTCCCAGAGCAATGGTTTTTACCTTATAAATGCAGCATTTTTTATAAATTCTTTTTCATACATTTTCAACAGACATGAACAAAATTGAATGGAATATATATTGCTATATCTGCTACTGAATTTTGACCAAGGGTCAAAGGGTCCCCTGCTTACAATTTTATACCTCTGGCCACTAGAAGAATTTCCCATAGATTGGCTTCCAGCTGTGTCGTGTCAGTCCTGCTTTTCTTTGTTTTTCTCATCCTTGCATGTCGGATGCTGTGGAGCTCTTACATCTCTTGACAGGTCTTCCCAGGGGTCTGCATGTTCTCTGGGGTGTGCTGGTGCAGTGGCCCTAGTAGTATTCCTGGAAGCCATCCACATATCCACATGTGTTATAGCTAAATATAGGTGTCAACTTGATAGTTGAGGGTTCAAGTTCTGGGACCCTTTGTAAAGAATCAGTGGTTGAGTTAATAAGTCTAGAGGGCACTGCAGGAGATTGTCTGATTGATGGGGATGCCCATCCCATCATGGGTGGGAACTAGTCCCTGGGTAAGTGAATAAGATGAAGGGAACTGATTGTGGAAGTTGTTATCCTTCCCTAAAACTGGCCAGACATGCTGGTCTGACAAGTGAAAATTGTCTCAGTAGTCCTGTGGATTTGGTATGGCCAGTTTTCTTGTCCCCTGGTGGTGGTGTGAGCTCTCCTGCCAAGCTAGATAAGGAGCTATAACTGGATTATTGTAGGAGTAAATAAAACCCCTCTTTCCTCAAGCCCTTTGGCCTTGAATGCAGGCTAATTGCAGTGACATGCATGCCTGTGGTTGTGATGTGTGTAACCCGTGTCCTGAGCTCAGCCAAACTACCAGCCCCTCTCACTGGTATCCCCAAAATAGCTGTGGCCAATCCAAAGTCAAGTCAAATGACAGGAAATGTGAGGAAAGACAAAATCAGAGTAGAAAGAGATGGTGTCATTGGAATAGAATTGAACAATCTCATCACACCAAGTTTATAAAGCACATGCCATGTAAAAGACATTGCTTGAATTCTCCTGAGAATCTTGGAAAGGCCAGAGGTGGTGTAGTTTAAACCACATTGGCTTCATTCTAGAACTCCTCTGCCTGTCTCTGCCCTTAGTGATGTGAAATTTTAGCCATCTTTAATTTAGAAGATATTCTAGATACAACCTGTCTCAGGGAGGACTTTGCAAGCTTGTAAAGCCCTAAAGTGGGGCTAACATTCTACAAGGCTCATGAAACCATTAAGAAAGATAATCTGTGTTGCCATTAATGAGACTGTATCTGCTTACCAATGAACGGACCTCATTTTCTTTTTTATTATTATTTTTCTAGTTTTACAAACATAACGAGTGGTGGTCCCTACACTCCCTTTCCTCCTTCTTCTCCCAACCTCCCCTCCCTTCACCAATCCATCCCTTTCCCTCTCACCCTCCTATCTGTCTGCTTGTGTGGATCCCAGGGTTGCTTTAAGTTGTCTGCTCTAGTAGGGTCTCAGGCCTCTGTGGCAGATTAAGTAGCCTTTCATTGCATAGACCCACTGAGGGGGCACTGCCCTTTACCTGTCTAGCCCTAGCTCCTAAGGTTCCCCTGCAGGCATTGTTTCCCCTGAGTTCCTTACTAGTCTATGAGGGAATGCTGATATGTCAGCCATTGTGTAGGTTTGGTAAGGACAAGTCTCATTGCAGTGAGTTCTTGGATGCAGCAGCCCTGCCTTGAGTGGAATGTCTTGACTGGCAGTGGAGCTCCCCACCTTTAGGTACTTACAATTTTACCATCCCTTCTTCCACAAGATTCCCTGAGCCTTAGGATGGGAGAGACTTGATTGACCTGATTCCATCTAAGCATTTTAGGGTGGTGGTACACTCTGTACTGTCGTGGCTATTGTCTATTTCACTGCTCTTTCATTGCAGTAGGCTAAGCTTGTTTGGATGCTGAGATCTTATCTAAAGATAAAATGAGGGGTGTTTGTGATTAGTATTGAGGCTTCTGATCCTGTCTACTGTCAGTTTTCTCCCTATCCATTGTTGTTTAGACAACAATGTGGGCGTGTGTGCCCTGTCATTGAGTCAGGGGAAGGGTTAGGGACTAGTGACGCAGTTGGTTATCTGGAGGCTAACCCCACTCTCGATGTGTCCTATTCCTATTCTCTCTTCTCCTTTAAGACTTTTCTTACATAAAACCCTTTTTTAACTGTTCATCCATGTTCTTTTGCTTCTGCCTTTTTGGTGCTTCTTCCTCCACCGCCTGCTTGTGTTCCTTTACATTTGTGGATGTTGTAAAAAGTTTATCTTTGATTATATCAAACTGAATGTTTGATGCTAGGAACCATTTATAAGGGAAAACATAAAGCGTTTGTCTTTCTGCCTCTGGGATGTTTCACTCAGTATGATTTCTTCCAGTTCCATCCATTTACTGGCAAATTTCATTAGTTCATCTTTCCTGATAGCTGAATAGCATTCCATTGTGTGTATGTACCACATTTTCATTAACCATTTGTCAACTGTTGGACATACATCTATGTTGGTTCCATTCCTTTGCTATTGTGAAAAGAGCTACTATGAACACTGTAGAGTTCCCAAGAGTGGTATAGCTGGATGGAATGGAATTTCAGTTTTTAACTTTTTTAGGAACCTCCAAATTGATCTCCAAAGAATGAATTTACAATCCCACTAGCAATATATAAGGTCCCCTTCTCCCTGCATGCATGCCAGTCTTGGCTGTTTTTTGTGTTTTGGATCTTAGCCATTCTGACCGAAGTGAAACGATATCTTAGGGTGGGTTTAATTTACATTTCCCTAACAACTAGAGAGGTAGAACATCTTTGTAAAATTTTGTTTATTTATTTTTTGCATGTGTGGTTCTTGTATGTGTGTTTCTATGTGCACCATAGGTCACTGTGTGTGCCTGTGAAAGGCCAAGGGTGACTTCGGGAATCATCCTCAATTGTGCTACCTCCTCTTTCCTTTGCTCTGGAGTTTCCCAGATTTTTCCTTCCAGGATCAAAAGTACAGGCTGCTGTCATTTACACCTGGAGTTTTTATGTGCTATCTGGGATCTGAACTCAGGACCTTCTGTTTGTGAGGCAGAGGCTTAATCCCTGAACTATCTCTCCAGCCCAGAGGTAGAACATTTTTAAAGGTGATTGTTAGATATTTTATTTTTGTCTTGTGAAAAAATTTTTTAGTTCTAAAAGCCCATTTTAATGAGCTTTTTTTTACTTCCTTAATATGTAATTTTTCAAGTTCTTTGTGTACACTAGTTATTAGACCTTTATCTGATGTGTGGTTAGTGACAATGTTCTTCTTTTCTGTAGGTTGCTTTTTGCTCCATTAACAGTCTCTTTTGCTGAGCAAAAGCTTTTATTTTCATATAGCGCTATTTGTTTAGTGTTGGACTTATTCTCTGGGCTTTTGAGGTCCTATTGAAGAAATGCCAGCCAAGATAAACCGATTCAAGGGTATTCCCTAGTTTTTCTTGTAGAAGTTTTATAATCTTTGATCTGACATTGAGGTCTTTGATCCATTTGAGTTGATTTTTGTTCAGAGAGACAAATAAGGGTCCAGTTTCATTCTTCTGCATGTAAATATCCAATTTTGCTGGTGCCATCTGTTGAAGATATTGTCCATTTTCCAATTTTTTTGGTACCTATGTCAAAGATCAGTGACTATAGGTGAATGCACTTATATTTGGGTCTTCAATTCTAATCCATTAGTCTATATCTCTTTTTTGGAGCCAGTACCATGCTGTTTTTATTACTATGGCATTATAGTACAGTTTAAGGTCTGGTAGGGTGATACCTCCCATGGAGTTTTTATTACTCAGGATTGTTTATGCTATCCTGGGTCTTTTATGGTTTTTTATGAAATTTGAGATTGTTTTACCAATTTCTGTGAAGAATTAGGTTGGAATCTTGATTGGTATTGTATTGAATCTATATATTGCTTTTGGTAGAATGGTCATTTTAACAATGCTAATTCTGCTGCTCCAGGAGCATGGAGGTCTTTCCATCTTCTGGTGCCTTCTGTAATTCCCGGTTTTAGGGGTTTAAAATTTTCATTGTATAGATCTTTCACATCTTTGGTTATTCCAAGGTATTTCATTTTTCTTTATAGAAGCAATGATAAATGATATTATTTCTCTCAGGTCTTTCTTGCTTTGCTTATGCTGGTATATAGGAAAGCCACTGATTTTTTAACATGAATTTTTGTATCCTGCCACTCTATTGAACGTCTTTATTAGTTCTAGGAGTTTTCTGGCAGAATCTTTAGAGCTTCTGAGGTATAGACTCATGATGACCTGACCTCATTTTCAACTTGAAAGGGAAGAGTGGGTAAGGCTTGGAGTGAGCTGGGCTTTTATCCCATCTATAAGCTAACAAGCTGATCTATGCTTTCATGGTTTATGGCAGAAGACATAAGACTCCTGGGCCAGAGGCAAAGTGCTTCCTTGCTCCTGCATAGAAAACAGTACAAGCGGCATCAGTGTCCCCAGCTCCCAGGTCCCAAGGGCTGAAGAAGATGCTATTCTGTGGTGTTGTGGGAAAGGAAATCATGAGCTGAGAGAATGCAAATCTTCTGACCTGCCCTTTGCTCCAGCTGCATGTGCTGTCTCCTCCTAAGGCTATTTGGCAGACAAACAATGGCCATCAGCAAGCTGCAGAGCCAGGAAAATCTATGGCTTTTCAGATCCAGAAACTGGAAGCCTCTTAACCAGAGCGACAGGACGATGCAGCCCAGGTTGATGACGGAAACCTGGAAGTTCCTAGGGAGTCACTGGTGCAGATCATCAGTTAGAAGCTGTAGAATCTGATACCTGATGCACACAGTGAGGGCAGTGGGAAAAGCGCATGTGCTCAGAAAGAAGTCGGTACTGTGAGCGTGAGCCTCCACCTATCGTTGGAAATTCCTTTAATATTTCAGAGGATAGCCTACAGGAGTTGATTCCTTCTCACATGTGAGCTCTGTGGTTCAAACTCAGGTTGTCAGGCTAGTGCAGCAAGTGCCTTTATACAGTGAGCCATCTCGCTGGTTCCCCTTTTGCTTTTTATCCCTTCCAAGCTCCATGCTATTGGATGGTGTATCCACATTCAGGATGAGTCTTCCCTGCTGGTTTACTCATCCACATACCCACAGTTTCCAGAAACTTCTCTATGGACACACCAGAAGGGTGCCTTACCTGTTTTCTAAGTATCTCTCAGTCCAGCAGGTTGACAGATAAAAAAGTAACCATCACTCTGATTTATCTTATTTACTTTAGGTTTTGATTTTATCAGCAACAACAAACATCAGAAGCTCTTTATAATGAAAGACCTATTATTTCAGTCTAAAATGTAAAGATATAGAAAGCATGTATTCTGTCCCTAGAGAGTAGCTGCATATTCTGGTTAACTTACTTAAAATCTATCCCAAAACAGTGACTAAAAAAAAAACAAAACAAAAAACAGTTACTTATTTTGCTCTTGCATCTGCAGTTTGAATATTGTGATGGTTAGTCTTGGTTGTCAGTATGACTGAGTCTGGAATCAACTCACAGACCTGTAAGAGATTTCTTGGATCAAGTAATTCATTGTGGCCCAAGAGTGACTTCAGGAATAACCCTGGATTGCTCTACCTCCTTGATGCTTTGCTCTGGGTTTTCTCAGGCTCCACACCCCTCCAGGACAGAATTACAGGCTGCCACTATATCCATTGGGCATTTTTATATGGTTTCTGGGATTTGAACTCAGGTCCTTCTGCTTGTGAGGCAAATTCTTTAATCCTTGAGCCATTTCTCCAGTCCTGTACAGTGGCTTTTTAAATCTATAAGTACATTTTAAGTATGACCCAAAGGCTTATATGTTAAAAGCTCTGTTCCCAGCTAGATGGTGCCATTCTTTGATGAAAGCCTGAAGAAGTCGAGTCTTATCTTATTTTCATAAAATCATTGCTGTAATGAATACATGTCCTGAACAATCTAGAAGGACCAGAAGATGTGAATGACTCATGATTCAAGGTTATAGCTGATCAGGGCAGGAGGGCTGTGCCAGCAGCAGGAGTACCAGGGGGGAACACAGAGCAAGGGCCAGTGTTGTATACTTGCTTCCTGACATGCCAGCTTGCCAGGAAGTGGGAACCTGCTCTCTCCATTTTCTTCTCCTATGTGTGTTAGATATATAGGTGTCAACTTGACAATTGAAGGCTGACATTTGGCACATGTGTGAAGAACTGGTAGTTAAGCAAGCCTTGAACAAATCTGTAGGGGGATGTCTGATTGATGCAGGAGGATCCAACCTGTTGTGGATGGGACCATTCCTCGGGCAGGTGAATAAGATGGAGCTAGCTGGTTCAGTAAAGTGGGGCTTATCTTCAGCATGCTTGGAGAGTCTTGCTGTCTGTCGAGTGAGGTTTGCCTCTCTCTCAGAAATCTCTGTGGGTCTGGTGTGGCCAGTTCCCTCAGCTCTTAGGCTTGGTATGAGCTCTCTTGCCAAGCTGGACTAGGAACTATAACTGAGAGTCATAAGAAAGAATAAAACCTCTTGTTCCCTTAAGCTCTTTGGTTATGGATTTATCAACATTCAGGAAAACTGTAGCATCACCTATCCAAAAATAGCCCCAAGTACTATGTGCTGGGTCTTCCCACATCAATCATGAAATCAAGACAATCTCCTACAGACTTGTCCAGAACCTTCTTTGATTAAATAATCCCTCATAGGTGTGCCCAATGGCTTGTCTCAGCTTAAATGTCAAGTTGACAGCTGAAAGTAATTGGCACAAGCTTGACGGAGGTATTTTGGTCACCAAGGATAAATTTTTGAAGGAAATTGTGGAAAACTGCTCTCTCTCTCTTTCTCTCTCTCTCTCTCTTTCTCATCTGTATATGTCTGTCTATTTTTTATCTCTCTCCCATCTGTATGTGTCTGTCTGTTTCTCTCTCTCTCTCCTCCCAGCTATGAGGTGATCAGTTTGTTCTTTCATGTGCTTCTGTCTTGATGCACTAACTTGCCACAGGTCCCAAAGCAACGAGGCTGCAGAATCGTGGACTGAAGCTTGCAAAACTGGAAGCTAAAATAGCCCTTCCTCTTGATAAGGTGTTGTTAGAGGGACAGAAGGTTAGTGATGGGGTTTTTACAATGCAGCCTTGGAAAAGTCACATATATCGTTCCTACTTTAGGTATATAGCGCACCCACTCAAGTAAATATCCATGCTCCACCCAGGCACATGACATCAGAAATCCAGTGGGCCACACATAAGAAAAGACAGAAAATTAGAAGGGAGCCTGTCAGGGGAGAAGAAGAACTGTAATGGAAAGAGGAAGAGGATGGGGTTGGGGATTAAAGTGTGAAAATATCCTAAATTCACTATATTATGAAACACTAATAATAATAATAACAACAACAGTAAAAAACACGAGATGTTAGCAGATGGTCACAGACCCCTTTATCAGTAGGGGGAGCATTCAAGTTTCACTTATGGGACAAGGCTATTAATTACTCTAGAAGTTAAGCACAGGTATCAACTTGACAGTTAGGGTTTGAGCTCTGGGCACATTTGTGGAGAATTAGTAGTTGAGTTACGCCCAGAGCAAACCTGCAAGAGATTGTCTAGCTGATGGGGAAGGCCCAGCCTATGGTGGGTGGGATTAGGCCCTGGATAAATTACAGAGAGCTGGTTGAGAGAGCTGGCATCCTTGTGTATACTTGGTCAGACATGCTGGTCTGGCAAGTAAGGATTGTCCATCTCTCAGCCATTAGGTGGTGATGATGTGGCCAGTTCCCTCAGCCCTGGTGTTGGTGCGTGCTCTCCCATCAAGCTGGACTGAGAACTGCAACCAGGAATCGTAAGAGAGAATAAACCCTTGTTTCCTTAAGCTGTTTGATGGATATTTATCAGCAACTTTGCAGGCGAACTGCAACAATTACCATGAGCCTTTGGTAACTGAAGTGTGCAACACCTTTATGGGATCTAACTGAAGACATACTTGACAACTGCAAATGGGCTGTTTTAAACAGCAGCCTGCAGATCCACAGGCGCCTTTAATGAGCTCAGCCTTGGGGGAGCAACGCCTTGGGGTGCCTGCTCTAGAACACTCTGGATCCCCTGACTTTTCCCCTTCTGATTTTCTCATTTACTTTGTCTGCAGTTGTGTGTCCCCTTGCCCGGCCACATTCTTCCCCTGGTCTTTGTTTTATTCTTTAACATGTAGGAAGTCATGAAGGAATAAAAAATAAGCATTTTATTATTTTAATAGCTGTTTATATAAGATTTTTCTCAGAGATTGTGAGGCCGCAATGATGGATTTTAAATATTCACGACACCCTCTCTTCAGCCACGTCACCTCAATTCATAAAATTAGGAATCCGAGGGGAAAACAAGCTACAATTAGAACTTATACAGTTTGGGGTACCCTGTGTAAAGGATAGGAATAAAAAATCTATAAGAATTTATTTATAGAGAAAACGTTTATATAGAAAATGTTATAAAGTTAAAACACATATGAAATCCAGTGTTAATTGGCATGTGTGTGTGAAGTGTAACTCTATGAGAAGAATCAATGTGAGGGAATTTAAAAAATATTTAGGTGTGTGTATGTGTGTGTGTGTGAGAGAGAGAGAGAAATAGAGAAAGGGAGAGAGAGAAAGAGAGAGAAAGGGAGAGAGAGAGAGAGAACTTATGGAGAACAGAGTATAACTTTTTGATGTCATTTCTCTTCCACCATGCGGACTTCAGGGATCAAACTCAATGAGCAGAGGAGATACTTTTCTTCACTTATTGAATCGTCTTGTCAGCAAGTTTGGGAATTTTAACTTCTATAGCTATGAATCTGTGAAGCTGTCATGACTTGAATATAAGTTGTTCCCCACAGGCTCATGTCTTGGAATCTTTAGCTGATGTTTGGGAAGATTGTGGCAACTGTGGGGAGGTGAAGCCTTGCTGGATGAAGGCTTCACCCAGGGGGTGGACCTTAACGTTGATCAGCTCCGCCCTGCTTCAGTTAGTTAGTCTGCTCTTACAGGCTGCTGGGAGTGCTCCCCACCTCCATGATGGCTGCAGCGACTTGAGCTGCCTCCAGCTCCAGCTTTGGCCAGCTGGCTTTTTCGCCATAATGGACTGTATCTCCTCTCTGGAATTAAAGCCAAATAACTCTCCCTTCCTCTCCTTGGAGCCTGGGTGGTATCTTACAGAAGCACAAAAGAGTGACTGTGACACCTCACGTGGTTACTGGTGTTGGGCACTAAAAAGCTTTATTCTCAGAAAATCCCGTCTACAGTTCACTCTTAATAAAGTGAGTATCGACTGGTGATTTTAGAGGTAGAATTTTGTGTGATGTGCATATAAACATTATTAGGTGGCGTTTTTCATATATGTGTGTATGGGGGTATTTGTGTGTGTGTGTGTATGTGTGTGTCTGCATGTGGGTGAGTATATGTATGTGTATGTACATGGGTACACATACTTCATTTGTGTGTATGTCCTGTGGAAGCCCAAGGGTAATACTAGGATTCATCCTTGGCTGCTCTTCCACTTTATGATGTGAGCCTGAGTCTCTAATTAAACCCAGAACATTCCATTAGGGCCAGTCTGACTAGCTTGAAGATCGCTGGCTTTGGGCAGTGAGCAGAAAGGTCCTGAAGCATCCTGAGCTGGTCATGGTGGTGGTAGAGAGAGGACCACAAGGCAAGGGAAGCCA
This sequence comes from Typhlomys cinereus, assembly GCA_023101885.1. Lineage (NCBI taxonomy): Eukaryota > Metazoa > Chordata > Mammalia > Rodentia > Platacanthomyidae > Typhlomys > Typhlomys cinereus. Next base: position 1,607,893 of record JALPQD010000115.1, on the reverse strand, counting down.
GCTGCTGAGGGATCCCACCGGGCCAGCTTCTGTAGACCACTGATGATTTGCAGGAAAGGGAAGTGATTTTGGAAAGGGATCAGCATCAGATTTCCCACCAAGTCAGGAAAGTGGATTCTCAAGAGAGATTGTATGCAGATTAGGCAAAGAAAGCAGAGGTAACATCCATGTCCTAATGTTGACCACACATGGGAGGTGTGGGTGAGTCTTTTCTACTTGGTTGGGGGAGGCCGGCTGGAAGATTCTTTATAGCTTAGCAAGCCATAGCCTTGAACAGTAATCTCAGAAGTGGAAGAGAGAATCAAGTGGTGGAAACTCAAGTTACTGGGCTAGTGCACCGGGCACTGGGCACCCTTTTGAAGTATATGATAAGGACAGAGGTAGAGTATAGACTGAGAACAAAACTCTTGCAACACATGTGAATTTGATCCAGGAAACAGGAAGGAACTCGGGGGAAGGTTTTAATTAACATGTGTCAGAACATGGAGTCACTGGAAGACAAGTTCAGGAGCACGGGGCTGTCTGGCATCTGTTGTGATGCATGGTGCCTTTAGACCTCTGGTGTGGATTTATGCCTTGAGGTACTATGGTGTGCTGGCACTCCTCTCTTCAGGGGCCTACAGTACCCCTCGGGGTTCTTCTGAGCCTGTTCTTGTTGTGAGACCCCGTGGCTCACCACTGAAGATCCCTTCTGCATAAGGACATTAGAGAATCTGTTCCAGGCTCTGGCCAATCATCTTCTCTGACCTTTGATCTAGGGTTCTCTGAGCATCATAGCAGACTTTTTAGGGGATTCTAAAACCACTTTATCCAGGCAGCTTCAGAGTCTTAGAAGGTACCCAGATTTCAGGGATACTTTTAAAGTCTCCACCAAACTTGGACTACTCTATTGCATAGTGTTTTGGGGGGTATACTAGGTTGACCCAGAGATCTGCAATGGACTTTTGCAAGTGCCTTATCCCTTCTACAGCACTTCTTGGTACCAAGAGTCTGAATCCATGGAAGTGTCTTCTTTCTGTCTGCAGGACACATTTCTTACCTCTCCATGTGCCATTTCTTACCTCTCTAAATGCAGTTATAATTTGCAGAACAGCTGTGATTATCGAAGTATCATTTGGAGAAAGGGCATGACTTGAAGACCTTGCCATAAAAATGAGATGAGACGAGATGATAATGTGTTGCTAAATTACTTAAGAGTTCAGAAGCACATGTGAGGTCTCATGGGCTGAATGTTACTTGGAGCTGTTAATAGTCCACAGTAAGATTTTTGGCATTTGAGTAACTTAACAGTGAGGGAAGAGGGTCACACCACCCTCTCATGTGAAGCTCTTGGCACTTCTCTGCTGAGCTGCCACATGACAGCCCAGAAAGACAGAACAAGGCATGAGTGGGGCCTTTTGTTGTGGTTTTCTTGGATTTGTTCTCTGCACTTCAGGGACTGTCCTGTCCCTGCCTCCCTCTCACCTCTCTCCCTGTGGTCTTGGAATTGTGTACAGCTTGGTTTCTTTCCATTTGATATTTCCACATACTCCATTCCTGCTATACTGGGTAGCTTCCAGTTAACCGAATTTCTAATTCTGAGTTCATGGCTTATTGAAAGTCCATATTTTATTTTTATTAACATATATTTATTGTGACTATTAATGGAGTTCAGCTCGATTGTTCAGCACATGTACAGCATGCCCTATTCAAATCCACCCTCTATATCCATTCTCCACCTCTCCTAGCCTCTAGGAAATCAGGACACTCAGTTTGACCTATGTCCAGTTCATTTCAATTAGCATAATCTCCTCCAGTCCCATTCATTTTCATCTGTCAAAGGATTAGCACTCCAAATCTGTGGGAGTCCCAGGAATTTAATAATGAACTCCTAAATAAGCCAATGGAAAAATAGGAAAATGATCTGAATAGACACTTCTCAAAAGAAGAAGAAAAATGGCCAAGGAATCTATGAAAAACACTCAATGTGCAAATCAAAACCACAATTAGGTATTGCTTACCTGAGTTAGAGTGGACATTATAGAAAAAGTTGCTATAGCAAAGGATGGCGAGCCTGTGTAGAAAAAGGGATGTTCCTTACACGATGCTGATGGATCTGTAGAGAAGTCACATCAGGATGGAGAATAACATAGAGGCTCCTTGAGAAACCAGATCTACCGTAGGAGTCACAGATCCCACTTCTTTGGAATAGCCAAAGGAAGAGAGAAAGAGAGAGAGAAATTCTTTTTATCTGGTCTGCTACTGAAAGATATCATCCACCTTTAGACCTTTAAAATTGGTCATTGTATTTCAAATATCGCAAAGTACATAATCTCTTCAGGTGGTCTGAGAACTAATCTGTTAGTTTATCCCAAGTGTAGTCAGGTTGACAACCAAGATTTAACTATCCCAAGTTTACCTCTTGTCAGGTTGATGCCTGTGTCAATGACCACAGTGATGTGTAGCACTTGTCTAGCAAAACTTGTGAAATAAAGTTGTTCAGACTGTGTTAGATTGGGTTTTAGTCACTTACAAAAACACATATTCTTTTATGATACAGGGGGGCATATTTCCTTTCTGTTCCGTTTTTGAAAATTAGTTGTATTCTTTTCAATTATTTCCCTTTTCAGTTTTTTCAATAAAAAGTAGTATCTCAATCTAGTTTTAAAACTCAAATGTACTATAAAAGCAATATAATATAAAATTGATTTTAAAAAGTCTAAAGGAAAAAGCTATCATGCCTCTTACTATCTCCCAAATGGAAGCTTTTCCTTTTAAACACAGAAATACTAAAGCCAGAGAGTGCATACATATGATTGGGTTACTAATTTGCATGATATATGTATCTTAAGTAAGATGGTTTTAATGCTGTGTATCGTTTAAGATCTTATACCTGGGCCATGCGTGGCTGGGTGGCTCAGCCAGCACAGGAACGTGCCAGGCAGGTCTGAAGACTCGAGCCGGAGGACCAGGAAAGGCCAGAAGCAGTGGTGTGTGCTTGTCATCCCAGCACTTCTGCTATGAGATGGGAGGTGACCGTCCAGCAGAATGAACGAACCTTGGAAGCTCATGGATCAGCCAGCCTGGAGTATGAGCCACAGCAACAGTAACAAGAGAGACCTTGGCTCAGCAAGGTACCGGGTGAGATGCGACTCCTGAAAGCTGACCTCAGACTTCCATGCGTGTTGTGGCTTGTAGAGTTATCTCTCTCTCTCTCTTTCTTTGTCTCATACACATACATATGATAAGTAAATGAATTAATATTAAGAAAGCGAACAGGAAAACAAGATACCTGAATGTTAAAAAAATCTTATCACATGTAACATTCCATATTCTCACTATACCATGTATTTAAACAACATTTAAAACATTAGCATAGCTAAATTTTGAAGTCTAAAACAGGCTCATGTATCTGAAGTTGGTGATCTTCATCCGAACTTCTTGTTCTTCATATTTTCCTTTATGTTTAACTTTAAAAACAATAAAGTGTCATTCACAATTTATATTTTAAGGAATTAAGTAGTAGTAAAATTTCCCTTTCCTCTCTACGCATGTCCCACTTTCTGAAGACAGATATTTTCAAAATACCTTTAGCTATTTCTTCCACTACTTGCTGCCCTTTAACCAAAAAATGTGCTTTAATGCAATTCTTGATGTATTGATCCAGACATCTTCTCTTCTTTGTTTATCTTTAAATCCTAATGAGAATTTGGCTTTGTGTATATGTGAGCACTTGTGTGAGTGTGTGTATACGCACACGCACATGTGTGCATGTGTGTGTGTGTGTGTGTTGCATGCATTTTTTTTGTGAGTACGTGTGCCTGTGCCCATGTGGAGGCCAGAGGAGGGTGTTTAGCGTCCTGCTCTATCCCTGCCTATCAATTGGGATATGGTGTCTCAATAACTCTGTAGCCAGGCTGGTGACCAGGAAGCCCCAGCAATCCACTTGTCTCTGCCTCCCTCAGCACCGGGTCATGCACATCACACTGTCATGCCCAGCTTTTAATGTAGGTGCTGAGGATTTGAACTCAGGTATTCATGTTTTAGCAATAAGCACTTTTGCTGCTGTAACATCTCCATAGTCTCCAAAATTTCCTTTATTATATGGTGTTCTTCTGCCTCCCTATTACATAGAATTGCCTCTTCTTATTATTTCATGTTATCAAAATGTTTTCCAGAATTTATAATTAACATTTACATTGCTATGATTTCACTATAGGAGATAAGCAGTCTGCTTTGATTATTTCCTGGTAATCTCACACAAGGACTGAATTCACTCTTTGTATAGGAGCCATTGTTTCCTCTAGGAGTTGCTAGAATCTTCTAAGATTCAGTTGTGGAATCCCATTTCATGTTTTTCTCATTCATTCATCAGGCTGAAAATTATTGACCTGAAATGTATTAACATGATGGTCAGAATTCCTTATAAGTTAACTGTTTCTATTTTTCTGTTCTCTTTTATGAATGCCTTCTGTTGGAATTTTGACTTTCTGGGTTGTTTCCCACCTTTCTCTTCTTTTAGTCCATCTTCTTGTCTTCCTTTTCAATACCATCTGTAGATTTCATGACTCCATCTTTAAATATTTCTAGTTCCATTTATTTTATGTTTTAATCTGCCAGGAGCTAAGTGTTACAATGAACGAACAAATAAACAAACAAACAAAAACAGCCTTCTGGTGGATTGGGGTATTCTTAGCTGGTTTGCCTATGACAGTTAAAGTCTATGAAAAAATCGCCCAACCAAGCAACTGTACCTTTAAAACAAGTTTTTTGGTAACCTAGGAGATGGTGCAGTGCTTTAACACACACACACACACACACACACACACACACACACACACACACACGTACATCTACCCACATGCAATATCGCACACACACACACACACACACACACATATATCTACCCACATGCAACATATGCACATACACCTGCATGCACCCCATGCACACATACAGAAAAAGAAAAAAATAAGATGAAATAAGATTTTTGCTTTTGAGTTGCAGTTGCACAAATATTAAGAATAATATGCAAGTTTTATTTGACAATCAAAGTAACAGTTGTAATAATTGCAAATAATCACTTTAAATGCTGAGCTCTAAGAAGGCAGTAGAAGCAAACACTGATCTATACAAGAGTCACAAATGTGTAGATATACTTAATGCCTCATGAGTTGGCCTCAGTTAGCAACCGCGGGAGCTCAGCCGGAAGGGCTGGCTGCATAGGATTTCTGAGTGGTTCTAGAAGAACCAACATTTTCACCTCTTCTAGGTGTCAATTGGGCTGAAAGCACGGCAGACAGCAGGCCGCAGGCTTCATGGATGGAAGCACTGCTTCTCCAGTTCTCTGGAGATGCAGGGGTGCATGACATGCTATCCATCAGAAAAATGGCTGCAAAAATTATTTCAGTGGTTTGAGGAGTTCCCCAATGTCCAAGAGAAGAAGAACCAATAGGTTTGATACATTTTTATGTACACACACACACACACACACACACACACACACACACACACACACCACTCTAATAAAATGGGACTTTCAAAAGCTGATGATTCTCAAGATCTGCAGGTTGAGCGAACAGGCGGATTTCATAAGAGCTGACGGGTAACTCTAGTCTCCTGACACAGGCTCACACATGGGACAAGCCAGTGTTTCAGACTGAGTCTGCAAGCAGGAGAAGCTGAAATAAATCCCTGTTCCAAGCTGTCATGGACAGATTGTCTCTGATTTGGGAAAGACCTTCAGTCGACTGGATGCCAGCTCCCCCATCCCTCCGACATACACTTCAGAAAGAGACATCTGCTTTACTCAGTCACACATCTAAATGCTACCTATGCTCAAGCTAAACACCTTCAGAGAAATACTCAGAAAAACACTGAACCAGATATCTGGATACCTCATAATTCAATCAAGCAGATGCATTTAATTAATTCTCACACCTTGGAAGTTAGGACAAGAGCCTGGTAGCTTTGGGGACACTGATGGCTCACACAATGAAGCTCCTACCGCTGTGGTGATGGAGGTGCTAGGTGAGGCCTCTGAGTACTCATAACAGAGCAGGGAGCATATTCCATTGCAGGCAAAGGAAGGGACTGCTGGGAGAAAGGGAGGCAAGGCCTGCACCCCTGGAGGGGCTCGGTGCATGTGACACAGCAGGAGAGGAGAAGCAATATTGCCATGTCTTGAGCCAAACTGAAAACATGCTAAGCAGAAGCCTCTGGAGTGAGAATCAGCAGCTCGCAGTCTTAGCTGCTGTGTCTACACAGAAAAGTGGTGATGTCTTGCAGAAAGAGACCGGTGTCCTCAATGTACACACAAGTACACACACACACACACACACAGGTGCACAAGTGCATTCATGTGCACACTGCCACAGAAGTCATGTTGGAGCTAATGAGATGGTTCAGTAAAAGAATTCGCTTCACAAATCTGCAGATCTGAGTTTGATTCCCAGAACCCACAAAGCAGAACAGTACCGTCTTCCAAATGTTGTCCTGACTTCCATATGCATGTATGTGCACAGATGGACAGACACACAAACACAATAAATACTTAACTAATAAATAAATAAATAATAAAGAAATAATGCTAGGGCTAGGGAGATGGCTCAGTGGTTAAAGCCGTTGTCTCCCAAACAAAAGGACCTGAGTTTGGATCCCCAGATGGCACGTGAAATTGCCAGGTAGACATGATGGTAGACTGTAATTCTGAGCCTGGAAGGCAGAGCTTGGAAAAACTCAGAGCAAGCCATAAGGAGGTAGAATAATCCAGAATGATTCCTGATGTCACCCTTGGGTCTCCACAGACAAGTGCCCTGTTGTACACATGCCCGCAGACACATGTATGTACAAAAGCAGTTCTGAGAGGAGCAAGAACTGAGAGAAAGCAGGTCTCCAACTGCAAACCACAAATGGGTTCTTCTGGGTGAGGCACACGAATCCAGGACTGACTCTGAACCAGCAGTAGTTATACTCTGTGAATTTTACTGAACATGAATGAAAGAGAGCAAGAGTCAGTTTAAACCAAAGGTGATTTGTATGTGACCGGATGACTGAGCAGAGCAGTCAGACAGGGTGGTGGTGGGGGTGTCATAGTTGGGCACAGGTGTCAACTTGACAGGTGAGGGTTTGAGTGCTGGGCATGTTTGTAGAGAATTAGTGGTTGAGTTAAGCCCAGAGCAAATCTGCAGGAGATTGTTAAGCTGATGGGAAAGGCCCAGCCCACGATGGGTGGGATTAGGCCCTGTAATAAAATATAGACATCTGGTTGAGAGAGTTGGCATCCTTGTGTACTCTTGCCCAGACATGCTGGTCTGGCAAGTTAGGATCGTCCCTCTCTCAGCTGTTATGTGGTGATGGTGTGGCCAGTTCCCTTGGTCCTGGTGTTGGTACATGCAGGTGAACTGCAACACGGGGGCACTGTCAAAAGCCATAAACTGGCCCCTGGAGTGCTGGGGACTGAACTGAGACTTTCTACCAACCTTCTGGAGAAGAAAATGGCTGTGGGACTATTTAGCAAAATGAACAGTAGCTAAGTACATGCAGCTGTGTGGAAATTATAGGAGGTGTGTAAATACTCATCTCAGATTATAATAATGTTTTGTTTTTATAATCAGTGGACTGTTTTTCTTTAAATTATACAGTGACAACATCAAGATGTAATTGAAAAGCTCAGAAGTCTATTAGCAGGCAGTTAATTGACTTCTCACTGTGGCCTATGGATGTGGATGAACGCTTCAGTTGAGCTGATAGAACTGTTACTCCTCAGAAAGATGATAAAAGTCACTTGTGTGAGTGTATGTGTATGTGTGTGTGTGTGTGTGTGTGTGTGTGTGTGTGTGTGTGTGTGTGCGTGCACAGATCAATGCAAACTCATTACCACTACTGGGCAGTCGATTGGCAGCTCCTCAAGATAGATAAAGGAGATGCTTCATCTTGGCACATAATGTACCTGTAAGATGATCATTTAACCTATTATCTCAAATGGAACATTTTGAGTGTGGTATGAATATAATTAGTAAAAACTCCACTGCAAATAGGCCTTAAGTCAGCTGTATACCCCTGAGTATAAGCCCTCTGTCATAAGGCATGGTGGTCACTTCATGGTTAGACACTCCTTACACTCTCTGCAGGAAATAAATACACCTCATTATATTCTCACTCTAAAATTTGATCACATGATAGTTATTGACAAGATACTTTCGTACCGCATCTCCGAATCCCACTTGTATCTTACACTCAAAGCACATCTCACATTGCAGTTGGGGCTGGCCACGTTTGGCAGTCACACATGGCAAGTAGCCACCACACCAGGTGACACAGATCCAGGCACAGATCTGAATTCCAGGGGTTGGTCCATCCCAGCTGGAAGCCTCCTCTGTAGCAAGCCCACCCCTCCCCAAGGGAAAGCTGCTTCTAGCTAGTGACAACTTGTGTATAGCATGCGTGTGTGTGTGTTTGTGTGTGCATGAGCGTGTATTTGTGTCTACACAGGTTTTTGCTCATTGATGTTGGACTCGATGCTGCCAAGGGCCAATCATCTTGGCAGACATCTCAAAAAGATAGCTTTTGCAGATGCAAGAGCTGGCTCCCGAATGACTTCCTGTTAATCACCACCACTGTTGTCATCTTTCTCCCCACCAGCCTTGGCCAGAAGCCTGATGACTTGCAGAGGGGTGGCACTGTTTTTTGCTTGGCCGCCCCTTGAACTTGTAGGGAACTTCCCTGGGTCATAGCTCCAGGGCCAGTGTAGTGAGTAAAAGGCCTAGCAGCTCTCTGCTCATGGGGCAGGAAGCATCTGACTGGATCCTCTGGGGAGCAGATTGTTATCGAGCATGGAGTGGTTGCATTTCCCCCTCATTCATTAGGATGCAGGGACTTGCTACTAGAATCAGATCTCTAGCAGATAGAGTACAAGGAAGCAGAAACTAAAAGCATTCCCTAAAGGCTTTCTCTAAAGGCAGACACATGTACATAGACTGCTCTTCTTATCCTCTACCAACAGTGATCTGGTCACTGGCAGCTAATACAGCTCTGTAGAGTTTGTGAGTGTGTCCTCTTCATCAGGAGGACCACCAGCAGAGAGCAGCAAGATGTGGTGTCGCTACTTCCCATAGAAAGTCTATTGACAATATTAGATGAACAAAGAAGCCACATTGCACTTGAGGGCAGTGTGGGCTGCAGACACACAGCGAGAGGAAAACTCTTTTCTGAAAAAGCGTTATTTGCCGCTGATTAGATTTCCTGGAGAAATGACCTGTCACTAGGGCAAATAATCTTCAGTCCACCTGCTTGTCTGAGCCCCTGCTTCTGATTGTAATTCCTTCACCTCTGGCCTCTGTGGCCCTGTATTTGTGATTAGACACAGCAGAGAGTAGGGAGGCAGATGGGTTTGTGGATGCCTTTTGCTCTTGTCATCTGTGCTGTGGGTGATACCCAAGCGCATATCAAGGTGCCAGCCTCCTGGTGTGCACAGGATCTGGCCATAATGGAGATGGACAGTCAGGTCCTGTGGGAATGGGGTGGGTGGCAGAGTATTGGAGATGGGGTTGCTATGACTGCAAAAAACATCCACGATGTAGGTAGTGTTGATCGCCTGACTGTGCATACATAATATGCTAAAGTGTCTACAAAGGATTATAGCCAACACCATGCACATAAATAAAACTTATTTGAAAATTTCCCGGGAAAAGTCTAATGTCAGTACCACTGTATTATATGTATGCTTAGGTGTGACTGTATGATTGTGCGAATGTGTGCATGTGTATATCTGAGGGTGTAGGTGTGTGAGAGTGTATATGTGTGTGTGAGAGAGAACATGTGCAAGTGAATGTGTGTGTGTACCTGTGTGTGTATATGTGTAAGAGAGAGAGAGAGGGAGAAGCAGTTAGCTTATGGGAGTCAGTTGTAGATGGCAACTTGACAATTGAAGACTAAGCCTTTGATCCCATTTATGAAGAATTAGTAGTCAAGACAAGCTCTGGGCAGGTTTGTGGGAAGTTATATAATTGGTGTGGGAAGACCTGGCCACAGTGGGCAGAACCATTCCCTGGGCAGGTGGATAAGAAGGACAGTGAGTTGGTTGGAAATTGGAATATAGGCAGACTGAAAAGCTGCCCCTCTCTCAACGATTCAAGCCGATGTGGTATATCCAGTTCTCTAAGCTCCTGATATGGGTCTAAACTCTCCTGTCACACGGATGTACATGACTGAGAATTGTTAATTGTGATAAAGCTCTTGCAGCCACAAATTGTTTGGGTCCTGCATTTATCAGGACCCATGCATGTGTAACTGTAGAAATAGAGCTGTTCTCAAGAGGAATAAATTGTACAAACCTAGGTCATTTTTATTCTGAAGTTTCTTTCCTCATCCTTCTTGTGATGGCTAGTGTTGTCAACCTGATGGAATCGAGAACCACCCAGGAGACATCTGTGGGTATATCTGAGAGGGAGTTTCCAGATGAGGTTAACTGATTGGCACACATGTCCTAAACGAAGGCAGCCCCATTCATAAATTGGGGCCCCAGACTGAATAAAGAGGAGAAAATGAAATGAGCAGCAGTGACCATCTGTCTCTGCTTCCAAGTGACCAGCCGCCATATGCTTTTGCAGGACTTTCCCCTCCACAATGGACTCCACCCTCAAACTGTGAGCCAGAAGAAACCCTTCCTTCCTTGAGTTGTTTTTGTTGTGCATTTTGACACAGCAATGACAAAGTTAACAAAGGTACTTCCTTTTCAAGGAGTGCTTACAGCCAGTGTAGGTACCATGCCTTGGAAGTTCCAAAGTCACGACCTAAATAAACCTCCTTTTTAATTCTTCTTTTATTCTCACCTCTTTTTTGGTTGGTGTGTATTCATTGTGCATAGTACTGGGCTTCATAGGGACTTTTTAAAAACAAGGGTATAATATACTTTGACCATATTCCTGCTATAATCCTTTCCTTTCTCCCTCTCCTTTGACCCCTTCATTCTCCTAGATAGTTCTGTGTCATGTATACAGATGCAATTGTATATATCTATATAAAGTCTAGGATCTGCGAATTAGAGAGAACACTTGTCTCTTTGAATCTGGTTTGAATCACTGAATATGCTAATCAGTTTGCCTGCAATCAAACGATTTTATTTCCTCTTTCTTTAAGGCCAAATAGAATTTGTGTGTGTGTGTGTGTGTGTGTGTGTGTGTGTGTGTGTGTGTGTATCCATTTTTCTGTTATTGGACTTCTAAGTTGGTTCTGCAATTTAGCTTTTGGGAGCACCACTACAATAAACATTGACAAATGCTCTGTGATGTGCTGACTTACAGTCTTCCAGATAAATACCATGGCTAGATAGCATGCATACTGATTTCCACAGTAGCTGGACTTACATTCCTACCAGCCATGTTCAAGGGTTTCCTTTTCTCCGCATTCTCACCAGTATTTGGTGCTATTTGTTTCCTTTATGATTTTTACTCAAGCCTCTCCACAATTAACCAGCACCAGGTAATTCATTACAGTGTCAAGACTCCAGAGAAAACTGATTCCACTGATCCTAGAGAGGGTATTTTCCAGCTTCAAAGCTGGAAAAGGCAAGCAGGGAGGAATAACTTTATTTTATTTTATTTCTTTATGATCTGTAGGCAGCCTTTTGGACAGTTTATGTGTGTCTGCCAGCCACCGTTAGTTACAGTGGTAGAAGACACCTATGCAGAAAATTCAGAAATAAATGTTTTTTTTTTTTAACAAAACCAAGCACTCACTTATTAATCAAAAAATAATTCTGAGTGATGAAATGAAGGGAAACCAGCCAAATTTTATGACTCAGATTGGAAAAAAAAATGTTTTGTGGATGTAAGAAAATGCACGGCACCTCAGTGAATAGGCAGATAGTTATGAAAATTTAATAGGAAGTGGGAAATGGATTTCTGTGGACTTTTAATTGTTGTGGCCAATAAGCAGCAAAGGAAATACTGTATTCTGTACTTAATTTTTTTTCAGGTTATCTGAGTCAAGTAACACGATATCAAGAAAAAAAAAAAAATAAAAGCAACGTTCCTAGTGGTGCCGGGACAAAAGCAATAGGAAGAAAATCATTTTGCTCGTTCTGTAAGGCACTTTCTCTTGAAGGAAAGTAACATCCCATTTGGGGGTATCTGGTCTGAAAGGGAAGCCTCTGCTGCTGCTGCTGCCGCCGCCGCCCCTGCTGCTTGCAACGGTCACGGGAGCCGAGCGTGCCACAGGGAAAAGGGTTGCAGGTTCTCTTTCTGACTTTTCCACAGGTCAGAATTCACCAGCCAGGGCTGCTGGTCCGTTGGTGTCCACGCCATCTGCTGACCTGCGCATTTGAGGCTCTCGTTCTGAAGACCCACTTCCCAATTGAAGTAGCAGCTGCAGCATTCTCCAGACCTGGTTTTTCTCAACAAAGCACTCTTCTTTTTTTCCTTTTTTCTTTTCATGGCCAACTTAGCATCCATTAGGGGAAAATGTGCCTGGTTGGACCACTCGTTCTTGTTATTTTATTTCTTTATGGTGCTAGGATGGAGCTCGAGTTGCTGCATGCACTGGACAAACACCGCCTGATCTACCACCCCTCAAAACCTCCGTCCTCCTCAGCCCTGGCTGGATCATCCAGACAGAAGTTATGAGGAAGTAACCTTGGCTGAATCTCTGTGCTGAACTGCCCCTTCCTCTCAGCTCTCTGAAGAACATTCCAGTCTGAAGTTTGCCCTGTGGGCTCAGGAGGCTCTTTTAAAAAATTATTCTTTGAGGTTTTCTTACACAAATACAATGAATTTTATGTGTTTCTATCACCTACTATCCATCTCAGACTCCTCCTATCCCACCTGACATGGTCTCCTTTCCAGCCAGTCTCCCTCCTCTCCCACATTCTCCACCTGCATCTCTCTGGCTACATCCAAGACACCTGCATTGGCAAGTGCCTGGGAACCTGCTATGGGAACGAAGAGCCCATCAGTGGGCAAGCTGTGAATAAAGAAGCTCCCCTCTCCTGTCTAGCACCAGTTCCCAACAGTCTCTCGGTGTAGCACTGACTTTCCAGGGAGCTTCCCTCTTCCATGAAGAGACGTTGATGGGCCAGCTATTGTAAGATCTAGTGCAAGGAGACATCACTGCTTTAGCGCTTGAGTACGGACGGCCTTCACATGAACAGAGGCAGCTCCTCTCCCTGTCCTGCAGCTCTTACATTCTTACTGGCGCCTCTTCCACAAGATTCTCTGAGCCTTGAGGTGGGGGTGGTTTCCATGTCGTGATTAGGGCCTAGCTGTCCACAGTGACTTTTACTTTGCATTTTGGCCTGTTGGAGAAGCTTGTGAAAAGAGTTTTAGTAGAAGTGAACCATCTAAACCTATATGCTGTTTGCCTGGTGCTGAGTGTTGACTCCGTATATGTGTTGGTGTGACCTCCAGGACATGCAGTGTTTGTTATAACTTTCCTCTCATGTCTTGGATCTATATGCCCGCTCCAAGGCTGTTGCTCATCTTGGTTTATTATTGTGGTAACTGGACCATCCTGGTGGCCTCAGGCAGTCACCTCAGTCCCAACTTACTATATGAAATGTTCTGCCTAGGAACACAGAGACGGAGGTCTTCAGAGGTATCTTTCTTCTGAGGAAGGGAGTCTTTAGAGGGTTGACAACAGTGGGGTTTCACTGCTCGGAACTCCTAAGTCCTTCTCATTGTGCAGAAGCAAACAGCACAATGTAGTGTGTGCATGCCTAACATAGCCACTCACACTGGGAGCCCGCCGGCATGTGCAAGGATCCAAAGGGCCCCATTTGATGTCTCAACACCACCTGCATGGCATCCTTGTGAAGTCGAAGTGCCCCAGGGTAGAGAGAGATTAAAGTAGGCAGGAGGGACTATTGGATCAAGACCCTGGGGTACTACTTGGCTGTAGTGACTAATACCCAATGCCACGGGTGTATCGCTCAGGTAGGTGCTTAGATCAGCCTCTTTGGGGGGAGAGATCAAGATGGTTCTTATTTCTGAAGAACATGTGTGAGCCTGGCATTACACTTTGGCTAGATTGGGGTTAAGGAGAAGTCAGAATCCTGAACCTTCCCCTGTGGGTGGGGGGAGAAGAGAGAGAGAGAGAGAGAGAGAGAGAGAGAGAACATCCACTTGTGACTTCACCAGCTGTACCTCATTGTGTCCCTGGTTTATGAGTTTACACTAAGCTTCACTTGTGTTAGCTGCTACTTTGGAATGTAGAGGCCTCATGAATGCTTCAAACTCTAAATAAAAGTCTTGCCTTTGCTCTTTTCCACTTACTCTCTTCCTTGGCTGTTGGTCTCCAACTTGCCTAGTCTATTCTTTGAGCTTTACTTATTTTGGATCAGAATGTTGGACTGAAAATTTAGACTCTGGAAAATAACTTTAAGTTATTTCCTAGCTGTGTAGACCAGGCTGTGGTGTCTCCTACTCCAGTGGGCGATTTCAGCATCATGGATGGGAGCAACTCAGTGTCTCCTGATGAGGTACAGCAGAAAGTTGTCTGTATCTTCTCCAATCGATTCTGATGAAGAAACATTAGAATTGGATCCTGTGGGTCTAATTTCCAGGTGGCAAGGAATATTGGAACTGGAAACTACCTTCATGACAGGGCATAAGGAAACAAGAAGGTGAATCAGTGTAGAGTTGGGCCTTCAAGTAGACTACTGGCATGTTCTCTTCAAAAGCCTCATGATGTGTGGCAAAGTGTAGTGCTGTATGAAAGGATATTGGAGGAACGCAACAACCTGATATATTGTACGGTCTGGGCTGACGCCAGTTTAATGAACTTGAACTTGAAATTAAGGACAGTGAAGGATATTTGAAGAAGATTAACATGAAAAGATGATCCATACCAAATATAAATATATAGTAATATATATTTAAAAACATATGGGCAGAGGGAAAGTGTAGAAGGACCTACACATAGGTATCAATCAATTGAAAATCTCAGGGGAAAAATTTTAATCTTTCTTTATTTTACTTGCCAATATTTTGTAACGTTTTAATATTGAAAAGATACTGCTTTTGTCGTTACAAAAGATTTTTTTTTTAAAAGAAATAAACAAGAAATACCTCTCAGGGTAGCAATAATGAAAAACCACCCCAGAGCTAGGCCAGCCCCGCCCAGGGGCTCCTGAGCTAGCACAAAGGACTTGTGAAGACTGCCTGTCGTGGAGGAGGTTAACAGAAGGGCCCCAGCAGAGGTTCTGATGCGTCAGCTCTGTAGCCTCACTTTTTTCAATTTGAGTCGGGGTGAAAACTTAATACTTGCCGCAATTTAACTCAGCGGGCCAAAAAGCCCTCCTACTGGGATGGTGGCTGCAAAGGAGTGAGGAGGGGCTGGGGGCCGCTGGGTGGGAGCCCTGGTTTTCTCTTCTGGCCACACTGTCTCCAGGGGAGGCGCAGCCCCGAGATGGCAGGGTTCCTGATAGCACAGCGGGTCACCTGCTGAATCCTTTGGGACTGCATTTCACTAGCTATGTGTCCTGAGCTGCCGGGATGATTATGTAACAGGTAAGCAGATGGCATGCTGTCTATTTTCCTAGACCCACCCGAACAGCAAAATGACATGTATTTTTAAATAATCACCAGAAAGTTCTGCTCTCTAACAGTGAGCCCTTTCTCCTCTCCCAGGCAGGCTAAAGATGCCAGATTGATGTTGTCAGTCCATGCGTGGAGCGAGGAGACTGGAAAGGGCAGAACTGGTTTGAGTCCTGTGCTGCTTTTGGGGCGTCTGGAATCATATTTTGATGACGGAAGAAAAGGAAAAGCAGAGAAAGGGGGGCAGAGATAGAGGGGGATGGGATGGAGGAAGGAGGCTTGCTGCCTTTAACTTCAGCACAGATGCGCTGGGTCACATCTGCCTGCAGGACAGAGATCCGCTCTGTTTCCTATTCCGTAGGTACAGAGGAGGTTACCTGGTCTAACTGGGTCCTGGGTCCAAAGGGATCCAAAAAGCAAATCTGAGCAAGAGATGACTCAGCAGAGGAAGGGCGCTTTCCATGTGAGCCGAAACACTGCAGGTTAGTCTCTGAGACCTATGTAAAATGCAGAAGGAATGAGCAGATTCCGTAACATCATCCTCTGACCTTCATGTGCACAGCCTGGCATATGCATGCCCTCCCAACCCTGCCAAATACACAACAGTAACGGCAAATAAATAGATAAAAAATTTAAAAGCAAACTTGTTTCCAAATACTGAATGCAGGTAATCAGATTTACATTGGTTTGAAAGACTGATCTTTTTACAAAATGGCCGTTCGTGAATGGCTATTGGTACGCATGGCAGACCATTTTACACTCTCAAAATGATACAGATGAGACTATGGGGGAAAAACCTTACATTAAATGTGGAACTCTGAAGGGGGAAGACTAATGTTTAGCCCTCCAAAGCCTGGTTGGCATCATAGGCTCTGGCAATTCTATTCTGAGATTTCATGTTGGTGTTCCAAGCATGGCCAACTTGGGTGAACTCATCTCACCACGATGTATTGAGATGCCAACATATTGCATGGTTTAGATCTGATCATATGGTTTTTTGTATGTCAGATGTGGTCAAGGGCAGCAATCCCATGGGATTTGTTCTAAGAAGCAGTTTCTTTCTCTCTAGAGGAACCTAGAGAAGCGATAGTGGACAAAGAGAACCTTGTCAAAACTGCAAGTTGTTGAGGATCAAGAATCATGGATGTGTTTGAAGTCAGTGATAAAAACATTTGTTCAGACCTCAAGTTGCTTTTGTTTGTTTGTTGAGTAGGGTCTCCTGGGGCCCTGGCTGGCCTCAATTCACTGTGTAGCTGAGGACAGCCTTGAACTCCTGACTCTCGGTTATTTAAGTCATACAGGGGCATTAATCCTGAAACTCACTTTTATGCCCAAATATGAGTAAAGTCATGCTAACTGGAATGTATTCAGAATAATTCCCCTCAAAGCAATTTCACTTCTTGATGTGGCCAAGATACAAAGCCCACTGTTATTAGATGGAGAGGCCGCTGCTAATCATAACATGAGATTGTCCAAATTAAACTCCCTCTCTCTCTCTCTCTCAAAGACTACAGTGTAAAACAAACCATATAACAGGAACACTGTTATTTTTTGCACACGGAGTCTGTGCATCGCCATGTGAGTTGTGCTTTCGTGTGTTAGTTATACTGTATGTTTCCTTACACCAACATTACCACAAACATGTGAATACTGCAGCCTGCTGTGGTATTTGGATGGCTACTGTGTTGCTAGGAGACCAGAGCTTTGCTGCTGCATTGTAGTTTACTGGATCCACAGCTGAACCAAGTGCCAGTAAGCAGTACCTAGCTTCACGTCCTAGATCACTCTCCAGGAATCGGCCCTGGTGGCTTCTTAGAAAACTACTCCACCTGTACACAATGCAACTTCATCTCTGAGGAAGACAGGCACCTGCAGCTCCCTGGCACAATTCAGGCTGTTTCCCAAAGCAATGATCTAGAGGACACAGGTTCACTTAGATGTGCAAACCCTGGCTGTGTGCCTTTGAAAATCAGACATATTACTTTGCAGTCACACCTGAGGAGGATTGGCTCTGAGTCTCCAGAGTTAACTGGTGTGTGTGTGTGTGTGTGTGTGTGTGTGTGTGTGTAGGGGGGCTGTCCTTTGTTCCTTAGGCCCAATGTGAACTCTGATTTCCTACGGTTGAGGGACTGTGATTTGGAAGGTTCTTTCTGTGAGAGAGACTTTCTTCTCCATCATTCTGGGAGCTTTCTTTTACCATGAGGATGTTTCTCTTTTCAGTAACCACAATGCTTTTCAGAAAGTTCAGTCTCTACACTGTGCTCACAAGGACACCAGTGCAAGGGGTGGGTACTTTCTCACATCTAGAGTAAAGGACAGGTTAAGTGAAAGACTGAAATTAATACAGATCATCCTGAAAGATGACAGAAACGTGAGTGTCCATTCTGAATTAACTTCTGCCAGTGTATCCAAGTTTGTCATCCCTTGCAACACTGATGTCTTCCCTGAAAAAAAATTGATAGCATTAAAGCTGGTGCTCTTCCAGCTGCTATCTGACTTATACCTACCTCACACTGACTTATACCTAACACACCCTGAGATCTCATATGCAGTCAAGCTATTATTTAGTCTATCATGCTTAAATAGTCACTGTGGCAGTGAAGAGAGAGAGAGAAAGAAAGTCCAGAAATGGGGAAGTTGGCAGGAAAAGTCAGGTTTTAACATGGCTTTTGAGTGCTCCATTTGACTTGTTTTAAAGACAATGTACTCTTTATGAGAAAATATACAAGATAATAAGTATCTTCAGGAACTATTTAAAAAAAGCAAAAAAAAAAAAAAATACCAGGAAGGTTCCAGGGATCCAAGAAGGTTGCTTTCAACTCTTCTTATATTTGAAGAGCCAGGGCTCTGCAATCAGAATACTTTCTTAGTGTTTGAAATACCTGTTTTACTGTCTTAACAAGAGCTGAGCCATTAGGCAAAAAAAACGGCGTTCACAGGAGGTTTTGACTCCAGCTCAAGGCTGATGGCCATCGAAATATTTGGCTTCCATTGGCGTGTCCCACATTAATGAGGAAGGAAGAGATCTCTTTCTCTGCAGTGAATGGGGCTTGAGGGTCATCCTGGGGACATACTGCCACCTTGTGACCAGCCGCGGCCTTGCCTTGCACGGAGGCGTGGCTGGGGGGACTCTGCAGAAGCAATCCTCCACAGGCACACCCAGGTCCCAGGACCGAACCCTTCCCTGGGGGCCTCTTCTGTGTGTGACTAGAATTTCTCAGGGATTCAAAGTTGTTCGCATTGTACCCGCACCGAAGAGAGCCAAAGTTCTCCTCGCTCACGGTGTGGAAACTAAGAAAGGGTAAGCGTGAGAAGGTTGACGTGGCTTTTACTTTTAAACGGGATTCTTGCTGGGGACAAATTCAGGGAGTCCAGGTTCTAGCTGGTTCTGCAGATTCGGCTTGACCCTTGGATAGACCTCCGAAGTTTTATCAACCACAAGTAGTGTTTGACCATCATTACTTAATTCGGTTATCACATTCCTTGGTGCATGTCTGTGCTTTTATAGATGACACTTGAGGCTCAGAGAGACTCTAAGTAACTTGCAAAAGGCCACTCAGGTGATGAACATGGACTGGATCCAACCTCGGCGAGCTCATGTCTCTGGATCTTTCTGAAGTGAGATGCAAGGAGAATTCCCGGATCAAAAGAGGCAATTGCAGAAGCAAAAGCATTTCATATTGAAAAAGTCTTACCCAGATGTTGATTGACTTTCAAAAGGCATGCAACACATGCAGTTGAGATCATCACTTGTGGCAGGCAAAACTCTTCTATTTCCAAATGAGGGATGCAATGATTTCTTGGCGCAAAAGATCCATAACCAATTAGAAGTTATTTTTGGCAGTTATTAATGATGTTCTGTTGCCCTACCCTCAGTTTTTCCACTGGATGTGTGGTTCCAAATGAAATCAGTCCTAATTAAGAGGTTCCATTTGCAGAAAAAAAAATTAACTAGTTTTTGTAAGTTCAATATGTAAATGAAAGAAAAGAAAGCTCTGTGTGGTTGTGGGGTTGTGGTGGTAGTTAGACCAGAGGGAGAATGTTCTGAGACTTTAGCCTGTAGTTGTTTAGGTGAATGGAGCAGCTAATGTACATTGTCAGGGATGGACTGGGGATGGTGTGGTACTCAGCCACCTTCTCTGACAAGGAGGAATTTATACTCTGTTCTGTTTGGATGGGACTGGAAGCTGTTTTGATCTGAACATCCTTCAGGGATTCACAAATTCTTCTACTCTACTGTAGACGTTAATTGCAGATGTTGAACCTCTGGGAACATCTGTGAAGAGTTGTTTTGTTAAGGCATGGCCTGAGTGAACCTGTGGGAGATTGTCTAATTGATGTGACAAGACCTAACCATGGTGGGTGGAGCCATTCTGCAGGCAGGTAGATAAGATAGAGAAAGAGCTGGCTTAGTATTTTGGTAGATTGGCGAATGAAAAGCATACCCCATGTCTTGGTAATTCTTGTGGCTGTGCTGTGGCTGGTTCCCTCAGTTCCTGGTATTGGCATGCCATGCCCTCCTGTTGTGCTTATTTGGACTGTAACTGAGACCCATAAACTAGAATTAACCCCTCTCTCCCCCAGACTATTTTGGTCCAGCATTCATTCAACATCAGGAAGAGGAAGTGAACATGTCTACCGATATGAGTGTGGGATCTATATCATGAAAATAAGCAATGCTTGGAGTCAAAAGCAACAAAAAATTAGTGCATCCTTTCTTTCCTCAAAGTCAGTGCTGGTTATTAGAGGGCAGAACACGTGAATATAGCTTGGGCATAAACCAGAGAAGGCCTGCACCGAACCCCAGACATGGGGTCCTATGTCTTGGGCAGCACGTGCTGACTGCTCACTTCCTCACGGTATGATCATAAATCATACCATCGAAAGGAGAAAAGTAGAAAGAGCCTCCATTCCACAAGCAAGTCTCAAGGGGCAGGATCCTGCCTGAACTGCCACTGACAATTCCACACCAGACAAACTGCCACATCCCCAGATTCCACATGAAAATGCTGGGCAGAAATGGCTATGGCTGCATTTCTGATCCTGAAAGACAGAGTCTGGAAAACCTCAGAGCAAAGCAGTAGAGGTAGAGCAATCCAGAATGGCTCCCGATGTCACCCTTGAGCTTTCACAAGCACACTCAAATGCCTTCTTGTACACACACTCATGTAGAATCTGGGGATTCCAACTCAGGTCCTTTGGTTTGCAAGGCAAGGGTTCTAATCCCTCAGCCATCTTCCCAGTCCTCAATATAATATTTTAAAATTGCTTCTCTTATCTAGTCGGGATGGCAGTTATATAAGACTTTGGGAAAAGAAGAAAACTCATTATTCAATACATGCAGTCTGTTTGGCAAGCAGGTAATGGGACTCAGCTAACCTTGAGAGAGAAAGGATGTGGCAATTTGGCTGGTGTGGAATTGTGAGAGGTTCGGATGCCGCAGGCTTGGATTGCTGATTTGCAATTGTAAAGCATGACAGCCTGACTCAAGCAGGGATTTTTCCAATTTCAGCTTGTCTAGAAATTCCTTGAAGGGTGGACCTGAAAAATCTCAGATCCCATGGCTTTACCTCCAGAGCTCCTGACCCACAGATGATTTGGTGATAGCATTTTAACAAACATTGCGCTAAAAAATGTGAATTGCCCAAGATGAACACTTCAAAATGGAATCAACTTTCCTTTGAAAAAGTTTATGAGCACATAGTTTCAAAAGGCGGGGTTGTCTCAGAATACTTTATTTTCTAGATTACAGAAGGTTCACTAGTTTTCTCCCCTCAACAGTCTTTCTAGGCGGCAGGGTCCTCACAGCTGCCACGTATAACTGAATGTGAAGTTAAAGTCTAATGATTTGATGAGGCGCTCTGCACTCCGACAGCTCTGTCCTGCTGACACATCAGGCACTGATGGGCATGGAGAAAAACCCATCCCTCCTCACCATGGCAACCAGCATGCCCTGGTCCCTATCTGAACGGTTCCAGGCTAGGGACTCTGTAAAGAGTCCACTTGTATCATAGCAACAGAAGAAAGCTGTGGTTGACTGTGACTTTTTCCTCAGAACACCTCCCTCCCGTCCTCTCTGCAATTTCCTGGGTGCAAATCTGTAAAAGTTGGAGAGGCACGAGGTGGGAGGGAAGAGCCCCCCTGGTGGCAGGTGTGTGTAAATGGAACTGTCCATTGGACTGGCAGGAAATGTAAAGTATGAATTTTGGGGGAAGGTAGTGAGTTGTATTCATAAAGGCAGCCTGAAACATCAGGCAGGAGGTGAATTATAAGTTTTTCACTCTATGTGAAATGTTAGGATTCCTGGCAAAGCAATCGCGTCTTGAGTGTGTGTTGGGGAGGGATGCTGAAGATGAAGGACCATTGCAACCATGGTGCTGGTTCTCGTGGAAATTTATTGAATTCCTCTGTGAACCTGTTATCACACATGCATTGAAATTGTAAGGTTAATTCTGTATGATAGAGGATAGAGGCTCCTGGTGAGATAGCTTGGTGGTTAAGTTGCCTGCTCGAAACCTGATGACTTGAGTTCGAATCTTAGAAGCTTGCATGAGAGAAAGTGAGGACTGACTTCTGAAGGCTGTCCTCTGACCTCTTCCCATGCACCATGGCATGCATGCATGCAACTCATCTTTCTCTCTTAAATATATAAGTATGTTTTAAAAGGACGACAAATGATAGATAGATGGATGATGGATGGATAAATAGATAGATAGATAGATAAATGATAGATCGATGGTTTTCTGAACAGGTAATGCTCTTTGGAATAGATGGGTCAGTGGAATAAAACAGATAATTCCATATAATCCATACATAGGACTATATTTGATGATAAAGTGGCGTCTTGTATTCAATTATGAATGAGGGGCAGAAATTGACTATTCTAGAAGACAAAATACAAATAACTTTTAAATACAAACAAAAATGCTGAGCTTTGTTTAATAAGAGAAATGTAAGTTAAAACAACACCTTAAGTACTTTTTTTTATTTTTCTTTTTATTTTTCAATTTTTTTTTTAATTTCAGCTCATACAAACTTATTAGGTACACCAGTTCCCTCCTTCCCTCCTCCTCCCCCCGTACCCCTTGGTCCCCCTCCCCACCCCTCTCCCTCCCCATCCCCCAGTGCCTCCCACCCCAATTCCCAGAGTCCTTTCTTGTGCATGACTGATTTTCCTCTGGGCCCTCCTCTCCGATGACGTACAAGGACCCAGTGGCCTTTCCCGAACCCTTTCCCGTGTTCCCCTTAGGTATAGGAACACTGCTGTGGCTGCCAATCCTTTGCCTCCAAGGATCTTGGTGCCTTTAGCAGATGCTAGACTTTGTGAGGTCAACAGTGTGTTGGACAATGCGCAGGGCATGCAAAGTCCAATTATGATTGCTTCAGCCCTAACTAGTATAGAGTATCTTACATATCATTGCTCCTCCCATCCTTATGCTCTTACACTCTTACCGCCCCCTCTTCCGCAAATTTCCCTGAGCTTCAAGATGGGGAGAGACTAAGCTGGCCTAGTTCTAGGTGGTTGATATAGAGTCTCTGAAGTTCTGGATTGTGGTTTGTTGATTTTCTTTTGCAGTTTTGCTGCTCCTGCAATGCCCTTCACTCCATCCTGGTGGGCACTGTATGTTATCCCCTGGCCAGAGACAAAAAGCTGTTAGAGTCTTGTGATAAAAGCACATTCAAAGGTAGATGTAATAAAAGTGGGAAATCACAGTGAGGGAGGGGTCTATCACCCATTTGCAAAATTGTTACTTTTTAATCTGCCAGACTATATGCCCTCCTCTTCTGGTGAGATCACTCCCCCTCAGTAGTAAATGATCAGGAACAAAAGTCTGTGAACTTAATCAGATGTCTCATTACTTATTTGGGTCCTTGGTGGAGGCCTATTTTCCCTGCTGTAACATGGTCCCTTCTCTCCTTCTTTCTGGTGTGGCCCTCCTACCCCATCCCTCCTGTTCATAATCCTTGGAATTCCTGTCTCTAGGTGGGCTGGGTGGGTTTGGTACTAGGAGCCACCTATTAGGGAGTACATACGGCGCTTAATTTTCTGGGTCTGGGATACTTCACTTAATACAATTGTTTCTAATGACATCCATTTCCTGGCAAATTCCAGTAATTCATCATTTTTGATGGCTGAGTAGTACTCCATTGTATAGATGTACCACTGTTTCCTTATCCACTCGTCAACTGTTGGACATTTGGGCTGATTCCATGACTTTGCTATTGTAAACAGTGCTGCTATGAACATGGTCGTGCTTGTGCTATCGAGGCGAACCTCTGCTGCATGGGGGGTTATTCCCAAAAGTGGAATAGCAGGGTCATATGGCATTTCAATCTTTAATTTCTTTAAGAATCTCCAGACGGCTCGCCAGAGTGGCTGTATGAGCCTGCATTCCCACCAGCAATGTAGGAGAGTTCCCCTCTCTCCACATCCTCTCCAGCATTTGTCGTTGTTTGTATTGTGGATTTTTGCCATCCTGACCGGGGTGAGATGATATCTCAGGGAAGTTTTGATTTGCATTTCCCTGATGGCTAAAGAAGTGGAGCATTTTTTAGATATTTGTTAGACATTTTAATTTCATCCCTGGTAAAGTTTCTTTTAAGGTCCAGGGCCCATTTTTTAATTGGGCCATTGGTTTCCTTGGTGTTTAGTTTTCTAAGTTCTTTGTGCACTCTGGACAATAGAGCTCTATCAGATATGTGGTTAGTGAAGATTTTCTCCCATTCTGTGGGTTGCCTTTGAGCTCGCGTTACAATCTCTTTATCTGAACAGAAGCTCTTTAATTTCACAAGATCCCAACTGTTGAGAGTTGGTAGCAGTGACTGTGCCATTGGATGTCTGTTTAGGAACTGTTGGCCTAGCCCAATCAGCTCGAGGGAGTTCCCTATCCTTTCAACTATGGTTTTTATAGTCTCTGGCATGATATCAAGGTCCTTGATCCATTTGGAATTAAGTCTTGTACATGGTGACAAGTACGGGTCCAGCTTTAATCTTCTGCATGTGGAGATCCAGATTTGCCAGCACCATTTGTTGAAGATGCTGTTCTTTTTCCATTGTATTCTTTGGGCCCCTTTGTCAAAGACCAAATGGCTGTAACTTTGTGGGCTTATATCTGGGTCTTCAATCCTTATCCATTGATCTGTGTATCTATTTTGGAGCCAGTACCAGGCTGTCTTTACAACTATGGATTTGTAGTATAGACTAAGGTTTGGTATGGTTATACCTCCAGCTGTGTTTTTGTTACTCAGGATTGTTTTTGCTATCCTGGGTCTTTTGTGCCTCCATATGAACTTTGAGATTGTTTGGTCAACTTCTTTGAAGAATTGCTTTGGGATTTTGATTGGTATAGCATTGAATCTGTATATTGCCTTTGGTAGGATGGTCATTTTCACGATGTTGATTCTGCCAATCCAGGAACAAGGGAGGTCTTTCCACCTTCTGGTGTCTTCTGCTATTTCTTTCTTTAGGGTTTTAAAGTTTTCATTGTAAAGGTCTTTTACCTCCTTAGTTAGGTTTACACCAAGGTATTTCATTTTTTTAGGGGCTATAATAAATGGTATTGTTTCTCTCAAGGCTTTTTCACTTCTTTCATTCTGGGCATATAGGAAGGCCTCTGATTTTTGCACATTTATTTTGTAACCTGCCACCCTGCTGAACTTCTCAATTAGTTCCAGGAGCTTCCTGGTGGAGTTTTTGGGATCCCTCAGGTATAAGATCATGTCATCTGCAAATAGGGATAGCTTGACTTCTTCCTTGCCGATTTGAATCCCTCTTATGTCCCTTTCTTGTCTTATGGCTTCAGCTAAGACTTCAAGTACAATATTGAATAGAAGTGGTGAGAGTGGACAGCCTTGTCTAGTTCCTGATCGAAGTGGGAATGCTTCCAATTGTTCCCCATTGAGCATAATCCTTGCTGTGGGCTTGTTGTATATAGCTTTTATTATATTGATAAAGGTTCCTTCCATTCCTACTGTCTCTAGCGTTTTGATCATAAAAGGCTGTTGGATCTTGTCAAAAGCTTTTTCTGCATCTATCGAGAGTATCATGTGGTCTTGGACTTTGGACTGGTTTACATGATGAATTACATTTATTGATTTGCGTATGTTGAACCAACCTTGTGTGCCGGGGATGAAGCCTACTTGGTCCCCATGAATGATCTTTTTAATATGTTTTTGAATCCGATTTGCTAAGACTTTGTTGAGAATCTTTGCGTCTGTGTTCATCAGGGAGATCGGCCTATAGTTTTCTTTTTTAAGCGAATCTTTATTAGGTTTTGGGATTAAAACGATATTAGCTTCATAGAAGGAATTTGGTAGTGTTCCTTCCTTTGCTATTTGATGGAACAGTTTAAGGAGTATTGGTGTTATTAACTCCTTAAATGTCTGGTAGAACTCTGTGCTGAATCCATCTGGTCCAGGACATTTTTTGGTGGGAAGATTCGAGATTACTTCCTCAATTTCCTTATATGTTATAGGACTATTTAAATAATTCACAACTTCCTGATTCAATTTAGGTAAGTTGTGTTTACTTAGAAATTCATCCATCTCTTTTGTGTTGTCAAACTTCACAGAGTATAAGTTTTTGAAATATGATGTTATAAATCTCTGGATTTCTTGGGTATCAGTAGTGATAACTCCATGTTCATTTCTAATTTTGTTAATTTGGGTTTTCTCTCTCTTGCTTTTGGTTAGTTTAGCTAGGGGTGTATCAATCTTATTGATTTTTTCAAAGAACCAGCTTTTTGACTGGTTGATTTTTTCTCTCGTTTTCTTAATCTCGATTTCAGATATTTCTCCCCTTATTTTGCTAATCTCCTCTCTTCTACTACTTTTGGGATCAGATTGCTCTAGCTTCTCTAAAGCTTTAAGCTGCATTGTTAAGTTGTTTATTTCTGACGTTTCCATTTTTTTGACGTAGGCATTAAGAGCTATGAACTTACCTCTTAGAACAGCTTTCATTGTGTCCCAGAGATTTTGTTAAGTTGTATTTTCGTTATCATTCACTTTCAGGAAATCTTGAATTTCCTTTTTAATTTCTTCCTGAATCCAGTTCTCATTCAGCATCATAGTGTTAAGTTTCCAGGAGTTAGTGTATTTTCTCTTGTTTGATGTGTTGTGGATGTCCAGCTTTAGGCCGTGGTGGTCTGATAGGGCACAGGTTAGAATTTCAACTTTCTTGTATATGTGTAGATTCATTTTGTGGCCCAATATGTGATCTATTTTGGAGAAAGTTCCGTGTGGTGCTGAGAAAAATGTGTATTCTTTGGTGCGTGGGTGAAAAGTTCGATAGAGATCTGTAAGGTCCATTTCTTTCAGGGTTTGATTAAGTTCCAAAGTGTCTCTGTTAAGCTTTTGACCTGTTGATCTATCCCATGTTGACAGGGCGGTGTTGAAGTCCCCAAGAATTATCGTTTGGGGATTGATTTCTTGCTTTAGACACTGTAAGGTTTTCTTAATGAATGTGGAGGGGCCCGTATTGGGTGCATATATGTTCAGGATTGTGAAGTCTTCCTGGTGAATTGTACCTGTGACTAAAATGTAGTATCCATCCGTGTCTCTTATAATTTTCTTTGGTTTGAAATCCACTTTGTCTGATAGCATAATGGCTACCCCTGCCTGTTTTCTGCTTCCATTTGCTTGTAGAATTGTTGACCAGCCTTTTATTTTTAGAGCGTGCCTATCTTTTGTGGTGAGATGGGTTTCCTGCAGGCAGCAGATTGATGGATTGTGATTTTTAATCCATGTTTGTAATCTGTGTCTCTTGATCGGTGAATTAAGTCCATTAACATTTAGTGTTATAATGGAGAAACTATTGTTAATTCCAGACATTTATTATGTTTAGTAGCTTTTATAAGTATATTGCTTCGTTTTTAATGATGTTATACTTGCCTTCTGTTCTCCTGGATATGCCTGTTTTTTTCTTCACGCTTGAGTATCATTTCTAGCAGTTTTTGAAGGCCTGGTTTGGTGGCCATGTATCCCTTCAAGTTGTCTTTGTGCTGGAAAATTTTTCTTTCTCCCTCGATCATGACTGATAGTTTTGCAGGGTAAATCAGCCTGGGTTGACATTTTTGCTCATTCATTACTTGAAGTATGTCTCTCCAAGCTCTTCTTGCTTTTACTGTTTCGACTGAGAAGTCATTTGTTATTTTAATAGGTTTACCTTTAAAAGTGACTTGTTTTTTCTCCCTTGAAGCTCTCAGCACCAGTTCTTTATCTTGAATGTGGAGTGTTTTAACTATTATTTGCCGCGGTGTGCTTCTATTTTGGTCGTATCTGTTTGGGGTGCGGAATGCCTCTTGTATATGGATGGGCCTCTCTTTTTTTAGATGAGGAAAGTTTTCCTTGATGATCATTTGAAAAATTTCCTCAGGGGTGGTATTTTGAGATTCTTGCTCTGGTATTCCATGAATACGCATGTTAGGCTTCTTCAGGGTGTCCCATATCTCTTGGATATTTCTCTCAAGTATCTTTTTGGCTTTAACAACCTCTTCCATTGAGCTGGATAGTACTCCCACTTTATCTTCAAGGTCTGAAATTCTGTTTTCTGCTTTGTTAGTTCTGTTGGTAAGACTCTCTGTAGCGTTCTGGGTTGAAGATAACTTGTCTTTTAGCTCAGTTTTAAACTCTGCTTGAGTTTGTTTTAACTGCTCTATGCCACTTTTTGTTTCTTGCACTGTTTTTCTCAACTCCTCCAGATGTCTGTTGTGTTCCTCTTCAAAGCGATTGATTCGATTATGTAATTCCTCCCGGATTTCCTCTTTCATAGTATTGAACATGGTAATGATCATATTTTGAAAGTCTTTATCCTGGGTGGGGCTTTCTTGGCCTTTTTCCGTGGGTTTGTTCTTGTTGGAGTCTAACATTATGGGATTAATTTCTTCAGTGGGAAATTTGTTTACTTGAGTGTTGCTTCTCATGGATTTGCACTTTGACTTTGGCATTGTCATTTTAACTCTTAAGATCTCTCAATTTCACTAAACTGAAGTATTTGGCCTGTGGTCCTGGTGGGGGGGGTGGGCGGAGACTTACCTAGGTCGTGGGGTGAGGCCCGGCTGGACCGAGCGCGCGTCCAGACCGGCGGAGCGGGGTGGGGTGAAAAGGGAGGATGGGGGCGTCGGCGTGGAGCTATTTAACCCGAGGGCAGCTGGGGCGGGGCCCGGGCGCAGGGGGAGGTCCTCCTCGTCCCTCGGCCCCACGCGCGGCTCCGGCTGGATGGTGGGATTCTGAGCCGGGTCCCTGTGGGCCGACCTGGGGTCCTGGTGGGCGGTGCGCGGGGTGGGGAGGGTACTCACCAGCTAGGGCGCGGGGTTGAGGCCCGGCTGGACCGCGTGCGCGTCCCGACCGGCGGAGCGGGTTGGGGTGCAAAAAGGGACGATGGGCGCGTCGGCGTGGAGCTATTTAACCCGAGGGCAGCTGGGGCGGGGCCCGGGCGCAAGGGGAGGTCCTCCTGTTCCCTCGGTCCCGCGCGCGGCTCCGGCTGGATGGTGGGAGTCGGAGCCGACTTTTTTTTATTTTTCAAAACTCCAAAATCAAATACTGTACTGTCGATGGCTGGGGAAAATATTAATGAGTCAACTCTCCATGGAGGGCAATATTCTTCAAAATGCAAATGAATACACCTGTTTCAACAGTTCTATTTCTATCAATGTATCCTTGACACCTAGTCCCACGTGCGCACACTGACAGGGACGCACTGTGTACCTATAGCATACTCCTGAAAGAACAGGAAGAGATCCCCACAATGTCAGACTCCCTGGATAAAGCATCACTTACATACTCAATTCCCACCTCTGTTCCTTAACATTGATGGTGTCCGATTATAAAGGAGCTGTGTCCAGGCATTTTGCTGCAATGTGTCTTTGATGCAAGTTCAATGAAGACTGCTAAGTTAATTATAATAAAGGCATATAATATGAGCAACATGATGCAAAAAGTCAATGTAGTATTTGGAAAGAGTCCCAGGATATATTTGGGGGGAACAGAGCAAGCTACCTGACATTTGTAGAGTGCTGCCATTGTGAACCTCTGGTTAAGCCGTAGGAACAGGACCTGCAATTCTGTCTGTGCCATTTGTCTGTGAAAGTGCTAACCTTCCCCTCTCTGGATAACAGTGTCTCCCCCACTCCCCGCTTGGACACCTCTAGCTGTATATCCGGGCTGCAATGCGGGATTTGTATCTTATGGTTATGAGAACTGGATTCCTTCTTCCTCAGCCGAGGCTGATGATTTCTGGGCATTGCCGTTCAAACATGCATTTATTTCCCTCAATGAACCTGTGTGGGCATTGTAAAGGTTATCAGAGACATAAAAAGAATGCTGGTTTAGTTCCAAGTCTTTAGTTAGATGAAGGCGCCGTGGTATGCCATTTGCTTGGTGGACTTTTACAAATGGACATTAACAGCAAGTGTAGGAAACCCTTCCCAAACCCAGGTTTGGGGTCATGTCTCAACTGTCTTCCTTTTTCACCAGCAGGACCTGGATTGCTATTAATACTGGAGATAAAATGACTTTGTACTAACAATATGCTACTGATTCAATGATGGATCGTTTTGTTTTTTCCAGAGGCCTATAAAAGATAGGAAACATGATTGAAAGACAGATGGTGTGTGTGTGTGTGTATGTGTGTGTGTGTGCGTGTGTGTGTGTGTGTGTGTGTGGCCTATGGAGGCCCAAGGGTGACTTTAGGAATTATCTTGGATTGCTCTACCTCCTTTTGCTTTGCTCTGGGTTGCCTAGGCTGTCTTTTAGAGCCAGAAGTGCAGGTTGCCGTCATTTCTCTGTATTTTTATATAAGCTCTGGGGATGGGAATCCGGGTCCTTTTGCTTGCCAGCAGAGGCTTCACCCTTGAGCCATCTCTCCAGTCCTGTTTTGCATTTTGTATGCTTTGTTGGCTAGTTTCCCATCACTGTGATGGAGTCCCTGAAGTTGAGTAGGAGGTTTATTCCGCCTGTTTCCTAGAGGCTCAAAGGTGTGGTGCTTCCACCGTGTTGGGTGTGGCAAGGCTCTGAGTCTGGTGGTGAAGACGTGAACGAGAGAGATTGCGTGGCCAGGCAGGAGAGATTGCGTGGCCAGACAGGAGAGATTGCGTGGCCAGGCAGGAGAGATTGCGTGGCCAGACAGGAGAGATTGCGTGGCCAGGCAGGAGAGATTGCGTGGCCAGACAGGAGAGATTGCGTGGCCAGGCAGGAGAGATTGCGTGGCCAGGCAGGAGAGATTGCGTGGCCAGACAGGAGAGATTGCGTGGCCAGACAGGAGAGATTGCGTGGCCAGACAGGAGAGATTGCGTGGCCAGACAGGAGAGATTGTGTGGCCAGACAGGAGAGATTGTGTGAACAGACAGGAGAGATTGCATGGCCAGGCAGGAGGCCAGGCAGCAAGGGGAGGACGGCTTGTTACTTTGATAACAATCCTCTCATTACAAAGTCAGGATTCCCACAAGAACTACCCTTGCTCTTTTCATCCGGGTGACCTAAAAGTCTCTCATCAGGCCTTACCAATGTCCTACAGTCCCACCGATGTTGATATCACCATATTGGAGACTCAGCCACCCCCTTCACCCCCCACATGAGCGCCTGAGCCACACTGCATAAAAATCAGCGTATGCCCTTTAGAGAACTATTCATGGAACAAAGATGTGTGTTGGGTAACATCTTTTTCTCCCCTTCGGATAGGATACAAAGCCAGCTTGGATTTTATCCCCCGTGTGAACTAAGGAGTATGTCACGTAGCACTTTGAAATGTTCCATCCAGAAGGAAGGTTCTGGAATGGAAGCGCTCTTAAGTCTTAGGAAAGTCCTGAAGCTAAAACCAGAAGAGCTGTGTTCTCCTCCTGGTTAAAAAAATTGGAAATAGCTCTTTGGCTGAGGAGACTCCCGGGCCAACCCAGCTGTCTGGAAGAGACTGAGCCATCAGGGAGCCTGGAGGAGACTCTCCCAGGAGCAAGTCACACAGCGGAGCACTCTGAGAGGACAACTTCCGTGAGTCTCAGGCATGATGTGGTGGGTTTTCTGGTGATGTAGCTGCCTTTGAATCATCCTTGCTCCTATCAGTAACTCTCACCCCTTACTCCTGTAAGTAACTCCCAATAAACACTCATTGGTTCACCAAGTTGAACTTTGGTGTTGGCCATTCTTTGACCTGCTGTTGAATTGCTATCTGAGTTGTATAGACATTGGAATGGCATCTCCCCCAGGAAAAGGGTCACGCAATGATATGAGGATGACATTTACAGCACATTGATCAGTCACGAAAGATGGGAACCATTCATAAGGAACAACCAGAATGGATGAGTTAAATCACGGTCCATTCATAAATGAGAATATTCTGCTGGAATTTTTTTTGAGGGAGGAGCATTAAAGTTGAGGCTTTCCTTTGTTGAACTTCACTCATTAGCTTAAATTTCTGGCAATAAGGTTTTTAGAGAGGCTCAAGTGAAGCAAAATAATTAAAATTCTTTTCAGTTACTGTAAAAACTCCGCAGTGAGAATGCTTCTTATTTAAGACTCATTTTAACCTTCCTTCTAATAAAAGTTTTAATGTTTCTTATTATGTCATGATGACTTTTATATTTTTTCTAGTTTTACAGGCATACTGAGTAATTATCCCTGCCCCCTCCCTTCCCCTCCTTCACTAGCCCTCCTCACTTCCTCCTTCTCCTTCCTTCATCAACCCATCCCACTCCTTCCCACCATCCTGTCTGTCTGCTTCTATGGGTCCCAGGATTCCCTTCGGATCATCTGCTCTATTTGGAGTTCAGGTCTCTGTGGCAGACCAAGTGGCTCCCCTTTGGGCAGACCCACTGACTGGTCTGCCGGGACTATTTAACATGAGGACATGGAAGAATGTACAATGTAGAAAAGTGAACACGATGTAGGAGGGGACAGAGAAGGAAAGATGGGCTCAGAATAAGTCGAATAGTGGTCTCATCGGAGTCGCGTTACACACACTCACACTCGCGTGGACATGGACTAGCTCCACACTGGATTTTTGAATTTGAGTTTTGCTAAAGGGAAATGGGTAACGCTGGAATCTTCTTAGGATAATTAATCTATTTCTAGGGAAAAATGCTGCATAAAAATTATATTGAAAACACCTTGCTTAGTCTTGCTTAGTTTTCCTCCCAATTTAGCTGTGGTCCAACACAGGGGACTTGGGAGTCATTAAACCTCTGTCTGGACCTCACAGATGCAGTGCCTTGCTGCTGGTGGCCAGGTGGCACCTCTGCACACAGAGCAGGGGCCTTTGTATAAGCCCCTAAACTGAGGAATGCTGTCTTCAGTGCATTCCTGACATTACTGGCAAGAGGCCTGAGAGCACATCAAAGAAGCCAAGTTCATCTTCGTGACATCTAGAGGACTAGGAAAGAGCAGCGTCGACTGAAATCGAAATTTGATTAGATCCTTTCTGACTATGTCAGTAGCTTTTAAGAGAACAAAACACACAAATAAAAACTTTCTTGCATATCCATCCAGCTGCAGCCTCCCTTGAGAACATCATGTTCTTCTGTAACTCTCTGTGACTGGAGGACTCCACAGTCTGTTGCTATGGAAACGCTCGTGAGTCCTGCACTGCCACAAAGACCCTCTCCTGAGTCCTTAAGAATGTATTGTTTCCTAATGTTTGGTTTAGGTAACCATGGAAACCCTCACCGTCAGGGTAACCTGCTTTCCATTGCCAGACATTGATGAATGGGCGGTAGAAAAAAAGCAAGCAGCTCTCTCTCTCTTTCTCTCTCTCTCTTTCTCTCAACAAGTTCTCACTGTATAGCATAGTCTGGCCTCCAATTTATGGTCCTTCTGCCTCAGCCTCGCAGTGGGGACACGAGCTTACATCATGTGTCTGATGAATTCTAATGAGAATCAGGGTTCATTGTTTCCCAGGAGTGTTTTCTAGAACCGGCCCATGGTTCCTATAAGCATGATTATGTTTATTAGAATAACAAAAGCAAGTTGTTCAGCTGATGCACTTCTGTAATTTACAAACTGCCAGAGGCATAATCTGTTTGGGAGCAGAACTCAATATGCATTCACGGTGACCTTCCCACAATGCTCTGAAACTACCGAGTGTGGTTCATCTGCACTCTCCGTGTTCCTGTACTGCAGTTCTAGGACATCACATGCTCTGTCGTTCTCACTGGAGACTTGGAGAAGCCAAATGAGTTTTCTCAAAATTTAGCATAAAGTGTGATCATACAATAGCCAACATCTTCTTCTGCTGGAAGGACCTCGTGGTACTTGGGCTTGGGTCACAGACTTGCTTTGGAGACTCCTTGTCACTGACCTTCTAGTTTGTGGCCTCATAGGAACAGCCATCTACATCTCTGTCCAGGAAACAGATACATGAAAAGATTCCCCAAGGTCATGAGGGAAAGAAAAGATGGCGGTGGAGCACAGCCTCATGGGAGAATATCTTCGGGGGAGTATACCACATGGAAGCGTATCTCACGGGAACTCCCCCTAATGGGAACATTGCCCCACTAGCATTTCACATTTTCCAGCATCTTGAAGTGTCTTAAGGGTGAGTGACACACAGACATTTTCAGAAGCAAATACTAGGAAAGGAAATGAAATGTCAAGAGGGAAATGAATGCCTGACGTGTGGCATTCTGCAACAGAACGCTACTCAGCCATACAGAAGGGAGACCTCGCTGGATGAAACTCTGCCAGTGCAGTATGCTGGATGAGAAATGCAAGAAATGAAAGAGTGTGCATTGGAGACTATCTGAGACAATTGTCTAAACTGACCAGAAAAATTGTGTTTGCCTGGCAGGATGGGGTGATAGTGCCCAGGGACACTGGGGACCATTTCTGAGGCCGTGGAGATGATTTGCTATGGAGTGGAGTCGCAGTCACATGGATTCATACATTTGTCAAAGCTCAATCAGTAACACACTCAGTGTGCTTACTCTTCGCTTTTGGTTTCAAAAAAAGAAAAGGAATGTATTCTATAATTGCGTTGTGTGAAGCATTTCCTTCTTTTATTCTTTGACAACTTTATATATGCATATAATGAATTTTTGTCATTTTTCTCCCCATAGTACCCTATTTCATCTCCTTTCTTTTCATCATGTGGGATTCTGGGGAATCAAACTCAGGTTACCATTTTTTTAAATCAATTTATTTATTTATTTATTTTTAGTTTTACAAGCAAATTGAGTACTTATCCCTGCTTCCCTCTATCCCCTGCCCCCTCCCCCCAGGTTGCCAGGTTTTTGAACAGGCATCTTTACCCACTGAATCATATCCCTGGCTCTAGAGGAAAGTTTATAACAGTAATTCAACTTACAGTTTTTGCTTATATGAAGATTAGCCATTTTGTTGTCTTCTTGTAAATCTTTTCCATTTTTGTATGTGTGTGTGTGTGTGTGTGTGTGTGTGTGTGTGTGTGTGCATGTGCATGTGCATGTATGTGATGCGTGTTTTTGTATATGTTTGGGGGCACATCTGTGCTCACATTGTGGAGGGAATTATCCTTGATTGCTTTTCATCTTTTTCTTTCCAGGCTGTGTCTCTAATCAAACCTGGAGCATACCTATAGAGCTAGTCTGACTAGCCAGTTTGCTCTAGGAATTTCTAGGCTACACCTTATAAGCAAGGAGACCTTTACACTCACCTAACATTTTTATATGGGATTTGAGCATCCAAACTCACACCTTTGTGCTTCTGAGGCAAGCACTTTAACCACCTAGCTGTCTCCTAGCCCCATTGCACAGTCTTAACTCACTCGTTCATTAAATAAATAAATGCTCAGTGAATGTCTACTAGAGATAGGTGTGAATCGCTATCTTGGTAGGCAGATGGACATATGATAAGCCAATTATGGGATGGGGTAGTTTTCCTGCAGTGGAAGGGATTTAAACTTAAGGACTGAAGTTCCCAGAAAAAAAAAAAAAGCCACACAAACATTAAGGATTTGACAAGGTTGATTGACTGTTGAGTCTTTCCTTGATTTTGGAGACTTGGAATGTTACAGATTGAAGGCAAATTATCTTGGGCTATCCTTAGGAATCCTTCTTTCCTTACCTCTTTGTCCAACTAAACTCTCAAGTAAAACTTTTTGGGACATACTAATTACACCACTAGCTTCCACAGCCAAAAAACTAAGAATATCATCATCAGATAGTATCTGAAACTTGTAAAGAAAATTTTCCAGCTTTGTCACAAGCTACCCGATGTTTCTGTTAGCCACTGCTGCCATTTTGTAAAGCCTCCACCTTAGTTGGACAGACCACATCTTGGGTCTTCACTCACAGCCGTACTTCCTTAGTCTCTCCTAGGCAGCTCCTTAAACAACATCTGAGACTATAAAACAACATCTGAGACACTTATAGAGTCTTTCTCTTCTACTACTCTTCACTCTCTATACCCCCAAGCAGTCATAGCGACTCCTTATCACCTACCTGTAAGCTCTTGGACCTTGAGGCTAAACAGCTGGCTTCCTTGGTCACCAGGCCCTTAGCTCTACATAAGCTCCTGTTTCTTTAGACTCACCCTTGTGTTAGTTTATCTTTATTCATAGACCTCCATATGGTGCCCACACAGAGTTAGAGTGGCTTTTCTTTCCTCCCTCCCCACATACAACTAATAGTTCACCTCAATGTGTTTAAAAAGTGCCTTGATTTATGACTTTCTTTTGATTTGTAATTTTAAGTTTATAAGAACTTCACAAAACCATTGCCAAGTTGAACACGGTATTTCCAGAAACCCAAATTTGTGTCCTGGTCTTTCACACTTCCCTCAGAGTAAATGATCTTACTCCCTTTGGGGGGAGAGCTTTTGTGTGTGTCAACAGTGTAAACTGTGGAATGGAACACCAGTCCTGTGTGTGAGCACAGTGATGCTGGGTTTGATGTTTGTATATAATCAGGTGAGAAGAAATGAAGTGAATCTAAATGACCAAAGGTCCTACTTCTTTTTTTTAATTATTATTATTTTTATTATTTATTCAATTGTGCGTGTACGCATGTGCATGTATGTATGTGTGTGTGTGTAGAACCACGGGCGAATTCAGAAACCACCATGGACGCCTCTACCTCCTCCTTGTTTACTCTGCCCCGGGATTCACAGGTTCCATCCTACCAGGACCAGAAACGCAGGCTGCCCCCGCTTCTGCCTGCTGTCTATACGTGGGGTCTAAGATCCGAACTCAGGACCTTCCGCCTGCAAGGCAGAGGCTTAACCCCTGAGCCACCTCTCCAGCCCTCTCTACTGCCTTCTTAATTGGTAAATATTGTTGGAAGTTTGCCTAACAGATGGACAATGTAGGCCTTGGTGCTGAATATTATTATAGAAGTTAGACATCCATTGTAACAGTTACTCTTAACTATTGCTGTGAGAGGCATCCAAAGTCAAGCAACTTAAGGGAGAAAGGGAAAATTTATTCAGCTTACAATTCCAGAGGGGAGAAACAGTTTTTCATGGTGGAGGCGGCATGGCTGGTGGTTGAAGCTGGAGACAGGCTGTCACACCCATCCATGAGTAGTTTAATCTTCCTGGCTAACTGTGTCCTTATTCACCCTCAGTACCTTCATCATCAGCCTTCTTCTTATCCAGCTTTTAGAAACACTCTGTAATTGGAAAGCAGTCTCTCTGGGCAAGCGCATGTCATTTGCTCTTCCCGGTACTCTGCCAGCTTGATTAAACTTTGGAAACATAAGAGCAATTAGGTAGGAATGTCTGTAAAATGAATGCATATTTAGTAATCTGCACAGTTACAAGATCATGTCCTGTGCAAACCTAACTGCTTGGATACGTTGATTTTTATCAACGGAAAAACAAAAATAAAAAATAAAATCTCCACATCTCAGAACTCTATTCTTGGCTGAGGTGGTAAGTTTTCCCCAGGGTTTGGAAATTTATTCATAAAATTTAAGAAACGCTCATATTTGGAACCATAATACTATGCGGAAAAAAGGGGTTCATATTACGTTAGGTCAGGGACTTCTATCACTGTGTGAAATTCTCCCGTGTGAATGCCAGTTCCAGGAAAGAAGCTGCTGCATCTGCAAGGCTAGATTGGCTGATTGATCGATCTTCAGAGATGTGAGAGGTCTGGAATGTTGCAAGTCCAGGGCCAGTTTATCCTGGGCCTGCTCAATGGCCATTTATTACCCTTCTTTGTATGTGACCTAGCCATGGTCAGGTGCATTCTTTGGCATGTCCAACCAGACCCCTGGTTTCCACCAACTGAAAGGCTAAGAATGTTGTCAGATAGCACCTATAGCCTGAAACAGAGAAGGTTGTAACCTGCCTCACTAATGTTTCAGCCAATGGATCTTAATTTATGGTTTTCTATGTGCCATGATTATGAAACCTTGAGAAAATGCCGCAATGGTGGAACACATGCAATATGAGAATAAACTGCAGCTCATCCCTTTGATTTTTCCATTTACAAAGTAAATATCTAAGCTCCATGTAAGGTCAAGGTGCACCTACCAAGAGCAGCATGTCAGTGGCACTGGGAGGCTGCACATACGTGGGAACACACAGGCGGTGGGGGGGGAGTGGAGCTTAGACTGTGTATGTCTGCTGCGCAGTGAACCCAATGGGGTACCATTCATCTCCACTAGGGGTTCCTTCTCCACCTCCTGGAGGAAAAGAGACTCCATCCTTAGTGCTTAGGACTATTTCTGGGGATGAGCAGGCTCAGGATGCTGGTAGCTGAATCTCCTGGTCCTTAGCCCTGCTGTCCTTTCTCACTGGCTCAGGAATAATGTTTCACTTCTCAGTTTAAGATGGATGGTATTAACTTATGTGAACATGTTCCAGTATGGGGATTGGAGGGAAGAAAAGGAGGAAGGGAAGGGATAGGGAGGGAGGGAG
Source organism: Typhlomys cinereus (assembly GCA_023101885.1). NCBI lineage: Eukaryota > Metazoa > Chordata > Mammalia > Rodentia > Platacanthomyidae > Typhlomys > Typhlomys cinereus. The sequence continues at coordinate 1,569,560 of JALPQD010000115.1, read as the reverse complement.
GGAGAGAGAGAGACAGAGAGGGGGGGGGGACACAAAAACCCTGTCAAGGCAGATGAAAATTAAAATGACAACATACTTCTCCAAAATACAGCCTGGTTTTACACACACATACACACACACACACACACACACACAAATGCACATGTGCTTTGCCTAGGAAACATTCTGTGGGCAGTGTTTGGTCCAATGGACTAGCTGTTAAAACTTGCAATGGAGGACCGAGGAACTGAAAGTTTAAATGAAAAACGGTATTGATTTCAATTACTGGAAAACTAGGCATGTTTAGGATCACCCACATGTGTGGATTTATTTTTCAACTTTGAATTATGAAATCTTAAGCCCCAATTAAATATTGCTAGTAAAAACTTACTACCTCATTTGAAATATGCATGTTTGTTCAAAATACAAAATATCCTGTTGAAATAATACCCTCAATATGTTGGGTTATCGGGTTAAATGTGCAATTAAAGTTAATCTAACTTTTCCTTTTTTTTTTTTTTTTTTTAAATGTGGTGGCTACTTGGGAATCTTAAGTTGCATGTGATTTGCATTGTATTTCTTTTTTTCACCATTTATTTACTATGCAGCTCAGGCTAGCCCAGAACTTACTGTGCAGCTCTGACACCTTAAGACTGGGGTAACCCTCCTGCCTCAGTGTCCTAGGTACTGGGAATACAGGCATGAACCATTCTGCCAGAAGTGAATTGTATTCCTTTCAGATAGTATTGCCGTAATGAGCTCGAAGCAACTGCTTATACTTCAACTAGCAAATCAAAATTGTCATACTGGGAATTATGAGCCCAAGGTATAGAGGTATTTACCAGATAAGCACTGATAGAAGTTTTAATAAAGAACACACACTGTGGTCAAGGGAAACACAGTGAGCAAATTCCCAGAGAGAGACTTGCCCCTAAGGGGCGCTGCTACATAGCAGTGAAATTGCTTGGCCATCTGCTTAGTCATATTTAAAGAGATAAGAGGTGGACAGTTTGCTTCCTGGTTAGGAGGATCAGTTTTACAGCACAGTTGACCTGTCCAGAAACTGGCCACCTGGGGTGAGATCCCAGGGCCATCTGAGCTGAGCTGTAGTTTTTTGTATAACGCATCACGAGTCATTGGGTCAGGCTCCAAACAGTTAAGGGCTGATTGGGAGAGATTGGGGGAGTTATTTTTTTATTTTTTTATTATTTATTCAATTGTGAGTGTGTGCGTGTGTAGAACCACGGGCGAATTCAGGAACCGCCATCGACGACCTCCACCTCCTCCTTGTTTACTCTGTACCGGGATTCACAGGCTCCACCCTACCAAGACCAGAAACGCAGGCCACCCCTGCTTCCGAACTCAGGACCTTCTGCCTGCAAGGCAGAGGCTTAACCCCTGAGCCACCTCTCCAGCCCCTGGGGGAGTTTGTTTTTTAACTTTTGGCCCTTTAGTTTTTACTAATACTCAAACCAGGATGCAAACAATGGCTCAGTGGGTAAAGGAGTTTGTCACCAAACCCCAGAACCGACATGGTGGAAGGAGAGAACCAACTCCCATAAAGTTGCCCTCTGATCTCCACACCTGTCATGGTACACAAACACACACACACACACACACACACACACACACACACACACACACACGGGAGGAATAACTAAATGTAAGAAAAGGAAAAAAAGACCCTGAAAAATCTAAAACCCCAAGCCGAATCCAGAACTGGGAATACAATAGTTCAATCATAGAATAGAAAACTAAAACAAACAAAAAGCCCAAATTCAAAATCATACCATGAGAAGCAAAAAAAGACCCAAGCCTAAAAGCAAAGTGAAGCATGCCCGTAGAGGAAGGGTTTGCTTAAATATGTTTAGTACATAATAAGTCACGGGCTACAGGGACTTTAAGTTGTTGTCAGCAGAATTAAAGTAACATGCACAATTATTACAGAAAATAAGCAAGCCAGCATGGAAATATCAGTAATCTTAGCTTTGCAAAACTGTAACAGTCATTCTGACTCTCAGTAGACAAAGACATTTGTAAGATGTGGCTTGAACTTGGGAGCAAAAGCTCGGTGTTTGTTAGTGAGGTTCTTTAAGCCGAGTTCTGTGCGTGTGGTGGTCTGGGGAATGAAAAAGAGAGAGGAGGAGAGCAAGAGGTGTCTGTTCAGTTGCTCCAGTGATGCAATGCCTGAGAGAATCCCTGCTAAGGAAGAAAGGTTCGTTTGGGTCAGTTTCAGAGGGTCCAGTCTGTATTTTCTTAGCTTCCTGGGTTTGAGTGTGCAGCAGCATAATTCATTATGGTGGCAGTGAGTGGGACAGTGGCCTTTTCCATTTCTAGTGACTATGAAGTGGAGAGAGAGAAAAGGCAGGCCTGGGGTCCCAACATCTCTTCTCAGTCCTTATCAGCACAGTATTAGCAACCCAACTTTTGCCCATTGGGCTCCCCTCTAAAATTTCGACCACCTTCCAGAAAGGTTGCAAGTCTGGAGGCCAAGCGTTGAGTGCAGGAGTCTTTGGGAAACAGTCAAGGTCCAAGTTACAAGGAATGTTCATTTCCTTCCCTGCCTACATGTTCGTTTCCTCCTTTCCATGGGATTGTATGCATGTGTGCATATAGATGCACTACTAAGGGAGAAGGGAAGGATGAAACTAGACCTATAAGCAAGTTACAGAAAGTGCACAGGAACCTTGTCAACTGCAAAAAGGGAAGTTGCAAATAATAGATGAACACTTATTCCATTTGTTTTCCAATAACACATTTCCCACACTCCTAGATACATAAGTGAGAAAACGGTATGAGCACTTGTCAGTTACTAGTGAGGTTTGATGCTGGTAGGAAAACCAGAATGAACAGGTTGGGAGAAAGATGTTTAGTTAGGCTCAAACAAAACTTTTATATATGCTGGAGGACTGGAGAGATGGCTCAAGGGTTAAGACTCTGCTTCATAAACAGAATGTCTAGACAGAAATGACACCGACCTGTACTTTCCACCCTGGTGTGCAGAGCCTGAAAAAATCCCAGAATAAAGCAAAAAAAGAGGTAAAAGCAATCCAGGGTGATTCCCAAAGTCACCCTTGGTCCTCCACAGTGACACAAAGTGCCCTCTGATACACACACACACACACACACACACACACACACACACACACACACACACACACACAACACACACACCACACACACAGAGAAATCATTAAAAAAAATAACCTTTTATAGATACTGGAATCTTCTACTCCTTTTTAAAAAATAATCTTCACTTTTATGTATAGTTTTGCAATTTGAAAAGAAAACATTAATAAACAGGATAATGATTGCTTTTCCTTGAAACAAACAGACAAGCAAATGGATAAGCTCAGGGAAAAGTTAAACATTCAAAGAATGATCATGATATGAAATTTAAAAATTAGTTAACAGTTCAGAGGCAATGAAAAGACCGTCTTAAAGATTTGCAGGGATAAAATGTACTGGAAAAATTCCGTGGCTTAAAAAGGATTTGAAAGAAAAGAATTGCTATGCTAGACAAAAGAGAACTAACATATGCATAATCAATAATCAACACTCATACATAGGTCCAAAAGCTTATGGAGAATGGCATGCATGTATATTTTCTTGAATTCTAAAGACTGAGAAAAAAGATACAAATAATCCAAACTTAGAAATACATATTTTGGTATATTTACTTCAGGGATAAAGAGTCCTTTGGGCATTTAGCTCCTTCTTCCATTACTATCAAATTACAACAACAACAAACAATCTCCACTATTTACAACAGGTTATTTTTAGAAAAATTATTCTTATGCATGATCAGGAAACAAAATAAATTACTTAAGACATTGTGGATTCTTCCCCAATGAGTCTCTTTTCCAGCATCACTGTTGACTCAGGCATCGATGTTTGCCTATTAATGGTGGTGGAAATGAGCAATTCATTAAGGAGCTTGCCACAGACATTTATAGGACATTGTCACAGGGTTAGAAAGTCCCATGCTGTCTGATGCCGATGTTTTTCTGATCAATGGAAGGATCAATGAAAGATGTTCTGATCTCAGCTGGAATTGATTTTCTTCGTAATTGCTCCTCATATTGGTCTGAAGAATAGTTGTCTGCCAGTCTTGCCATCATGAACATAACCACATTAGTGCACAAATAGGCCTGCAATTATAGTCTACGCAACTACAGAGTGATGGATACCAAACGCCTCTATAGTTTACTGCTTCTGCAGTGCCCACCATCCCTCCCTGTGATAGGACAGTTCATCTGTGGTTACCCACACCATGCCTGCCACAGGACTTACTATAGCTGATGGAATGTAAATGAATTGAAGAGCATTATTACCTTAGCATAAGTTTTGCATTAGTTGTTTCCTTCTGGAGACAGGTTCTGACTATGTAGCCTAGGCTGGCCACAAACTCACAAACTTCTTGCCTCAGTCTCCCAAGTGTTGGGGCTACAAATCCCAAAGGCCACTATATCTTGCTTCCAGCTGACGAGCTATGCTATGGTTCCCATCTATTTTCCTTCTCTGAGACTAGCATGCTGGTATATACACAGGGCCTGTTTCTTTATCTTGGGTCCTGCAATTGAAGACAACAGTGATGGAGCTCACATTGACCATTATAAACATGTAATATGAATGATAATATGATTTGTAAGATATTGAGGTTTTGAAGAAATTGAACAACAGAATTTTGTTTAAGCTGGCTGATTACAAGTCTCTACAATTATGGGTTTTGATATGCCTTACATGATTTTCTGAAGGACTCTTGATGTATGGAAGACTTCTAGAAGGTGGTCAGTGAGTGGCTGGCTGCAGATTAGCAATCCTTCATGTGCAGTTCAAGTTCAAGGTATCTCAGATAAACCAGGGCAAAAGCAGAGTAACCTTGTCTGAGACACATCCCACTGGACTATTTACGTATCCAGGACCATAAGAGGGTAGCATTGAGTCACAGCCCAGGTGGTGGTGAAAGTTCACAATGTATATCTGTATTCTTATGAAATGCTTTGAAATCCAAAAGTAGAAAATACTGTTGGGATGGAGGATCACTAGTCAGTCTGGGATATCATGGTAGGCATTGTCAGTGGGGGTAAAGAAGGGTTGTTTTGGGGGAGGGAAGGGAAAGAGGGACTAGTGTAGCTCTGAAGGGATCACTTCAGTTTTTTTTTCTTTCCTTACGATTAAAATTGGTTCCAGGGTAGAGCTGTTAATCTTTTGAAATAGCTTTTCTTCCCTTTTTGTTCCTCCAAAGCAGCAAATTCAGCATCTGTACTTGACATTCCAGTGGACACATGGCTGGGCTCATAATGTAATAGGGATCCAACTGCAGTTGAGTGTCTGTGGTTTTAACAAGTCACAGCAGCTCTTTACAATGTAGAGGCTGTAGTTTCCTCCTGGGATGACCTCACTGGATCCGTTGAACACAGTGCTGTGGAAAGTGGAAGGAAATCATTAGTTTTGAGCCTTAGATGGAAGGAACAATAGATGTCTAGAAGATGATGCATGGTATGTGGGTGGGAAGCTGATTTCTGTCCCCAGTTTAGCTACAGAGGGATTAAGACAGAGTACCAGGGGATTCATTTTCTCTCTCAAATTTTAGGTGACCTCAAGGACTCCCCCATAATAGAAAAGAAGGAATAGAATCAAGCCTCATGGAGAAATAATTGTATATTAATGAGAACAGCTGGAGCAAAGATACTGATTTTTGTAAACATAAAGTTTAGAGGGTGGAAGAGTCTGGCATGGACCACTGGCAGCCTCTCATCTGCCGTGATGCATCACTGTGTTGTCAGGACCACCTTTATCCCTTTAAAAAGGAAAAAATAAACAGTCAACATGCTGGAAAGCTAGAAAGAAATTAGTAGGTTTAGGCTGGGGAGATGTCTCAGGGACCAAAGCTTGAGGAGCTCATTGCAATGAACTTACAGGCAAAAGGACGTGAGTTGGGATCATCAGATCCCACATTAAAAGTGCCAGGCACAAATGGCCGTGAGCTGCAAGTCTGGCCTTGGAAGGCAGAGCCTGGGAAACCCAGATCAAAGCCATAAAGAGGTAGAGCAATTCAGGATGATTAATGATTGGGCTTCTATGAGCATATACACTCAATTGTCCTTATGTCCACACACACGCACACACACACACACACACACAGAGAGAAAAAAGAAGTAAGCAGGCTGGAAGGTCATTGAGTATTTATCTCCTTCTTCAAACACACTCACACACCTCCCATGGTCCCATTAGTACAGTAATTTTGCAAGTGGACCATAAGGACTGTAAATGAAGGATGATGAACCATAATTACACTGTCTTAAAATTTAAAATATTACCTGGAATGATAAGTACAGATTAAATAGTGGGCTTAAGGTACAGACAGCAGGATTTTGTTGAAGTCTACCAAAGGAAGGCTCTTTCCTCTAGTAAAGTCTAACTATTGTTCTAGATTTCTTTTTTATTCTTTAATGCTTTTTAATCAACTCTGTTCCATGATTTTAATCAACTCTGTCAAAAGAGTGGGATCTGAGTCCTATCTCTGGCCCTGGGTGGAGATCCAACATTCTAAACTTCCTAGAACATAAGATTATTATCTAATGTAAGGCTTTCTGGAAAAGGAAAAAGACACATGACATCTCTCCTTCAGAGAGACAGGCATGTCAATAACCTGGACAGAAAAATACTGTTCTGGAAAACCTTTTGTCCCAAGAACTTAAGAAATACTATATAATTTTATTTATTTATTTAATTTATTTTTTATTCAATTGTGCATGTGTGTGTGTGTGTGTGTGTGTGTGTGTGTGTGTGTGTGTGTAGCACTACGGGCTAATTCGGGAACCACCATGGACTGCCTCCATCTCCTCCTTGTTTTTACTTTGCCCCGGGATTCACAGGCTCCGTCCTACCAGGACCAGAAACGCAGGCCTCCCCTGCTTCTGCCGCGTGGGGTCTAGGATCTGAACTCAGGCTACATGTGGGATCTAGGATCTGAACTCAGGACCTTCCGCCTGCAAGGCAAGGCCTTAACCCCTGAGCCATCTCTCCAGCCCCAAGAAGTACTATAAACAGGGGCTGGAGAGATGGCTCAGAGGTCAATCCTCTGCCTTGTATGTCAATGGTCCTGAGTTTAGAGCCTGAATCCCATGTAAAAATGCCAGGAGGAAATGGTGGAGGCCTGTACTTCTTGGCCCTGGAAGGTGGAGCCTGGGAAACTCCAGAGGAAAGCAAATAGGAAGTAGAAACAATCCATAGTGATTCCTGAAGTCACTCTTGGTTCTCCACAGGCACACATAGTTCCCTGTGATACACACACCCACCCACATACACACCCACCCACATACACACCCACCCACCCGCCCACCCACCCACACAAACGCATACATACACACACACACACACACACACACACGTAAAAATAAAAAAGATAAATACTATAAACAAAATCTACTTCATTCTTTGTGGGTTCCTTGCTTATTCTGTAATAAACTATACTATGCATATCATATAAATTCTTTCAACAAAAATCACTAGGACTAGACAGGGAGGCCAGAGAAAGGAGAGAGAGAGAAAGAGAGAGAGAGTGAGATTGTTTTAATAAGAATTAGCACATTTGCTTTGGCAGCAGACAGGCTTGTGTCATATCTCGATTGTGTTGGGACTAATATTATTTGAATGGACACGGCTTTCCCTGAGACTCCACTGTATTATATACAAACAAACACAAAAAACTCATCCAGGCTCAATGCCTTCATTCACCACAAGGTTTCAATTAGCAAATTCATACATAGCATCTGATGTACCATGGGAGTGGGATGCAAACTATACACTTAAGCAGCACAACTCAGTATTTTAGTAGTTTGCTACTTTTATCAGAAAAGTCAAGGCTCAAGGCTGTTAGGATTGTCATGGGAAAGAAGGGGAGGTGGTAAGATTGTAAGAGCCTAAAGGTAGGGAGGTCCACTGACAGCCGGCTCAGTCCAGTCATGACAGGGCCGCTGTACCCAGTAACTCACTGCAGTGAAACCTAGCCCCACCAGATCTATGCAATGACTGACATATCAATATTCCTGCATGGATCAGCGAGGCTCTTAGGAGAAATTACACAGTATTACAGGGGCAGGTGCTAGACAGGTGAAGAGAAGCATCCCCATCTGTGAGTTTACCCATTGAAAAGGCACTTATTCTGCCACAGAGGCCTGGTCCCCAGTTAGTACAGATAACCTGAATCCTATAGTCTACATAAGCAGACAGACAAGAGGGTGGGAGGGAAAGGGATGGATTGGTGAAGGGAATTCCCTGGGAAGGTGGGAGAAAAGGGAGGAAGGAAGGGCATGGATAAATACTCATTTTGTATGTATGAAAGAAAAAGTCATGGAGAGATGACTCAGGGTTAGGACTCTGCCTCACAAGCAGAAGGTCCTGAGTTCATTCAGATCCAAGGTCCCAGGTAAAAATGCCAGGTAGAAATGGTGGTGGCCTGTACTTCCAGGCCTGGTGGGCAAAGCCAGAGCAAAGCAACAAGGAGGTAGAAACAATCCAGGATGATTTCCCAATCACCCTTGGGCCTCCACAGGGACACTCAGTGCCTTCTGACACACACACACACACACACACACACACACACACACACACTCTTAAATAAAGTCAAAATTTTTTCTAAAAAAAGAAGAAAAATTCTTAATTAAAAACAAATAAGAACATCAATAGTCATAAAAGTTTATACAGTATATTTTATATTAATTGAAAATTTGTAGATGTAAAATAATTGCTATCAGTCTCATTTTGATTAAGTATTTGAATGCTTTATGGCCCTAAATATCATTTATCTTCATGAAAATTTCAGAAACACTTAAGGAATAGATGTGTTCTACCATCTTGGGGTGAAGTATAGCTCTAAATATTTGATAAATGTTTTATTATTAATTAAATAAAGTAGTCAGATAAAACACTATCAAAAAATGAATTGTCATGGCAATTAAAAATAAGAGTAAGGTTATGAAACAAATGATGGCATTTTGGGGGGTGGTGCTAGAGCACTGTTGTTCTCTCTTAGCATAACCCAGTCTCCCATCCACCCCTCCTTTCACCATCATAGTACAGAGCTAAGCAGGCTTGGTTGTCATGGCAACCAAATAATCACAACACTGTCATGATAGCTAGGTCTACAGTATTAGAATGGAAGCATTTAATATTCCCTGATAGGAGACAGGGAGGGAAAGTCTAGAAACTCTTACCTGGGATTCTATCCACTACTGCGCAAGATCTTGTGAGATGATAGAGTACACACCTATTTAGCAGGTGCAAAGTTAACCAAAGCTGGGACTCCATAAGGCAACTTTTACAAGTCATCTTTCAGGGTAAGGTGGGACATTTTGGTGGGGTAGTTACTTTTGAGTCACCCTCACTACTGTAAGTCAACCCAGTAAACTCGTTGGTTCACCAAGATGGGCTTTGGTGGAATTGTTACTTTGGTCTGTGGTTGATTCCCTATCTAGCCTAGCAAGAACAAGGCCAGGCAGTTGAGCATCTGATCCACCAAAACAAAACAAATAATGAAAAACAAAACCAACCCCCCTCCATCTCCCTAAGAAAAGACATATAATAGTTGTGTAATTGTTACTAAGAATCTTAAATATGTTATAATGGAGAATACCTGTGCAATAGACTTTGGCAACAAGATACCACTTCTGTGGTGTTGGTAGATATGCTGGGGGTGAAGGCATTCTCTAGGATGTGATGGCAGTTGGCATCCGTGGGGCTGCCAGATAGCATGCCTGGAAGTGGAACACAGTGTCATTATTTTAATAATTTAGCAACATCCCAGAACTCTCCATCTGTCTCTGCTTCTCCATCCCACCAGGCACATTTCACTTAACAATGTGTTAAACTCAACTCTCTGCAGCAGCATATGCTGACTTGCAGGCCACAGACCCGCCTCCTCCAAAGTTGCCAGCCTATGGGCACCCAGAACACAAGGGCAGATGCAGTACCTGCAATGCAGGCTGTCATGAAACAGGCCACAGTCCCTGCGATCAGGGCTCGAAAAGCGCCAGAGGCAATATCACGCTTTCTGGAAGGAGCTATGGATGCTGGAAAAGACAGAAGTGGGCATTTGAGATTAGATTGATCAGAGATCCAAATTTTCTTCGTAAGCCTCTGAAAATTGTTTTGGGATTAGAATCCTGAGTCAGTTGAAAAGAAACGAGTTCTAAGGTTTATTTTAAACCTTGAGTATTGAGGATATGGCAAAGTTGACTGTTACACGCAAGGATTAATCAGTGACATGATCTTTAACTTAATTGTCACAATCCACCTCTGTGCCCGTGGCTGACTGTGGAGTGTGGACAGTATGAGGAACATTTAGCATTGGCATGGCCTGCTGGGAAACTGACATAAGCAAGGTTATGGGATATCAGATGTGAACCAGTAAGGCCGAGACCAGGATCTAAGGGCGTAGCCCTGTCTCCCTCATTCCTTAGGTTACAGTTTTTACAGAGTTGACCTTAGGCCGAGACCTCGTGTGCTGTTAAAAAGTAACAATGTCCTCATTCTTCATGTCCCATGACACCTGTTGATGCAGGGCTATTATTAGCTTATCTATATACTAAAACTTCAGCTGGTCTGAGTTGTGCTGTGATTCTCTTTGAGCCGGTTTGCTCACCTGATTCCAGCTTTTCTGTACGTGTCTTGTATTTTTCTTGCATTGTCCAACAAAACAGCACTATATACCTGACACTAACAAATGATAGTTTCTTTTCCACTGAACTTTCATTGGCACCTTATGAATCCTCTTCCATTGGCTGTTATAAATCTCTTAGCCTCGGTATATAAGTGAAACCTCAACATTACTTTTGGCTTGGGAAAAGCATATTTTCTCTGAATATCTGAGTGTACACAGGAAAACTATTTTGCAGAACAGGAATAAAAATAGACCCCAGGAATTCGATACTGTTGATAGCCCATTTTCCCCTTAATGTGAATAATATTAAAGGGCAAGGTAGAGATCCAAAATATATCATATTTGTTGTTGAAGAATATCCTTTTCACTTACTGAGTCCGCCGATCACTATTCCTAGGGAGCCAACATTGGCAAAGCCACAGAGGGCATAAGTTGCAATTGTCTCAGAACGAATCTGTAAACAAGCATCAAAAACGCTTATGTAAGGGCTGGTGAGATGACTCAGGGGTTAGAGCCTTTGCCTCACAAGCAAAAGGATCTTAGTTCAGATCCCAGATCATACATACACTTCTGGTACTAGAGGACAGAGCTTGGGAAACTCCAGAGCAAAGCAATAAGGAGGTAAAGCAATCCAGAAAGATTCCTGAAGTCACCATTGGGCCTCTATTACCACACACACTCAAGTTCCCTCTTTCTACATACACCCACATACATATACACACCCCCCCCACAAGAAAACAAATACTTATGTATATATGATCTGATTCAGTCTAAGAAATTTGACATTCTAACTAGCTCCATATTTGACTATAGAATTAATATTTATAAACAAACACACAATGTATACCATCAAACACTCGTGGTTTCTTTAACTCATTTCCATCTTCCTTTGAATTCTGAAGGAAGGTAGAAAGGAATGTGTGGATTCAAGAAATGCACAATGGGATAGAAATTAATGACTTGGGTTTTTAAAAATACTACTTCCTACTCAATAATAACTTCTAATATTCCTTGTGACCCACTTTCTATAGTATATCCAGCATAGTAGTAGTTTATGGAGATACAAAATATTTACACTCCATGTATTAGACCAAGGACTTACTTAGATCCTAGAAGAACTGCTATTATGCGGTAAGAAGACAAATGCCCAAGGAAAAACTGACAATTAGACACTTCACAGTAGATATGTAAATGAATGAGTATATTACAAAATGTTCAGTATTATTAGTCATCAGGAAAATATAGATTAAAAACCAGAGTGCTACTGCACTTTGCGCCAAAATAACCGCTTCAAGTTGATTTTGTCACTTACTAAAAGGGCTAAAATTAAAAACAACTAGCTATACTATTAATAAATATAGCAAGTATATAAAGCATGTAGAATGGTTATGTATTGATGGTAGGAATGTAAAATGATACTGCTTGTGAACTAGAATGGCAAATGCTTACCAAGCTAACGCACCCTGCCTGTGTGACCCCATGACTTTCCTAGGAGAAATAAATACACAAACCCACAGAAAGACTGTCCAGGGCTGGAGAGATGGCTCAGGGGTTAAGATTGTGCCTTGCAAGCAGAAGGACCTGAGTTAGATTCCAGATCTCACATAAAAATGCCAGGTGGAAATGTTGGTGGCCCATACTTTCCATACTGGAGGGCAGAGCCTGGGAAATCCCAGAGCAAAACCAAAAGGAGGTAGAGCAATCCAGGATGATTCCTGAAGCCACCCTCGGGCCTCCACAGGTGCACCCACAGTGCCCTCTGATACATACAGACACATAGATACACACACACACAGACACACACACACACACACACACACACACAGACACACACACACACACACACACACAAAGACTGTCCACAAACATTTACACAGCTTTACTTATAATAGTCCCACACTCAAAACAACTTGAATATGCTTCAATAAGAAATTGATTAAACGAATGGTGAATACCCATGAAATAAAATATTACTTTGCAAGAAAAGGGAAACAATAAGTATATTAGCATGGGTGCTGAATAAAATTTATGGTTTGGATCTCGAATGTCTCCCAAAAGCTCATGGTAAGAGTTGGAACCTTTGGGAGGTGATTGGATTCTCAGGCTTCTGATCTCATGACTGGATTAGTTCACATATACATCCACACTTAATGGGTCTGGAGGATTAGGATTCCTTAGACTAGAGAGCTTTGCCTTTCACTTTCTGACTGTTGGGAGGTGGGTGGCCTTCTTCAACTGAACCCTTTCACCTTGGTGTGGTGCTCTGCCTTACTACTGGTCTGATGGCAGCTGTGAACTAAACCTGTGAAACAGTGAGCCAGAATGAACCTTCTTCCTTTGATTTATCTCAGGTACTTCTCCAGTCAAGAAAAGCTTACTTACATAGCAATCTAGAGTCTTGACTGGTGTGTGTGGGGGGGTAGAGGATATTGGCTGTGAAGGGTTATGAGGGAAGTTGAAGAATTTTATCAGTATAAAGAAAATTCTCCAATATCATGGCAGCTTCCTCACAGTCTGACCACAATGTGGGCTTGCCTTGCTTTCCTCAGCTCTGCCCGCCCAGGGAATGTCAGGATGCCCATCTGGAAATGAGAGAATGGATAGCCTTGCCCAGGGGAGTGGCAGATGAAAGTGTGGTGGTGGTCCTTGTCTCCTTTCCTACAGCCAAGTGATGCTGTGCTACCCGGTCATTCTCAGGCTGAAGGGGTGAACACAGACGCTGCTTCACAGTCGGGGAGCCTTCGCTCATCGGAGGCACATCCAGGCTGACAGAGATGCTGCAGAGACCATCCTGCGCTCTGCCCTGAGTTACTCCACACTGTGTAAACGGTGGTTTCTCAGACTGTGCCTTGCCCTGAGAGACTCCATCTGGAGCGCAAGCACACAGGCAGGATGACTCCACACCTTGGCGGACACTGTAAATAGCACCATCTGTGCGGTTCCACCCATGAGATATAGACTGGTAGATAACTTATCCCTAAAAGTTCAAAGAGTGCCACCTGTGAATTTATCAAAAATCAAAGTTTATCAAAATAAATTTATTTATACCTTCGTCAACTAAGACCCTGTGAGCATCCGGGCATGTTAAAAAAATGTCAGAAAATATAGGCCTGAAAACATATCAGACTGAGGAAAAGGTACAACACTCTTGCCTGGACCCTGTAAATAGCAGGAGACCTACTACTGTGATGCCAGTAAGTCCTGATCTGCCATCTGACCACCTGGTGACCATGTCAAGGGACTGACTTGGGGGAGAATTCCTGACTATCCTGGGGGCTTCAGCTTGGCTTGGGACCCACTGCTGTCGTGGTCTACTCGAAATGCTGCCCTGTCCACCCATCCTTCCATCTGGGCCCAGATCTGCCCTTCACCTTCATAACCTCCAGGATTCAACACCTTGCCTCCACAGCATGACTCAGTCCTGCGGCTGGGCTCCAACTATGAGCCTGAGGCCACACTCTCAGGCAATCTCTAAGGGACCTCCAGAAAGGTTCATTATCAGCTCTATAGAAGTTCTTAATGTATCTCTATCAGCTTCTTGCTTCTGCCTTTAGTGAGGCCTCCTTTGATCTCCAATTCTGCTGCAAACTCTCAACCTTTTTCAATCACTCTGCAACTTATGTGTAATATATACAGAGACTAGATATAGATAAATAGACAAAGATAGATAAGTAGAAAGATAGAGTGGTATGAAATAAAAGAATCTGTATTTGTTTTAGCCAGTTATCAAGGGACATAGATAGATTATAGATAGATAGATATAAATAGATAATAGATTATAGGTAAATATAGGTAGAATATAGATAGATGATAGATAAATATAGACAGATGATAGCTAGTTTGTATGGTGTGGAATAAGAGAATCTGTGTTTGTTTCAGCTAGTTTTCAAGGGAGACACATTGATAGAAAGATAGATAGATTATAGGTAGATAGATATAGATAGACTGATGATAGATAGAGTGAAGTAAAAGAATCTGTGTTTGCCTCAGCCAATACTAAGGGAAATCAACAAATTGTAGCTGATGAATGGTCATAGTTCATGAATTTACTGTTATTCAATAAATTCCAACACTGTAGAAAGACACAAATGTATCAATGTTTGGAAAGCTTGCTTACACACGCACCAACACTACTGGGGCAATCATCCTCTTTTCCAACATCTTGCAAAATATATGATTTAGTTCAAAGGAAAAATGAACACACCAGTGTTGCATTCAAGCTAACTGGGCTGACTGGAATTTTGAAGACCTGCACTGAGGTTCAACTTTCTCTCATGGCTTCTGAGAACTCCTGAGCTGATGTCTTCAGGCAGCACATGTGCATGGCGGGCAGGAGAAACCAACACTGTGTTGTTCACTGTTCCTGGAAAAACCCATCCTTGGTCCCTGCTCTTTCTAGTATTTCTGACTTAGTTCAACTGGCTCCAAAAGGAAAGTGACAGAGAGAGAGAGAGAGAGAGAGAGAGAGAGAGAGAGAGAGAGAGAGAGAGAGAGAGAGAGAGAGAGGTAGATAGATGCTAGATAAAAGGAAAGATAAAGATAGATAAAAGGAAACATGGATAGATAGATAGATAGATAGATAGATAGATAGATAGATAGATAGATAGACAGACAGATAGATAGATAGGACATGAAGGATTTGGTGATCCGTCTTCTCTCTGTGCATATCTGCTTTTGATAACACTTTGCTTTTGCCCACAAATGTGAAACACTGTGCATTGGAAAGAGATCGCTGCACTGAGAGAACATTGCCACAGCCTGCAGCTAGCTCCCTTTGTGTGTGAGATGGCCAGAAATTTTGGAGTAACAAACTACTGTTCCCATTGTGACTCACCAAGATTGGAAGCCCCGCCAAGCTCATGTTTCCACCATAATCTGTGTGCCTGTCTGTGCTGGGCTCACCCCCAAACTAAATCAGTTCTCCAGCGTGGTCTCCACTTTCCAAAACAAGTTTTTCAAAGAGCTAGCAGCCTGCTTTGCTCATTAACAAATGTACTTTCCCCTGGCAACTGGCAGCTAGAAAACATTCCCTTAATTTAGCCTATTGTTTACGTTTGGCAAGGAAACAAACGGATTTAGGTGACATCCAAACAATGAGGCTAACTGGCCATGTTCCACTGTAAGGTTGGCTGAAGAATTATTAAATAGTATGAGAAACAAGAGACCCACAGCCCCTAACCACAGCCCATAAACCATTTTCTCTGGCTGAGGCGGCTACATGTGTGTAATCCCTATGTTTGGTCTTTGGAAGGCTGGCAGGGAGGAGACTGTATCTGAATCTTATCAATTCTGGCCAGCATACTTTCACAGCTGGGACATTCACTTCAGATGGGGTATTCCCAAGAGCGACGGGGTGGTGAGAGATATTCACCATTTCCCTTGGTTTCCTTATGTGACAATTCTTTTTTTTTAAAATTTTTTTATTATTATTATTTATTCAACTGTGCGCATGTGCGTGTGTATGTGTGCACGTGTGTGTATGTCTGTGTGTGTGTCTGTGTAGAACCACGGACGAATTCGCGAACCACCATGGACGCCTCCACCTCCTTCTGCCCCGGGATTCACAGGCTCCACCCTACCAGGACCAGAAGTGCAGGCCACCCCCGCTTCCGCCTGGCGTCTATATGTGGGATCTGGGATCCGAACTCAGGACCTTCTGCCTGCAAAGCGGAGGCTTAACCCCTGAGCCACCTCTCCAGCCCCTCCTTATGTGACAATTCTGTTAAGGAAAGAATCATGATAATTCAGCTGTGCACATCTAAGATAAGCTCCTCAGCCCACGAACCCTGGCGGACCCGAACACATCCTTGTATGTTCTGATCCCAAAGTCCTGGTATGACTGTGGGGTGACCGACTCAAGGTTTGCATGTCACAAACATAAGCTGCTTCTTTCCCTGCATCCTCTAGGATGGTGGTAACAATGATGTGTTCCTACCTCCTAAGGATGGCTAGGCGCTGTGTTACTTTAGTCAGTTTCTCAGAGTTCATAAAATCCCTTACGCTGAAGGCCTTATGCTGGATGGATACTTTTCTGATCTTTAAATTCTCAGCTCCATAGAGGTAAGGCCTACTGTCATTTGGTTGCTGAATGTCCTCCAAAAATTTATATGCTAAAAAGCCTGTGTAGCTATTGGGAAGTGGTGGAACCTTTAAGGGGTCAGACTCAGCAAAAGGAAGTTGGGTCATTGGAGGACGCTCTTGAATGAGATTGTTATACCTATCCCTCCTCTTGCTCTCTCTTTACTGCCAGGGGCTGTGTGGTAAACAGTTCTGCCCTGCTAGATGGTTCTACCTGTCATACACTGCTTTGGACAGGCCCCAAAACAATGAATGGCCAATGAAACATGAGCTGGAAGTATCTGAAACTGTGGGTCATGCACAATGAACCTTTTCCTTTTTTAAGTTGTTTACTTCAGGTATTTTGTTGCTGTAATACAAGTTAACTAAGAGAGGCCCTTGCACCTTGTTTAGTGCTGAGGCCTCTGTATCTACCACATCCAGCATACAGGCTATCTGATAAATCTTTGTTCACTGATTCATTTACAGATCATGTGACTCTAAGTTTGATCCTCTCCTCTCTTCTCTTCTCTTCTCTTCTCTTCTCCTCTCCTCTCCTCTCCTCTCCTCTCCTCTCCTCTCCTCTCCTCTCCTCTCCTCTCCTCTCCTCTCCTCTCCTTTCCTCTCCTCTCCTCTCCTCCCTTTCTCCTCTTCCCTCCTTCCCCTCTCCTCTATCTTCTCTCTCTATCCTCTCTCACACAAGCCCACACACACACAAATACACACGATCAATTCAACATGATTGAAAATCATACTATTTTCATCTGAATGCTGTAAAGATCAAGGATTTCCTGGGTGCCCGCCACAGTGCCTGACATACATTGACAGAGCAAACTAGTTAACAAATGTGTTTATGTGATGAAGACGTGTGCCAAAAAGGACTTTACACTCACCGACATATATTGTTGCACTCCGTTTACAAATTTGGGTCCAGCCTCTTTCCTCAAGTTGATCATCCTTGAGAGATGCTCATAAGCCACAAATTCATTGAAGAATGTCTTGAAACCTATCAGTTTGGCAACTATGAAGCTGTCTTGCCAGTCGACTCCCATCATGAAGGAAAAGGGCATGAAGACATAGGAGCATATGAGCTGCAGAACCCAGAAGTGATGATGTTTTGTTAGAATAGTGCTTTGCTCCTAACTCTTCTGCCTCTTTGGGGCCCCAGGAATATTCTCTCATATTTAGTGCTCATGTTTATGTATTCATTATGGTTTAATGAGGATCGTCCTCACTAACTCATGCTAAGGCTTGATGCCCAGTGTATCGACATTGATGGGTATGGGGTCCTTAAGACAGTGTAAACTTTAGGTTCCAGAAGAAGAAAAGAGAAAGAGAAAAAAGAAACAAAATTTTGAACTGTATTAAAGACCAAATGACAGAACTTGGAGATTATGGAGAGTGTAAATGCTGCAGATCAAAGCCAAACTATCTCGTGTTATTTTAAATCCTTTTGAAAACCGCTCACTGCCCACTCCTGTGTCTTGATTTAATGCCCACGTGACAGAATTTTAAAATGCATTCTTAGCAAGCCACTAGCTTCCATCAATCTAACTGTCAAGACCATCAGCAGATACCGTCTAAAGCCTATGAGAGTTTCCCCTTCTTTGCTGCAACCTCCTCATGGCCCCCATCAATGGACTTCTGACTTTTTTTTTGTTCCGTAACTAATAAATTCTCATGTAATCATTTCCTCTGTGGAACATGGTATGTGGGAAAACAGGGTCATGCTCTTGTTTTACTCTGGAATAAATTACTTCTTATCCTCTTTGAGCTAACAATTGTGATCTTGCATCCATAGCAGATCAGCTGCACTAGTCCTCTATGGAATGGATTTGGTGGGAGAGTATTCCTTTTTGATGGTGCCTTCTTGTCTGTCCTGCTTTTCTATCATGCATGGAGCTGTACACAACCTTGTCAGATATTGAGCAGATTCAACCACTTGACCTTGGATTTGCAGCCTTCATAACTGTGAGTGAAATAAACTTGTTTTCTTTGTAAGTTTCGCAGTTAGGTGTCCTGTTATGAAAATAATGGTTTGGAGTAAACTTTATCTCAGGGGAGGGGCATGAGAGACTGATTGTATAGGGGAAAGAAAGTAACAGAAGACAGAGAGAGCGAGTAGGGGAGGGAAGATGGAGGTGACTGAGAAGCTTCCATAGTGTATGAGAGTAGTTAGGAAAGGCTGTTAAAACTAGTTGTTGGTGCTTTTAGATAGAGTCTCCCTCTGTAGTTCAAACTGGCCTAGAGCTCATAGCAATCTTCCTGCTTCGGCCTCTCAAGTGCTGAGATTGTAAACGTGAGCTACCATGTTTGGCTTTGAAACAGTTTTTTTAAACAAAGTCAGAAACACATCAAGAAGTAAACACGATAGACTTATACCTCAAAACTCAGCTGTGGGTAGTCGAACATGCTTCCAAACCAGGACAGGGCTGAATTCATGAAAGACAACAGGGCCAGAAAAGCAATCAGGTTCGCAGCAATGTTTGCCACCAGAGGGATGGATGAGGATGCGCCCTGCGTGGCAGCCTCCAGGATGTTCCTTGAATCACTTTATCAGAAAAGGAAAAACCAGCATTTCCAGAATTACCAAGGGGTATCTCTAGTGGATACAGAAATGGCCCAAGCACAGGTCACTGGGTGAATGGGGAACCCTCAGGCTCATGCCTTGTTAAAAGTACTTAGTCGATCCCATGAGGTGATGAGAGATGGGAATATAGGATTTTCCTGCTCTGCTGCCTTTTTCTTTCAGGCAGTGCTGAAGACTAACCCTTGATCTGCATGCACATTAAACACTCACTCATACCCTTATTCCAATGGTGATCTTTAAGTTTAAAACACTTATAATAAAATTAATGAAATAATAAAAGGAGTAAAGGCTTAAAGTTATTCATTAAAAGTAGCTATCAGAGAATATTTACAAAATCTTATGACATGAAAAACACAGTTTCAGGAAGGCCTATGTCACCATCACCATGTTTAAGAAATGAAACATCACATTGCTTTTGAATCCCACCGAGTGCTCCTTTTGGATCCTATTAATGCCTTTAATTCAAAGGTTCCTGTCCCTAAAAATCTGTTTGTTTTTCTTTTTCTTTATAATTTTCCTATATGGCCCTTAAACCGTACCCCATATAGATTTGCATGGTTGCTGACCATGAGCAAAACCCACAGATGGAATAATCTTTGCTTAGATGCTTGGGACCATATTTCAAAGTCTAGAATATTTACCTTATACATAATATCTATGGTCCTCAAAACTTAAATCTAAATATAATATTAACTTATCTTATACATAATAAGATATATAGAGTATCAAGACTTAAGTAAATACAATATTAACTTATTTTCATATATACATAATAATACGCATGACTTGAAAGCAATTTTATACATATTAAGTAATTTTTTACACACAAAAAATTTAATGGTGTGGAATTTTACACTTATTGATCATTTCCATACTCAAAAAACTTCAAATTTGTACCAGTTTTGAGTTTTAGATTTCTGGGTTAGGGATGCTGAACCTTTATTTAATCCTTCTCACTGTGCCAGCTGGTCTTGGCTGTCACTTGGGGAGTGAGCTTTGGGACACATCTATGATTAATTACCTAGTTAAGACAGGCCTCTGAGCAAGCCTATGGGAGATTGTCTTGATTGGTTTAACTGAAGTGGGAAGACCTGCCCATCATGGGCAGCATTATTCCTTTGGAGGTGGTATGTCTCCAGATGTGTCCTAGATAAAAGTGATTAGGTGCATGGTTCTGCCCCTCTGCTCTTGATTTTGGACTTGGTGTGACCCAATATCCTCAGTTCCTATTCTCTGATAGCTGCCAAGATGGACTGTAACCTGAAATTATGAGCCAAATTGCTCCCCCAAATTATTTTGGTCAGGTATTTATTATAATATTGAGTTATAAAACTAAAACAGTGATATGGGTGCTGTGTGAAGTAAACATCCACTCATAAGTATGACTATATTTCCATGCAAATAAAGAATGATTCTCCCTGGTGCTAAGTACATGAATGACCTCCTGCAGGCCGGGTTCCATGTGCTCACAAACGTGGACGGCCTCCTTGGGCCAGGGCTCCACATGCTCACAATGTGGATGGCTTCCTGGGGGCTGGGTTTCATGTACTCACAATGTGGACAGTCTCTGTAGCTTGTGCTCTGTGTGCTCACACTATGAACTTGGTCTCACAGGAAACAGACAGACCTGCTGTTCTGTAACTTTATCGTGGGTTCTGAACCATGTAGAGCTGGAAACTCACTCGTTACAATTATCTACATCCTAAATGTATTTCTCTTATTGTTTATATATTATTTTATATTAAAGTCCATTTTTAAAGAAGTCATAAAGGTGGGAGGTAGACATGCTAGGGGAATGTGTGGGGGGTGGGAGGAGGGACGACGAGGAAGAGGTAACTGTGATCAAAGTTCATTGTATACATATACGAGATTGTCAAAGAGGAAAAATTTATTAAAAAAGAAGGCAGACTGCAAAAGGAAGACATTGGTCATTGTCCTGACTTCTGCACTTGCGCAGGCATTTAGAGTTACAATATACATGTTCAGACACGTGTCTCTGTCACACATGAAACAACCAAAACTTTTGAAATACTAGTATGTGGACTTTTATTAACTTACAGATGGTAGCATTAAATAAGGTTTAAAAAACATGTCTCAGATGCATGTTGGTTGAATTCTGTTCTTAATGAAATACTCTTAAGTATCTTAGATCCTTGAATCTTTCTGCCCTTGTTTCTTTCTTTTTCATGGGGCAAAAGGGAATGAATCAGCTTTCTTGTACTGTGGGAAATCTCCAGAAATGCTTCCCTCATGCTTTTCTAACAGGGCTCTGTAAACAGAGTGAACTACTTGCAGTAATATGTCTTTACCACAGACATTTAAAAGCGTATTGACATTCAGACATTTAGGAATGGTTTCGTGAAGTGTTGGAAAGGGAGTTCATTTTATTTTGTGTGTGTGTGTGTGGGGGGTAAAGTATAAGAAATCACTGGGAAATTAAATCTACTTTTATACCATTCTCATGCCCATAGTTTGCTGTGGGCTCCTATTACCAAGATTTTGCTCCAGCTTGTGAAGGGAATGTGCCCCACTCACCCATTTTCCATTTCCATGGCATTCTTCAAGGTTACTTTGGGTTTCTCTGTTTCAGGCCAAAAGAGTTTGGCAACAGCCAGGGATGCAGGTGCTGACATGACCGAGGCCGTTAACAAGTGGGCAGATGACACCTGCAGTTTGAGAAGGAAACAGGCTCAGCTTTTCCAGAGGAACTGTCCAGAAGCATCAAAGGGGAAAGGTGGGAGTACAGAGTTGGAGGTGATCCGGTGCCAGAAAACAACCTTCTATTGGAGGTTTGGAAGAGCAGCTTTTCTCAACGAGTCTATTCTTGACATCCCCTCTGCGTTCAGAAGGTAAGGCAGGAATTCCTGTCAACTGGCCACATCCTCGGAGCGAAAAAATAAACAAAACCCAAATCCCGTTACTTTGGATGAGAATGAATCCTGCACTGGGAGAACTTTCTGGAACATTTCTCAACCTCTCTGTTTCTCTTTGACTGTTCAGATCAGATGGGGGATATCTGCGGTGGAATGGACAAGAAGAAAGGTTTTCTGATTCATCTGTAGATATGGATAGTCCCCACCCATCTTCTTGAAATCTTTTCTGCCTGAGTGTACAATCACGTTTCTGCTCTGGTTTATTCTGTAAATGATTCCTATTTCCTTTACTGCAAAACTCTCTTCCCCCACCTGTGACACTCTACTTCACTGTTTCTGGTTTTCCTTCCCCACACATTCAGGATTTCAGAATCAGTGCCTCCTTCTCCATCCCTATGACCCCCACCCAGCTCATTGCTAAAGTTAACACTCCTATGGCTGGGCAGGGTGGGCTTCTCATGAGACACCCAGACTTCTTATTATCCAAAAACCTTCTTCGACTTTCTTTTCTCTTCTAGTAGTTGTTTTTTCCAGGCTTGCATGAAGATTTAGGTTAAAGCTCACATGTCTTATTAAAAAAATAAATCCTGGTCACTTGTGTATCACCGTGTTACAAGTTTCCCCACTGGGGGCGCATGGGTACCAGCCCTATGCTTGGGCCACAGCATTGCCTGGCCAACAGGATTAGCTAGTCGCTCTCAAATTTGGCTGTACCTTGGAATTTGAGTTTGTTAAAATAGCAATGGCCTCATCTCAATTCAAGAAATTCCAGTTTCAATACTGCTGGGTGTGGGCCTGCAAGTTAGGCATTTGGCAACTCTCAGAGGAAACCAAAACAAAACCAACTGACTAATTAACTAATCAACCAGTCAAATAAATAACCCCCCTCCAGGCGATTCTACTGTGTACCAGAGTTTGACAGCCATTACTCTAGATTAAAGATCCTTTCTAAAGAGTCAGAGTAAGTATTTTTTTTGGGGGGGGGAGCTAGTTGGCCATAACTACTCAACTGACCTGTGAAAGTTAATCTTGGTTGTCAGTTTGACGGGATCTGGGATTAACTAACAGAGCAACATCAGATCACTTCAAGAGATTACCTGGATTAATATATTTACAACACAGTGACTCACTATAGATGTGGGTGGCACCTTCTAGTGGCAGAACAGATCAAAGAAAGTATAAGAAAGAAAAGCTCTCTTTCTCTCTTGCCTTGTGCTGGCAAACCCATCTTTCCTGCTGCCGCCATCAGAACACAGCTTCTTCAACCCTCCAATGTGACTGAAGCCCAGAGACTCTCCAGGAATCTTTCAGCATTCAGCAGCAGACTCCTACTGCTGCGATATTTAGCTCCTGAACTCAGTAGCTATAAGCAGTCATGTTGGTCTACCAGTCCAAAAAAGTACTCACACAAATGTATCTATCTATTCTATTGGTAAGCTCCTATATAGAACTCTGACCAATGTACCATCCAAACAAAAGGAGTATCTAGTTTCTAGTAAAGCCTTACTAGCATAAATAGCATGACCTGAACTTACAGCTTACTAACCCTTGGTTTAGATCATGTTCCATGATGTCGATAACAGTTTTATTTGCTCCATAGATTTAAATTTTCAGTCAAAATAACATTATTATATGATTTCATTTTGTCGTGGTTGAGTATAGTTCACAGATAGGTGGCATGAAAATGAAAGTAAAACCCTCAAACATCTTGGGGTCACTGTATTGAAATGTCAAACCAATGCAGGTAACTTTTGCCACACTAAAAAAGGACCGTATTCTTGGTTTTATTTTCTAGCAGCAATGAAAAAGAAAAAGAAAAGAAGAGAGCTGGGGATGTGATTTAGTAGTTATAGCAATTGTCACCAGCAAAAAAACAAAGGTTCAAATCTCCAGGACCCATATAAAATGTCATTTGGATATGATGAGCTGCCTATAATCCCAGCCTCAGAAGTAAGAGATTAGAAATCCCCAGAGTAAGCTAACTATATAGACTAGCCCTGTTGGTGAGCTCTGGGTTTTATTAAAGATCCTGCCTCAAAAGAATAAGGTAGAAAAGTGATTGAGGATTGTTGCAATCTGCTTGCATGGTTGCTGATAATTGACCATCAGACAGCTTAAGGGAACAAGGAGTTTACTTTCTTACGACAGTCTGGTTACAGTTCTCAGTCCAGCTTGACGGGAGAGCACACACCAACACCAGGGCCGAGGGAACTGGCCACACCATCACCACATAATGGCTGAGAAATAGACAATCCTTACTTGCCAGACCAGAAGGATGCCAACTCTCTCAACCAGGTCTCTCTGATTTATCCAGGGCTAATCCCACCCACCATGGGCTGGGTCTTTCCCATCAGCTAGACAATCTCCTTCAGGTTTGCTCTGGGCTTAACTCAACCATCAACTCTTTAAAACTGTGCCCAGAGCTCAAACCCTCAACAGTCAAGTTGACACCTGTGCTTAACCAAGACAAGGATGATTATCAATATTAACCTCAAGCCTCCATATGCATGTGCACACATGTGCATATACAAAGGTGCTTGGTTATACACACGAAGATACACTTACTTACACACATGCAGCTAGCCTGATGTATACATTAAAATGGAAAAAGAAAAAAAAAGAAAAGAAGTAATAACGAGAAAGATGAGACTGAATTTTGCATACCAATGGCATTCTAAAACATTCTTACCCCAAAAGAAATGTATGCACCCAAGACACTTCCAGCAATCGTAGCGAAGCCGGCCGTCATGATGGCATGGAGCTCTGACTTGGTGACGTATGGTAAGTAGGGTTGGACCAGCAGTGGAGACTCTGTCTGGAGACCAACAAAAGGGACTAGGTTAATGTTACCTTCTATGTCTTGGATGGTGTTCCAACTACTCCACATCTAATTCACTCCCTGCTGTGGCTGTTCAGTGCATCTCAAAAAAGCTTCATAGAGTTACCCGAGAAAAGTGAATTATCCTGTTTGGGTGGAAAACTCTAAGGACAGGCCCAGCCATCTGTTTAGCTAGTTCTGCAGGTGATTCTGAGGAGTGCTTGGGTCTAAGAGCCCCCACCATTGACATCTAGCCACTCAAACTCTAGGTCAGCGTGTACGGGTTGCCTGAGTCAGCCTTACTGTTTGTCAAGCTAGTTAAAGAACGACTCCATCCAGCCTACAGTTAGATTCTACAAGTACCTGAACCCTTTTCTAAGGGTTGGAAGTCACTCTGTTCAGAAGCCAGGCTTGGTAGACAGGGGATTTCTGACCTACTGTAACTTTTAATCTTAGAGGTTCATCCTGATCTCTCTCTCTCTCTCTCTCTCTCTCTCTCTCTCTCACCCTGCCCCCCATAGATCAGAGTGAATGCAGTTGCATCTCATTAGGGAGAACAGGCAGCCTGCAATGTGAAGCTCTCCATCAATAACAGCAGCACTTTTAGCATATTAAGTATCTGATTGAGCACCGCAGACGCATGTGTGCAATTTTACAATTTTCTGCTCATTATTTCTAATTGTTCTATAAGATCGAGTGTGCTGCGTTCAATTTACAGATGAAATAGGAAGCCTGTATGTGAGCCTGTCTACCCCACAGGTAGTAGCAATCATCTCACGATGGTGCCTTAATTAGTCCTGAGAGATTTTATGACTGTAATTATTATAATTTCAACTCCTAAGGAAGAAGAATTACTCCTCCCCTCTTTCTGACAAGTCCGCTTTAATGAATCAGCCTTAACCAAGACAGCTAGTTTGCCTGAAGCAATTGTAAGCTTGGGGATCGGGACTAAGTGTCTTTCTGCTTCAAGCTCATTTTCTTTGGGCAGCGTTGTGGGCAAGCCCTCTCACTTGGCTGAGCCGGAATGTGATTCTGTTCTCCCTGAAGCTTCACGAGAGACCCCATAAGTAAGTGCTCCTAGCATATTCATTCCTTAGGGTGGTGGCAGTTTTGAGGCAAAAGACATTTCTTGATGTACTGGGACTTTTAAGCAAAAGGGTATTTGTTCAAATGGTAGGTCAGGACAGTGAAAGTCATAGTCTAAACATTTAACTTTAAAGAGAAGAAAATGCCCACAGGGCTTTTCCTTCAGGTTAGTCAAGGCAGGTGACTGGCCAGTTCGAACTGGTTGAGAGAATTAGGCATATTGATGTGGTCGCAGGGCCGCGTGGGGTGTTCTTTGTCAATCTCCTTCGCTGTCACAGGAGTAACAGCATAACTTGAGTCTGCCTGTTTCATATCTGCAGCTCCAAGACAGTGAAATCTCTTTGAGGCACATGGGCTACTGGCCTGTGACAAGTTGACTGAAGACCCCATTAAGTCAATAAGCTCAGAAGACATGTGCAGAGAGCTGGTACCCGAGAAGCCTTATGCTTTAGTAAAGCGATGGTCCTTCTCTCTACAAGATGTCAAGAACTCAATTCTATACTAATGTTCTCTCTCTGTCTTCTTTCTCTTCCCTCTCCCTCTCTCTGTTTTCTTTCTCCCTTTCTTATGCACAAATACACCTATCACTTGGACATTGTCAACACTAAGGATTCCTTATTGTACTCTTGTCTCTCTTCACTAAAAGGAATGATAATATCTTCTTATTCTCTTTTCCCCAAAAGACTATTCCTTCCATCAAGTGTTTTCGTTTGTCTTATTTCTAATCTATTTGTGATATTCTTTTGTAGTCTTAATTAGATGAGCCATGAATTTGTGTGCTTCCATCCCCCACTGCATACACCGCTCCTTTTGTTATATTTTTAATATCATCACTTACTTGCCCAACAAATACATTGCCTGCGGCAACCACAGACTCAATTGGTGATGAGCCCAGAGTAACAAGCATTAGCCATCCGATCTAGATCAAAGAAAGAGACAAAGTCAGTGAGAATTATTTGCATACCCAAGACTTTGAAATAGGACAGAAATATAAGCTTGCTAGCTACTGGGGCTTTGGGCAACTCTTGGCAGTTTAGTTATGAGCTGGACATAAGTATATTATGTAATCATCCAACCCATAGGACAAATTGATTCAAAGCTCCTATTTGAGTGTTAAGTCTGTATATACTTTTGGACAATATAGAAAAGTGTTTTTACAGGTTAAATGACTGCCACCACTCATGGAAAAGTCTTTCTGTATTCCAGGCACTACCATAAGCCCCAACCAGGGTTATATATATCTAATCGCGACCCCATTTTATAGATGAGGAAACAAAGCACAAAAGGCTAGGAACTTCTAGGATGCAGCTGAAGGGCTCCTCCCACCTAGTTGGGTCAAATGAATATGGTCTATGGGTTATATATACCTTTGCATTAGCTTTTTGTTATAGTTCAGATCTGGAATGGCCAAAGGCCCATATATCACAGGCTTGGTCCCCCAAGCCTTTAGTTCTATTTGGGCTTGAGGAGGTGGAGCCCACAAGAGGTCTTAGGTGGCCCTTGAAGAACATTTTGGAGCTCCAGTCTCTGTTTGGCCTTCTGGACATGAGGTAAACAGTTCTGCTTTGCCTCATACTTTTGTCATGACGAACAGCTTTGTCTAAGCCTCAGGACCAGCTAACTATGAATGGAAGCCTCCTACTGGAACCTTTCTAACCATGTGCCCCAATGAACTTGTCCTCTTTAGAAGTGTTTTATTTCAGATATTTGCTATGATGACAGGAGGCTGACTAACCATCTCGGGATGGGGATGCTTTCTCCTCCTTTCTTTTTATGTACCAGTGCAGCATTCCAAGTATTTAAACCAAGAATCAAAAAATATCGAGTCTTGGAATTTCTGCTGTAATTCTCAGTTCTGGCACAACTCTGGTTCTTAACTTTCCTATCCTTTTCTTTGTGTTTATGTTTTGGCTTATTTGCAAGGATCAGAGGAGGGCTCTAATGGTCCCCCAAACCCAATATGCACTCTATTGTCATGTATATTGAAGTGCTTCCAAATTTTCTTATCCTCTGATTTAAGATGAACACAGGACTTAGTTGCTGGGACAGAAAGAATATAACTACCTTCTCCTTCTTTTTGATTCTGTGCATATATAACTCCCTCCAGGATGAAAAACAATGCCTCCTGCCTGCCTTGATTTCTCTAGTGTCTGCCTTTGGTGCAGCACCAACCATGGAAGGCAGAAGACTACAGGGTAAGGATGGAGCAACGCTGTTTCCCCTGGCAGGATCCCATCTCAGTTCCTTGGCTGAAGAAGTACCTGCTGTGGTTTCGTGGTCCATATCTAGTGAGTAGCAAATCAAAGTCTTGTTGGAAGTTCCTGCGATATAAAATTCCCTATCTGAAAGCATGTAGGATAGCTCAGGTGGCGGGGAATCTTTGTAGGAAGAGGAAGGCACTTTGGAAAGGCATGGATTCTTATAAGACCTTGACCATGAAGTAGTTCTATGGTTGTCATTTAAGTCCCTCCCGATCCCAGTACCTTTCTGATGATCCACTGCATCAGCCTCAGGTAGTAAAGCATGGACATTACAGTGCTGAAGAAAACCACGATGGGCAGGATCTGTGGGCAGGGACAGAAGTGGTTAGTGCCGGCCTTGAGAGTACCGCAGGTTTCCTCACATTATTACAGTTCTGGAAATGTCTCTGAAGCAAACAGCATGTTCATTGGGCAGATCCTTCTGGACAGACTCTCCATTCAAGTTCTGGAGAGGGCTGAGGGGGGAAAGGAGTTGAGTGTATTCCCTAAAGCTCTCGTGTTGGCTATGTAACTCTTAAATGCATTGGTAACAGTGTTTGAGGTGGATCTTCGGCTTGTTATTAGGATTAGATGAAGTCATTAAAGTGTGGTAGCTTTTTTTCCCCCTCTAATGCTGGGAATTGAACCTAGGCCTCTGCACGTTGGGCAAACATTCTGCCACTCTGTCCTCAGACCCAGATGAGCTTTTAAGAGAGACCAGTCTGGCTGGTGCTACCACCCAGCATTTCCACAGAGTAAACACTCATTCTCTCACCTTTACAAATAAAATTTGTTTTTATCTTTGGCCTGTAGATTTTTGAATCACCAAGAAGGTGATGATAACACTGGGACTGATTTTGTTGGCTAAGTTTTCTTTTTTGAATGTTTATACATGTGTGTGTGTATGCGCGCGTGCGTGCGTGCGTGCGTGTGTGCGTGTGTGTGTGTGTGTGTGTGTGTGTGTGTGTGTTAAATATGAATACGCTTGGGTGTGTGTAACTGTGGAGGCCCAAAGGTGACACTGGGAAGCATCGTGGTTGTGCTACCTCCTTACTACTTTGTTCTAGGGTTTCCCTGCCTCTCCTTTCCAAGGCCAGAATTATAGGTCACCACCATAACTGTCTGGCATTTTGGGGGGAATATTTATTTATTTGTTTGTTTGTTTTTCCTTTTCTTTTCTCCTACATTTTATTTTTTTTCCCAATCATACAAGCTCAATAGGTACCCCCATCCTCTTCTTTTCTCCTCCCCTCCCCAGTCCCCCTTGCACTCTCCTCTCTCTTCCCCTTCCTTTCACTCCCCTCTCTCCTTCCTCTTTTCCCAGTGCCTCCCCCTTCATCCCTCCCATCCCCTGGAGCATCCTTTCATGTGAATGCCAAACCTCCTTCTGAATCCTCCACCCTAGTGAGGGGTAAGGACTCAATGGCATAGCCCAAAGCCCTTTCTTGGGGTCCCCTCTATTATGTCTGTTAATCCCTTGCCTCTAAGGATCCTACTGCCTAAGCCTTCTCCCCTGTGATCCATACTAGACTTTGGGGGGGGGTCGTTCACATATCAGCCATTGTGCAAGTCATGCAAAGTCTAGTAATGGCTACTGCAGCCCTAACTTGTGTGGAATATCTTGCATATCGTTGGCTGCCTGGCATTTTTAAAATGGGGTCAGAGGATCTGAACTCAGGTCCTTTTGCTTGTGAGGCAAACACTTTAACTCCTGAGCCAACTTCCCAGCTCCTATTTAGCTTAGTTCTATGTTACAATATTGTATCTTCCTGTATCCCATTTCTCTGATGTGCTTTGGAAACTGTCACCTTCACAGTGGTTGTATTTCTAGGCAGAGAAATTTCCATATTGCATAGATACAGAACTGTAGGTCAGGTCTCTGCCTGCTCTCTTCCCTTCACCTTTCCCCACTGTTAACCCTAGCTAACTGGCCAGAGGCAAGCTGCTGTCAGAGATTCAGAAGACCAAAGAAAATTTGTACATTATCTAATTTAGACAAATACATTAATGATACATTAAAAAAACACACTTTGGGGCTGGAGATGTGGCTCAGGGGTTAAACCTCTGCCCTGCAGGTGGAAGGTCCTGAGTTCGGATCCTAGACCCCACGTATAGACGCCAGGCGGAAGCAGGGGCGGCCTGCGTTTCTGGTCCTGGTAGGGCGGAGCCTGTGAATCCTGGGGCAGAGTAAACAAGGAGGAGGCGGAGGCATCCATGGTGGTTCCCGAATTTGCCTGTGGTTCTACATACACACACACACATACATACACACACACGCACACATGCATACACGCACAATTGAATAAATAATAAAAAAAATTAAAAAAAAAACACACACTTTGTGCCAGTATTCAGGGGTCAGTATAAATTTTTTTTTTAACTTTAATGGGTAGAAGAGACATAGAAAAGGGGTCAGGATTCACCTTGAATGCAAAGAAGTGGTCTGTATATTTTTCACCAAAGACAAATTTAGCTCCAGCATCAGTATACCCCAGAAAAATCTGGATTCAAGAAAAAGAGAGAAAAATTACAACCTGTGAAGTGGTGTCACAAGACACAGAAATATAAGGCTCTGCAGAAACTGCATGAGGATCCCCCCCAAACTTCCCAGGGGAGATCTGGAAAGTTGATACTTTCAGCACTGATTTTTCTGATGAATGTCAGGGAAGCCTATTTGTGATTTCCACCTACGTGTAAATTTCCTGCCATTTCCATCATCCTATCTTGCCTTGGGTTGAGTGTGGTAGTCTGCTTTAGAAATCCAGAAATGGTATACTTGGGTACATTGATATCAGTAGATGCAAGAAAAGTCTCTTTCTCTGTTTGGGAATCATCTTAGAAGCATGGTACCCACTGAGCAGGATAATGGTGTGTGATGGTTAATATCAATTGTCAGTCTGACATGGAGGAGACAGGCCTCCAGGCACACCTGAAAGGGGGTTCTCTAGCTTAAGGATTGTCTCTCTAGATTAAGGGCATGCCCTATAAGAGACTGTTTTGATTGCACAAAATGGACATGGGAAAGACCCAGCTCACTGCAGGCAGGACTGCTCCTAAGGCAGGGCACCTAGAACTGCAGAAAGATGGAGAGAGCAAGCAAGTTTGCAGGTGTTAACTCCCTCTCTGTTTTGTGTCTGTGATGTCATGTGACCAGCTGCTTCAAGCGCCTCCTGCTGTGACTTCCCCACGATGATGGACTGTGAGCCAATGAAACCCTTTTCCCCCTAAGTTGCTTGGGTCAAGGATTTTGTTGCAGCAATGTGTAACAAAACTTGGGATAAGGAAGTGATCTAGTGGATGATTCTGGTCAGGGCGTCAGTAATCCTGATAAACTAGATAGATGAGCATAGTTGACATAAACAAGTATTTGCCTAGTTGGTGCTATGAAATTAAAATCAAGGTAAATTTTTGTAGATAAGTAAACCTATTTCTGAAATATCTTGAAGATTCACCCAAATGTTAAAAACGCCATAAAAACAAAGCATTGTTTTTATTTCTTTTTTTTTTTTTCTAAGCTAGGGCTTCATATAGCCCAGGTTAGCCTCAAGTTTATGTATAGTTAAGGCTAACCTTGGACTCCCGATCCTCTTTTCCCATTTCCCAAGTGCTAGGATTACAGGCTTGTGTCACTGTGCTTTTTTCTCTTTTTTTCGGAGGGTCACTTACCTGAACTTGTTTGCCCAACCAATCAAAGGCAATAAATCCAGGCTTAGTCCTTAGAATTAAGACTCCAAAAAGAAACTGCAATCCAATTCCCCAAAAGACGGGCCTCCAGTAAACCTATGCAGAAAGATTGAGATCTTGAACACTGTAATGAGACACCAATGAACAATAACACACAAAAAAAGCTAATAATAGCACATCTTGGCACTAGGAAGCTGTGCCTTCAGAAATTGCAATAGACTCTTTTAAGTTGTGGTTACTGTACTGTAGAATTAATGTCGACTTCAGTATAAATAGCCAAGTGGCCACTGCTTCCTTGGAAGCATTCTTAAATGTGGCCAGGGGAGGTCTAAGTAGGCAGGAGTAGAAAACCTTCTGACAGAACTTGTCAGCTTGATGATTGAGGGTTCACACTCTGGGCACATTTGTAAAGAATCTGTGGTTGAGTTAAGTCCCAAGTAAACCCTCAGGAGATTGTCTGATTAGGAGACCACACATGATGGGTGTGGCCAGTGGATAAGATGGAGGGAACTGAGTAAGGAAGTTGGCATCCTTTCATACACTCGCTCAGACATGCTGGTCTGGCAAGTCGAGATTGTCCCTCTCAGTAATCCTGTGGATGTATAGATAGGGTGTGGCCAGTTCCCTTGGCCCCTGATATTGGTATGAGCTCACCTGCCAAGCTAGACAAGGAACTGTAACTGGAAGAGAAAATAAAAACCCCTTGTTCCCTGTAAGCCGTTGGTCATGCATTTATTAGCGACATCACGCTAACTGCCGCAGGACCACACTGCAAAAAAGAAAATCAGGGTTCTATTAACTTTTCCTAAGCATTAGTATGAAGCCATCAATCAGTCCAAGGAAAGTATGTAGCCACAAAGTTATAATAAATAACTTAGACCCAATGAGTTCTCTAAGAAGCACTATGAAGGGGAAGGGCCTGGTTGTCTAAGTATTATTGTAAGTAATTATAGGTATAGTTATTTCTCTCACCCAGAAAATAGAAAGGCAGACCTTTATGTTTCTGGGCCCAGGACTTTATGGTCTGACAATTTTGTAAGTGAATTAAATGAAATTCTAGCCAGTTGACGGCTCTCGTTTCACTATAAAAGAACCGGTCACCTCTAATGCGGGTCTAGGATGGCAGAAGAAATGAACAGTCATTTGTATTCATTCCCAGGGCAGAAGCAAGTGGCCTAAAAACTCAGGAGGATGGCACTGGAGAAGAGGCGATGGATGGACAGGGCAGCCGTGTGGACACTATCAGGTCACCACAGTCGCTGATTAATGTTCTTTCCCTGGGTCAACCTTTTAGCCAAAAAAGTTTTCCAGAGCTTGCTGTTGTGACTCATAGGTAAGAGCTTTTAGTCTCGAAGTTCATGCTTATTTCACAGCCCATAGGCTGACAAAGCAATTTTTGGAGAGAGAAAAAAAGCCAAATTGCAAATGGACTTCATAAAATACAGGATTGAGAGCTGGAGATGGAGTTCATTTGGTGGAGTGCTTGCCTAGTGTGCTTGAAGCCCTAGGTTCATGCCCAGTACCACATAAAGCCGGCATAGGACAGAAGTCTAAAGTCCCAGCACTCAGGAGAATCAGAAGTTCAAGGTCATCCTCAAGTGAGTCCTATGGTAGCCTGGGCCATATAAGACCCTTTTTCAAAAACAACCCAAGGTTAAAAAAAAAAAAAAAAAAGAGAGAGAGAGAGAGAAGAAAATGGGTTGAATGCCTTCTTGTGTGCACAGGCGAACACACACACACACACACACACACACACACACACACACACCACACGCGCGCG
Source organism: Typhlomys cinereus (assembly GCA_023101885.1). Taxonomy (NCBI): domain Eukaryota; kingdom Metazoa; phylum Chordata; class Mammalia; order Rodentia; family Platacanthomyidae; genus Typhlomys; species Typhlomys cinereus. The sequence goes on along the minus strand of JALPQD010000115.1, from coordinate 1,535,787 downwards.
CATGCACACATGAAAGAAAGGACAGTATTGAGTTTAGAATATCAGGTAATTCACAGTCTGGAAAAATCTGCATCAGAGTGAATGAATTTCTCTGTGTGTCTGATTGGGGCAGAGGGACATGAGCCACTTTTGTGCCACTGGACATTAGTGAGACTAAAACATGAGATAGTAGTGGATAGTACTCTGAAAGTTCCAGAAGTAGAACATTCTAGTCACTTTAAATAATCCCAGCAAGAAAAATATGAGTTAATTTCTGTCACAATTGTTATTTTAAAGCATTTGCACCCAGGAGAGGTAGCAAAAGGAAATCACAAGCCAAAGCAATCAATTCAAACCAATCAATCAAATCAAACCAAATTAACAAATCAGCTAACAAACCAAATCAGCATATCAACCAACCAACCAAATGACAAAAAAAAAAAAAAAAAAAAAACCCAAAACTTCCCCGCCCCTTCGAAAAATGTGCTGTTTCATACTTACTTTGGTCGGGTGTTTGGAAAACAGAAATAGCAGGATGATGTACATTATGAGCCCAGCGAAGGACACCAGCTGCTGTTTACCCAACTTAGCAGTGTCGAGGATCAGCCAGAAAATCACTGCCAGGATCAACACGCTCCACAGCACCCTAGGAGAACAGAAGGAAGGCGTTGGCACCGCTTACTGTGCTAACTTGGACTCCTAATGAGACTTAAATTAATGAACCAAAAGAGCTAATGGGATAATACACTCTGCCCCAGGACACTGTGCTGTTAGAAGTTGCAACAGATCCTTTGTAGTTGTAGCTACTGTGACAAGTGCCACAAAACGAAGCATCTTGTCTCTCTCAGGCCAGGGCTCAGCTCTAGAATCAAAAGACATGTTACGGGACCCCAAGAACCAGGTTTGAGCCTCTCATTTGGCCACCTGCCTTTGTTGAACAACAAAAAATTCAAATTGAAAGTGGAAGGCAGAAAAAGGAAATGTATTCAATATGGCCATATTGGGAAAAGGCTAGTTTAGTCTAGCTGTTTCCCCTCTAAAAGTCTGAGAGAAGGTAACGTTTAAATAATGAAGGAAAGCAGGAGATCTATGTAACTAATGTGATGTGGTTCTGCCCACTAGCCTGTAAAACCATCAATGATGTGTGAATTCCTTTAGGAGAAATCTTTCCTGCCTGGTACTAATTTCTTCATTGCTCTTGGCATGAAATTCCTTCCTTTGGGAGATTCAATTTCTTTGAAAGCCCCAAAAGCTAGGATGGTGAAGGTCAGATGTTATTTCTCTACTTTCTGTTTTACTGTCTGCTTACACACACACACACACACACACACACACACACCAGGGAGGAGAAAAAGGATGTCTAGATAGGAATGTCTGGTGTATGTTTGAAAGATCTTTTTTTGTTGTTGCACATGTACCTGTGTGTGTGTGTGTGTGTGTGTGTGTGTGTGTGTGTGTGTGTATCAGAGAGCACGTTAATGCATATGAGTGTACATATGTGGAGGCCTAAGGATGACTTTGAAAATCACCTTAGTTTGCTCTTCCTTATTGCTTTGCTTGGGGTTTCCTAGGCTCTGCTTTCCAAGACCAGAATTGCCAGCTGTTCCTGAATCTGCCTTATTTTTTTACATGGAATCTGGAGATCCGAACTTAGGTCCTTTTGCTTGCAAGACAAAGGTTTTAACCCCTGAGCCATTTCTCCAGATCTGTGTTTGAAAGATCTCTGACATAAAAATTCTTCACTCCCATTTGAGGAAATGGGTGAAGATTTACCTTTCTCCTTTTAGGGGAGAACTCAAGAGGAATTCTCTGTAACTCAGGACCCTAATAGAACTAAATCAGACTTTGGAGTTTGCTTTCCTAGAGTTTTGTGGGCATGATAAGCTAACTCATGACTTTAATGGCAGAACTGGCAAGTGATTAGCTAGGCTGAGGATATGCAAAGTGTCCTGGGCCCATTTGGGTCTCCATGGAGAGCACAACCTACATTTAGATCTGCTCTAACTTTCATTGCTACTGGCTTTGAGGATGATCTAGAAATGGCACAGGGAGAAAGGAAAGACAGACCACTTGTTGAGCTTTCATCATTGAAGGGGTGGAGCATCTAAAACTGTCACAGGATCATTAGCTAAGAGGAAAGAGACAAGTCATGAGATTTTTATATTTTTATACAAAGCACAAGATAGAGAGCTCTTGCTAAATATAATGGGATGACAGATGGTAAAATCAAGTTATATTTTTATCATAATTTATAATAGTATATTTATAAATTTAATATATAATATGCTATAAAATAATATAATAAAAATTTTCACCACTGAGCCAATTTTCAAAACAAAAAGCATGGAGAGACATTAGTGGAAATGAAAGCATAATTTAATGACTATTAAATGTTGGTAAGATACCTCAGTGGGTAGAACACTTAAGGTATCTTGTGCAAACCTGGTGACCTGAGTTGGATTTCTGGAGTCCATGTGGTAGGGAAAAAAAGCTATCCACTGACCTTAGCCCATGCACAATGAACACACATTCATTCTTTCTAATTGTCTCCCAAATAAATAAATAAATAAATAAATAAATAAAATTTGAAAACATTAGTGAATTGACTGGTTGATAAACAAATGCAAATAATGAGATGCAAAGTGGCCTTTATTAAATTAAAAAAGTGTCTTCCCCATTGCACATTTAAAATGGAAGAGATACTTAATCCATCATCATCTCATCTTAGTTTTCATTTCCTGCTTGTAAAATGTAGGGAAATAAATTAAAAAATAATAAAAATTAAATAAAACATCAAAATTGAATAAATTCTATGAGCTACATTTTGTAAATGAAGGTTTAAAGAGATTATGCATAATTCATATAAGGAAAAAGTTATAAGAAATGCAAGCTTTCTGCAGACATGTCAGCAATCTCTACTAGTTTTATATCTTTTTTTTAACGTGTAGGTGTGGGTGCGTCTGTGTGCATGTAACGCCTGTGAGTACAGAAAAAAGCACTGTGTGTGCCTGGAGAGGTACAAAGGAGACTTCAGGAATCATCCTGGATTGCTCTACCTCCTTATTGTTCTGCTCTTGGGTTTCCCAGGCTCTGCCTTCGGGGCTGGAAGTTCAGGCTGCCGCCATTTTCAGTTGGTATTTTTGCATGAGATCAGGGATCCAAACTCAGGTCCTTTTGCTTTCGAGGCAAAGGCTTAACCCCTGAATCATCTTTCCAGCCCTTATTTTTGTACTTCTAAACCAGCCTCTTGGCAGGTGCTGAGATTAGATGGCACCCACATTGCTGTTCACTTGTAGCGAGGCAAGCATTACCGATTGATCATCATGTCATTCCACGGACAAATTGGGAGGAGATCTGAATCCCTACATAATCTTATATTCTTATCTGACTCTAGATAGGTGTCTCTTTAACAAAGACATGAAGGTTAGTTGATTGTCCCGGAATGTTTATTAGCACTTTACTAAGGATGGTTTATAGACATTTGAATACCTTTCAAATAAATCACTGCTTCATCTTTTCCCCCATTTCCTATTTGTACAATGAAGACATTATCGAGGAATGCTCCCATGTCTTTTGTAGTGTCAATATTCCATGAATGAGTTGGAATGCTGGGAACAGTTTTGGAAAGAGCTGACATCTCCCTCAACAGCAATAGGCAAATGAATGGTATTTACCACTTCAGCCAGAACCAGTGGTTGTTCAGGAGCCTTCTGCCTGGAGACAAGAACTCCTCAATTCGTCCTTCATATTTGGCCATCAAATGATCCCAGACAACGAAGAAGATGGCGAGTATGGTGATCACGAAAAGAGGTAGAGCTCTGTGAAAGTTCAGCACACAGGCTGTGATCACCAAGGCCAGGAAACCTGTCCAGGAGGCAAATGCAGACAGTGAGGACCACCAAAGCCAGCCAACCCCAGCTACCAATCTCCATCCAGCTGAGGTAAGAGGTAGTTTATGAATAAAGAGACACTTTGATATGGGTCCTGGCTTCGGTAGAAGAGGTTTTTGATTTTTTTTTTCATTTCTGGATTCTTGAATGCTTACACTTGGTTACCATACCTCTTGCTTTAGTACTAACCCCACCTTTCCGTTCAGATCCAGTAGATGAGCTACTGTGAGAGAAAGGTCAGGTACACAAGCAATCACTGGCAAAGAGATCCTGGTTTTCCTGGTTTGCTACTTAGGCTTTGTGTAAACTTGAATAGGGAAACTGATCAACCAGCAAGTGCCACAGACTTCCATAAGAGGGGTAAGTTCAATGACCATGGTGACTGTTTTGAAGAACAGAATTTAAGATAAGAATTAGCTTTCTTATCTCGAAAGGTCAGTAAACAATGTAAGTTATACCCCTGCCCCTTCTTGTTTGGATGGGTAGCAAGTACAAGTGCATTTATCTACGGATATTTGCATTCTTCAAATAAAATTCTCCTGGAACACAGTCGTGTCTGTCTGCTGACCTGTTGCCTATGGCTGCTTTTTTATTACAGTGGCGAGGCTGAATGCCCAATACTGCCAAACCCTAAAAGCTGATCTGGTCTGGTACAGGGAAAGATGGTCTTAGCCATGGACTTTGTCCTGGGTTCATCCCCACAACTAGACTTTTACCTTGTGCTTCCTCCTGGTTGCCCAAGCTGTCTGGATTTACAATATGTCATAAGAACAAGGGTTTTTTGAGCTCTAATAGTAGTAGTGTAAGCCCTGTGCCTTAAATGTATCCCCTAAAAGTTCGCATGTTGCAGATTTAATCGCTATATCAATAAGATGATAGTATTTGTAGGGGAGGCCTTTGGGAGGTAATTGGGATTAGATGAGGTCTTGGGGGGGACACGATGTTATTAATGGCTTTGTAAAAAAAAAAAAAAAGGAAAAGGGATGTGAGTTGGCATGTGTGTTGCCTCAGGTGGGCCCTCTTCTGTGTTGTGATGTGGTGAGAAGCCTTCATCAAAGCTACCATCTTGACATTGGATTCCTAGCCCCTGCACCTGGGAGCTGGACAAACCCTCTATGACCTAGTCAGCTGTATTCAGTTATCACAGTGCAAAATGAAGTAAGACAGGAGATGACTCCAAAAAGCTACCTCCCGACCTCATAAAAAGGTGAGGCAGCATCTGTGTAGGCTTCTTCTGCTGAAGTATCTGGGTTTGTTTCTCTCGTTCTCTGAATGATAGGTACAGTAAGACCCAGGGGAAGGAGAGCTTTATTTTCCTTCCACAGAACTCTAATACTTAGAAGATCTGTTCCCACATCCCAAAGACAATAGCGTTTCCATTTTCCTTTGGTATTTACCAATTAAGAAAATGCTCCAGGCGATGTATCGAAGAATGGTTTCATGTTTTCTATATAAACCACAAATTATATCATATTTCTTTTCCAAGTACCTGCAACATAAAAGCAAAAAAGCGGGCAGAAATGAACACTCAAACATGCAACAAGCTAGCATGCTACATCTAAGTGAGACTTGGTAAAACAAGCAACAATAAATACAAGCCTGAAGCTATGTCTTACAAAACAGAGATGGGACATTGTTTCATTTTAGACTAACATTAACCATGGCTTGAATTAACCTTCAGTGAATGAATGTGTCAGCTCAGAGATGTAGAAAACACTATTCAGGGAACAGAGCAGGGAGGGATAACTAACCAGAAGCTGAAATCAAGCGCATGAAGGAGAGTGCTTCTGAGAAGGGTTGGATCACATGCACCTACAATGACAGCTGTTACCAGGTAATGCATTCATTGCTATGCTTGTGTGTGAATATGTGTGCTGAGAATTCAACATGCTATTCCAGATGATATTAGTGGGATAAGTTTTTCATGATCTAACTTAGGAAAAGCTGTACATTACCCTTAGTAGAGGATAAAGTGTTTTTTTTTTTTAACATAGTGATAGCAGAGATTGACTTTTAATCGACATCCATCTAGTGTATGCTGACTTCATCAGGTCTTTTCATTGTAGATGGAATGTGTGTAGTCTCCTACATTAACCTGACTCTAAAAGGCAAAGTGGCTGGAAATAGCCCCTTGGGTCATTTGGTTGTATGGGCTGAACAATATCCTATGCTCTATTCTAGTGATTACTTCAGTATCAATATTAGTGGGAGCTAAGGGCATCTGACCACTCAAAAGAATTTCTCAGCCCTTCTGGATGAGAGTCTCATAAGGTAAATGAAGGAAAAACCTGTTTCATTTCTGAGTTGGTTCATATCCTTGATGATATATATGTGACAAGACCTCCCAACCCTCATTCTGACTGGTTTCAGAGAATACATTCTGAGACATAGTAATAAAGTTCCTTGGACATATAGAAACATTTTAAATAGGAATTTAGTAAATAGACAATATAATAGCATAATAACAGTACTAGACTGAAGAATGGAAATATAAAAGGAAAATTTTAAATACTTATTAACACTTCAGGTAGAAAAAAAAATTTTTTTGCAGTCACCCACAAGAAATATAAACACCCTCTTCCCTAACTGTTCCCTGGAATTTCACTCCTCATCCAGTTTCCTGGAATGTTACTTGATAGAGTTTGCCTGAAGCCTGTGTGCTGATAAGGTTGTAAAATGCTGAGAGCTAACTGCTTTTTTCCTCACTTCTGTAATCAATTTACTTCAGCTACTGGTGCCAGCACGTCTCCTTCTACCCATGGGGGCTTGCATGCCCCTTTATCTATGTGGGAACTTTCACATCTCTTTTCTCATCTTTGTTCCCTTTCCTGCATTTTTGCCTTTAAATACCCTATGAAATTACAGCTTGGGGCTTCACATTCTAAGGATCCAGTCCTGGTGTGATCCCTAGAATACCAGTTTTTCTTTTTCGATAAAACTTATTCTTTTGTTACACTTTTAGCTCTTGGTCAGTGGTGAATCTCTAAGTGACCCCAAACCTGCAACATAGACAAAGCAGAATTCCAGGTTGAAATTCGAAATTATTCTGTCTGCTCCCAAGATGATTGACTTTGGGTAGGTAATTTTTCCAAGCTTCATTTTACTAGTCCAAAAATTGAGGTGATAATTTTACTAGTCCAAAAATTGAGGGGTAACCGTGACACAGGCCTGTAAATCTCAACATTTTGAAAGCAGAGGCAGAAGATGAGCCCAGACTGCACAGCAAGACCTTTTCTAAACCAGCAAAAGCAAATAACATAGCAGCTGCTTCTGTCCCATTTGGCTGTTAAGGAAGAATCCTTTGAAGATACAAGATAAGAAACGTAAGAGTTTGTTGAGTTATAAAGTAGGTTGCCTTTTGAGAAATCACTTGCTATCGATTGATATTGAGAAGATGAATGAACTACTTTTGTATGGACTGCAGCAATTAGTTGGTAATTTGTACCTTTAATTAGAAGACTGACCTAACTGAATTTAAATGTAGATACTGGGTTCTTAAAGCACCAGCAGTTTGAAACGACCACATTGATCATCCTAGAACTCCATTAATTATTCTGGAGTGGTGATGAGTGCAGTGGGTGAGGGTGGAGGAAGTGTGAATGTCCAATGAATCATGGGAAACTTTAAAAGTAGATAAGGATAAAGCAGACAAGAGATGGGCATGGCCTTTCCCGGGTTTCAGAACTGTACCCTTTTTCATGCACATCTTGCTCATTCTCCAAGTCTTCTTCTTTGTTTCCCAGACAATCCTGCTCAATTGTGACCTGCTCATCACCCTGGAGACAAAACATTGGAGCAGAGATGGAAAAATGAGAATCTGGACATTAAGGACCTTGGACTCCTTTGCTTCAGAATTTAGGCAATAAGCCCTTTTAAATTTATGCAAGAAGATGGCTCCTATGACCTAATATTACATGAAAATCTTTCCTTCCCTTATAATCCCAAGAAATCCAGGATAACGTGTATCTCTCCCTTTCCTCCAGAGAAGCCATTCGTGAGCCCTCTCCCCCCCCACATCTCTTTTAAAAGCAGAATAGTTTTGTGTTTCAGCTTTTTACTTCTGTCTTTGCTGTAATCATTCAGTGTAAGCTCTGTTTGCAAGTTAAATGAAGCTAATGGCAAAGGCTCTGAAAATCACCACACCAGTCTATGCAGTTCCAAAGGATTGAAGCCACAGTTGTTCGTTGTTCCTGGTAGTGCAAAGCTTGGTCTGAAGATATGTCTTGTGCCTGGTTCTTCCAGTGTTGGCAAATTTCCCTTGAGACTAGTGTCCTTCTGTCATTTGGGATACAGGGGAGCATTCCCTTGCCCAGGGACTTCAATGTCCTGTCTAGAAACACTGAAAACTATTAAATATCTATGATCCACTCTGCTTCTAGAATAACTTGGGGGGCTTCTTCCCTCTCTGCTTTCTGCAGTAATGCTTGAACTGACCAGCTGGACATTGAACCCCAAGAGTAGAAGGAGCTGGGAAGGAAATATCCAAATAAAATGCCACATTCCAGTTTTTGTCTTCTGTCATATCCAGTGTGGCCTTTATTCTCTGCACTTTAAATCTTGACTGAGCCAGAAAGATACTCAAAGGTCATACAGTCTTTCAAGGCCAGACTGCTGTACTTCTACCTCTGATTTCCTTCATTTTCCGAGATGACTCTCAAAAACTAGGAAGGTTTGAAGATAATTGGAAAAAAGGCCAGCTGAGCCCAAGCTGCAGATGCTGAGGACAGGGGTAAAGATGATTTTGTTCCATTTATTTCCATCTGACTTCTAGCTTGGCTACTACTTTGGTAAGTAGTTGATTTAAATGACATGATTTTCTTTTCTTTCCTTTTTAAGTTTATATTCTTTTAGGATTTTGCTGATATATTTATATCTTTTTTGCCTCTTGTTATGCCTTCCCAATATCCATTTTTTCATATTTCAAATGTTCCTGTTCCTCATCTATCTCCCTTCTGCTCTCATATCCTTCCTTGTGTTTATGGCTCACCAAGTTCCATCTGGATTCCTGCTAATGACATGTGTCTGGGAACTCACTGGAGTGAGGACAATATACCAGTGAACATAACATTATTTTCCTGTTGTTCAGGACTCCCATGTTACCTACAATCCATGGAATGTCTAGAATGTCTATCGGTTTCTTTTGAAGCCATTCTCATATTTTAAAACCAACATGTTAACAAAATCCCCTAACTGCCACTGTTGTGGGGTGCTGTCCTTTTCCCCATCATTGCCAGACCCCTGAAAAAGTTGCCTTTACTTGTTGTAATCACTTGTTCACATGCCGCTGACTTCTCAGTCCACGCGGCTTTTGCAAACTTCCTGACTCACCCAAAGCCCATTGCTGCCAAGCTAATGGCTCAGACTGTTGTTGTGTGATATTTTTCACTTGGGATGAAGCACGATATTATGACCATATACTGGAAGAGTACTCACAGTGTATCACAGAAAATCACAGTTGCTGACGAGGAGGAAATACAAAATGCTTTTCCTCTGATATGAGACTCATGTTTCAGCAAGTATGTAGATACGTGACATCAAAAACAAACCAGATGAAACCCAGTGGCCACACATATGAATAGACTTGAAAATAGGAGGGAGTTGGACAGAGGAGAAGAAAAGTTGTAATAAAAGAGGAGAGGAGATGGAATTGGGTATTAAGGTGTGAAAATAACATAAATTTATTATATTCATGTACAAACACTAAAAGAATAATAAGAGAAGAACACACACGATGTCATTTTGGATTTCACCCCTAGTCTAACCCAAGGTGGATGTCGTATAGCAATCAGAATCGGGATCGTTCTGTTCTGAAGGAAAGCTCGGGAGATGCAGAAAGTAAGCAGCTCATAAATCTAGGAAGTGCTTGAAACTGACATGATTCAGAAAATGCTCCCCAAGGTGAAGAAAGCAGTACACAACTGTGAGAGGAGCCTCCTTTGCCAGGCGAGCAGTTTGGAAGAGACCCTGGGGAGCCCAGCTGGCAGACCACGACACTGTCACCTTGTCTGCAAGTCTCACCTGGACTGTGGTGGGCTTTTCAATGATGTAACTACCTTTGACTTGTTTCTGCTCTTGCAAGTAACTCTCACTCATACTCCTGTGAGTAACCCTAATAAACTTATTGGTTCACCAAGATGGGAGTGAACGGACATTTGTGTAGCATACTAGCAAGAAAAGTACCACAGAACATCTTGCCCCAATGTGGTCCGTTAGTTACCACCAGTGAAACCACACTGGTACGTCACATGAACTCTGCTGTTTACATTCAAGTTCAGTTTTTGGTAGAGGATTAGGTAAATATACAATGGCATATGTGCGTCATTGTGGTATTGCACAGAATGGATTCAGTGCTGGGAAAAGCTTCCCGTTTGTCCCCACAGCTCTCATTATCTTTTCGCTGCCTCTGTAGCATTGCCTTTCTCTGGGTGTCACTTATTGGTGATGGTGCATTATGTCACCATCTCACACCGGCTTCTTTCACTCAATATCACACTCAAGGTTCCTCTAGTTCTTGTCAGAGTTTGTTTCTTTCTGGTGCTGAAAAATCTTGCATTATGGGGATGGACTTGTGTTCATCTATCCACTCACTATTGCTAGGCATCTGGGCTGCGTCTGAGTTTTTTTCCCCCCTGATGTGTGTATGTGTGGTGGGCGCTATGTGTGTCTGTGGAGGCCCAAGGGTGACTACGTCAGGAATCAGCCTGGATGGCTCTCCCTCCTTTTTGCTTTGCTCCACCCTCCAGGGCTAGAAGTGTAGGTTGTCACCATTTTCTGACCAAAGGTTTTATGTGGAATCTGCGTCAGGACTCAGATCCTTCTGCTTTTCAGGCAGAGGCTTAAGCTCTGAGCAATCTCTTGCTTCTGAGTTTTATCAGTCATAAATGAAGCTGCTGTCAACACAGCTGTGCTAGTTCTCAGACGGACTGGTTTGTTGAAGAACTATCAGTGGTGCGAACGTCCTACAATACATTACACGAGATAAATGACTAGCAAACAATGTGGACGCCATAATTGCAACATCACAGCATGCACGTGAGCAATATGATCACAAATTTAAGCGAAGTTCCAAGATGTGAGGCACTGATTTTCTTCCCTTGAATTAAATACCAACGTTTATCCTTCAATTTTTGCTACAATGATTTCCCAAATTTTAGGAATTCAGGGTTATTTTTTAAAGGATGGTGTACATGAGTGACCATTCACTTTTAAAAGTCAAAACCAGAAATTCTTCAAGTGAAATCCTACCCAAATTAAATATAAAGTAAAATAAAACAGAGCTGCTTGCCAGATGGGATAGCGTGTGCCTGTAATCTCAGCACTTGGGAAGCTGAAGCAGAAAGACAAGAAGTTCAAGGTCATCATTTGGGCTACAGGAGACCCTGCCTTAAAACAACAACAAAACCCAACCCAAAGTAAACATGCCCACCCACTAGCTGCTAAGACTCTTACAAGCTAAGGGATGGCAGTGCACCCTTCTTACCTCATTCACCCCAAGAGTCAGACATTTCTTCTCAAGCAAATGCTTTTCTTTTCTTTCACTGAGAGAAGGTTTCACTCAGCTGCCAAGGCTGACCCTGATTCCTGGGCTAGAGCGGGCGCCCCTGTTTGAGCCTCTGGGTGGGTATGACTATGAACATACCATCATGCTGGTCTTCTCATAGGCTTTTTTGTCTTGGAATAGCTTCCTTCTAGGGAATCCTGAAGGCAGGTGGATAAAAACTAAACCTCTTTGTTTGGAAGTATGTATATTTTCTCCTTCACTCTGGCTTATACACACTAACCACCATTTCATGGGGTGGGGGAGATATTTGAGCACAGCGTCACCATGGTAACAGTTCCTCCCCAGCCCTCTGGACCTGCCTTACCTGTTTGGCATTTCCTTGTTCCTTGCTGTGCACAGTTCTATTCCTTACTGAATTGTTTCTTGAGGTGCTCTGGTCTCTAACAATGTCTTCATCCTGGGGGGGGGGGTAATAGAGTGAAAACATAAAGTTTCAGAACCCAAAGGCAAATGCCCTTCAATGGAGATGCCTAGAAGAACTCCAGGAACGGGACAAGCCACACATAGGTGTTCCAAGGAGGCATCAGATTCAAGCAGTAGCCGAAGACTCTGACAAGGAAACACAGATGATGTTTGCTTTATTCTGCCCTCACAGGAAAGATTGGTGTGTTGTAGAAGGAGAGCCGGGACACATGGGTGGGGAAGGGTGGGTGGGGTCGTGGTGGGGTTGGTCAACTTTCTATTCTTCTTTTCATCACTTCCGAACATGGTTTGCAGCATAAAGTGAAATGCAAGGGAGCAAACAAGAGGATTTTACTCCTAGATGCTGGATTTGCTATCGGTAACACAAGTTCCGTGTGGGCTACAGTAGCCTTAGCAGTAATGTGCAGAAGAAACTAACAGAATGACTGACCTTTGTTTTTGTTTCTGAGTTATGGTGTCACCATGTTGCCCAAGCTAGCTTCAAACTCATGATCCTCCTACCTCTGCCTCCCCGATATTGGGATTTGTAGGTGTGTGCCAACACTGTGTCTTTCTTGATTTTGCTTTATGGAACCGAGCAGGGTTTGCTCAGCTGTCACTTCCTGATACAATAAATATCTAGCTTCCTGTGTTTTGATCTTTCTCCTATTTTATATTAACTGGCCTTTTTCTAGGATAAGGCAATGTTGGCCTTCAGACTGGAAAAAGGGGCCACATGTCTGCTTTCATTTTAAAGGTTAGATCTCTAGATATCCCTCAAGAATCTAGAAAATATCACAGTTCCTTGCACATTGCAGAGAGTAACAGTTATTTGTTGAATTACTGAACTAGGGTGACTATAATTTTACCAGTATAATAATATTTGGGACACTTGAGTATTTGGGACACAAAATTGATATGGAAAAATGTGTGCATTGTATGTGTGTTTGTGTGTGCATTGCTGAAATGCACTGAGGGTACTTTGTACACTCACTTTACATTTTTTTCCTACTTTGATGGGTATTTACATGTTTCTTAGCATTAAGTGAGAAATCAAGCCCAAGCTGCTGGAACAACAGGTCACTGAAGGGCTGGCTGGTCATTAGAGGCCCTAATCACATGTGTGACACTCTGCTAAGGTCAGAGGTCCCATTTGTGCAATGGTTTCTATATCTGGTTCTTTGCAGAATCCTGACATTTCTTCGACCGTATTAGCAGCTTCCGTGTTTTTATTTTTATCTTTTATTTATTTTATTTTATTTATTATTTATTATTTATTTTTTTGCTTAAGCCTCTCCATGCTGATCATTTCTGCCACCTGCTGGCGAAACACAGATAATGAGCACAGAAAAGCCACGTGGCATTAGTAGGGTGGAGTGGGTACTCCCTCGAAGGCTGACCAGGGCACCCATGGACATGTTTTGTGTTTTGCAGTGGACTTGTTTGTCAAGCACAGTACAAATCTTGGCTTTCTGTATTTTCATAAAAATATGGAATGCTTTCTACTCCAGGATTTACAATGGAAATATTGAGGTGTGGATTGTCGTTTGAGAAAGGACCAGGTTTTCCGTTTGTTTTCAAATGGGAATTGTGGTCCATGAGAGGGGATTGTAATTGTTTCTGAACCATATCTTTCCATGTGTCCCATCAACTGCAAGTATACTTGTTCTTGAACCCTGATCCTTGTTCTGCTGATCAGGTGAAGAAGTAATGGACATTCTGTGTGACTTTCTGAGCAGTGCACAGGTGGTCCACTTTAGTTCCCTTAGCTTTAGTTGCAAGGTATGCTAAAAGAACTGAGCCTATTCCAAAGGCTAGATCCTCACACCCAGAGATAAATGTGTTGGGTTTTGCTTCCCCCTTTCTCTGTGACCCTGTACTTTCTAAGTTGATGGAGTGATCACAGATCCGCAGTGACTGTCACAGGGAGGGACAGATGGACAGGGGCCTCTCATATTTCATTCTTCTTTGCTTTCAATTTCTAAATCATACTGCAAATTCTAGAACACTTGAAATAGGTAGAACCACCCCCATCCACTGGGTGGTAACTACTTGCAAAGATTTAGCAGAGCCATGTAGAAAAAGCTACATGTCCAAACTTCCTTTGTAAATGGGCTAATAGAAAGAGTGCCCAGTAAGGTACTTCTCTACCTTCCTATGTTTTGCTGGTTGGCCTGTGGATGGGTCTGTGTAGACCATGAGCACAGGAACACAACCTAGGAACATCATGGTGGTGTGTGGGGGGTGGATCCTTGAAAAACCTGAGTAGTGTACCCATACATCTCTATACTGCCCACCCCTGATCTGTGTTCTTTTCCCTTTTTATTTTTGGGTTTTGCTTTTATTCTGCTGAATTAGTAGCAAGCTGTAAGACACTATACTAAATCCTTAACAAAACTCTGTATTTGATACATGCTTTCAGGCGAGGTCTATGAAATGGGTTCTGATTTTTGTCTGCACAGATGACAAAGCCAAGGTGACAATAAGCAGATCACTAAAGTTTTTGTTTGGCCAGAAATGGCCAATGTGGGATTTGAGTTCAGGACGTATAGAACAAGTCTGTGGGTCAGAGTTCCTGGAAAGGTGTAGAACATCTGCACATTCTATCCCCGTTGGTTCCCTTGAAACTTAGAAAGCCTGATCTGAACTCTGGATATTAAGACAGGAGAGTAAAACAGAAAACGAGTGAGAATTTCCAGAAGTGCTCACAGTCTCTTTGCCGGGACATTTACACTCTGATGGTCATCCATTCCTCAAGCCAGAATAATGATTTCCTACACCACACACTGGTGCTAATGGACTGTCCTTTCAGGAACTGGAGAGCCTTTCATGTGCCTGGAGGTAGGCTTGTCATTCTTAGGTACCTCCTCCCCACTGTGCTCTGGATGCCCTCTCCAGCTTCCCTTCCTCAGTTCTTTTATTTTCTTTCATGTATGTGTATATGGATGCATGCATATGCATGTGTGCTTTCAGGTGGATGGGCATACTGTGTGTGTAAGTGTATGTACACTAGCTCACTTGAGTGTATATGCCTGGGGAAGCCCAAAGGTGATACTGTGAGTCTGGGTTTCTAACTAAAGCCAGAGTATATCACCAGGGCTAGTTTGGATAAGCAGCTTGCCCTTTTCTAGAAATTAGAATTGCAGATGGGCTGCCATATCCCCTTATCATTTTTTATGTGGAATCTGGATTTCTGAACTCAGGCCCTTCTGCTTGGGAAGACTTTAACAACTGAACCATACCCCCCCACTCATCTTTCTATGCCTAATGCTTCCCTACTGCAAATTGGAGATCACAGGAGCTTTTCTTCCTCATCGAAGCTTTTCTGCCCAACTAAGTTAGTCTGGCTGACTAACTTGCTCTGGGGATTCCCAGTCTCTGCCTTCCAAGGCTAGAAGTATAATGGGGAGGGTGCCACACTCACTGCATTTTGCATGGGATCTGGGGATCTGAACTCTTCTGGGGATCTGATTCTTCTGCCTATACAGCAAACACTTTGACAACTGAGCTATTGCCCCAGTCTGGGCTGGACTTCTGGAGGCCTCCTGCCCCATCTCATGAGCAGAGCATCATTACTTTCCTCTGTGGTTCAGCAGCACTGCCTGCCTGAGTCCTTGTTTACTGACTTCTGAGAGTAAGTTATGGTTTAGTTTGCTTCTCACTTACTGTGGGGCGTTTACAACCATGTTATTCTTGCGAAAATTTTTCCTGTGGGCCACTGAGCCGACTCAGCAGATAAAAGCGCTGGTTATGCAAGTTTTTATGACCTGAGTTTCATCCCCTGAAGAAGGAGAGAACCAAGTCTGGCAAGTTGTCTTCTGACCTCTATGCATTTGCATACATGTACACAGCACGCACACACATGCATGCACACACGCACACTAATTAAGTAACTAAAAGTTTTGATTTGCAAAATTCAGCATCCGCTTGGTGAATCTGATTTGCTCACCTATCATTCCCGCTTTCACAATCTGCAATTGTCAAATGCAATAAGGTCGTGGCTCTGCTAAGCCTGGGATGATTGCCTCTGGAAGCTTCCCCACCTTTACTGACTCCTCTCAGTCTTGTCAATTCTTGCAGTTTCCTGGTTAAAGCCTTGGGTTTGTGTAAATTCTCCAGTCTGAGTTAATGAGCTTAGCTAGAGTGCTCTTCTCTGCAATGTTTCTGTTTTATTTTTTTTCAGCCTGGCCTTGTGGGTAAAAGGCTGGGTAAGTTGAAGCATTCTAGAGCGAGGGCCCACATGGTCAGCCTGGGCTCACAGTCACACTTTGAGTGTATGACTTTGTCACTTCTGAGATCTCTGAAAGGCTTGAGTTGGGTGAAGGAGCCGGACCACATTCTGCTGTGAGTGACAGATATATCTAGTGTCTGTGGCTTGGCAACACTGCACACATCTCCTTGGGATCTCTGAGAAGCAGATTCAAGAAAACTCGAGTTCAGGGATGTCAGGAAGCGCGGGAAGAGTCAGGGTCCCGGCCTGAGGGATGAATAAGGGATGTGTGGAGCCAGGTGCTACATGACAGAATATTGTGTAGCCACATGCACCTCAAGCTTATTAAATAACCACATATCACCTTGAACTCTGTCTCCATGTCCCCAATTGCTGGGATTGTCATGAATTCCACCATGCATAGTCTCAAAATCAAGACTTTTAAAAAGAATTTAATATGTGAGTATTTACAATACAGTTATTCTGATCTCTTTTTTCCTTGCTGAATCTCATGGAACCCAGGCTGGCCTCAAACTCACCACGTAGCTGAGGACGACCTTACATTTCTGGTAGTCCTGAGTGCTGGCATTACACATGTGTCCCACCGTATCCAGCTTGCTACGTCCCTGCTCTGCTTCTTGAAGAACTGTTCTTGAGAAGAAGAAACCAAAGGGAACATGATTGGGGAAATTTTGATTAAAGGAGTGGCAGTCCATTTGGATAAGTTAATAAATTAGAATCTGAAGCAACACTAAGCATTGTGATTGTAGCATAAGTTGTAAATATTGCAATCCTTGACAAGATAGAAAGTATCACAAGAAGGATGCCTGAAAGGGACAGAAAAGAGAAGGTAGAAAGCAAGGCACAATGTTCTTATAGATTTTGGAAGCCTAAAGAGATGGTAGATAGCAGTGTAAGATGAAAAGGTAAACGCCCAAAGCATATGCATTAGACTAATGATGTAGGAGACAGGAAGAAAATAATGGAAGATGGAGAAGGAAGTGATCCTGTGATAGTCTTGGGTCAGTTGCAAAAGTCAAAAGAAGCAATTGTCATGGTGTAATCTCAGTATCAGAAGAGCCTGGCTAACCTGTTCTATGCAAGTGCATAGAACAATATAAAGAGAAAGAAAGAGAGAGTCAGAAATTCAAAGAGGTCTGTAAACCTCTCAGGTCATGACAGTTCAAATGAGAACCCCCCCCAAAAATAATACGTTGACTTAGAGTCTTTTGGGTCACATTGTCAGCCTACCTTTGTTCTATTTTATTTCAAAGTCTTTAAGTTCTTTATTTTTGGGTGTATGTGTGTGCCATGGGAATGTCTGTGAAGGTCAGAAGATGATAGCTTTACGGAGTAAGTTCTTCTACCATATTTCCAGACAGAGTAGCACTTGTAGTGTCTGCCTGCGAACTTCTCCTATCTCCACAGTAGGAACACAGGGATAATGCATGTACTTGCATCTGGCTTTTTACATAGGTTCTGGGGACCAAATTCAAGTTGTCAGGCTTGTGTGGCAAGTACTTTTACCTAGCCTCTGTCTTTAGCTTTTAAAGTGATCAACATACTGATTCCCATAGTGGTTGGACTGATGTACAATACCATCTCTACATCAATTAAGAGTCTACATCTTCAAAAACTTTGTCATTATTTTCTTGATTACTGATATTCTGAGATGGAATCTTAATGTAGTTTAAAATCATTATGATTATTATAGTGTGTGTATGCATGTAGAGATCAGAGAGCAACTTTGCTAGTTTTCTCTTCCACCTTTATGTTTGTTCTAGGGATTAAAATAGGGTCCCTGGGCTTATGTGACAAATATCTTTACATATTGAACCACTGAGCCATCTCTTCAGTGTGTGTGTGTGTGTGTGTGTGTGTGTGTGTGTGTGTGTACATGTGTATGGGCACTGTTTGTGCTTGTGGAAGCCCAAGAGTGACTTCAGGACAATCATCCTGGATTGTTCTCCTTTTTACTTTGCTCTGGGTTTTCCCAGGCTCTGCCTGCCAGGGCTGGAAGTGAAGGTCAACACCATTTCAGTCTGGTGTTTTCACTTAAGGTTTGGGATCTGAACTCATGTCCTTTTGACACAAAAGCTTTAGCCTCTGAGCCATTTCTCCAGCCTGTCAATGTAGTTTTAATGTGCATTTCTCTGATGTCTACTGTGGTTAAACATTTTCAATTAGGGTTTAATTCTCAGTTTTTGTTTAGTTATTATAGTTAGGAAAGATTTTTGTCCCAGTCTATGGACAGAGTCTTCATTTTTCACAATAGCTAAGTTAGGGAACCAACTCAGGTGCCTACCAACAGAAGAATGGATAAAGAAAATGTGGTTTGCATGAACGATGAAGGTTTTCAAACATAAAGCAGGATGATGTTATGTTCATTGAAGGAAAATGAATGCAACTAGAGATAATCGCATTAGGTCAGTCTCAGAAAAACAAGTATTACATGTTTTTTCCTCATTTGTGGGTCCTAGATTTTATGTAAATACATAAAGTCATATACATACAGATGGGGTGTGGTAGAAGCAACACTACTTAGAACAAAAGAGACTTATGGGAAGAGAAGGGTCAAAGCGGAAAGGTAGGAGAGCAGGGGGAAAATATGTTCAAAGTATATTATATATTTGTCTGAAGATGGCCTTATGGGCCCATGGGATGATTCAGTGGGGAAAGGGAGTGGGGAGGACCCTTCCTAGGATGTTTTAAAGACATGCAATCAAAACTGATTGCAGTGGTTCACACACAGGATCTTGGCATCTTGGGGAATCAGATATTAAAGGCCGTCCTCTAATACATAGAGAGTTCAAGTCCCCTTAGGTTACATGTGACTGTCTCCCAAAAAAATCCAGGTGAGATGATGCATCACTTGTAGTGTGGTGAATCTCCTACTAAATTTGAGGCAAGCCTGAGCTAAATAGAGAGTTCTAAGCATTCTGCGCCACTTAGTAAGGCCCTATCTCAAAAACAAAACAAAAGCAAAAACAACTATTAAACAGTTACATTGATGAGAATAGCAGCCATTTCCCCTTATTCATGCACAGTGGGGGATTTTGCTTTCACTTTCAGATCCTTTAACATTTTATAGTTCAGTAAGTCTCCCAGTGAAAGAATGTAAGAGCATCCAGTGATGAAAATCTTAGTACTGTGCTCATTCGCATTGGCTGTCATTTTAGATGCTTGAAATAAACAGTAAGCAAGTGCTTTAGGCATTCTGCTTAGTCGTGTAAAAACTCATGCTGTGGTTTTTCTGAATGTGATCCCCCCTTGGAATCCATGAATCCTGGTTCTGGAAAAGAGGATCCGATTAAGTATCTGCATGCCAGACCATTACACAGCTGGACAGGCATTGGCAGGCATGGAGGCCAATGATTGCATCTCTCATTGACCACAGGAAAAGACAGAAATATCAGGGTGTCCTTAAGGACCATTAAGGGAAAGTTCCAAAGAATGGAATCTGAGTTCCACCTCTGGCTCTGGGTGGAGACTTCACATCTTGATGGGCCCCAAAGATTAGAACTTTGCATGTTGAGCCCTTCTCTGAAAAATCCAACTAGGCCTGTCAGTCACCTGGTCAGGAAGCCACCGCTCAGGAAAGCTGACTAACCAGAAGACAGGCTAACAGGAGTAATTATTTCTGTGATGACACAATGGCTTTACACATCCAAGAGGCCCCTCCGCCCAGGGCAGTTGCTTAAGGATCTTCTGGGTTAAACTTGCTAGCTTTTCAGAGTTCTAAGTCAAAAGTGCAACTTTCTTTCCTCGTATCCTTTTCTGTCTGTTCTCTGGATCCTGACTAAAATCCTAAGCGCGTTTGCCCCTGCACATTTCTGTGCTTTCTCACTGTTTGCTAGGATGGATTTTCTTCCTTCTTTCCACAGATACTTGTTGACCATTGTAGAAGTTGACTCAAAAGGCTCTTCTCTCTCTTCCCCTTATCTGCCTTGCCTAGATTAGCAGCTTTTTCCTATTCTGTTCTCTCTTCTCTCTCTCTAGCTTTAATAATAGTCCTTGAGCTTCATTCTGAGTCCATTTTTTAAACTTTTTTATTTATCTATTTTATTTATTTACTTATTGTGTGTGTGTGTGTGTGTGTGTGTGTGTGTGTGTGTGTGTGTGTGTGTGTATCAGAAAGAGGGCACTGGGTGCTCCTGTGGAGGACCAAGGGTGACTTCAGGACTCATCCTGGATTGCTTCTACCTCCTTTTTGCTTTGCTCTGGGATTTCCCAGGCTCTGCCTACCAGAGCTGAAAGGGCAGGCTGCTGCTGTTTCTGCATGGGACCTGGGATCCGAACTCAGGACCTTCTGTTTGCGAAGCAGAGTCTTAACCCCTGAGTCATCTCTCCAGTCCCTGAGTCCACTTTCAAATTCTCTTTTCAGTGAGACTAAGAACTGAGTGTCATGGCTTGATGTGACTCATGTATTTGAAACCTTAGCTGATGTTAAGGTTTGGGAAGGTAGAGGCACTTTTAGGAGATGGAGCTTTGCCAGAGGAACGCAGGTCACAGGGGGTGGATCTTGGATTTTGGTAGCCCAACTCTACTTGTAGTTCAGTGACCTGAACCTACCTCCTCCAGCTTCTGCCACCTCCAGATACACCAGATAGTCTCCCTGTCTCCCTTAAATTGAATGTGAGTGCTGTCTCACAACAGCAAAGAAAGCAACTCTGATAATTGTGTTACAGGATATCCTCAAATACCCTTTGGCAGCAAAACCACAATCTTAGCTTTATTATAATTATTTATTTATTTCCTTAGAGGTTAGGTCTTGCAAGAAGAAGAATCTGAGTTCAGATGCTGGAAAGCATGAAAAAACACCTGGCAGAAATGTCTTGTGGCTTATACTTCTGGCCCTTGGAAGGTGGAGCCTGGGAAAACCTAGAGCAAAGCCAAAAGAGGGTAGAGTAATCCAGGATGATTCTCAAAGGCATCCCTGGGCTTACACAGACACACATAGTGCCCTCTTCTATAAACACACACACACACACACAGGCACACAAATGAACAAAAAATTATATTTGTTTCCTTGTTATGAAGCATTCTCATGTCACTGGCCAAATTCAGGACTAATTGAGAACCAAAAAGCAAAAGCATGACAATTGATTACAACATAATTGAGTCAAAACAACAACCCCCTCCCCCTCAAATACAAATGCAAAACAGCAACAAGAAAGACCTCTCAAACAACAAAAGACAAATTGACAAATGAGCAGAAGGTGTGTGAGCATGCAACGAGGCAAGTGTAGTAAAGTGTTAATTGTGGGAGTGATATACATGCGTGATCTCTATGAAATCCAATTTTTCTGTGTATCTGAACATTTTTATAGTGAAATGCTATAACCAGTGTTGGCAACTGGTTATAAATGTTAAAGAAGAAAGGTCGTTCTATAATATGAATTGAAAGCTATGTCTTCTTAAAACTCCTGTGGCTAGGCCCAAAACCCTACCATAATTACATTTAGAGTGCAGGTCTTCACGGAAGTAGTTAAGGTTAAATGAAGTCAAACAAATACAAATAAAGATTTCAAAAAAAGATGGAAGGGCGAATTCTCATTTAAGAGGATTAGTGATTTTACAAGAAGAGTCATGAGATATCCCTTCATGTTTTCTTCCCTCCAAGTAAGAAGAAAACCGTCATCGAGTCACAGGAGAAACCTTACCCCAAACCCTACTTGGCTGGCACCTTAAATGTGGGTTTCTAGCCTCAGAACTGTGAGAAATAAATTTCTATTTCCAAAGCCCACACCACCTATGGTATTCTGTCTTAACAACGAAAAATGAAAAATGATCAGTTTTTTAAAAGAAGAATTAGTGAATATTGAAGAAATCACCAGTTTATATCTCTAAAATAATAATTTAAGAAAAGGTCCTGAATGGATGCTAAGACATTTGAATGAAACATGTTAGGGAGCTGGGCATCATATCATGTAGAAGGTTCACTCCTCAGATCGCTTGCTAACCCAGAAAAAGGTTCCATCAAAACTGAGAGAGTATCTGCCCTGCCTACTAAGTCTTCGCCAATGGTGGACTCATCAATATCATGTGTTGTCTTCTCACAAATGTTTTGTGTGAATCAAATCCCAAGGAATCATCAGAAAAAATTGCAAAAACAGAAACTTTTCAATAATCATGGAGTCTGAATCATTGAAATGCCACAGTTGTGGAAAACAAATCCAAAGTATTAGAATTATGTGTTAGCTGGGAGACCCCAGAGCCATAGCCACGTCTATGTTGTAAAATTTGGGAACGACATTCTGGTGCTCTTGAGAAATCACAGCACCACAAAATGCCAAAGGTGCTACTGAACCCCAATGGTGGAGATGGAAAAATTGGGCACGCTTGTGAAGGTGAACTCAAAGGGAACACCAAAGTGAAGGATTAACTAGGGCAAGGTCAGGTATTAGGGTATGGGGTGTGCATATATGTGGATGGAATGAGGTCTGCATGTATGTGGCAGTGCGACTGGGCCAGACTCTAATCAGATTCTTTTAAAACTCCTTGCAATTTGCCTCTGTCCTGGCCTACTAAAACTTGCAGACTCGGGCTGGTGAGATAGCTCAGTGGGGATAGTGTGTGCTTGAAAACTTGGTGACTGAGTTAGATCCCTGGAAGCCCATGTGACAGACGGAAAGTTGACTTGTGCATTATGACTTATATGTGTGCATCTTCTCTCTCTCTTATTAATACACAAAATATTTATTTATTTATTTATTTAATTTGTGCGTGCGTGCATGTGTGTGTGTGGGGGGGGGGCACTGTATATCCCTGTGGAGAACCAAGGATGACTTCATACTGGATTGTTTCTACTTCCTTCTTGCTTCTCTCTGGGATTTCCCCAGGCTCCACCCACCAGGGCTGGAAGTGCAGGCCTTTGCCGTTTCCGCCTGGCTTTTTTTTTTATGTGGGATCTGGGATCCGAATTCAGGATCTTTTGCTTGTGAGACAGAATCTTAACCTCTGAGCCACCTCTTCAGTCCCTATAAAATATTAAAAAAAAAAAAAAAAAACCCTGCAAACTTTCAGCACAAATGATTTCCCCACTGCTTCCCACAGTAAGAGACCTGAATGAACACTAACAATTTCTAAAAGTTCAAGACTTAATTCCCAGAATGACCCCTTAAAATACCTGTTGAGGAAACAGCATGGCTTGGAGAAGTTACTGAGCCCTCCAAGACCTGAACTCCTCAGAGGGTTTCTCAGAAAGCTCACTGCTGTAAGTACTTTCTCTGCCCTGTGGAGACAGAATCTTTTCTCATTCAGGTCTGTCCTCAGACCCCAGTGTGCCTGGGAGGGCAGAAGCCCGGCTTGCATAAGTGCCAGTTAGCAAACCAGCAGCAGGCTTCAGCTGACCATCTCCTACCCCTTCCTGCTTTTTGCAACTTCCAGTCCTCTGACTCTGCCGGTACCTCCTCCTCCCTGTTCCTCGTTCTTCCTTCCGAAGGCCCACTCACATCGGCACCCACTGAAGTGGAGTTAGTTCAAGCCAGCACTCTGCCCTATTAGAATATTTAATGACTGAGGGAAATCTGTCTTCTCTGAGTAACTTAATGTCTGGCTTTGTTCTTGGACATAAGCCTCATTAGGGGATAAACCCAAAGACCTGACTTTGTTTTCTCCTAGCGACTGATATGAAGGAATTCTTCTTTGTACATAGCCAGGGGTTAATTAAAAGGGACCTGCCAAGTGGCTCAGTGGGTTCAGATGCTTGCCACCAAGCTGACCACCTGCATTCAATCCTTGGAATCCACATGGTGGCTGCAGTATGGGCATGTGTACACACACATACACACACATACACACACACACACATACACACACACACACACACACATACATGAACGTGCACAATATTTTAAAGTTATGTAAATGCAGACTTGCCTGCTCTACCAGTCTTAATACTTTGCACCTGCTGAGTATTGCTCATTGTTTTTTTTCCCCATAAAGGAGAATGGTTTAATTACAAAATTTAGACAATGGGTTACATATGAATTAAGACAGTACCTTAACACTAATGAAAGCAAAACGCATGTGAATTAGCATTAGAACAATAGAAATGTCTTGAAACCATCTCTGCATTCACTCTACTGTTGTTAAGTCCTGTATGCGATTATAGTTTGAAATCTAAATAAATTCTCAAGAATCAGAAACCCTCCACATGAGTGCTTTATGTTAATATCCTGGACAGTTCAAAATTACACACAAGATAAAACATGTTTTAATCCTCCCTTAATGATGAACCTATGATGATAAATGGTTTTAGTTCCAAAAATTACTTTACAGTGGCTTAATGGGTAAAAGAGCTTGCAGTGCAAGCCTGGCGATCTGAGTTCAATCCCTGGAACCCACATAAGGGAAGAAGACGAGAACCCACTCCACAGACTTGTCCCCTGTTCTCTGCATCTGTGCCAAGAACATATATATGCCCACAGTCACATGCATTGTACACACACACACACACATACACACGAATAATAAAGTTTAAAAATTCTGAAAAACACTACCTTAGAAAAAGAGTACAGTAGGGACACCTGAAAATAAATACCTCAGATTTTAAAACTAAACATCTGTCCTGTTGTTGGGACAGACTGAGATGAGGCTAGTCTTGTTTTTTCCAAGTTGAGATGTTAAAGCACACAAAACCATAATTCTGAATTCTTTGGCTCATTTATGCATTCATGAAGGGAAAGTTTATAATGCAAATTTCACTCATGAAAAATCCTTGCTTCAGGACTGGCTAGATGGCTCAGCAGGTAAAGGTGGCGATCGATCTGAGTTTGACCCTTCCCCCTTTCCCATCCATAGGGCAGAAGGAGAGGACCAACTCCTGGAAGCTGTCCTGGAAGTGTGTGCTGTGGCTCTTGTGCATCTGATTGCTCTTCCCCTCGCTATTTCTCTCTCTCCCAAGTAAAACCAGACAAAACAGAAAGCTTCAAGTTGACAGTGCCACTCATGACCCCTTACTTTGTTCCACACAGAGACCTTGGAAACTCCAGCAAGTATGAACACTCTGTATAAGTGCTATATTATTGGAAGCATTTTGGAATTTTAACATGTAAATCTCTATGCATGCTTTAAACAATGTTTCTTTCTAAAAACTGAGGATCTAAAGAAAAAAGTAGGACTGGTGTAAGCATTCAAGAGTTCCTCTGATTTTCACATTAGGTGGCCTGGCGTTAGTACCCATGCTACACTGAGGCAGGCGCTGGCACATTTGTTATGAATGCATCTCTGATCCCAGAATACTGAGAAGCTGGTCCTCCTAAAGCTGTCAGTGTGTTGCAAAATTAGGAATGAACTGCTTAACAATTGCTGCTTAGTACTACACAAACTGCCTCAAAGAACTCTCCTTACAGATGTGCTGATAAAACAGCATATCTTGATGGGCACATCTGGCAGTAAGAAAAACCAACTATGGAGCTCTTTGCAAATATGCACGTCATGCCTGTGCAGGGCCATGCTATTTTCTGTATGTGTTTCAATTTTAACTTGCTTGCGCTCTCTTTCTTTCTGATTTTTTTTTTTTTTTTTTTTGAGAATGAATCTCAAGAATCCAGGTTGGCAGGCTGATTCTGAGGGTGGTAGCGAGCCAGTTCTGAAGGCGGTAGTGAGCACTTCCAACGGGGAATTGCCAGACCTCATCGCTGTGTTCCGAATATGTCCTCAAAGTTCATGCACTAGAAACGTGATCCCGGTGGGACAGACTTGAGAACTGGAACCTTTAGAAGATGCTGGGGCTCCAGCCACTTCCAATGTCATTACTGCTGATGGGGTTTCCTTACCGAAAGAGTGGAGTTGGTCGTGAAGGTGGGTTTGGTGCCCTCTGACTTTTCTGTCCTTTCTTGTGTGGGGGGAGGGGGGGAGAGGGATAACAGCAAAAAGGAACTTGTTGGATACTGATGCCTTGACGTTGAACTTCCTAGACGCTGAACTTCCTAGACGCTGGAATGGTGAGAACTATGCTTTTCTTTTTAATGTTATTATTAATTGTTGTATCAGCATAAAATGGATTTACATTCTTTCTTCTGTGATTCTTCAATGTTTGCATTATAATTTATTCTTTTAAAATGATATCTATCGATCTATCTATCTATTATCTATCATCTATTTATGGGCAGTGTGTATGTGTGTGTATCCGTGTGTATCAGAGGGCACTGTGCATGTCCGTAGGGTTCCAAGGATGATTTCGGGTATCATCCAATATTGTCGTTCCTCCTTTTGCTTTTGCTCTGGGGTTTTCCAGAGTCTAGCTTCCAGGACCATAAGTGCAGGCCTCCTCTACTTCTGCCTGGCCTTTTTACATGGGATCTGTGATCTGAACTCAGGTCCTTCTGCTTGTGAGGCAGAGGCTGAATCCCTGAATCATCTCTCCAGCCCTGCTATTATTTATTCTTATGCTGAAACCACGGATTCATAGTTGGGCATTTTTTCTTACTGAAGAAACCAAACCATTCTCTGCATTTATTTCCTCTATTTTCTTGTGTTAGATGTCCTCTATGGCTCTTTCTAGTTTGGTTTGTATTCCTACTACTCCGTAGGTATCACTCATCAAATGATTCCCATTCCCATTCATCACAAGGGGTCTACTTCCTCTATAAGACACTCTTATCACCCACCCCACTTGCACCTCAATGATACTGCTCTTGACTAGTTTGTTCCCGACACCGGACTGCTTTCTTCCCTTTGCCTCTTTTCTTCCAGCCCTTTCTAAACAACCTGATTGTTACTCGTAGTACCTTGGGGCACTGGCTAGACATTCTTATCTCTTCCTCCAACAAATAACTACTATGAGCCTGGAAGGACTCTGTGTTGGGTGCAAAGGATGGCACATATGGAAGAAAAACTGTCACCACAAATGACACAATTGGTTGTTTCATTATAGTTGTGATGAGAACTTTTTGGTGCTATATCATTTCCTCTTTTCTTTTTTGGTGATGGGGAAAGTCTCAGTAACAAATCAAGTTCTCACAGACAAGGATAGGAAATTCAGGCTGCAACGTGGTCATGAATGTTTTGCTGTTTATAAAGTGACTTCGCTCTGCACGTACCAGGCTTCCTAGGCCAATGATGAGACATTTTTTTTTTCCTTTAGGGTTCCTGATAAAGCTTGAGATTAAGAAACCTTATGTGCTTAACAATATTTGCCGCAGGTCTAAAGATATGAAGTGTGTGACATCTGTCTGTGAAGCAATTTGGTCAGACAGGTCAGGAAATGATTTCGTTCTAACACTGAGAACAAGGAACTATGACTTCGGTTCTTACTTTTCTAATCTTTTCTATCTTCTCTTTATTTCCCTTTTCCTTTTCCCTACCTCTCTCCTCTTTTTTCTTTTCCTCCCTCCTTCCCATCCTTCTCTTCCTTTCTTTTTCTCCCCAAGATTTTATTTATTTATTGTGTGTGTGTGTATGTGTGTGTGTGTGTGTGTGTGTGTATCAAAGGCCACTGTGTGTCCCTGTGGAGGATCAAGGGTGACTTCAGGAATCATCCTGGATTGGTTGTACCTCCTTCTTGCTTGCTCTGGGATTTCTCATGTTCCGCTCACATGGGACCTGGGATCTGAACTCTGGCCCTTCTGCTTGCAAGACAGTCTTAACCCTTGAGTCATCTCTCCGGGCCCCCTTCTCTTCCGTTCTTTAAGACACAGTCTTGTGATGGGGGCTGGAGACATAGCCTGCTCAGTGGTGAAGTGCTTGCTGCTCAAGCTGAGGGCCGGAATTTGGATCCCATCATCCACTTAACAAGCAAGGCATGGCCCTGGGCATGCCTATAACCCCATACTGAAGGGAATGGAGACAGGAGAATGGCTGGGGCTTGCTGGCTGCCGGCCTAGGCAAAACTAACCCTCCTAATAGATATGAATTCATAGAGAGTCCTTCCTCAAAGTAACAAGGTGATAGAGGACATCTAATCCTTTCCTCTGGCCTCTGCACGTGCTTGCATGTATAGATACACATATAAATAAATAAACAAACAAATTAATTAAAAAAAAACGACATGGTAGACAATTCCTGAGGAGCAACACCGAAGTTGTCCTCTGGCTTACACACACACACACACACACACACACACTTAATGTATTCCTGTACTCCCCCCAATGTCAATGCAGCTCAGGCTTATAACTGTCACACAAATAAAGAAGACATTTTAAGGTCAGACATGTATAGTAGTTTACTTTTGAAATGATAGAACCCAAAGAATTAAGATGTCTCCAGAAGTCTCTCACTGGGGCTAGGGAAGGGCCATAGTCTGGTGCTAGCCAGAGGACACGCTCTCTCACATGTGAGCACTTACCAGGCGATGATGCATGAGGGACCAGAGTAGAGATGGTGATGGGGACAACCACACCTCACCGGCACTGCTGAATCATGCATGGCTCCTGCCCTTAGTGTAAACCTGAACCTCAAGTCAGCCATACAAGAAGACGTGGGCATGCCTATAACCCCTTTCTTTGTTCAGACTCAGAGCAATCCCTTTGTTTGTTCCTCTTCCCATTGTGGCCACATTGACTGAATCTCCTTTCTCTGTTTTTCACAGTTGCTTATCTCTTTAACGCACGTATTGGGTATGGGCGGCTGCAGCCTGGCTTGTTTGGGCTGCTGAAGTCCAGACTTTGACTTGCACCTTGGGGAACAGAATGACCTTTGCCTCAGGATCCTCCTGTCTCAGACTCCCAAGTGTGAGGGTCACTGTGCCCTGTGACCATGTCTGGCTAATGGGGTCAGTTGTTTACATCAGGCTGTTCTCTGAATAAGACAGAATGAAGAGGCAAACTAGATGGCTCAGTGGGTGAAGGTGATCTCCTAGAACCCACAGAGGAAAGAGACTTCTGGAAAGTTGTTCACTGAGCCCCCCCCCACGTGCAGTGTGCGCACATGCGTGCGCGTGCGTGCACACACACACACACACACACACACACATACACACACACACAAATAGTAATAACTTTTTAAAGGGATCAGGAGACGATGTCGGTCATTACTGATACTTTTATCTTGTAACTCTCTCTTGGGTTAGTTCCGAAGCTAGGCAATGATTTTCTTCTGTAATCATTGGCTGATACATTTATCACAATTTGGTTGGAGACCAGCTTTGCTTGTTTTACATAGTAAGTTCTAGATCATCCGGGTGTACCTAGTGAGACTGTCTCTCAGAACAACAAACACATGAGGAAACAAACAACTAAATATTAAACAACAACAAGGAAAACTCACTAAACCCAGGCCTCACCATTTGGATTCTATCTGTTCATTCAGTGTAAACGGCCTGGAGTCTGTGTTTAAAGCATATTTTTCCTTGGGGATTTCTAAAATTAAGTTGGTCACCAAGCACTTAGTTCAAAATGGTGCTGATTAGATCCAAGTAAACAAAACAGAGAAACATATGGAATGAATTTACAAATATATATATATATATATATAAAACCTCTGCCAAATAGGAAAGGGAGAGAAATGACTGGAAGCTCCTGAACAGTGTTGTCATAAAGGTCTCTGAGACACAGAGGGGAGCCACCTAACCAGCCTGGCAGGGACTGACTGACCCGGAGACTTCCCAGTGTGGTGGCAAAGCCTGTAACCCCAGCTACTCAGGAGACTGAGGCAAGGGGATTGCAAGTTTAAGGCTGTCCAGGCCAAGGGCTGCATTCAGGGCCAGTCTCAGAAATTTAACAAGACCCTGTCTCAATTCAAAAGTGAAAAAAAGAAGACTTGGGATGGAGCTCAATTGACTGAATACTTGCCGCACATGCAGGCACATGAATACACACACACACACACACACACACACACACACACACGTATATATGCCTGTCTCTCTCTCTCTATGTAAACATAGACCCACACAGACAGACACGTACAACTTTACATTATACACACAAACACACAGAGACACACAGACATACGTATGCACACAGATACTACACATATGCACACACACATATGCCTGTGTCTCTCTATATGTAAACACAGACACACACAGGCAGACACATACAAATTTACATTATAAACACAAACACACAGAAATACACAGACATACATATGCACATAGATACTACACATATGCACATACAAAGACACACATAGAGATAGCATAGAAACAGACACATGCATAGACACACAGACAGAGACAGACACATTCACACACACAAATACACACATACATACATACAAGACACACAGACAGACAGACACACACACACACATCCTGCATGTGGTTCCACTCACTAGATTCCCAGTGTTTGCTACAAGAGGCAGATTTCATATTTGGATTTCTGAGATAGACGGTCTTGACTCAAAATAGCACCCCCAACTAAACAATGTGACTAATCCATGCTGATGTTTGAGCATTTGTGGGGTGCTGTTTACCCACTAGGTCTCAGGGAGTAGGACATTCATTTCCTCATACTAATATGATGTGGGGCTTTAACTGACCTATTTTCAGATAAAAAAAAGGTAGGAGAAATTTTTTCAAGCTGGGTTAAGGAATATCCACACAGGTTAGTTCTGGGGACACTGCCTCCAGTGCGTGACTTAGCTTTCCCATCGGAGGCACCCCCTTTTCCTGTCAGCCTTCACAGAAGCTCTCGGGCGTCCGCTATGTTCCTCACCTCCCTGGGCAAGAGGCTGTTGGTCTTCTCCAGCCAAGGTCTGGGCCCTTAGTACAGCCAGTTCTTGGCGCCCTCCTGGGGCTGTTCTCAGGTCTTCCTCCTCTCCATCATGAAGGGCTGCATTTTGCAGAGGAAGGAGGAAGTGGAGATGAAGGCCGCAGGCCAACAGCAAACCTAGCATTTGGCCTCCCAGCACCTGTGTCTCTAGCCCTTGTTGCCGGATGGCGTTCATCCTCTCACTCAGTCTTTGTTCTCTTGTGCTTTATCTGTTTGGGCGCTGGCCCTTTTTCCTTTCAAAACTTCCTGGAGGCCCAAAGCAGGCAGGTTCTCTGGTTACCTTCCTCCTTGCAAACGCTCCTCATCCAGCACACGCTTGTGGATGAGAAACTCAGGATTCAGTTACTTGAACTAGAAAAAGAAAAATTTTAAAGCTCACAGTGCTGTAAAGTGATAAGTACTTTGGATCCCCCCACAGTAGAACAGTCAAGGAGATTACAGTGACTCAGGCTCACAGGGCAGCAGGTTTGCCACTAAGACCCCTTTTGAACTATGACTGACACTTTCCCATGGTGTAAAGAACTTTACCTCCCACCGGCAGGCTGCTTTCTGACCACATTTCATGGAGGAATTTGTACTATTGCTTTAGTTCTAACTAAGGAGAACTTGGCTGACTACTTTTATATCAAAATGTTCCTGAGCCTAAAGATTTTAGAAATTCAGCTTTAAGCTTAGATTTGTGGTGGATTTTGGATATTTTGGACCACGATTTTGCTTTCATTAAAGTACCTTGTTGTAAACCAGGAGAACTGGCTTGTATTCCTTTTTACTTTTCTCTTCCACCCTTTCTGTACTCCAGATCCTTCCTTTCCTAATTTCCTTTTCATGATCTGATTCCTCCATAAAAAATACAATATGGAAAATAACTCAGGCAGTTATATCCTGTTTACCCATGTCACGGTTTGCCTGCATGTTGATAAATTCACAACCAAATGGTTTAAGGGGGAACAGGGAGATTTAGTCTGGCTTACGATTGACCAGTTACATTTCTTATTCCAGCTTGATGGGGGAGCTCCTACCAATACCAGTGGCCATACCATATCCACAGGTCTGCAGAGAGAGGGAGCAAACCTCACTTGCCAGACAGCATGCCTGTCCAAGTATGCCAAGTGACTGAACCAGCCGAAGAAGCACGATAGTGGGCTCATGCTCATGGAATTCACCGAGGTTATCAGCTCAGTTCAGGAGCTGAACCTTTCAATAATCCCAGTCTGTGCTGAAGACTGCCAAATTTTACTAAGTCAGCTTCCCCCTGCACCTGCTCAGGGAATACCCCCCCATGGGCTAGGTCCTCGCCACCAATGAGACAATCTCCTGTAGGAGACTGCAGGGTTTCAGTCAATTACTAATTCTTCACAACTATACCCAGAACTGGACCCTTCCATTGCCAAGCTGACACTTCTATCTAAGTATCACGACCCACTTCAGGATTTTCCTTCTGCCTAGCACAGAATAGCTCCTCAGTGTAATTTGTTGACTGAATGAAAGAATGAAAGCCTATATAAAACGGTCACTGGGAATGCGTGAAAATAGAGCGGCTCCCTGATTCCCAGATGAGGTGCAGCCGCAGCCTGTATGTCACCACTTTGCATACAGCATGTGGTACCCTGCTTGCCATCGCTTGATTTTAACCAAGCGGTAGCTTTCTGTTTTCATCTCCCAACATAATGCCTGGCACAGTCACAGCTCAGTAAAATTCTGTTGACTCAGAAGATCATACATGACATCAAACAACTTTGGCTGTTAGAAGGAAAAGCAAAACAAAAACAAAGGTTTGTATTTATAGACAGAGGAGGTCAGGAGGGGACGTCTTCAGGTATATTTTCCTACTTCCTGACTCAAGTGTTCCTGGTAATCACATGGTGATCACAGGACACAGACTTCCCCAACAAAACTCTGTATTGTTCACTTCTCAAGGACACACATGCATAGAATACATGATTGTCTTCTATCTCTTCTTTTTCCTCCGCCTTGCCCATTAGGGAGTGGATTAGATACTATCAAAGCCTCCCCACCCATCTTGGCTTTGAGTAAAAACTATACTGTGCCATCTCTATGATCTGAGTTCCAGACTTCTGTGGATCAGTAGAGACTTGGAGTTCATGATCGCAATTGTCCTTTTTATGTAAAATTCCAGATATTCTCACCTTTGATTTTTTTTTCCAGTTTGGCAAGTGAGAGTTCCGTGGGTAGTCAGGGCCCAGCTTCTCCACTCTGCATGGCCAGTCCCTGGATGAGATGGACTCTCAGGGACTACTGCTCTCATTTTAAATTAAGGGATTGTAGAGTGGAGGTTCTATAATCACTGAGGGAAACAAAACCAGAGCTGGGGAACTAGTCTACCAATCTGTGAACTTACCCTGTGAGAGCCGAGGTTGTGCTCAACCTCCTCCATTACTTTAGCAGTTAATTGTAAGTGACTAGAAATTGCTACCCACAGATACCCAAGATGAATAAACAAACTGGGCCTTATCTCATGTAATTGAAATGTAGAACCCTGAAAAATTCAACTTTGCACTCAGGAGGGTTTCTCTCTTGTCATCCAATCTCTTCTTTTTTACTTTCCTGTGACCATGACAACGGCCGGAACTCTTTGTTTTCGGTAAAAACCAACTGTGAAAGTTCAGAGTCTTTAAGCTTCAGTCCAACTCTACTCCTGATAGATTAGATAGCAAAGCATCCCAGGCCACAGATATGTCCACAGGCACTCAGCACACGACAAAGCTGTGAGAATTACCTTTTCAGAACTCTAGAGAAAACAAAGGTTTACAGTGATTCATACAGCATCTTTCAGGTAAAAAGATGGAATCACAGTACATCTGGCCCTGAGGTGACTTATGTTACCCTACTTCTGTTCTTGCTCCAGATTCAGATTGTTTTGTATAATAAGCACTCCTTCGGCTTAAGAAGGTCGGTGGCCTAGCAGCCAGGGAGGGCTAGCTAAGGAAGCAAAATGTGGTAGATTGGAGTGTGGTTTGGTATAAACAAGTGCTGGGATGGATTTCAAGTAATCAGGCCCTTTAATAAAGCCTGGGCCATTAGTAGCAGGGAAGTTGGTGGAATTCCAACAGCAACCACAGAATAAAGGAAATTCCTTACATTTATAGACTCAGGAGAAAAATCTCTGGAATTTAGAGGGAAAAGAGTTTAGCTGATTAGTGAAAGTTCTAAATAGGATATAAAACCACAAATTAGAAGTTAATCCTGTTGTCCCACCTTGTTTCGGGGCTGCTCCCTGCTAAGAGTTTGGTAGTTTAGGGAAGGTTCTAGATGGATGTAAGACATGACTCATCACGTCAATAGGGCGTACTGTATGAGTTGACAAATGCCAAATCCATTTCTCAGACAACTGTCAGTGTTTTTTTGTTTTGTTTTACACTGTCGCAAAGTTTCTTAGAAACCTTGTCTTCAGTGTGTTTGCTTCTAGGACCGTCCAGTACCATTTGCCTGAGAGTAATTGTCTACTCAGGCAGCTTGCAGAGTTAGTGGCCTGGGGAGTGGGGGGTGGGGTGGGGTGGGGAAACGAGCTAAGCCAAAATTTATTGGAGAATCTGGGGAATGAATTGTCCATAAAGCTGAAGCTTCGAGGGCTGTTTTTGGTTTGTTCCAATGCTGGGAACTGGACACCAGGAATGCTAGGCCAACTCATTGAGCTTTATTTCCAACCCGGAAAGAGACTTTGCAACGCTCCAGAGTTCCTGGGAAAATCACACAGGACAAAAGGCAATGAATATGGACTACTAAAGGATTGATTTAGTTAAGTCATTAGTGGACTAATCGGGCAATGACAACAACCAGAGAAACAACAAACCCCTTAGGAGACAGAAGCTGAGTTCTAGACTCGACAGGACTATATGACTCTCTCAAAAAGAAAAACAAAACAGAACAGTGAACAAAGAAACAATCCAAACCCAAAACAAACCAATGACCAAAGATATCTCTACCATGAGTGGGTAATCTGTTTTCTAGAGTTTTCACATTATATTTTTAATAATCTACTTTCAACAAAAAATTGTGTGACATACAAATACATGAGAGAATCAGTACAAAGTAGTAGATGGAAACTGCCCATGAGAAAGGTTCAAGGTAGCTAGCTAAATGTTGGACTTAGTTGACTAAAGGATTGTATTGTCTATTTTAAATATGTTTGGAAAAGTAAAGGAAATCACAATAAAAAAACAAACAAGATAGCATGAGAATGAGAACAATATTCCAACTATACAGGTCTGAGAACATAGCTCGGTTGGTAGAGTATGAAACCCTGGTTTCAATCCCCAATACTTCATAGAGCACATATAGTGGGACATGCCTCCGATCCCAGCACTGGAGGGGTGGAAGCAGGAGGATTAGAAGTTCAAGATCGTCTTTGGAGACATAGGAGTTCAAGAGGAGTTTCTCCTTTACACGAGACTCTTGTTAAAAAAGTACCATGTAGGGGCTGGAGAGGTGGCTCAGGGGTTGAGCCTCTGCCTTGCAGGTGGAAGGTACTGAGTTTGGATCCTAGACCCCACGTATAGATGGCGGGCAGAGGCGGAGGTGGGGGCAGCCTGAGTTCTGGTCCTGGTAGGGCGGAGCCTGTGAATCCGGGGCAGAGTAAACAAGGAGAAGATTCCATGGTGGTTCGCCCGTGGTTCTACACACATACACACGCACGTACAATTGAATAAATAATAATAAAAAAATTAAAAAGTACTATGTAAACTTGATGAGATGCAGCTAACGTGGTGCTTAGACAAATGCAGAGTTTATAATTGCACAGGAAAAAAATAAGAGAGACAGAAATCAAGAACTTAATTTTCACTGGAAGAAACTAAGAAACGAACAGCAAATTAAATCCAGTGGAAAAATAGTAAAAATTCGGGTGGAGACCTGGTGTGCGGCTGCCTGAGAGATGCCTGCCTGGCATGTGCAGAGCCCTGGGCTCAATCTCCACTGTTCATAAGAAGACAATCCAAAATAAAACAAGATAAAATAAAAAGAGTAGATGGGGCTGGGGAGATCGCTCAGGGATTAAATAAAACCTTCGCCTTGTAAACGAAAGGACTTGAGTTTGGATGTCCAGATCCTATGTAAAAATGCTGGGTGGTACAGTGTCTGTATTTCCAGCCTGAGCAACTGTAGACAGTCACCGCCAATACGTGCTACAGGAAAAATAGCTAGGAAAAGCAGAGTTTGGGAAACTCCAAACAAAGAGAATAAGAGGTAGGATAATCCAGGATAAATCTTGATGTCAGCCTTGGACCTTCACAAGCACACACATTCTAGTGTTCTCTTACACACACCACACACACACACCTCCCCCCCACACCACACACAAAACAACAGCAAAACAAAACCAATAACAACAAAAAAACATGAGAGAATAGAAAAACAGAGTAGATCAATAATCAAGCTGGTGTTTGGAAAGAGCAAAACTGATGAATCTTTAGTACACTGACAGAGGATCAAAGAGAAAGCAAATAGAAACAATGAAAACCATAAATATAAGTGGGGCAAAACTTAGAGAATGAGAAAGAATATCGAGGCACCAGTAGTATGGCAACAGAGACAACCTATGCATGTTGTCAGTGATTCTCTTTTCTTCCCAAAATCTTAGTCAGGGAGGAGTGAGCTGCTCCTCCTGGAAAGGAACATGCCTTACGGGTGTTCCAACGCAGGGAGAAAAAAAAAAAAAAACCTCAACCCCTAGCTACTTTTCCTGTAGCACGTATTGGAGGTGACTGTCTACAGTTGCTCAGGCTCTTTGCCCTAGCAATAGGTTAAGCACAGGCATAGTCATGTCACCTGAGGGAAGAGTCAAATACATGTTTTAAAAACTTCCTTTATAGTAGTGATTCGATTCACTGTGGACAGGCATGCAGGTAGCTCCACACAACCCCTTTCTGAGATCTGTGAGAAAGTCCGAGACACCCATGTGTGTCCCATGCTGGGTCCCCATACTGGCACATCAGGAAACAGTTCCCGTCTCTCTACTTTGCAGAATATGGTGGACAACTGGTTGCCAGCTCTTCTGTGGTTTTTCAACCTTGATGGACTTACTGACCCCCCTCGGGTTGGTCTGCACTGAGCAAGCTCCCCAAACCTGCCTGGCTGGCTTACCAGACCGTCCATTAGTCATTCAGCCTATCCTCAGTGTTTGTGCAGAGCGGAGGCGAATTTCCCTCCTTGAGTCCTGCCCCAACGCTTGCCCAAGTGGGTTCCACCCAACTGACTTGGTATATGTGCTTTGTTGTTTGTGGGGTTGAGAATAGAACCTAGGTCCTTGGGCATGTGAGGCAAGCACATTACCACTGAACTATATCCCAGTCCATGCTATCTATCTATCTATCTATCTATCTATCTATCTATCTATCTATCTATCTATCTATCTATCTATCTATCTACCTACCTACCTACCTACATATCTACCTACCTACCTATCTATCTACAGCTTCTTCTATGTAGCCTGCTTGGCCTCAAACTCATGATCCTTCTGTCTCAGCCTCTGGAGTATTGGGGTTACAGACATGTAATTGACTGAGCAATCTTAGGGCCTGCTCTCTGACGGTTATGTGGGGTAAGGATGGTGCTTATCCAAAAGGAAGAGGAAAGCTGAGTGAATTGGGATGTGAAGTAGCCTTTTAAAACTTTGCTTAAGCTTTCATCTTTAGAAGGTCTCAGCTTTGTGTGATCCTGTCCCCCAACCAATTTCATCTTCCTGTCTTCCTGGATTCTTCTCCATCTTTCTAATCAGTTTCAAAATTCCAAAAAAGCTTCCTAAATATAAACACTTAACAAGTGTATTTATCAAGTGGGGTAAAGATGGTCTTTGGAACCAAGAGATTCTGAGATGACTTTTGCCTTACACTGAATAGTAGGTGAGAAAAGAAGTTTATAGAAAATATGAAAGAGCTCCTCAGAAGTTTTCAAGGTAAGCTTCTTATTATACAAGATATAGAAAGCAAGAAAAACTTGGTAACTGAGATCACAATATGGTTAACGTTCATTCATGAAAATACACCAATCAAGTGTTAAAGTCATCTTCAGAATTATGAAAAGCTCTTTTCAATCATACTTGACACAGACTTGCAACAACAATAAGAACAAATCCAAAGAGCTCATTATTTCAATACTCAGAAAAAGGCAACATTCAGTACAGAAAATGGGAAAAGGCTCAAAACAAACATTTAAAAAATTGGCATCGAGTGACTAATAACATAGACCATATATATTAAATTCAGCAACATGTAGTCTTTAGCTGTGTAGCTGTTTTGGTCAATCACAACATGGGTGGTGGTCCCATTAGGTTCTAAAAGAGATGAAAAATACCTAGCATCTGATGATGCCATGACTGAGTGGCAGACAGAGCAAAATATTACTTAAATGGGTAGCACACAGCACTTGATAATAATGATAAGGACCATCAGTGGTTTATCTATTCATTACACTATTTTTGCTTCTTTATGTCTATCCTTATAGCATAGGCTCTTACTAATCCTCCTGCTTCAGCCTCCCAACTGCTGAGATTACAAGTCTGTGCCACCAAGTCTAGCCCTAGTACACATCTGTTTGGATTTTTGAGACAAGATCTCATCATGTAGTCCCAGGTGGCAGGGAGCAACCTTCAATCCTCCTGCCTTAGTTCCCTGAGTTCTGGGTTTATAGGCAGGTGATTCCACACCTGGATTACAGCATATCTTTTATAGTCATTTGCACAGTGTGACTTTTTGCTTAGAAAAAAGGGCTGAACAGTAGCTCACACACTTCAGGTTCACTGCATTGCTTGGTTGAATGCACAGGTCATGTCAAGTAGCTGACCTATACCATGCAGCTTAAGTTTTTTTTAAAAAAAGGGATTCTTGCACAATAACAAAATCACCTAATGACCTAATCTGAGAATTTACTGTGTTAATTGATAATAATGCATAATTGCATGGTTACACACCCTCCAGAATGGCTGAACTTACAAAGCCTCTTGCAAATTGGTGAAGATATGGAGGAGAAACAGGAACTCATGTCCTGTTGATGGACGTGTAAATTGGCATAATTATATAGGAAACCTGTGTGACATTATTTATAAAGGTTGAAAATATCTGGACTGGAAATGTGACTCAGGTGGAAGAGTGTTTGTCTGCCATGCACAAAGCCCTGGATATGAACCCCAGCATCACAGAAACTGGGAATGGTGTTCCATGCCTGTAATTTCAGAACTCAGGAAGTAGAAGCAGGATGGTCAGAAGTTCAAGGTCACCTTATCCCGCATAGTGAGTTGAAAGCCAATTGAGGATACATAAGACTCCAACTCAAAAAAGAAAAAAAAGATAAAAAAGCAATTGGGGAGATGGCTCAGTGGTTAATGCCTTTGCCTCAAAAACAAGAGTTTGGAATCCCAGGTTCCACATAAAAAATGCCAGGTGGATATGACAGAGGCCAATAATTCTGGTTCTGGAGATATAGCTTGGGAATCCTAGAACAAAACAGTAAGGTAGAAGAGCAACCCAGGGTGAGTCCACATGTTACCCTTGGACTTCCACAGACACTACACTCAATTGCTCTCTTGTACCTATGCCTACATACATGTATACACACTCACACATGCATGCACACACAAACACACACATACACCCACAAAAAAGTAAACAGATATTTTTGCAATGACCTAGAAATTCCACTCCTCAGCATAACCCAGAGTAAATTGCTATAGGTGCTCCAGAATCATGTACAAGAGTGTGCCTTTCAGCCTCATCTACAAAAGCTCCAAACGTGACACACGTGTACGCTAACCGTGATGTTACCAATTGTGGAACATTCAGGGGGCGGAACACTTATGTCAACAAAGCCAGGTGAACTACTGTTGCATAGTTCACCACAGCTGACTCTTGAGAAACTCAACCCAGGTAGTCAATAACAAATAGCATTTATCATGTCTGATTTTACACACTTTCAAAGATAAGCAAAGAATGCATTTTATGCTTCTGGTTGCAAAGCCATACCTGTGCCACCTGGGGATTCATAGCTAGAGGTTGAGGAAGAAAGACATGAAATGTGAAGCAAGGTTAGCCCTAGGGCTCAGCTCAGGGGAAGGGAAACTATACTGACTACACAAGGCTGGTCTGCTGATGGTGACTGGCCCTTCATCTGGCTGCCTGCTTACTGGTAGCAAGGATTACATTTTTTTAATGTATGCTTCACAATAAAATATGTCCCTATTTCCTTCCCTGAACCTTTTTTCTGCACCTCCTCTCATGGTTAGAAGAGCATGTATTCACTTTTCCAACAAAACTCCAGCCTCTACACTCACTCCTCTTAATACCAGGTCTCTAGTGACCACCCAGCTGGCAAATCCAATAAATTTGTGGCAGAGAGCTACGAGTCCCTCTGCTCCCTATGTCTTTCCTGTCCACCCAGTGACTTTCTCCTTCCTCGCCTTGGCTCCCCCCCTTCTTTCTCTAAATCCTCTAGTTTCCTTGTTCTTTAAACTTGGCTGTCTGCCTCCTTAGGTCTCACTCCTTGTTTGTCTCTGTGGCAACCTCCAAACACACACACACACACACACACACACACACACACACACACACACACATATATACACTCCAGGTGGAAGTGACATGGGCTGTTGACATGAGCTTCCTACTGTATCTATACCTTGGTGGAGACTTTTGGAATCTCAACCAACAAGCCTCAAGTGGCGTTCACTCTCTTCCTCCTTCTGACTTCACTCCTAGATGTTCTGTCCACACAAAAGAAATTGCTTCCAAGTTGATATTCTAAGCTAGAAACATTCACTCCTCAAGCCGCTGATCCCAAGACTTATTGTTACTGTGTTTGTGTTATGTGTCAGTCACCTTATGTAACTTTTTTTTTTTTAA
This sequence comes from Typhlomys cinereus, assembly GCA_023101885.1. Classification (NCBI taxonomy): domain Eukaryota; kingdom Metazoa; phylum Chordata; class Mammalia; order Rodentia; family Platacanthomyidae; genus Typhlomys; species Typhlomys cinereus. Next base: position 1,495,237 of record JALPQD010000115.1, on the reverse strand, counting down.
TATGGCATACTACATTAGCGAAGGGCACAGATTGGCCTTCCATACGTGCAGGCAAGGAAGAGAATGGCCCTTATCATCAGCTATGGAGTGGACACTGAGAAAAGTCTGCATGAACAAGCCTTATGATAATAACCCTTGTCTGCTGTCAGTTCCTTGTGTATTTTCTAGTCACTTTCTAGTATTTTCTTGACCTGAGAAGCCCCCAGTCCCTTTCCCCTGTCTAGTCATTTCACCACAGCATATTGCTGTGTGATAAAGGGGTGAGTTCTGAAATGTACCCACTCCTGTGCACCTTACTTATCTTTTCTGTGCAATCCTCATAGATGCAAAAATTAATATGATTTAAAAAAATCTGTATGCCATTGCCCCCCACTAACCTGACTTTTATCAGTTTCATTTGCAAGCCCTAGCAATTTCAGAAAGCTGGAAAAGTAGTTGTGTTTCCCTCCCTCCACCATAAGCTGTGTGATAGGAATCGCTGTGACTCTGTTACAGCATCTTGCAGGTGGAAGAGTCAGGACTCACGAGAAGTCCTTGTACCGCACAGTCAGTCTCTTGATGGCACGTGAAAGTCCAGTTCTTCCCATCTAGTGCCTAAGAAGCCCAAGAGTTGCTGGCCCTGGTCCTGAGGGTTTTATATCTTTCTGAAGCCCTCATGTTGCTTACCAGGCGAGGAAGCTACTTAGGAACAACTCTGACCTCCAGTTTCCCAGCCGGGCTGAGTGTTATTGACCTGTCATCTGTGACAGGCACCCAGCCCAGGCACCGGCGCTATTAATCACTCAGTAGTTTTGGTCGAGGGCCCGGGGCAGCTTTGCGCAAGTCAGCTGTCTTTGGCAGGCTTCAGGGCCACATCCCGCAGCGGCTCAGAACCAGCTCTGAGCTCTGCTCCTTCCCGGCAGGCTGAGGACCCTGTGCTTCCCTTCCAGGTCTAGGCAAGGAGACCTGAAGATAAATGCCTGAACCGGCCGTGAGCTCTGGGCTCCCAGAGACAAAAAAAAGAGAGAGAGAGAGACAAAGAGGAAGGCAGTTTGAATGACAGACCAATGAGAGACTTTAAAAGAGGCTTTTCAGGTTTGTCTACCCAGAAGAGCTCAAGTCAGAAAAATAATGGGTTTGAAGTGTGCCCATTAAAGAATTCAAATGCTTGCTCGTGGCCCTGGGATCGGGCTCTCCCAGAGAAGAGTCCTGGGTCGTCTTTCACTCCTCACCTGGAAAGCAGTGTTGCTGTGGCCCTGTTCCTGAGGCGCTGCTGGGGTCTTCAGCTCCAAATCCATTGGAATTCTTCCCTGGCGCTGACCTGAGGTCTGCTGCTCGAGATAAAGAACTCCCCGGCCTGGGCCGTGTCAGGAGGCCAGCTGCTGCTGTGGAGACCTGGGTACTGTCTCAGCTTGGAAACCTTTGCGATAATCTTTTGAATGACTTGGGCTGAAACCAGGTTGGGGTGGGGCAGCCCCGGATGGAGGGCGGGCAGGGTGAGGCGTCTGCTGGGCCCTGCCCTCCTGCTTCCTCTTTCCAGGGATGCATGCGTACTAGCCTGGGCTTCCCTTCCTACTCCAGGGGACAACACTTTCGTAATATACCACTGAGAAATGTCACTTTCTCTGCAGTCCTTTGCAAAACCGTATGTTTCCTGTGGACGGTGTTGAGACTAAGCAGGTGTTGGGGCACAAGGTTGTGACCCCTCAAGTGACCAAGTATCAAGACACATAGTAGGGAAGTTGCATGTGCAACTTCAGGTTCTGTCTTGGAAAACCTGAGGCATGGGAAAGAGAATAAAGAGTCCAAATAATCAAGCGCAGAGCTGGCTCGTTCAAATCCTTGCATGGCCCACGGCTTAGAACTCCCTTGAGTTCAAGAATGTGACCTGAAGAATTGTCAACAAGAGTTGTGACATGTAAATACAAGGTTGACTATTCACTAGATAATAGGATCCTTTACTTATTAAAGTATTAATTGCAGAATTCTCTCAGAACTTCTTTAAAATGAACCACTTTGTGTCTAATTATTATTACTATTATTATTATTGCACATGTATTATGTGCATATATACATGCAGGTGTGTACACAACAGGGCACTTGGGTGTGTGTGTCTGTGGAAGCACAAGGGTGACATTCAGAATCATCTTGGATTGCTCTACCTCCTTATTGCTTTGCTCCGGGCTTTCCCAGGTTCTACCTTCCAGGGCCCGGAATAGCAGGCGCTGCCATATCCTCCTGGCATTATTCTGTGGGATCTGGGGATTTGAACTCCGGTCTTTTTGTTTGGGAGGCAAAGGTTTTAACCTCTGAGCCATCTTCCCTGCCTGTGTTTAATTATTATCATTGTGTAGTTTCTGTTAAACATAAAACAGTGGTGGCAGTGAGGCCTCTGCAGGCCAAAGAGGTTTCACACAAGCCTGGGGGGCCGAGCCCCAGAACACGAGAGAACCATCCTCTGATCTTATGCAAATGCTATAGTTCCTCACACGTGTACTCAAAACACCTCGAATACTTCTTAAATGTTAATAAGACATGCTTTTAATTAGTGAGCTACCAGAATCAGAAAATTAAGTACTGCAAAGATGACAGTCTACAAAACAACAGGAGAAACAACTGACTGGCCAGTAGTTATGTTTGGATGGTGGTTTCATGAACGGCGACAGTCTTCTTTTTATTCTGCTGAGCTTTCTATAAAGGCAGTGGTGAACTTTTATCTTCACTTGTGGACTGTGTACAATGCTTACAGGTTCCGGTGAACCCATTGTTGCATGGATAGAATCCTGACTTTTCCTCCTATTTCAAAGAAATACAGTTGCAGAACTAGATCCAGCCCCCTACCTGTTCTCACATTGTCTGGGAAATGAAAATGATCGAAATGAGGAATATACTTTAAATTTAACCTTTAAACCTCTTTTTTTAAAAGTTAGAATACAAAACAAAGGGTTTCTCCATGGTGTCTTTACTCGTGTCATTATGCTTTGATCTCATTGGTCCCGTCACTGTCCGGCTACCCACCCGTCCCAGTTGACTCCTGTTTTCCTTCGGTTAGTTCCCCTCTTGTGCTTTCCTGTTACATGTAGGGAAAATTGATGAAATTTTAAGCCGGTGCAGTGGTTGCAGGCTTGTAATATCAACTCTTCTTGAGAGGCAGAGGGAAGAGAATTGCTTCAAGTATCTAGGCAAATCTGTTTTATATAATATGGCTAGGAGAGCTGAGGTTGCATGGTAGAAACTTTCTAAGAAAAAAAGAAACTCAACTATGAAAGAAAAAGCATACATATAGTTTTAAAATTACATGTTATCAACAGATTTTTCTGTGACTGCTCTTTATAAATAAAGAATGCTACCTGAAAAAAAAAAAGAAAGAAAGAAAGAAAGAAAGAAAGAAAGAAAGAAAGAAAGAAAGAAAGAAAGAAAGAAAGAAAGAAAGAAAGAAAGAAAGAAAGAAAGGAAGGGGCTGGAGAGGTGGCTCAGGGGTTAACCTCTGCCTTGCAGGCGGAAGGTCCTGAGTTTGGACCCCACGTATAGACGCAGGGTGGAAGCAGGGGCAGCCTGCGTTTTTGGCCCTGGTAAGGCGAAGCCTGTGAATCCCTGGGCAAATAAACGAGGAGGTGGAGGCAGGGTCCATGGTGGTTCCCGAGTTCGCCCGTGGTTCTACACACACACACACACACACACACACACACACACAATTGCATAAAAAAAATTTAAAATTGAAAGACAGAAAGACAGAAAGACAGAAACAGAAAGAAAGAATTGGAGAGATGGCTTATAGCTTAAAACTCTGTCTTGCAAGCAGAAGGTCCCGAGTTCTGATTCCAGGTCCCAAATAAAAACACCAGGCAGAAACCACAGCCTGCACTTCTGGCCCTGGTGGGCGGAGCCTGGAAATCCCAGAGCAAAGCAAGAAGGAAGTAGAAGCAATCCAGGATGATTCCGGAAGTCACCCTTGGTCCCACCCTTTGGTACACACGCACGCGCGCGCACACACTAAACTAAAATAATAAAATAAAGTAAAATAAAGATTCAAATAGTGTCCAGAAATAGTGTGATTAGCACAGAGTAGGCCCATTCATTTATGTATTGTCTCTGACCGCTTTATTTCAATTACAGATGGTACTCAGTGGCTCAGATTCTTGCTGGTGTCTTTTAAGTGCTGCAGACTGGGGCTGGGGCTGGAATGTACTGCAAGTAGAGAGCTTGTATAGCATTCACAAGGTCCTTCACAATTCTTCTTAAAAATAATTATTCAATTTATGAGAGAGGGGGAGAGAGAGAGCGAGAACACGCACGCCACGACACCCACGTGGGGGTTAGAGACAAGTTTCAGAAGTCAGCTCTCTCATTCCACCACACGGGTTTCCAGGGATCCAGCTGAGCTCACTAGGTTTCTGAGCAGCTTGCCAGAAAATTATCCTGCCAGACTCCGGGGCTCGATGCTGTGTGTCTTCTGTCATTGACTATGGACATGAAAGTGAAGGGGAAGACTAACAGTGCCACTCGTGTGTCCGCCATACATTGCAGCAGAGCTACGGTGAACTGGGTGCTGTAGGACCCATGCAAAGATCAAAAGTTCGGGTTGAGCCTCGGCTACTCAGTGAGATTCTGTCTCAACTTCCACCCTGGGTAGGGAAAAAAAAAAGAAAAAAGAAAAAGAAAAAGTTACTGTGATCGCTTCCCAGTCTCCAAACTTGCCAGGAAAAATTGAAACCTTCGTATGTAGCACACGTAACTTTAACTTCAACATGCTCCAAAAGGGCAGGTGCGGAGAAATTACAAGCTGAAATCATGCGCAGTCTACCTGTCCTTTTGGTCAAGCCCTGGAAGCATCCTGAAGACTAGGACAATGCTTGCGGAACCAGAAGTTCTGCCCAACTGTCAACCTTGATGTACTGCGGACATTGGTGATGAGCAGACAAGGCCCCCTAAGCAGTCCATCATCCTGAAGGTCAAGTTCTTTGGTAGAAGAGCTGAGGAGAAGGTTAAGAATGTTGGGGAGGGGTTGTACCTGTGTCCTGGTAGGTTAAGCTACACAGGGAGGTTCATTCAATGCTGACGCTCTTTTCCAAAATAAATAAATCATACATCGTCTGAACAGTCTCTTAGAACTAAGGAAAACACAGACATTTCTTGATTTAGGGGATTATTGCTAAAAATAGTTGTGCCTTGGTATAAGCTCTGGATTATTTTGCCTAGTTTGGAAATAGATCCTGTGATTAGAAAAAGAAGTGAAAACTGCTGGGAGACAGCTCAGTGGTTATGTCTCTGTCTCAAAAGCAGAAGAACTTGAGTTTGGGTCCAAAATCCCATGTAAAACATAGCAAGTGGAAATGGCAGTGGCCTGCACGTTCAACTCTGGAAAGTAGAGCCTGGGAAAGAGCAAAGCCAAAAGGAGGTAGAAGCAATCCAGGATGATTCCCGAAGTCACCATTGGACTTCCATTGGCACACACAGTGCCCTCTGATACACACATACACACACACACATACACACACACACACACACACACACACACACACACATATGCACACACACAGGCAAAAAAAGAGCAGAAGATGTGACTTCTAGATTTTACTTCTAGACTTTATTCATTCTTTAATCATATAAAATCATGGCTGATTTGCAGTATCTGTATCTCTTAATTGCTCTGGGCATTGTTTAAATTTTAAATTTTGAAATTTGAAGTCACAATATAGCAACCAACGTCTTGGCGAAATGATTTGTCTGGCTTATTTCAGTGGATGAGTTGCCTTCTAAGACCAATAATCTGTGGATGCCAATACACTCCAGCTAAACTTTATATTTCTTAGAAACAAGTAAATTCATTGTTTCTACTGCTGCAATCATGCAATTCTGTGATGAGGTCTTTCCAAAAGGAATGAGCTGAATTTTGAAAAGCTGGGTGTGTGTGCTTGCGTTGTGATGAACAGGGTATGTGTCTATCTGTGGCTGCTGTTCTGGCTAAAAACCATTTGTGTGTCACACATGTTAATATTAGTCTCTAAAGGTGCAAGTAGTTTAACAAATAAATCGAGTAGTATCAAAAGTAAACAACAATGCTCCAGGTGTGATGGCAGATGCTATGATCTGTACCCTTGGGAGGTCGAGGCGGAGGATCAGGGGTGTGAGGCCAGCCTGGGCAGCATAGTGAGACTGAGTCTCAAAAAAAAAAAAAAAAGAAAGAAAGAAAAAGCAATCCTGTGTGGTTTATGAATTTCTTAATCTAGTTAAACAATTTAACCTCAAATAGCCAGATAAGAGAAGAGAAAAGAAGCAGCTAAAAAAAAAATGTATTTGGGGCTAGTAAGACAGGTCAGCAGAAAGGTACCTGCTTGGAAATCTGGTGAACTGAGTTCAGAAGCCCAATATATATATATCCCAGAAGACCACCCCCATATGTGTGTGTGTGTGTGTGTGTGTGTGTATGGATAAATTACAGGGTGAGAACATGTGTTTAGCATGTGTGAGGCCCCTGGATTCAGCCTCTAATACCAGTAGATGAATGATAAACAAATTAGTAAGTCACTTTAAGGAACAAGAAAACACATACTCAAAATTAGAAATGTTTCACATCTGCTTTTTAAACATTATCTTTGCAGTTAGGTTTTTCTTTTCTTTTCTTTTTTCTTCCCCTCCCCTCCCCTCCCTTCTTCCTTCCCCTCCCCTGTCCTCTCCCTTCTTCTCTCTTCTCCCCTCCCCTCCCTTCTTTTCTCTTTTCTGTTCTTTTCTTTTTAACAGTGACAAAATATACTTTATTTACTTTCTTGAATCATAAAGTTGTCAAAAAATTATTGTCAAAGTAGATACCAAACAAAACAGAAAGGTACTTAAGAAGTCCAACTACCATGGAGTTTATTTAAACTAAGAAGGAAAGGTCATGATGACCTCATGTAATACACACTTGGTTTTAATAACAATAGTGACAAATAGAAGAAGAATTAAAAATGCTGCACCCGCGATCCATGCAAAATGTAAACGTTTTGGGCTGTGCATAAAGAAAGAAATATATCACTTTCTACAATACTGTAATAACCAATATATACACACTTACTTACCTTTACATGGACAAAGAAGTGGAATGTAGAAAAGGAAAAAAAATCACACCAGAACTACTGAATTTCTTAAAATCATTGAGCAAAAAAAGCAACAATGAACTTCCATACTGATTTTATACAGTTTCTAGGTCATAACCTGACCTAAGTTCAAAAGCAAAAGTTAAGAGATTTCTCTATAGGGGGAGAAAAATGCAAGGTAAATTTAGATGATTTCCCTCTGGATTTTACTTGGGAGTAGCCTTTTTAATATTTTTCTTTTAAAGAGGTCAGGTTTGACACTTTTATACTGATATTATTTGTGTGTGTGCGTGCGTGCGTGCGTGCATGTGTGTGTGTGTGTGTGTGTGTGTGTGTGTGTGTGTGTGTGTGTGTAGAAGAAGGTGCTTGAGTATGTGTGCCTGTGGAGGTCCAAGGGTGACTTCAGGAGTCATCCTGGATTGCTTCATTTCCTTATTGCTTTGGAGTTTCCCAGGCTCTGGCCTCCAGGGCCTAAATCACAGGTTGCTGCCATATCTGCTATCATTTTTACATGAAATCTGGGGATTCAATCTTTTGCTTGAGAGGCAAAGGCTTTAACCACTGAACACCTCCCCACCCCCTGATTCATATTCTGTATAGCTGATACACTGGGGGCTGGACGTCCCATTAAGCCAGCCTCGGGGTTTCTCCAGTTTATTCTGTGCATCCATCTATTTAACATTTATTCCTTTTGGTCTCCAATATCACTCCCCTATCACCATTTCTGCAAGAACATTGTGAACCTTGAGTATGTGAAACAATAAATCCAGCTCCCAGACATCTTCAAACCATTTGTCTAATGTTTCTGCAAACATCTGAATTAGATCTAAAACGCCAAATTTGCTTTTGAGGAATCCACGCGGCAGACAAAACGCAGAGTTGCAGGATGTCTGTAAGTCAGTTTGCTGTCAGATCCTCCGCTGAGTCAATACATTTGTAGGAGATTGCAAACATCTTCAATCTCGTTGAGATTCCACATCGTCTCCCTGATGATTTGCTGTTGCACATCTTCCCTGTAGGTCTTGGAGTACTGTAGTTTACTGTGGTTGTCGAAGATGAAGTTATCTGTTCTAATGGATGGGCCTGGCTGATCAGGTGGGAACTGGCGGCTGGGCCCAGGACAACCCTGTTAGCCTCGCCTGGGGAACCAGCTGCTGATCCTTCTCCATCTCCCCCCTCTTGTACCCACTTTCTTCCCAATACACATGCGACACACTGGTTCCCAGAAAAGGCCACTGAGTGCTCACCGTGGCGCATCCCTGCCAAAGCCTCTGGCAGATGCATGATGACTGACCATGCATACGTCAAGTCTTCTTTGACTGTACCTGTTCAGCTGGAATTCCAAGAAGAGCAATTTTGGCGGCCAATGTAGACCAATCAGGAAAGAGAGAGAACCATCGTGTTCTGAGCACGCTGTGTTCCTACCCACCAGGTACTTACTTTGTATCCACTTCATTCCTAAGGTACTGGTAGCTCTGGTCCAAATGGACAAAGGGAAGGTTTCCAGGAAACCAGCACATGATAAGGCCAAAATTTGAGCCCATGCCTGTGATTCCTGCTCAAGTTCTTCAAAGAAATGAAACTCAAAGGACACACAGATAAGTTCCTGTCCAAAGCGCTGGTTCTGTAGGAAAGCAGGCTGCATGCATCATGGAATGCGCAAAGGGAAACAACACAGAGACACAGCCGGGTTGCCAAGGAAGCAGAGGTTGGTCCATCTGCACTCTGAAATCTTCGTTTCCCAAAAGCTAATAGGGCAAAGGTGATTCCTAAGTATGCAGAAGTATAGGTTGACTATCCTGATTCCACTAGAAATGCATTTATTTACTTATTTAGTGTGTGTGTGTGTGTGTGTGTGTGTGTGTGTGTGTGTGAGGGCACTGTATGTCCCTGTGGAGGACCAAGAGTGACTTCAGGAATCATCCTGGATTGCTTCTACCTCTTTCTTGCTTTGCTCTGGGATTTCTTTTTTTTTTTTTTTTTCCGGTGCTGGGGACCGAACCCAGGGCCTCGCGCTTGCTAGGCAAGCGCTCTACCACTGAGCTAAATCTCCAACCCCCGCTCTGGGATTTCTGAGGCTCCTCCCACCCCGATCCAGAGTGTAAGCTGCCACGATCTCAACCTGGCGCTTTTAAAAACATGGGACCTGGGATCCGAACTCAGATCCGAACTCAGGATCTTCTGTTTGTGAGACGGAGTCTTAAGCCCTGAGCCATCTTTCCAGCCCACGATTCTATTAGAAATGTATGCTTGGGGCTGTGAGCCACAGAGGGCAGAGGGTGGTTGCTCCCATCTTGGTCTCTGCTCTACCTCAGTGCTTAACACGGTGCCAGGTGTAAGCGCCAAGTTGAACAGTTGATCCACTGACCAAAGGTAGATGAAAGAAAGATATGAAATGCTGGGATTTGGGAGGATAGTTCAGTGGTAGAAATCTATTCAGCCAAACTTCTTCCTCCCTCCCTCCCTCCCTCCCTCCCTCCCTCCCTCCCTCCCTCCCTCCCTCCCTCCCTCCCTTCCTTCCTTCCTTCCTTCCTTCCTTCCTTCCTTCCTTCCTTCCTTCCTTCCTTCCTTCCTTCCTTCTTGTTTTTTCTTCCTTGCTCTTGTCCTGCCTCAGCATCTGGGTGCTAGGATTGTACACGCCTGCCATGCTCATCTGGTAGAGTACTCTCAACATCCATGGGTTTTTAAACTCCATACCCAGCACTGACAAACATACACTGTCCCATCCTGAAATTAGTTCTGTGTCATGTATCCCAGAGACCCTGGATGAATTCCAACAGGGGTGGTTAGAGAATTCCAGTTTCCTCTGGTCAGTTAGCCCTAGGAGCCTGGGCTGGAAGTAACTAGGGAGAGCATGGAATGCAAAGCTTAACGCCTGAGCAGGAGTGGCACCTGATTAACTTTGCATCACGGGCTTTTCCTTAGGTCTCTGGGTTAAGAGCAGGGCTCAGCACCTGAGCAAGGAGTGCACCTGTTTAATTTTGCACAGTAAGTATCTTGCTAGATCTCTTGGTCAAGAGCAGGGCTCAGCACCGGAGCTGGAGTAATACCTGTTTATCTTTGCATCATAGGTACTTTGCTGACTTTGCCCTATCAAGATATGTCTAATCCTGTCTTAGATGTAGGTCTGTTTTAGATGACTGTAAAAAGGATAGCAGGCTCCAGATGCATACCAACTTCTAATGCAGGCTTCATCTTTACATCCAGTTGCTAGACCCTTAGGCAGGTTGTTGATATGAGGTGTCATATGAAAAGCCTCTAGCACCAGGGAGTAAATGTCTACACAAACCTAGCCCCTTGCAAGTGATAGGCTTCTCTCCCTCTCTTGACAGTCTCTGCTACTGTCTACTTCAGAAAGAATGCTAACACTGCACCTGTTCAGATAGGGCTGACCAAGCCATGAGAGAACAGTCATCGATTTGGCTTGGGTCTTAGCAACGTGAAGCTTGTGGAACAAACGACCTTCCAGGAAATCTATTCGGAAAAAGTAAGATTTCCAGAGATAAAATGTTTTCCTTTTAATAGCACTATTACGTACCTACAATGTCCAGAGAAAACAGGGTTCTGTGAACAGACTGTAGACACAGTGTCGCTTGGCTGGTCTTTATATAAATTGTCCCCGGATCTGTAACGGAAGAGGTTAGTGATCTGTAACGGAAGGGGTTAGTGATCTGTAAAGGAGGCAGTTACATTCCTCTGCAGCTGTTAGGTGTGTCAACCCTGTGTAATGTAAACCTTGTCAGACCTGGCCCAAGGTCTTTCTTTTGTGTACATGTGTCATGTGTGTATGGGAGAAGGGGGGGTATTTGTGTTTGGGGAGGTCAGAGGTCAACACCTAGTCTTTTTCCCAGTAGCTCCCCACCTTTGTTTTTGAGACAGGAGCCCAGAGTTCGGTTAGGCTGACTGGCTAGAAAAGTTCCTGTTTCCACCTCTCAAGTACTGGGCATACAGGTTTGCGCCTCGGCATGTAGCTTTTCACTGGGGTGCTGGGGATCCAAGCTCAGGTCCTACGCTTGCCTATCAAGCACTTTGCTGAATTGTCCATTTCAGTAACCCAAGGTTTTTGTAGTTTTGAGGCTGAGTCTGTTTCTCAAACTAACCTGGAACTGGCTACAATATCCCAGGCTGGCTTCACTTCCTCTGTTATCCTCCTGTCTCAGCATCTTGCGTGCCGGGATGACAGGCATGCATCACCACACCCGACTCCTTATCCCAAACTTGAAATTTCAGGTTCTGTTGTGAGAAACATTTTGTTGCTTTTCAGAGTGTATTTATTTGTATTTATTTAGTAGTGTGTGAATGAGTGCGTGCATGTGTGTGGGTGCGCGCGTGTGCGTGCGTGCGTGTGTGTATGTGTGTGTAATTGTGTGGTGTGAGGATGCACAAATTAAGATATTTGTGTGGAAGTTGGAGGACAACTTCCAGCAGTTGGTTCTACCACGTGGCCTCTAGGGATCAACTGGCTTGTGTATCTTTATCCACTGAGCCGTCTCACCAGTCTTCAAAATATTTTTGGATGGTTGGTTGCTTGGAGGGGAAAAGAAAATATTGTCATCTTTGGAAAGGACCACACCCAAGCTTTATTGGCCACTTATAACATCATGACCAGAATTATAAATGGATGCTGGGAAGCCAGTGCTAGTTGTCAGCTTGACTAAAGCTAGAATCACCTAGGAAACAACCTCTTCACATGTGGTATGAACAGCTGCTTCACACTCCTGACACTTTGACATCCCTGCCTGTGCCTTTGAACTGTGAGCCAGAATGTTCCCTCTCTCCCTTAAGTTTCATTTGTCAGGATATTTTATTACAGCAAACAGGAAAAGAAACTAAGACAGATGCTTAAACTAGTGGCTGAAAAAAAAAATTGCTGACAAGAACATTTGTATAAACTCCAAGTGTCTTCTTGTAAATGACATGTTATTAATCAAAGTAAGGGAGTAACAGACTTTCAAATGAGGAAGACACGGTTTTAGCCCACAAACTATCACCTCCCCCCCCCAAATAAAAGTGAGATCATGTGTGTCTGGATAGATGTGCTAAGAAGGATGTCACCTCGATATTCTTGCTCCAAAGGCTGAGTCTGAGTCTAACCATCAAGATACCGGGCTTAGTTGAGGGACAGTTGACAATATTTATATTCCTCATGGGTAAGACTTTAAGAGACTTGCAGATTACAACACAGCAGAGGGGCCTGACGAACAGATGCAGTCTGCCCTCTGGTGGAGGTCCTGCAGCAAAGGAAATGAGGTTCTCAGGTCTGCAGGCTGTGACTGGTATCCTTAGGGAAAGTTCCTCAGTTCCTAGGCCTTCAGGCCCACAAACCTCTTTCCTGGGTCTCCCACTTGTAAGCAGAAGTTCCTGGGATTTCGCAATCTCCATGATATTGTGAGTCACTCCCTCTGCTGAATGTCAAGCCTTGAACACTCGTATCCTTTTTGCTTCTATTTCTTTGGAGAACTCGGATACAGGCACTAACAGAACAGGTTTACAGATGAGCAAACCGGAACCTGGGACACTGATGGTCTCTTGGGGAGATGGGGAGAGTAGAGAAGCCCTGGAAGCCCAGGCTACCTGGTTCCCACTCTGGTGTCTCAGGTCGGGTCGTGAGTAGTTTTTGCAACCTTTTAAGGTTTTGCATGGATCTACAGGAAGTCTGCTTGTGAAATTGTTGAGACAGGGTTTGGTATTTACAATTCAACCAGTGAGTTATTATTGTGAATAATAATCATTTTCCAATTAGGGCAAGTGATCATCAAAAAAAAGCAGAGATTTTTAGTTATTTTCTCTCTAATTAAGTATCTAGTTTTTTTAATTATTAACCTCTCTATCTCAACCCATCCTGGCCCAGCCACAGGGGATATTCTGAGCACGATGGAGGCATCAGAATAAAAGTGCAGCTCTTCCACAGGTAACCCAACTGTGGGGTCTGTGAAAGGCATGTAAAAGCTCTGGACTCAGTTTCCCCAGCATGAGCCTAGCAGACAGATGGGCAGGGTAGAGGGACTGAAAGATGTGTCCTCTAGAGAAGGAAGGACATACACACAAGCACATACACATACACACACATACATGCAGATGCATTACATGCATACATGCACACACATGTACACACATACCTCTATACATACAAAGGCAGGCAGATACATGTTATGTCCACATGTACACATAGCTACTTACACACAGAAGTGTTCATATACATGCACATCCATATGCAGGCACACACTCACACACATAGATACATACGGATACACAACGCACATATGCATCACACACAGATACATGTACAGTTATGTGTGCACATACATACATGGACATACATGTGGTTGGGAAGGTTATTCAATGTTATTGTGCTTTCAGTTCTGGGATACCATGAATATAAGGTAACTTTGATGATTGTCTCTTTCAGTGGGCAGTACATGGATTCTATTTTTCTTAAATAATACTGAACTATAAGCAGACCTGCCTTAATTCTCCTTATTCATAGACTTAATGAATATTTGTTTATTGAATCCTTTTACAATTTTTATTTTTGTATTATAATTCTTACGGGATAAATACTCCCTGTCGCCTATTCCTTTAGAAGATACCACATTGCGAAGAAGAGGAAGAAGAGCAGAAGGAGAAGGAAGAGGATGAGGAATGGGAAGAAGAGGAGGAGGAAGCAGCAGCAGAACATCCTACTTATTTACTACATTTGACTGCCTCTCTCCACAGACTGAGGCTCCAAGAAGATAGGATCCTGATGCATAGATGTTTAATAAATATTTTTTTTCATTTATTTTGTTTGTGAGGCCAAGCTTGGAACCCAGAGCCTCATGAACATTAGGTAGGTGCTCTATCACTGAGATGTAAGAGCTCCGAGTAACTGCAGCCTGGCTCCTAAATGCCACCCTCTATCAGAGCCCGGTCAGGACGGTACACCCACAGGTCAATCCTTATTCTTGGTGTAGATACTGACTTCTGATTGTTCACTGAAGTGTTGGTAGCAAGAAGTAAACATGAGGTTTAGGTCTGTAGTCTGGAGAATGGGTGTGTTCATCTGCCTTCACTGAAGACTGGTCAGTGGGGGAAGTTCCGCAGCTGCCAAACTGTCGGGGAGAGGCCTGGCATAAGTGCGGGTACGGTGTGTCACCGCACAGCAAGACTGGATTTCCCCACTATGCTCCCTGTGCTTGCTTTCAGGAAGTGAGCGGGAATCTCCACTCCCCAGCCCCGCCTTTCTTCCTTGGCCTGCGCAGGGTGTGGTTGATCACAGGGGAGCTGGCCAAGGCAGAGAACCTCTAGTTCTTTGGAACAGGGTGGGGAAAGGGTCAGGGAGCAGAGACTGTGCTTGGCACAGCAGTCACCAGAGAGAGCCAAACAGGCAGGGCTGACTGCTGAGAAGGGGTCCAGCGAGCACAGGGAACTCCACCCGGTCCAGTCCCGGAAAGGAGCCCAGAGGCTCAGAAGTGAAACTCCACAGCTGCAGGTCTAGCTCAGTGTTCCGCTGCTTGCCTGGCATGGCTGAGGTGCTGGGCTTAAACTCCTAATAAAAGAAAATTAAGCATCACATCCTGGACTGTATTCGCTGGAACCTTCTGGAGCAGATAACCCAAGCCAGCCAGGGCTGTTTGTCTAAAGATTTGCTTTTCCCCATTTTTCTTTTGTCTGCCTTGGGCAGCTCAAATATTTTCTTTTTCCTTTTGCATGTATGCCAGTGTGTGCGTGCGTGCGTGCGTGCGTGTGTGTGTGTATGTCTATCATCTGTCTGTCTCTGTGAAGGCACAAGGGTGACTTCCAGAACATCCTGGATTGCTCTAACTTCTTATTGCTTTGCTCTGGCATTTCCCAGACTTTCCTTCCAAGGCTGGAAGTGCAGGCCCCTGCCATTTCTGCCTGGCATTTTCACATGGGATCTGGGATCTGAACTCCTGTCCTCCTACTTTCGAGGCTTAACCTCTGAGCCATCTTTCCAGAACCTCAAATATTTTCTGAAAGCCCTATCAGCCAAGCACTGTTCTAGGCACTCGGAAGACATGAGTACAAGCACACAGAAGCAAAGATCTCCACGGGATGTGGACAGAGTGACAAGCCTGGGGGGAGAGTGTGCTGGGGGAGACACTGTCTGTCTACCTCCCCCGTCCCACCCGAGACTCTCTCTGAAGTCATCCTCTGCAAGTTCTCCAGATGGATCCTCACGGGTCTCTGCACATGCATTCTCTGCATCTCAATCCCTGGTCCATGGGAGAGGGTTTCCAACAGCAAGGACAGGGATTTGGTGGAGGATGGAAGGTGACTGCATCTGAAACAGCACAGAGATGACAGCCAGAGACCATGAAAGGACTGCTTCGCCTGCAAGCAGCCAGGGAACACCTTAAAACGACAGCACACAGGCACATAGTTGGAGGGTAAAGAGTGTTACAGACCAGACTGGAAGAATAGGAATTGATGTTGTGACAGTTATTGCCTCTGACTCGACAGAAGGAAGGCAGAAGCAATGTCTAAAAGTTATCCGCTGATGGTTGTTGGTACTCTCCTATGATTCCAAATCCTCCCTCCCTCCCTCCCTCCCTCCCTCCCTCCCTCCGTCCCTCCCTCCTTCCCTCTGTCCTTCTGTCCCTCCCTCCCTCCGTCCTTCCATCCCTCCCTCCCTCTGTCCCTCTGTCCCTCCCTCCCTCCATCCCTCCCTCCGTCCGTCCCTCCCTCCCTCTGTCCTTCTGTCCCTCCCTCCCTCCATCCTTCCATCCCTCCCTCCCTCTGTCCGTCCGTCCCTCCCTCCCTCTGTCCCTCTGTCCCTCCGTCCCTCTGTCCCTCCCTCCCTCCCTCCCTTTCTTCCTTCTTTCCTTCCTGATGGTCTCAAGTAGTTCAGGCTCACCTCAAATCTACTATGTAGTCTGATCTGCCTACCTCCACTTCCCAGGTAGTAGAAATACAGGCATTCACTATCACATCCAGCTGTCATTCTGCAGTGTTTGTGTGCTAGCTTGTGTGTATCCAGGTGTGCATGTGCATGACACCTGTATGGAGGTCAAAAGACGTCTGATGCCTTGACTGAGTCCTTGGCGCTCCCCACACTTTGTGAGACAGGGTCTGTCACCGGCCCAGAACTTCATAACACAGGCTGGAGTGGCTGGCCATTGAATTTTCAGGGATCCACCTTCCTCTGCCTCTCATCTCGCCATCACTGGAACCGCACGTGTGTGTCACCATGGTGGCTCTTAACATGGGTCCTAAGGATCTGCACTCCATCCTCGTGCTTGCAAAGCAGGCGCTTTACCGCCTGAACCATTTCCCAAGTCCTGTTGCTAATTCTTTTTTTCTAAATTTTATGTTTTTTTGGGGGGGGGTACACACATGCATGCCCTGGAGCAGGGGTGAAGGTCAGAGGACAGTTTTGGGAAACCAGTTCTGTCCTTCCACCACCTGTGCTCCTGGGAATCACACTCATTTTTCCAGACTTGTGAGCCTTATCTGCTGAGCTATCTTGCTGGCCCTCTGTCATGGTTAGGCACACATGTCAACTTGACAGTTGAGGATTTGAGCTCTGGACACATTTGTAGAGAATTAGTGGTTGAGTTAAGCCCATAGCAAACTTGCAAAGGATTTTCTAGCTGATGAGGAAGACCTAGTCCATGGTGGTTGGGACTAGATCCTGTAATAAAATACGGAGAGTTGATTGAGAAAGTTGGCATCCTTGTGCACACTTGTTCAGACATGTTGGTTTTGGAAGCAAGGATCGTACCTCTCTCAGCCGTTATGTGGTCATGGTGTGGCCAGTTCCCTAGGTCCTGCTGTTGGTGTGAGCTCTCCTGTCAAGCTGGACTGAGAACTGTAACCAGGCAATTGTAAGAGACAATAAACCCCTTGTTCCTTTAAGTCGTTTGATGGTGATTTATCAGCCACCATGCAGACTAACTGCTATACCTTCCAATGGTTGAATACTAACGGTCAGTTCTGGCCAATAGGGACAGAGCTGAATCTTTCCATTTTGGGGGTGGGGGTGGAAAGGGAGTGCCTTTGTGCTGTGATTATAATGCTTCTCAACTTATGATGAGGTTGTGTCCCAATAAAGCCATTGTGAACTGAAAGCTGGTTCATGGTTAGCTGAACATGCATTTGACAGGCTCACCTTACCCACATCCTAGCACAGCAACACTGTACTTTACAGGATGGATGTTCATATGGACACCATGATTAGCTAGTTCCCACATGCCATTAGGCCGAGAAAGGTATGAGTTCGGAATTCAAAACACAATTTCTGCTGTGTGCCTGTCACTTAGCCAAAGACTCCCAAGTGAGTCACCCTAATTTGGGACCGTCAGTATGTAGATCTGAGTGAGATAGTGCTGACTCAGATCAGTCTTCCAGGTTACTTACCCAGTTCTACCGACTAGCTGGGTGAGCCTGGGCAGTGACTTATCCAAAGGTTCCCCCCACCCTCAGGTGCTGTAAGAAGTGAATGAGTTCATATGCAAAGTGTTGAGGCTAGTACTAGGTACACAGCAAGAACTACTGAAAGACTAGCTGCTTCAGTTTTCACAGCTAAGAATATAGTTACAAATAATAATACATTTTTAAACATATTTTAAATTTATTGTGTGTGTGTGTGTGTGTGTGTGTGTGTGTGTGTGTGTGTGTGTGTGTAGGGACTATATGCCCCTACAGAGGACCAAGGATGACTTTGGGAATCCTCCTGGATTGCTTCTACATCCTTTCAGCTTCGCTGTGGGATTTTCCAGGGTTAGCCCATCACAGTCTGAAGTGCAGGCTGCTGCCATTTCTGCCTGGCATTTTTTTTTTTGTGGGACCTGGGATCAGAACTCAAGACCTTCTGCTTGAGTCTTAACCCCTGAGCCATCTCTCCAGCTCAAATAATGATAAATTTTAGAGACAAGGCTTCACCATGTAGCCCAAACTGAGTTTGAATTTGAGATCTTCCTGAGTACTGGGATAATAGGTGTGTACCACCACACTTGGCTTAGTTAAAAAGTAATTACAAATATTTATTGGTATTATCTTTAGAAAGATCACAGGATAAAAATCATAGGATTGAAACCAGCCTGGCAGGAATGAAAATGGTCTAAAAAGGCATTTGTGTTCCTCCTTCCCTTTGATTATTGGATTATTGAAACAATGGACCCCAGGAAATTGTAATTTCCCATAAATCTCATGTGGCAGTCAAACAGAGGGGGAATCTGTCTCCCAGGAAGAGATGTCACACCTTTCTAACAACTTGTCAGACCTAGGAGAGAGTGCACCACAAAGCAGAACCACACCCTGACCTGTACCACTTAGCTGCACTCGCATCTGACCCCCCCATCCCCATTAAACCTAAACCTCAGGTCTGGACTTTGAAGATGGAGTTAGTATTGGGGGGAGACACTGGACCCCTTTGTTCTTCTTCCCTGTGTGACCACATTGAATCTTTTCTTCACCTTTCTTTGTTATTTGTCTGCTTAATTGGCCTATTGAGGACAAGTGGAATAATTTTGGCAAATTAGCTAAGAGAAAAAACACATTTTGGATGTCAGCACTCACAGGAAGTTGATTCTGATTGAGAGGAAAGACTGAGCCATCCCACAAAGTTTCTAGAGTTAGCGTTATTCCAAGGGATTTTTATCTTCTTGCATACAGTTGATATCAGCTCTTTTTACCTCCATTTGGTGAAGCAATAAGTACTCGAACTTTGGTTTGGATTTTCAAGACAGACTCCATTGATGCACGTTGGTTTACATGCTTCTTTGAGTTGTTTGGGTCTCTCTCTCTCTCTCTTTCTGCAGGTGCATGTGCATATCTGTGAAATGCGAAGGAGGCCAGAGGTCAATATCCAGTGTCTACCTCAGTTGTTCACAGATTCAGCTATGCTGGCCGTTCAGTGAGCTCTCTGTTCCTGCCTGTCTGCCTCTCCAGCATTGGTATTACAAACATATGCCTCTGTTTGCAGCTCTTTATGTAGGTGCCAGGGATTCAAATCAGGTCTTCATGCTTGCTTGACATGCATTTTACTAACTGAGCCATTTTCCTAGCCTCCGTGTGGGGTCTTTTTGAAAATGTACTTGGGGTGTGTGTGTGTGTGTATGTGGGGGGCATCATTGGACCTATTTGTTCCTTGGGATGTGGGTACATTCAATGAATCTCCTGCTTTTCATTAATACCTGTTTTTATTTTTTAAGCTGGCACATCGAAGATAGAGAGTTGAAACTAGGTTGCTAGGGCTCCCAGAACCCAGACTCTGATTCTTAACAACTCCAATAGTAAGATTAAATGCTATACAGAAGAGTGTTTTTTTTTTTTCCACTCAGACTGCGTCTTCTCCCTCCAACTCTCCAGAAGAAGACCAGAACATTCATCAAAGGCAAAAGGCAGTTGCAGCAAAGCAATCCCTGGAACCAGCTTCATGCTCAGGAGAGAATGCTACATCCCGTCCTCATGGCTTTTGGTACTCTACACAGTCAGAGAATTTCTCTAGCAATGAACTATAGAAATGATCCCTGAAAGTGTAGTCTTAGAAGAGTGTTTTTAAGACAGGATATAGGCATAAGATGGTCTCTAACCTGTGGAAATACTTCTGCCCTTGCTCCTCAAGTGCTGGAATTACTCCTACCTGTGGGTTCGAAGAATTGAGCTCAAGTATCCAAGCTCACACTGCAAATGCTTTTCTTCACCTATGTGGTAGCCCACATGCATCTCTTCTAAGATGAAGTTCATCACTTCGCTTAAAGTTACAGTTCCTCCTTTAGTGTATGAAGCAAATACAATCTGTTATCTTTGGAGTGGAAGCTGGAGTGGGAATACCTTATTTCCACATGGTTTCTAAGCAAAATGACTTTTCCTCCACTAATTTATCATTTTCTAGTTTTACTTGTAGAGCAAAAGAAATAATTCAGAGATGAGTCTTTTCTTGCGATTTAGAATTTGTTATTGCTTTGGATGATTCATAGTCATTAGGCAACAGACTCATAAACATAGACTATGAATTTACATATGGCAAGCAGCAGATACTTATTTCACACAACAAAATATTTAGATTGAATAAAAAAAATTGACAGCATTTGTGCTACTTTATTTGTTCCTTTTTTCTCTTCTTTTTTTTTTCTTTCCCTGTGTAGAGTTGGAATTTCTTCAGGACATTTTTCACATAGATCTTAAGCACAGAGATTGACAGAGAGACACCAGAGAAAGGACAAATTGTTCCCACGTGCAGGTCTGGGCTCTTCAAGGGAAAGCCACCTTCCTCTTCCTCTTCTTCTTCCTCTTCCAACTGTTGCCAGTCAGCTTAGAACGAGGGACTGCAGCTGGCTTCTGGAAGTTTCCTCCCTGCCACTGTGAACTTGGTCTTGAGGGTTTACTGGGGGGAGGGTGCTAGGAGTGTGTGGTTGTAGGGCGCCGCCCTGCATGCCGCCATTCTAAGATGGCGCCAGTTCTCCTTCTCCTCTCAGCAAAACAAGCCAATGCGCAAGCGCCAGGCCCATTTCCCGCTCTAGCCCTGATCGCAAGACCATCACGCCACCTCGGGTGACACGCCCACTACCAATCAGGTGCTGCCACGTCCAAGACGGGACAGAATCCCTATATAAGGGTGGCGGTTTAGGCAGTTGGGGTCTCCGTGCTGAAAGCTAGTGCTCTCCCTCTCAAGATGCATTAAAGCTTGCTACAGAAGGATCCTGATCGTGTTGCGTCGTTCTTGCTGGCGAGACGAGCAGCGCAAAACATGTGGTGACATGTGCATAAGCAAACCAAGGGGAGTTAGGTAGTCCCCACTGTTGTGCCGGCTGCTTGTGTGTATCTAGACAAGTGCTTCAGAAGGGCAGAGAGAGGGCTACTCCCATCATCTTGTAAAGGATCCTTTTCAGTTTTAATAACAACTCTACTCCTTCTACTTCAATGACCTGACAGTGGTCATGGGAAGCCAAGGAAAGGCTTGTCTAATCTCCGCAGTCTTCTTTCCCACAAGGACCATGAAAGCAATCATTTTCCATTTACAACTGTTACACAGTATACTGACTACAAAATTACTTGGCAATTGAATCTTACCATTTATACCATTAGAAGTGACTGAAAGAGGATAGAAAGACAGGGAAAATTATGGGAACGTGGGACAGAAGCTGTCATTTCAAGTCTGGTGGAAGCCTCTGGAAAGCTGAATGGCAAAGGGTCCAACACAGCTAGCAGCTTTTCCTTCCCAGCTGAAAACCCACAATCACGTTTATAGTAAAAGCCATGTTCTAATCCCCTTGGGTGATGTTGATTGCTCCTGGCTTTATCTCATCACCTTGTACAATCCAAGGCACATCTGGAGCTGCCCTGCAATCTCACATGTCAGAGAGAGAGAGAGAGAGAGAGAGAGAGAGAGTTCAGAGGGTAAAGGCACTTGCTCTACAAACCTGATGACTTGAGTTTGATTCTTGGTCCCCATGTGGAAGGAGAGAATGGATTCCTGAAGGTTGTCATAAGCGATTTCACTACATGGATTGAGATGTGCGCTGCGCACACACAAACATGGGCACACACAATTCAAAAATAAAAATTTTTAAAGGGAGAGAGAGAAAGGTAAATATTTTGAGATGTAACTTGAGAGCCACCAAATGTATGCATGGCTACTGCTAACACAAATAATTGCACCTCCCTCTTAAGAAACTATCCTTTCCCCAAAGCCTTTCTATTTTCAATAAATCTCCCCCCAAATGTGTTTCATATTGGCTTGCCCTGAAATTTTTCTCTGTTTCAAATAATCTTCAATTTGCCCAAATTGAGGTCCCTAAGAGACTAAAGAAACCCCTCAGTGGCTACAGACCTCACTACAGCTGTGGCTCTATCCTTGTCAGAATTTGACAAATGATTATGGTATATTTGTGCCAAGAAATAGTTGTTGTCTAACTGCATCCACATTAGGAAATTATGGAGCTGATTCTAGTACCAAACAGTCTTGGACCTAAAAGATGCCCATGTCATTGGGTTGATGCTTGAATCAAAACTGTCTTCTACAAATCACCACATGACATCCTCTTAACACCCAGCAGACACGTTGAAATCCCTCAGTACCATGGCCCAAAGCTAGAGTGGCAGGCCTGCCACTTACTTCAGTTGAGGAAGGAGTTGCTGTGCCCAGCAAGAACATCCTTTGACACATCCAACTGCCAATTCTGGCTCCTGACTCTTGGTCCCACCCACCTGCTTCCTGTTGCTCAGTGTCATCTCAGCATGGAGTCTGGTCATTGATTCTGTCTATAGAATGGCAGCCACATCACCTGAGTCTAGCTTTTGTGGAGAAAAGTTCTTGAGTTCATATAGAACCAGGTCATGTTTGGTTTGATAATTCT
Source organism: Typhlomys cinereus (assembly GCA_023101885.1). Classification (NCBI taxonomy): domain Eukaryota; kingdom Metazoa; phylum Chordata; class Mammalia; order Rodentia; family Platacanthomyidae; genus Typhlomys; species Typhlomys cinereus. Next base: position 1,472,880 of record JALPQD010000115.1, on the reverse strand, counting down.
ATCTCTCTGTACTTGTGCTTTTCTTTCCATTTTCTTCTAGAAGCTCCTAAATTATTCTTCAAAGTATGATTGATTATTCTAATATCAAATGTGACTTTCATGTCCAAGGGGACTTTCATGGATGATTAAGTGTGGGCCACTGTTATATCAGGGAGAAAAAGTTAAAGGATACAGAGAACTGTGAATGACCTCACACATCTAATCAAACCCTCACTGACAAAAGGGATCACACTGGCTCGATTAGCCTGTTACCTGTAAGTCACTTCTCAGCTCTTGTGCCCTGATAATTCCATGGATATGTGCTGTAAATCCACACACTACTGGTAGTCTTCATTCTGACCTGAGCCTGGGCGCTCCTTGGTGAGTTCTCCTTGGCCTTCCTTTCCTGTCACTTCTCCTCTCTCTGCCTCTTTAGCTGCCTTCATGACTTCCCATCCTCCAAATGTCTTCCAGTGCTAGTGTCCTGGGGTGTCTCCAGGAGTAGATTCTGACTTAGGCTTTCTCAGACAAAGCCCAGAAATGGATTTCCTCTGAAATTTCCCAGGATTATGTTTCTTATTCTCTCTTCTTCTCCCTCCCTCCCTCTCTCTCTCTCTCTCTCTCTCTCTCTCTCTCTCTCTCTCTCTCGGAGACAAGGTCTCCATTTTGTATTTTTTAATCTAAGGTGCTGGGGATTGCCCAGGGCTTTGGGCATGATAAGTAAGTGCTCTGCTACAGAGCTCTATATTCCTAGTTCCAGCATTTTGAAAAATTCATGAATCTGGCTGGGGATTTAGCCCAGCTGATGAAGCGCTTAGCTTGTAAGCATGAGAACCTGAATTTGGTCTCCAGAACCTGTGGGAAAGAAGTTAGGTTCAGTGGTGTGCCGCTGCAATACCAGTGTTGGGGTGGTGAGGCTTGCTGGACAGCCAAGCTGACCAACTTGGTAAGCTGCAGGTCAATGAGAGACTCAAGAAACAAGATGAAGGGTTCTGTAGAATGACATCTGAGGTTGTTCTTTGATGACACACACACACACACACACACACACACACACACACACACACACACATGATTCTAGTGGAGAGAGGACAGAAGGAAATGAGACAAGAATGCAAATGAAATCCAAGTCTGCAGAAGGCAGATGATTTGCATTTGGAAACTGAACATCTCCACCTGGATCCCCTACAGGTCCCTCTAAGCTGATGTGGCTGCAGTTGAAAACAGACCCCCAACAGGTATTCTTTCCTGTGCACATGATCTGGACATTCATCTTACTTCCTAGTGCAGAATCTTGGGGACAGCTTCACTTGTTAATTTACCTGCATCTCTTACACCTGTCTGGTCAGTGACCAGTTCTGCCTCTCCATCCCTAGCATCCTCTCCATACCCTCCCAGTTCAGGCAGCTCATCTTACTCAAAACACTGCAATAGTGTCCACGCCAACTTACTGCCTCTAGTTCCTTCTCCCAGTTTATCTCCCTGAGTGTCTTGTGGGTATTTTACACATGGATATGTGATCACGTCATTCCCTGTCCAGTATTTGAGTGGTTCATTATCTATGTTAGCCTCATCTTCCCGATGCTGAATGAATGGATACAGGACCCAAACTACTTAGGGGAACAAGGTGTTTATTTCAGCTTATGTTTCTTGGTTACATTCATCAGCATGGTGGGAGAATTCAAACGAACATCAGGAGCTGAGGAAATTGGACATACCATATCCACAGGAATTGCTAAGAGAGAGATGATGCACCTTCTTGCTTGCCAGTCTGCCAAAATACTGAACAAGACTGCTCCATCTTATTCATCTTCTAAGGAAATGGTCCCATGAGCTGGGTCCTCCCACATTGATTAGACAATCTCCCCACAGGATTGTAATCAGGGCCTAACTCAAGTAAATAATTCCTGATGGCGGCATCCAAAGGCTCAGCTTTCAATAATCAAGTTGGCATTTGCAACTAACTGGCACACCACCCACAGGAAATCCTTATTTCTTTCCCATCATTCCCTAGCATGATTTGATTAGCCACTTAAAACTCCTTGTGACTTGCCCTCATTCTAGGTTTTCCCACAGCACTCTGCATATGCTGTTCCTCATGTGGGGGTCAGCTTTTGCCTCCCCCTCCCATTCTCCATCTGCAATCCACCTGGAAAACTATCTCCTCCTCCAAGTTTCTCCCTCTTGGTTGCTTTCTCTCTGGCTTCCCCAGGTAACACAGACCAGGTTTCTGGGGTCTGCCCACTTCCATGGAGCACGTCCTCATGGTGCATGTAGCTTTTAATACTGAGTGAAGCTCTACTGGGCAGCATACCCATTCCGTGTACACAGAACACTAGATTGATGGATGGAGCAAAAGAGATATCCACACCAAAGTCTGAACATCCAAAATCTTTCTATCCAGTGATGAATAAATTTTCATCTAACAAAAGGAGTTGTCTCCACTTAATTTTCTACATCTTCTTCATGCTGAAGTGTATCTGTGGATTAAATGAGACAGCAAAACGGTATTGTATCCAGATCTCGGTGTACTTTATATAACTTTATCTGTATTTCTCAGTTCTTATGACAGTCTATGAACTCCTTGGAAGCAAAACTTAGCACTTTGCATAGAACTATCCTAGTTTCTCAGTAGTGAGAGATGGTTTGCATCTTTTGTTTAAGCTTTTTGGATGGTGTTCCAAATAATGAACTAGAAAGAAAATACATTAAATAGTTTTTATAAGAATTATTATGTATTTGAGTAAATAGAGTATCTTCCCTGTACTGGATATTATCTTCATGGCTGGCATCATAGATACAGGTGTCAACTTGATGGTTGAAGGTTCAAGTTCTGGGCACATTTGGAGAGAATTAGTAGTGAACCTGAAGGAGACTGTCTAGTTGATGGAGAAGGCTCAACCCATGGTGGGTGGAACTAGTCCCTGGGAATAAGATGGAAGGAGCTGGTTGAGGAGGTTGGCACTCTTCTTTACACTTGACTAGACATGCTGGTCTGGCAAGTAAGGACTGTCCTTGTCTCGGCCATTAAGAAGATTTGATGTGGTCAGTTCCTTTGGCCCTTGGTGTTGGTATGGGTTCTCCCACCAAGCTGGACAGAAACTGTAACCAGACTATCGTAATAGAAAATAAAATCTCTTGTTCCCCTTAAGCCATTTAGTGATGAATTTATCAGCAACATGCAGAGTAACTGCTACAGCTGGTAAAAATGATTGGACCCTTTGGTCGAGTAGATTGTCTGCAGCAGCATGTTGAATGCTTCTACCTCCTCACTCTGCATTACTGCCTATCGCCCCAGTTCCTAGAGCAGGCAGCTGCATAAGGATGGTGTTCCTGAATTTATCAGCTGCAGGTCACCTGAATGTTGCTGATAAATTCACCACCAAATGGCTTCAGGGGAACACATCAAATCTGCACAACAGCTGAGAAAGCGATATTCTTACTTGCCAGACCAGCATGTCTGGCCAAGTATACACAAGGATGCCCCCTTTTCTCAACAACTCCCTCCATTTTATTCACCTGTCTGGGGATTAGTCCCATTCATGTTGGGCTGGGCCTTCCCCATCCACTAGACGATCTCCTACAGGTTCACTCTGGGTTTAACTCAACAACTAATTCTCCACAAATGTGCCCAGAGCTCAAACCTTCAACTGTCAAGTTGACACCTGTATCTAACTATGACAGATGGGCAGGTCCACCTGACTTGTTAGAGCTGGACTCAAATCCAGACAGGCAAGATGGAGTCTGTGCTAGTGGCCCTATCACAGCACTGCACCTTCCCCAGTTGTGTTCTGTTCATCATAAACATAGCCTCACTCACAAAGACAGGTCCTATGATTTTCTCCCTTTGGAGAAACTGAGACACAGAGGTATGAGTCCCTTAGCTACTCTACTTGACTTGTCAACTGTGAAGTCAAAAGTGGAGTCCAAACTGTACTCTATGTAAACATATTGACTCTTGACCAGTTAGTTGAACAAATGTGGATCTCATGTGCCCAACTTATCACAGGATCACAGACCAACAAACCCCTGGCAAGTTGGAATACCATAAATTGAAAATGCATTTGCTACACCCAACCTCCCAAATGTAATGGCTTAGTGACACAGCACACTATTTGGGGTTGGCCATTTTCCCTGGTAATGGTGGGATCACTGGGCATTGCAGTCTGCTAACAGTGCTTAGCGTTGAGAGAAAACTATAAGAAAGTCAAATCCAAGAGTCAAAATGAGTTTCTATTTAAAGTATTTCACTTAACCACCATTGCAAAGTTAGAAAATCGTCAAAGCAGGGTAAGGTGAGGACAGCCTGTATAATCAGAACAAGACAGAGGTTCTGGATCTGAAGCAACAGAGGGTAGCCTTGACAGGTTGGTTTAACAGGAGCCTCACCGGCCTGCAAAGAAGGGGCTCCTCAGCCCCAGCTGGGATGGGCCTGGATGGGTATGGCTTGGGTCTGATACAGCAAACATCAGTTACCCCCTTAAGCCTTTCAAAGAAGTTGAGGAGTACTTGTTAACTGCACTTGGTTGAGGTTCAGATTTTTGAACTAGTTCAGGGGAGACATGTTTTCTCTCCTGAGTTGAGGGAAGTGTGTGGAGAGAGGGGGGCCACTGGAACCCAGAAAACAGGCTTCAACTCTTCAGCTGTTTGACAGTGGTTTGAAGCCTTGGGGGTCATTTAGTGCATTTAGTGGGCAGTCAACACATGGTCTTTGTTTTGAAAATCTCCAGCACTTTGTCAGTGGAGTTAAAGAAGAATTCAGAGACTATTCCATTAAGACTGCCCCCCTTGCCACATCTGGGTGTCTTCTTCCGGCTTCTAGTCTATTATACTTTCTTAGTGAGCAGCATCACTGGGCTCTCTGCCTGTTGTCTTTGCTTCCTCAAGTTTCCCACTGCTCTTTTATCATCCCCAAGAGCAGCTCTCCCTCCAGAGCTACTCATGCTTGAAAAATTCACACCCAACTGTTCCAGGAGAGAGATCGCAAGTCAACAAACAGCAAACAGACCTGAGGAACCGAAGTGCACTGTGAGGCAACTTTTCACTCCTGGGAATCAGTCTCACACAAACACAAGCCAGGTGTGGTAGTGCATGCTTGTAATTCCAGCACCTGGGAGGTAGAGGTGGGAGGATCAGGATCCAAGGTCATCTCAGCTACAGAGCAGATTGGAGGTCAGCCTTACCTCAAACAAGCAAAACAATCAAAAGCAAAAGTCCTAAACACACATGTACAGGGCTGGAGAGATGGCTCAGGGGTTAAGCCTCTGTCTTGCAGGCCGAAGGTCCTGAGTTCGGATCCTAGACCCCACATATAGACCCTGGTCGGAAGTAGGGGTGGCCTGCGTTTCTGGTCCTGGTAGGGCGGAGCCTGTGAATCCCCAGGCAGAGTAAACAAGGAGGAGGTGGAGGCGTCCATGGTGGTTCCCGAATTCGTCCGTGGTTCTACACACACACACACACACACACACACACACACACACACACACACACACACGCACATGCACAATTGAATAAAAAAATTTAAAAAACACACATGTACAGAGATGTTTACCATAGCATTAATCACCATGATAAAATTAAGATAGCTCATGGGAAAAATAGTGAATTATCTACGGTTCATTCACAGTATGAAAGTAAGAAAGAGAAGAATAAGTCACATCAGTAAATGCAAGCATAAAAAGACTTTGTAAAAACCGAATGGAAAAAAGGCATGAAATATTTATGCTATTTTTAAATTTGTGAATATATTTAGAGAAAATGTATATGAATATTAATCAAGATTTAAAATAGATTATAAAATGAAAATGAAATGTCTTTGGGATGAAACTGAAAACCACAGGGTATATACTAGAGGCTACAAAGAGATGGTAGTGCCTCATTTTAAAGTATGAAATTGGAAAAGTTAAACTTGGGCTTTAACTTTGGCAACTTGCATCTGTAATTACAGCACTTGGGAGGCTGAGAGTAGAGTTCGAGGCCATCCTGGGATTCACAGTGAGCTCTAGAGCTGGTGAGACGGCTCAGTGGGAAAGGTGTCTGTTTGCAAATCTGATGACTTGAGTTCAATCCCTGGAAGCCCACATGGTGGAAGGAGAGGACTGCCTTCTGAAAGCTGTCCTCCAACCTGCGTGCTGTGGCATGGATGAGCATGTCTTCAGCAACAGGAACAATGACATAATAATGATATCTAGGTCAAACAGGTCTAAAAAAAGTATAAAGTTGTAAAAGAGTTAAAGACTAACTTTCCTTTCACTGTGGTTATGGAAGAGACCCAGATGTGCAAGGAAAATTGAAGACTTTCGAAGGTAGAGTTGTCCTTTATTTCTGCAATAAATGGTTCTAGGACATGGACCCTCACTCTACTGTGGATACCCAAATCCTTAGGTGCTCCCTCATTTAAAATGTTATAGTATTTGCATATAACCTTTGTGCATCTTTCTGACTCCTTCGCATAGCCAGCTCTACAGTACTTATACTGATATGCTTATAATACTTCATGCAAATGTTAGGACCAGAGGTGTTAAACTACATTGCTTAGCTATTGATGACAATAATAACATCTGTACATTGTATAGGCATAATTAAAAATGCATATTGATCCACAGTTGGTTGAGTGGTGGATGAAGAATCTCTGAATCTGAAGTGCTAACTATAAGGCCTGAGTTATCCTTTAGGGCAATTATATTCTATTTCAGGAATTTTGGAAACTTCTGATAGGAGAGAGAGTCTGGAAGCTGTGATGCTAGTTGTAAGGCCTCTGTGAGAGTCCAGACAAGACCATTCGTAATAGCCAGGTTAAGGAACAACTTAGATGCTCATCAACAGAAGAACTGATATAGAAATGTGGTGTATTTACACTCTGTAGTTTTATTCAGCCAAAGAAGGATGGAATTATCATTTTTAGGAAAAGAGATCATCATATTAAGTTAGAACTAAGGTTCTCAGAGAATAGCTACGCATGTGTTAAACGTTTTACAGGCTGATTGACCAAAACTTTATTGATTGAAGAGAGGTGGAATGTTACAGGCCTGAAGCCAAATTATCTTGGTCTAACTTTAGTCCCCTTGATAATCATTGATATAGTTTTGATGCATGTGGCTTAAAAATTCATGCACAAACAGCTTGGGAGAGCAAGAGGGCTTTATTCTTACTTACGATTCTATATTATAGTTTATAGTCCAGCTTGGCAGGAGAATTCATACCACTTCTAGGAGCTAAAGAAACTGACCATGCTATATCCACGGGAGCTGCCGCGAGAGGAGCAAACCTCACTTGTCAGACCACAAGTCTGCCAAAGTCTGCCAAACTACTGAACCAGCTCCCTTCATCTTATCCACCTGCACAGGAAATGGTCCCACCCACCGTGAGTAGGTTCCCATGTCAATCAGACAATCTTCTGCAGGCTTGCTCAGGGCTTGCCTTAGCTACCAGTTCTTCAAAGATGTGCTCAGGTTTCAGTCTTCAATAGTCAAGTTGATACTTGCATGTAACTAGCACAGCCATATATTGCCCGTCTCTGTGCTTGGCATATCTATCTGTCCTTGAGATGATTAGGTAAATTTTTTCTTTAGAATACACAGACTCCTAACTTCCCCCAACCCAAACTCTAAGATGCTGTCAGACAGTATCAAAGCCCAGAGATTTCCCTGCTTTCCTGTGATGATTTTCCCAGTGTGTTTTAAGAAGACCTTGGCTTAATGATTTTTTGGTTGTTCTATTACTACAAAAAATTATAAAACTGTTACCATATTGGGTCATGGTACGTTGGGTAACCTGAATCTGTGTCCCCAGGTTATGGTCACTCATGCTTGGCTCCAGAATAAACTAAACTGTCTCTTACTGTCTTTGAGGTGATGAGACTGTTCTTTCTGTTGACATGATCAAAATAAGCAATATATAGATGCACATTTACATATATATATACTTACATATATGTGTATATATATACTTACATATATGTGTATATGTGTATACACATACACTTGTATGTGTATAGATATACTTATTCATGTAAATGTATGTATATAGACATGCATATATATGAACATAGATATACATTTACATATACCTAAGTATGCAGACATATATATATACATGTACATATATACATTTCATATTAATGTATATAAAAGACATGAGAGTAGAAATGGGACTGTTTGGGGGAGAAAGGACCCAGCAGGAGGGGAAGAGAAAGAATAGTATCTTTTAACTATGAGAGGGAATTTCTGTTTTAAAATTTGCTAAAGGGGCACATCCCAAGTACTCTAGACCTATCATGACAAACTATTGTGTAGGCTACAGAAGCTTCCTAACTGGGTAATTGCAGGGACTGCTTTGACAGTGAGTAGAAGTTCAGTGTAGAGCAGAACTTGATCCTTCAGTCAGAGCTCTTAACTACTGACTGGCTGGGTGAGGAAGAGACTAGGAGAGGGACAAGTTGGGGGAGAGTCACAGGACCATGTTAGATTGAGAATGCTGAAACATTATCGGATACCTGGTGTTGCCCACAGTAGGGCCATTTTTGTCAGATTCCTCCACCTTGGCTGGAAGATGGTAGTTCCCAAAGCTGATCATTCAGGTTTACAATAACCATTCCTGAAACTGAAGCAACTTCTCTCCTGGAGTCCTGAGTGCTTGATTCACCTCATTTGAGAGATGATTATCTTTTTCCAGACATTCTTTCACTCCTCACACCCTAATTCCCTGACAACCCTTTAGTAACACCTGAAAGCTAGAAAAGTTAGAATCCCCTTTTGTCTATGTATTCTGTAGACTTCTCCCCACCATACTGTCTGTAGTATCCATGTGCTTTGACTTTAAATTTATCTTCTGTTTTGATGTTCTCCCACCTTAAGGTCAAACTGTTGCCACTTCTGTTTTATCAGTGGACCTCCAGGCTGACTTTACACCCAGAGGAGATGTCAACTGCCGTAATATATTTCCTTGAGTATGTGAGTCTGGAGGCAGAGGAGGGTCAGAGCTGTGGACAGAAACTTAGAACTCAAGATTGAATGAAGTGTGACTCACATTTTATGCTGTGAATCCCTGGTGGCCTAGGAAAACCTATAGCTCTCTTCTCAGAATGCTGTCTAAAAAGCATAACATATATGCATAAGATTATAAGGAAATCTTTATTACAATATAATTAGGAATTTAAAGATTGTGAAATCAAGTGAGGCACAGTAGTATACATGTGCACAGCCATAATTCTGGTATTTAGGAAGCCAGAGATAGGAAAATTATTACAAGTTTGAGGCTATCCTGGTATATATTGCCAGTTGTAGATCAATCCCCTGACTCATACCAAAAAGTGGGTCCAATGACCACATCTGTAATTCTAACACTCCTACAGGAAGGTGGAGATTGGAGAATCTCCTAGAAACTCTCTGACTGGCTATCTTGAGAAAGCTACACAGCAGCAGAAACAAAAGAACCTGCCTCAATAGGATGGAAGGAGAGAATCAGCTTCATGAATCATCAGTGTGTTGTGGGAAGACCCAGGGTTAATGACAATCCAGGTCCCAGCACACAGGGGCCTGGCACCTCCCCCCTTCCCTTCAACAGAAAGCAGCAGTTCCTTGGTAGACCCTTAGTCCCCTGGCTCTTCCTTATCTGTAGCTGTTGTTCACAGATGACGTCTCTAAACCAGGTTATCATCTCAGGACCCCTGATCCACAAATTCAATGACTTCCAAATACTGTCCTAAGCACATGGATACTTCTCTCATTCCATGGTTCCCACTCCCTCAGAGAGCTATAAAAGACTCATCGCTTCCTGAACACGCATGTAACTTACTTTCCTATGGAAGAGTTTTGGGCCTTGAGATCTTAATTCCAGTAAAGTCTAATTTCTGTTGAGATTGTCTCTGTTTCTGTTTTTGCACTCTCTGAACTATCCTGTTGGAACCCCAAAACTGAGCCCTGTTCCCTGGCAGGTGGATAAAATAGAAAGAACTGGTTCAGTAAGTTGGCATTCTTTATTACCAGAATTTCATTCTGTTCTCCTTTCAGCTCCTTATCACCTGGATATAATGAATTCAGACAAGAGACAGGGCGTAGTGTAGAAGAAAGGCAGATTCTGTTACAGAAGGATTTGTAATAGATTGCCCCTCTCTCAGCAATCTACCTGTGGATATAGTATAGCCAGTTCCTTTGGCTCTGGTGTTCGTTATGAACTCTTCTGACAAGCCAAACTATGAACTGTGTTGGAGAATCATAAGCAAGAATAAAATCTCCTCATTCCCCAAACTCTTTGGCTGTAAATTTATTGGCAATGTGTAGACACACTGCAATACTAAATAATTCTTTATAAAGCATGCCTAGAGGCTCATCTTACAAGTGTTGGCAGAAACTGTCACATTCAGTTTATGAAGCATTTAGACAGACTCATGTAGGAAAAGAACAGGACACTGTTCCAGTGTGGGTGTGGGCTTCTCAAGAGAAAATTTTATTTGTCTTTATAGTGGGTGATATATATGATTCTATGACTTTCTTGGCTATAGTACAAGTTATATACAATGGATTTAAAGATTAAGCAAGGCTTAGATTTTAATTAAAATTAAAAATCATGTAAAATATATAAGGGTGTGACCATCCTGGCAAGATGGTCACATCTTTTTTTATATGTGTGTGTGTGTGTCTGTGTTTTTATATATCAGAGGGCACTGTGTGTGCCTGTGGAAGGCTAAGGGTGACTTTGGAAATGACCCTGAATTGCACTACATTCTTTTTGCTTTGCTCTGGAATTTCTCAAACTCCTCCTTCCAGGGCCAGAAGTGCAGGCCACCACCATTTTCTATTTTTGCCTGGCATTTTTACCTGGGATCCGAGATCCAAACTCAGGGCCAACCTTCTGCTATGGAGGCAGAGGCTAACTTTTGAGCCATCTCTCCAGACTTCTTAAGTTTTCTTATCTTTAAAAATTTCCTTCTAGAAATGAAATTGCAAGATGGTTTAAAAGATTATTACCAGAATTTCATTTTGTTCTCCTTTCTGCTCCTTATCACCTGGATATAATGAATTCAGACAGGACATAGGGCGTAGTGTAGAAGAAAGGCAGATTCTATTACAGAAGGATCTGAACTACTCTTCGGTGAGTTGACAATGACCAACTGCACGTTTGAGGAGGAATGTACTCTTGAGGCGATGGGAATGGACAATGACCAGAGCTTCATGTTTAGTTAGACTGCATAACTATTTTCCAAAGTCTGTAGAACAGACCACTTTTCAAGGAATACTTCTGTGTAGGTGATTGATAGGTCCATTTGGATGAATGCTTCAGTTAGAAGACAATAGTCCATCTTTATTGTTTACCAGAATACTTCTTTCTTATTTATTTATTCAATTGTGCATGTGTGTGTGTGTGTGTGTGTGTGTGTGTGTGTGTGTGTGTGTGTAGAACCACGGGTGAATTCGGGAACCACCATGGATCGCCTCCACCTCTTTGTTTACTCTGCCCAGGGATTCACAGGCTCTGCCCTACCAGGACCAGAAGCACAGACCGCCCCCCACCCCTTCCACCCAGCGCCTATACGTGGGATCTGGGATCCGAACTCAGGACCTTCCGCTCGCAAGGCAGAGGTTTAACCCCTGAGCCATCTCTCCAGCCCATGTTTACCAGAATGTTTCTGACCAACTAATATCATTAAGATCTTTTGGACAATGCAGAATGCCATGTCTTGACTCTGGTATTGAAATGTGATTCAGAGTTTGTTTTTTTGGCCCGTGATTTCAGTTCCTGCTTTTACAAGCTGTTGATGTGGAGTTCAGGTTCAATGACTTGTGGAACTTGCTCATATCTGACTGGCTACCAAACAGTGCATTGTTCAGATTTAGAAATGAGAGGCACAGGAGGGCAAGCAAGGTTAACTCAAGGTTACATATACGCTAGCTTTAAGTAAATGTGGCTTATTTGCTTTCAGCATCCTTGTCTGGGAAGTAAAGATTAAGAAAGGCTTAAATTTTAATTAAAATTAAAAATTATGTAAACTATTTAAGTGTGTGACTCTCCTGGCAAGATGGCCCCATCTTTTTTTTAATTTTTGTTATCCCTGTAGGTGATTTTAACGTAGTTAGTTGTGTTCAGGAAAGGCAAACAAAGTCCAGGGTGGGTGGCTTTCTTTCCTTTTCCTGTGCTTGTTTTGCCTTACTGATGATATCAATAAGGCATAATTTTGCTACTGGCGTCTCAGCTTGGAGCTGAGTTAGTTGTCTCATGGTTCCAAGAAATGAGAAACAAGCACAACAAAGGAAGGAACAAAGATTTACTGAAAATAAAGTGAAAGCCTCCATCAGGGAGGGGACTCCCAATTGGGATGCTGTCATAGCTGGGCACAGGTATCAACTTGACGGCAGAGGATCTGAGCTCTGGGCACATTTGTGGAGAGTTAATGGTTCAGTTAAGCCCAGAGCAAACCTGCAGGAGATTGTCTAGCTGATGGGGAAGGCCCAGCCCATGGTGGGTTGGATTAGGGCCTGAAATAAAAATACACAGATCTAGTTGAGAGAGTTGGCATCCTTGTTTACACTTGGCCGGACATGCTGGTCTGGTAAGTAAGGATTGTCCCTCTCTTAGCCATTATGTAGAGATGGTGTGGCCAGTCCCCTGGGCCCTGGTGTTGGTGCATGGTCTTCTGGCAAGCTGGACTACAAACTGTAATTGGACTATCTTAAGAAAATAAACCTCTTGTTTCCTTAAGCTGTTTGATGGTGACTTATCAGCAAACCATGCAGGCAAAATGCAACAGGTGCTAAATACACTCTTGATTGGAGGTCTGTCATTATCTTGGAGATGAACCAATTTGTTAACTCCCATAAGTAAATTAGGAATCCAGTTGAGATGAATCTGGTTGGGTAATTTGAATGGATATAGGGAATTCTTATTGGCCAAGGGATTAGCTAGAAGAATATTGGCTTAGAAAGGTCCACTGGTGAGATGAAGGCTTATCCTAAGTTCCACGGTGGGCAGGGGTTGGGGTAGGGGAGGCAAGGAGAACCAGGAAGTACAAAGAACAAAGGCTGGTAGTCAGCTGACAGTCTGGGTTTTTCTTTTTTTGTTTTTAATTTTTTAAAATTTATTTATTCTGTGTGTGTATGTGTGTGTGTGTGTGTGTGTGTGTGTGTGTGTGTGTGTGTGTGAGAGAGAGAGAGAGAGAGAGAGAGAGAGAGAGAGAGAGAATGCTGTGTGTCCTTTTGGAGGACCAAAGGTGACTTTGGGAATCATCCTGGATTGCTTCTACCTCCTTTTTACTTCCCTCTGGGATTTCACAAGGTTTTCCCACCAGAACTGGAATTGCAGGCATCAGCCATTTCCACCTGGTGTTTTTATGTGGGATCTGGGATCTGAACTCAGGACTTTCTACTTATGAGGCAGATTCTTTATTTTTAAACAGTAATTTATTAATATTGAGACCAGACTATAAGACAAGAAAATGTGTTTCTTTCACTGCAAATGGTCTATTTCCTGAAAATTGCTATGAGGATTACCACTCCTGTGTCTGTGAAATGAGGCAGATTCTTAACCCCTAAGCCATCTCTCCTCCAGCCTTAATCTGGGCTTTTCTTAGATCTTAGTTCCTAAGCTCATCTTCAGGGTTCTTGGAGTTGACCAGTGATTTGATCAGGACATGTAGATGTCCTTGGGTCTTTCTTTATCCTATAGCACTGGGCTGCCTAGTTCCTAACTCCAATCAAGTATATATGTACATGTACATATTTACATAGGTAAGTATAGACATATATGTGTATATATATACACATGTATATGTACATATGCATTTGTTTTTGTCACTCAAAGAGAAAGCAGAATAGGATTTTCATGGTTAGGGAATGCAACGTAACAGTAATTTATTTATTTTGTCGGACTTTATTGAAATAAAATATAAGCATGCTAAATGACATTCTATGTAGAGCCTGCTTAGTGTTATATGCCTGGGAAGGTGGGGTAGTGTTTGATAAAACTCTAGAAATGGTTCCAGTAGAGCTAATACTCTTTTCAGTGGGGAGAGCTTAGAAACCCAGCTCTACACTGCTAAGTCTCCCGAGGAGTTTCCATAGACTTTTTAGTGTCCTTGATTCAGACCAACCCAGGATTCATGTCTTCAACACTGGAAGGAATTTGAGGTCTAGTGGACATGGTGAAGTGATGTTAATGTTTTGCCAGAGATATTTTTATAATAGGTGTAAGCACAAGGAGAAAGAGAAAGGAAGAAGAAAGTAGGAAGTACCCAAGTGCGGGTATTAGTTTTTCCAAGAGGGAGAGTAAAGAATTAATTGTCACAACATTAGCCATGCATGCCATTTAGTGACTAAAGTTACATCTCAGAAGGTTGCTAAGAAACCTTTCCCCCTGCTCTCTTTTATAAGAGAAGCATATGAGTAGTGGCCTTGGATGGGATTGTAATCTGATAAAGTAAAAACAGAAGCTAGTAGGTCTACATAAGGAGTGGAGTATATGTATTTTCTGTGCAAATAGGGTTTCTGGTGAGATTCCTAGAGAATGACAATTGTATGGCTGGGAAGGGAGAAAGACCCTCAGCAGTGGGTGACTCTGATGGGAATCTTCCTTTTCTGCTGGTGAAAACTTCTTACTGGACCCCAGGATGAGGTGACCCCTCTCCTCACATCCCTCCAACTTTTCCTATCATTCTATCCTGCTTTATTTCCCTTCTGTGGGTCTTTGATCTCTTAACCTTAAAGGGCCGCTACAGTAGAAGAACGTTTTTTTTCTATAATTTCTTCCATGATGGACCAGGGCATTGGTTTTACCTATGCAAGGATGGATTCTCAGCTGAATGAAATGGGGGTGAGATGTGTGTGGGGGTGAGGCATGAGAGACAGGAGCATGGAGATCATGGGACCATGATTTGGTAGGCAGCTGAGAAACAGGATGTCATCACTTGAGACAGCAAATCACACAAACGATAAGGCATAGAGTATATTTCTATGACTAAAATTAGCACCAAAATAACAGAACTTCTTTATCATGAGGTCCCTGATAATCTTGATATTAGTAAGCCACCAAAACTTGAGACATAATCTTAGACTTAATTTGAGTACATAAACCTTGGAGTAATGAAAACATAGACCCCACTTACTATATCTGTATACAGTGGTACTGTTCCGTAGAAATGACTTAGGCAATTTATTGCAATGAGATCTACTACCAGTAGTTCTACACAATGGCTGACGACATATCAACATTCCCTCATGGACCAGTGAGGATCTCAGGAGAAACAACTACACTCAGAAAGAATCTCTGATGCAGGTGCTGGACAAAAGACAGGTCCTCCCCACTTGTGAGTTTGCCCATTGAAGGGCCATTTATATTACCACAGACGCCCTATGATCCACACATGCAGAGGGACAGGAGGGCAGGGGGGCAGGAGGCACATGGCTGGACAGGTGAAGGGAGGGGAAGATGAGAGAGGACATTGGGAAGATCAGAAGGAAAGGGGACAAGGACTTATACTCATTTGTTTATGTATGAAAAAATTCTCAATAAAAATATAAAAAATAGTAACTTAGGTCCCCCTTGGGTTGCTGTTAAAATAGCTGAAGCCACCAGATTTTACAAGTGAGTTGTTAATTATCTTAGTCTAGTTTGAGTTCAGGAGTGAAATTCCATGGACTTCAACAGTTACTGATCAAACACAACAGAATCTAGTGGTGAAATTCATATTCTATTAGCAGTGTCCAAACCAGAACATAAAGTAAAGATACAACTATTGATAAGTTCAGAAATGGAGCTTGTTTTTACATTTAGGGAGAAATCCTGCTTGAAGACAACTGTAAGTCTTTTAGTGGAATGCAGATATAAACACCCTTGTCACAGAGATGTGCTCGAGGCTGTGGAAATTCAGAAGGGAGAATAACTCCTGCTTTATCTACCCAAGGCAGTGTCAAAAAACACCAGAAAATACCCAATCTGTGATAGGAGCTGAATGAAATGTAGTGTTTCCTCCTTTTCTTGTAATGTGCCAATCCTTTGTTCTAGGTTAAAAGAAGACTGGCGGCTTTGGTTTACCCTTGGTTTAGTATAGAAGCAGAGTGTATGAGGCTGTAAGACCCCTGATCATGGGGTGTATATTTAATTTACTTATTTAGTATGTACACATGTATGCATGTATTTTTGTGTGTACATGTGTAATTGAGTATGAGTTTGTGAACACACATACCATGGTGTGCATGTTGAGGTCAGAAGACAACTTTCCTGAGTTCCAGGAATTAAACTCAGGCCATCAGGCTTGAGTGGCAAGCATCTTTATCTGCTGAGCCATCTGACAGGCCCATTTTTTTTTTCAAATCTATCTCTTTAGGTGACTTGAATGTCTTAGTTTCACAGCAGCACTCCACTCATCAGCACAGATTGTCTTAACTACATCTTCCATTGTCTTCTGCTAAAACACATACAGGATCCAAATAATTTAGGAAACTAGGGGTTTATTTGTGCTTCTAGTTCTAGGTTATTGTCTATTGTGATGGCAGGAGAGTTCATGCCAGGGAACCGGCCACACCATATCCACAGCAAGCGCTGAGAGAGGAGCATCCTTTCTACCTGACCAGTCTGCCAAAAGCTATCTTCATCCAGGGAATGGTCCTACTCACTATGCACTGGGTCTTCCCATATCAGCTAGATAATCTAGAGCACGCTTGTCCAGAAGCTTGTCTTGACTAAATAATTCTTCATAGTTGCATTTAAGCTCGACTCTAAATTGTCAAGTTGACACTTAAGAAACTGTCACACATGAGTTACAAAGTCTATCCATCCATACATATTCATATATACAGCACTGTCTTATGAGACCTATCAGCAATATCATTGGTGAATAGCCCATTTCTTTTCTATTTCTGTATAAGATGGGCTGATATTAATTTTAGAAAAGAGGTTTTACAGCCATGTCTGTAGTCCCCAAGCATTATACAAGTTGTTGGAGATACCTTAGCTATCTTAGGCTATAACTGCAGAATTTTTATCTTTTTAAATTTTTTTCACTAGAGAGAGGAAGAGAGAGAGAAGAGAGATAAGAGAAAGAAGTGGAGAGAGAGATTGAGAGAGAGAGAGAGAGAGAGAGAGAGAGAGAGAGAGAGAGAGAGGGAGAGGGAGAGAGAGAGGGATTGTGATGCCAAGATGGAGGTCAGAGGACAATTTTCAGAAACCTATTCTCTCCTTCCATCCTGTGGGCTTCTAAGGTCATTGGATTTGTGAGCAGGTGCCTGATACCCACCTAAGGTACCTTGCTGGTCTGAGACTTTTTCTAAATCAGAATTCTTTTAAGGCTAAAGTTGGTAACAACGACTTTTTGGCTTTGGACATTCTTGTCAACACCAGTCACTATACAAGAATATATCTGGAAAGGAGTCCGGGGATATCAGTGAAGACAGTGAACAAAGCTCCATGTTGAAAGGTTAGCATTGTTCACCTGCCCTTGATGGCAATCAGGAATGGGTGTGCTGAGATGTTTACCAGGAACTTTGACCTGCCTCTTGAAAGGCAGCCGCTGCTGGAACTGAAGCCTGTTCTCTGGTTTGAATAATGGAATATTTCTTTCTGAAGACGCTTGTCTCTTTTTGTAGAGCAGACAGAGATACTTTAGGACCCGGGCAAGGGCGGTTCTTTGCCAGGGCTTTGGTCCCTCATGGCTTGTTGGTAGACACCGCCACTTTAAAATCTTCTGCCAGAGTCCAGTGCAATGGAAGAGAGTGAAATAGACAGCAGCAACCAACAGAATGCAGAGTACAGGTGACTCTGAAATGCACTGCTAGAGTCAGGCCAACAAATCTCTCCCCCATCCTAAGACTCGGGAATCTTGCAGAATAAGATTGTGAGAGTCTAGGGATGATGAAGTCCACGGCTGCCTAAGAGATTCCACTCTAGGCAGGGCTGCTGCATCCAGGAACCCAATGCAGAGAGACTTATTTTCACCAGACCTTCACAATGGCTGACATACCAACATTCCCCCACAGACTAGCGAGAAACAATTACATGCAGTGGGAACTTTGGGGGATAGGGCTAGACAGGTGAAGAAGTTTACCCTTATCCGTGAGTCTATCCAAAAAAGGGCCACTTAATCTGTCACAGAGATCTGAGCCCCCACTAGAGCAGATAATCCATAGAACCCACAGAAGCAGACAGGCAGGATGATGAGAGGGATTGGTGAAGGAGGGGGGAATAGGAGAGAGAGGGAGAAGGAGGGGAGCATGCAGGGACAACCACTCATTATGTTTTGTAAAACCAGACAAAAAAATTTTTTAAAAATCTTCAGCCTGGTCCGGTCGTTTTCTCCTTGGAAACGTGGATCACTCTCCAGCGCTTAATCTACTATGTTACTGGACTTGTTTCATTATCTGTAATCCCTTTCCTCCTCCATATTTTGGACTGTCCTAGTTTGTCTCTGTTGTAAAAACTCCAAAAGTCAAATTTAAAAATTAACTTAGAGTGTTGCTTGCTTTTGTAGTTCTTTCCTGATGTCTGGACAAATCAGTGAAATAAGCATCTAGCAATATCTAACTTTGGGATCTGTAATAACCTTTAAGTCTAGCTAGTTAGTTATACCCACATAATTTTTCCTGAAATTTTAACTCCTATTATTTTTGAAATATACTCAGATCTTCTGCAGCACACTTAAGAATTCTGGGTTTGTCCTTTTTTAAAAATTTTTTTATTATTTATTCAATTGTGCGTGTATGCGTGTGTGGGCGTGTGTGTATATATGTGTGTGTATGTATGTATGTATGTATGTGTAGAACCACGGACGAACTCGGGAACCATCATGGATGTCTCCACCTCCTCCTTGTTTACTCTGCCCGGAGATTCACAGGCTCCGCCCTACCAGGACCAGAAACGCAGGCCGCCCCCGCTTCCGCCTGGCGTCTATACGTGTGATCTGGGATCTGAACTCAGGACCTTCCGCCTGCAAGGCAGAGGCTTAACCCCTGAGCCACCTCTCCAGCCCAATATTTGTCCTTTAAAAAAAAAAATTGTAAGAGCACAAGGATGGGAGGAGCAATGATATGCAAGATACTCCACACAAGTTAGGGCAGAAGCAACCATAATTGGACTTTCCATGCCCTGCGCAATGTCCAACACACTATTGACCCCTCAAATTCTAGCATTTGCTAAAGGCACTAAGATCCTTGGAGGCAAGGGATTGACAGCCACAGTAGTGTTCCTATGCTTAAGGGGAACACAGGAAAGGGTTCTGGGACATGCCACTGGGTCCTTGCACCTCATCGGAGAGGAGGACCCAGAGGAGAGTCTGGCATGCACATTAAAGGATGCTCCAGGGATGGGAGGGGGAGGCACTGGAGGACAGGAAGGGAGGGGGAGGAGAGGGGGGCATAGGGCGGTGGGAGGTTGGAGGGAGGGAGGGGACTGGTGTACCAGTTAAAGTTGTATGAGTAGAAATTTAAAAAAAATATATATTCTTTTATTTTAGGACAAAACAACTATCTAAAATCCTTTTTTCATCTGAAAGCATTTCCCTTTCTTTTTAACTTTTTAAAAAAAGTCTACAGGACCTTGTATTCCCATGTGATCTTCCATCCAAGTACTAACCAGTCTTGACCCTACTTAGCTTTCGAAATCAGAAGAGATTGAGCATGTTCAGTATGTGATGTGGCTATACACACTTTAACTTTTTTTAAAACATGAAAAAATACATTTTGCTCTGGTGGATGGCTCAGCAGATAAACATGTCTGCATGTTTCAACCTAGAGTTTCAATCCTGGAGCCCACAGGGTGGGAGTTCTGAAAGATGTTTTCTCATAACAGAACTGCACAGAGATTCAAAAAGAATGTTTGTATTCCTCTCTTTCCACTGACTGTTGGACTATCAACCCCAAGAATTTGGAATTTCCCCAGGAATGTCAAGCTGGGAACAGTGAGTCACAGAGTCCTCAAAGTTTGCCAGCTTTAGTGCCATCCAGAGAAGGAATTTGTCCCCCCTAAAGAGATTTCACACAGCTCTGGCAACTTGTCCAGACCACCTTGCAGGAGAGACTTGCAGCAGAGGAATAAAGAGACCACAGTGGTATATAGTATTACATAGCTCTTGCCCCCTTTTAAATCCATATCCCCAACCAAACGCCAGAGCGAGAGAAGGACTCAGACACTGGATACTCTCTCCCCAACATGATCATACGGAATGAATTTGCTTTTATTTTGCCTTTCCCTGATAGTTTTATTTGTTATTGATTTATGAAGGGTTGGTGTACCATGGCATGTATGTTCCTTATCTCTATCTTTAAGAAATAAAAAGTCTAAAAATGTATCTTATAACTTTTATATACCTTTTTTCCTATTTGATTATTTCTTTTTGTCTTATTTGTCTTCCAAACAAATCTCCACTTAATGATGCATAGGAAACTGTATCGAAAACAGAGTCAGGAGACATTGTTTTTCTCTTACCAAGTTAATCAATTTGTTAGGGATGTAAGTTCTATTATGATAGGCACTCTGGGACTACTTTTGTTAAAAAGCATTTACTTTTCATTTGCGTTCATGAGTCATCCAAAGCAGAATAAAGTTTGGTACTTCTGCCTGAATCTCTTGCCTGTCTGTTTGCTTTTGAGAAATCACGTCTATAGACAGGCATATTAAGTGCTGAGGAATTGCCAAGAGCATAGGGATTTAAGTCAGCTGCTGATTCCTGGAGTAGCAAGCCAGCATCCACGATGAGGACGACATCATAGAGTAAAGCTGTACCTGGTCCAGGAGTAACTATCAGAACCAGCCCATCCCTCAAGCGGCTAGCTAGGCCCAAGCTGTGTTGCATGATCTGCAAAGGGCTTTTTGTATCTTCACATCAGGGGAAGGTGGGGTGAGCTCTCCACCACACTTGCAGGAAGTCTGGGTGCACAGTTGCAAGGAGCTGTCTAAAGGTACTTCAATAGAGCCCCTGTGCCTCATGTGTTGGCTTTGTGTGGGACAGTGGTGGGGAGAACTTGAGTCATTTTGTGTTCATATGCCTAACCTTATGTCTAACAGTTCCACTGCATCTATAGAACTATCTACTGGCCCAGTCAACTTAGGGAAGCAAGATGTTTTATTCTAACAATTCCAGATTATAGTCCATCAAGGAAGGAGTTACCAAGGGGATCGGTTACACCACATCCAAAGGGAAGACCACATGGGAGAAAAGACACATTCAGTCAATCAGGAGGAACATGAGAAGCCCCTCACATTTGAGCTGTTAGAGGGTGGCAGGGGCAGCCTAGCTTGCGACTCAGAAGCAGGATGAACCAGCAGAGTTGTAAGACCCGAGTCCAGGTGGGTGAGTAATAGAACACTTGTCGTGTTGACCACAGCTAGGCGCACCCTTAGCGCTTCCTAGGAAATCTCACCACAGAGCTTTGTCTGGATTTTCCTTTGTGCGGCTGCAAAAGTGACCTTATCCTGCACCTGCCTTAGCACCTTGCAGCGGGGCAAGAGAAAATGACAAGGGAACATCCAGAGTCCAGAGAATGGCTGGTGTAGAGGAAGACCGAGGCTTTGGAGCCGCCAAAATATTCTGTCTTCACTCTAGGAGACGGCATCATGTGGCCATGCAAACATATTATGGTCCGGCTACAGAAATAATGGAAGCCAGCAGCACACAGTGCAGGAGGAGATGGAAAGAGCACATGTCTGACCTGAGCCTCCTGACCTGACTTCTTTTCTTCCGTTCCTTGGCATAGCTCAAAAATTTAAGCAGAAGCACTTTTTCCTAGAACTTCAGGGTTATTTAACTATCCTGATGACCTTTTGAGCAACACTGTCCCAGTCATCTGACTGAATCATTGATTGAGTTCATCTGAAATATTCATTTTGAAATATTTAAATACTGTTTCTTTATTGCTTCTTAGTGCTTCATTTTTTTTCTATACCAGACTTCTGAAGCTTCAACTTCAGTAAGAAACAGTATATCTCTGAACACAAGGAATTAGGAGAAGGGAGGAGACCTGAGCCTATGTCCTTCCCTCCTCCTTCAGGTGCTCCCTGGTCTCATTTCCAGCCTTTTCCTCTGCTCTCCAGCCTGTGAAACAACCCTTTGCTCAGGTTCCTTGTGGGAATCCACAGAACAGGATGAATCTAGCTGATCTTCTGTTCTTTACAACTTGGGAATCCAGGGGCTTTGTGAATTTGAAATAAGAATTCAATTTTGAGGACCTCGCCTGAATTTTAAGAAAGGTTGAGTAAATTCCATGAGGATCACCTCAGAGGCTATGATTTCATGTTGCTGCGGCCAGTATTGTCTTAGGAGACGGTCTTGCAGTCCTTCCACAGCAAATGTCACCTGGGCACAGAAATCATCTCCCTCTTATCCAGCATCAAAGGCTTTGCATGCTCAGAAGCTAAGCTCCTGGATAGGCGGCCTGGTGTTCTATCTCAATGCTTCACATCTGTAAGGGGTAGAGTATTCCACTGAAATGGACAACTTGTGGTTAGCAATGTGGGGTTCTCTAATGAGGTGAAAAACTTGTAACGAATGCCTCCAGATCTTGTGAGATGGAGTGCACGAACCAAAAGCAAAAAATTAAATAGGAATGGGACTATGCATGTGCAATTCCTGGGAAGGGTGGAGATTGAGAGGAGAATAGAATGTGTGTGTGTGTGTGTGTGTGTGTGTGTGTGTGTGTGTGTGTGTGTGTGTTGGGAGGGCAGGGGTGATAATAATATGGATTAGCAGGTAAGATGTGTTCTCAAAAACCCAGAGACCTGAGTTTGATTCCTGGAAATTCACATGATGGAAGGAGAGAACTGACTTCTGAAAGAAGTCATCTGACCTCCAAACATGTGTCATGGCATGCACGTGTATTTCTCTTTTTCTCTTTCTCTTTCCTTTCAAGTATATAAAAAGAGAAGTAGAGTGGGTGTTAGAGTCTAATTATCTGGGAAGAGCAAACCCCACTTTTCTTTATCTCTCCCCTTACGTACCCCATGACAGCTGGATGAGTAAGAAAACAACTTCAAGGTCCAAGGAGTGGCAGGGTAGAGCAGGAAATCCCTTTGTAGGGGTGACAGTAGTCTGCTGGACACTTCTGGGGTCTTGAAGAAGGTGTGAACAAATGTTAGTTAGAGTGGTTTGAGGGCTCTGAAAGGACTCCATATAAAAACAGGTACCACAGTTTATCTGCTATACTGAGATTCATGGGTTAAAAGGGTGACTGAGGCAAGGTCTAAGAGCACTCCTTAAGGAGGGCAATGATTGGAACACTATTTACAGCAGCAAAGTCATGGAATCAACCCAAATGCCCAACAGTCGACAAGTGGATAATGAAAATGTGGTATATTTATATAATGGAATGCTACTCAGCCATCAAAAAAGATGAATTAATGAAATTTGCCAGGAAATGGATGGAATTAGAAAAAAATTGTATTGAGTGAAGTATCCCAGACACAGAAAGTTAGACAATGTATATACTCCCTAATAGGTGGATCCTAGTTTGAAATCAAAGATAAATTGCTGAAATACCTACTGTAATCACAAAGATTATAAACAGGAGGGAAGAGGAAGGAGGGCCCCCCAAAAGGAGATAGGGGATCATGCTTCAGTAGAGAAAATAGGTCACTGTCAAGTATTGCATGTAAGTAGTGAGACATCTGGGGAAGCTCACTCTCATTTCCCTTCTTAGTCACTTGCGACTGAACAGGTTTGATCTCTCCAATCAGGGAGGGTATAGGGACTGGCAGATAGATGGCAACCATCCTGAAAATGGGATACTGACCCCCCTCACTGTTGTATCCTACTCCTTTTCTTCCATCTACCTTCGGGTCTCCTCTTATATTAAGATATTCATTTAAACAGCCATTTATCTTTGGTTAGGAGGTGACCTTTGACACCAATCAGGATGCAGCCAAGAATGGTGCAAGAAAAGCAAAAGTGAAAACAACAAGCATAGTTCAGAACACCAAAGATCCTACATTAATCACCTGGAACCAGACCAGCCAAATCTCTCCCCATCCTAAAGCTCAGGGAACCTTGTGGAAGAGGGGGCGGCAAGATTGTAAGAGCCTAAAGATGAGGAGGACCAACGATATGCAAGATATTCCACACAAGTTAGGTCCGCAGTAGCCAGAATTGGACTTTGCCTGACTTGCACAATGGCTGACATGTCAATGACCCCCACAAAGTCTAGCATGGATCACAGGGGAGAAAGCTCCAGGCAGTAGGATCCTTAGAGGCAAGGGATTAACAGTCATAATAGAGTTCCTATACTAAAGGGGAGCCCAAGAGTGGCTGGGGCTATGTCACTGAGTCCTTACCCCTCACTAGGGTGGAGGACTTAGAAGGAGGTTTGGCATTCACACAAAAGGATGCTCCAGGGGATGTGAGGGAGGAGGAGGGAGGCACTGGGGAGGAGGAAGGATGAAGGAGGGTGAAAGGAAGGGAAAGTGCAAGGGGGGATGACTAGGAGGAGGGAGGGAGAGGACAGGGGTTGAGATTGTATGATTAAGGAAAAATGTGGGAGAAAAAAAAAAGAAGGGCAACGAGGCCAGGAAGACTGGTAGACATTCCTCAGGCAGCTCTTCATCTACGAATCCATCTACAAATCCAGTTCCAATGTGAAATCATAGCCTTCTGCTGCAGATTTAGATGCTGGGCTCTGTCCTCAAGGTTCCCTCTGCAGGGTTAGGGTAAGCAACATGGTTCTACAGACAGAGAGTAACCAGGTGTCAGGGTTTGATTTAATTCTTTAATGAGGGACTCTGCAAGGAGATGAAAGCACCAGTCCAGAGTGTTGAAATAAAAAAGGAGAAATTGTGCTGTTTGTTGGGGCAGGAAAACCACAACACTGGGGTTTGCTTTGGCAGCAGGTCACCATGGCTTCTAACTTCCATTCTTAAAGGGCTAAAAATGGGCAAGTATGGAATGTTTGTGCTAACCACTAGTGGTATAGGTAATTGCTGGCCTGGACATGCTGGTCAGGGAAATCAACAGGACACACACTATGAAGCAGTTCTCACTGCTATACACCAACTTGGTGCCAAGATTCTCTTTAATTGTCCTGGGTCATTATTGCTTGGATACCTCTGAAGTACAACATCCTGATTAGGGGCCATTACCTAAGAGCCACTCTTCCAGATGAGGAATAACCTCCACTTGATCTCAACCAAAAGACTGAGAAACAGTGGATATAACCTTAGCTAGTATGCACAAGGCATTTCTGTAATGACTTATGGGTGTAATGTCACTTAACTTATGCCCAGTGCCAAATGGTATGTGCATTAACCAGGGTTCCCTGGAGACACAGAACCAACAGGACATGAATATACAGTTGAATTTCTGTGTCTATGAGTTCCATCTCTTCAGATTTGCTCAAATATGTATGAAAAATATGTGTGAAGTGAAATGTGTGGACTTTATTCTTGTCCTTGCTCTCTAAAGACTACAGTGTAAAGGCAACTTAAGTGGTATGGACATTACAGCAAGTCGTGAGTAATCTAGAGATGATTTAAAAAGCGTGGAATGATGTGCATAGGACACCTGCAAACACTGCAGAGATTTGATCACCTGCAGATTTGGGTATCTGAGGCAGTTAAAGTATTAGTCTCGTGGGAACAATGCACCCATGGAAACAACCAGAATATTTGGCTAGATACCTGGACACCCATAAAATGTGCATGTATTATTGGAAGTGAAACTTACAATAGGGAAATAATGAGACCACAAGCCCACAGTGAACAGCTAGTACTCTTGACATGTCTATATCCGCTTTTTTATTTTAATTTTAATTTTCTTTTTCTCCCACACTTTACTTTTTTTCCCAATCATGTAAGTTCAATAGGTACCCCCATCCTCTTCCTCCCTCCAACACTCCCTAGTCCCCCCTTGTATTCTCCCCCTACCTTTTCCCCTTCCTTTCACTCCCACTCTCTCCCTTTTCCTCTCCCAGTGCTTCCCTTTTCCCCCCTCCCATCCCCTGGAGCATCCTTCCATGTGAATGCCAAACCTCCTTCTGAGTCCTCCACCCTAGTGATGTGTAAGGATTTAGTGGCATAGCCCCAGCCCCTTCTTGAGTTCTCTATTAGCATGGGAACTCCATCATGACTGTTAATCCCTTGCCTTTAAGGATCCTACTGCCAGTGATTCATGCTAGACTTTGAGGGGTTGTTGACATGTCAGCCATTGTGTAGGTCATGCAAAACCGATTATGGCTATTGCAGCCCTAACTTGTGTGGAGTATTTTGCATATTGTTGGTCCTCCTCATTTTTAGGCTCTTGCAATCTTGCTGCCCCTTCTTCCACAAGGTTCCCTGAACTTTAGGATGGGGACTGCTTTGGCTGTTCTGGTCCCAGGTGATTAATGTAGGGTCTTTGGTGTTCTGAATTATGGTTTGTTGTTGTTTTCAGTTTTGCTGTTCCTGCACTGCCCTTGGCTGCATCCTGATTGGTATCGAAGGTCACCTCCTAACCAAAGATAAATGACTGTTTAAATGAAGATCTTAATATAAGGTAGATGGAATAGGAGGAGTAAGACACCACAGTGAGGGGAATTCAGTGTCCCATTTGGAGGATGGTTACTATCTATCTGCCAGTTCCTATATGCTCCCTGATTGGTGAGATCAAACCTCCTCAATCACAAGTGACCAGGAAGGGAAGTGAGAGTAAGCTTTGCCAGATGTCTTACTACTTACATGCAAACTTGACAGTGACCTATTTTCTCTACTGAAGCATGATCCCCTATCTCCTTTTTTTATTCCCTCCTGTTTATAATCGTTGTGATTACAGTAGGTATTACAGAGATTTGTCTTTGAATATGTCATTAAATGGGTTTGGTACTAGGATCCACCTATTAGGGAATACATATGGTGTCTAACTTTCTGTGTCTGGAATACTTCACTCAATATCATTTTTTCTAATTCCATCCATTTCCTGGAAAATTTCATTAATTCATCTCTTCTGATGGCTGAATAGTATCCCATTGTATAAATGTACCACATTTTCCTTATCCACTCATCAACTGTTGGGCATTTGGGTTGATTCCATGACTTTGCTACTGTAAATAGTGGTGCAATAAACATGGTTATGTTTGTGTCACTGCAGTGAATTTTTGTGTTATGGGGGATTATTCCCAGAAGTGGTATAGTAGGATCATATAGCATTTCAATATTTAACTTTTTTAAAAGTTGCCAGTTGATGGTCAGAGTGCTTGTATAAGCCTGCATGCCCACCAGCAATGTATGAGAGTTCCCTTATATCCACATCCTCTCCAGCATTTGGTGTTGTTTGTATTGTGGATTTTTGTCATCCTGACCAGAGTGAGATGATATCCCAGGGAAGTTTTGATTTGGATTTGGATAGCTAAGGATGTGGAACATTTTTTGAGATATTTGTTAGACATTTCAATTTTATCCCTGGAAAAGTTTCTTTTGAGTTCCCAGGACCATTTTTTAATTGGGCCATTTATGTCCTTGGTGTTTAGTTTTCTAAGTTCTTTGTGCACTCTGGATAATAGAGCTCTATCAGATATGTGGTTAGTGAAGATTTTCTCCCATTCTGTGAGTTGCCTTTTTGCTCAATTTACAATCTCTTTATCTGAACAGAAGCTCTTTAATTTCATAAGATCCCATTTGTTGAGTGTTGGTTCTAGTGACTGTGCTACTGGATTTTTGTTTAGGAACTGTTGGCCTAGCCCAGTCAGCTTGAGGGGTTCCTTACCCTTTCGACTAGAGTTTTTATAGTCTCTTGCCTAATATTAAGATCCTTTGTCAATATGGAATTAATTTTTGTGCACGGTGACAAAGACAGGTCCAGTTTTAATCTTTCGCATATGGACATCCAGTTTTGCCAGCACCATTTGTTGAAGATGTTGTTTTTTCCCATTGAATTTTTTTGGCCCCTTTGTCAAAGATCAAATGACTATAATTGTGTGGGCTTATATCTGGGTCTTTAACCCTTATCCATTCATCTACATTTCTATTTTGGAGCCAGTACCAGGCTGTTTTTATTACCATGGATTTGTAATATAGATTAAGATTTGGCATGGTGATACCTCCAGCAGTGTTTTTGTTACTCAGGATTGTTTTTGCTATCCTGGGTCTTTTGTGTTTCCATATGAATTTTGAGATTGTTTGGTAAATTTCTTTAAAGAATTGCTTTGGGATTTTAATTGGTATAGCGTTGAATCTATATATGGCTTTTAGTAGGATGGTCATTTTTATGACATTGATTCTGCTAATCCAGGAGCATGGGAGGTCTTTCCACCTTCTGGTATATATCCGCTTTCTAAGGTGATGATTTTATTCTCCTGTGGGCTCAAGTCCTCTGGTTTTCTTGAGGTTTTGAGCCTTTTCTATTGTCAGACTGAATCTTTCTTTTCTTTCTTTCTTTCTTTCTCTTTCTTTCTTTCTTTCTTTCTTTCTTTCTTTCTTTCTTTCTTTCTTTCTTTCTTTCCTTCCTTCCTTCCTCTCTCTTTCTTTCTCTCTCTCTTTCTTTCTCTCTCTCTCTTTCTTTCTTTCTCTCTCTCTCTCTCTTTCTTTCTCTTTCTCTTTCTTTCTTTCTTTCTTTCTTTCTTTCTTTCTTTCTTTCTTTCTTTCTTTCTTTCTTTCTCTTTCTTTCTTTCTCTCTCTCTTTCCTTCCTCCCTCCCTCCCTCCCTTCCTTCTTTTCTTTTTCCCTTTTTCCTTTCTTTTCCTCCCTCCTTCCCTCCCTCCCTCCCTCCCTCCCTCTCTTTCCTTCCTTGTCTTTCTTTTAAGATGTCTCTAATTTTTTTCCCATTTCCTTATCACTCCTTATCTGTATCTACTAGCCTGGCACTAAAGTCCCTGTTTGTTCTGCGCCACCTTCTAACTCTGCGTTTCCTTTCTACTCCCCCATTCACCGCCATGATCAGCTGCACCAAAGTCATTACCTCTGCTTCCTGTCCTCTCCTCCTTCCTGGGGAATGAATTTGTGGGCATTTACCCATGGTTTTTTTGGTTACTATCACAATTTTATTTTATTATTTTTGTCCACATAATTTTTTATTGATAAACAAAATGAGTTTTATGTCATCATCCTAATTCTCTTCCTACCTCCCTCTTTTTTCCACTCTCTCCTCCCCTCCTCAATCCAGCCCTGTTCCTTCCACCCTCCTGTCCCTCTGTGCATGTGGGTTACAGGGCTTCCTTTGGGGTGCCTGTGTTCATAAAGGAGTCAGATGTCTGTTGTAGCGTATGTGGCTCTTCAGCGAGTGAAGTTAAAAGTGGGGAGGTTCCTCTTCCCTTGCCCAATATCTGCCCCAGGGACACTCTAAGTGGAGCTGTTTTTCCTGAGATCCTTGATAGTCTTTACGGGAATGTCACTATGTTGGCTATTGTGTAGATTTCTGCCCATCTTTTAAAGTCCTGAAAGAAGACTTTTCGATTTCTCCACTCTGGAAGAAACACATCTTTTCTGGAAATTGTTTAGATTCTCAGTTAGTCTAGAAGCAAGACATGATCTCCTGGGTGAGTTTGATCCGAAGGAAAAGGGAAGATGTGGTTAGATGGACAAGAAGCAAAACATACAAGCAGGCTAAAGTATTTCA
Organism: Typhlomys cinereus; assembly: GCA_023101885.1. NCBI lineage: Eukaryota > Metazoa > Chordata > Mammalia > Rodentia > Platacanthomyidae > Typhlomys > Typhlomys cinereus. The sequence continues at coordinate 1,443,414 of JALPQD010000115.1, read as the reverse complement.
TTAGAGGGGACAAAAGACATGTGGGGTTGAGGGTCAGAAAGAGGAACTTTGCCAACTTATTTGTATATTGTTTTTTGAAAAAAATCTGCTTCTGGATGCTGTGCAGAAAGCAAACAACAGAAAATAGAAGACACTAAGACAGGCTCCCTAGACCTGTTAATTCCTTCATTGCATTACATTCATTGACATTACAATTTAACCTATTCTTAGTCATTATTTCCCTTTTATATCAAAAGGACATGTTTTGAGTACTTGGCATTGAGAAAGAGTACCAATCACTATGCCCAAAATATCTGCGCAGAAGCAACTCAAGATATATTTTTGGCTGTGGTTTCAGAGGGTCTCAGTTCATCATGGCAGGGGAGGCATGGTAGAGTAGCTCGGTTCATGGTAACGGGAACATGTGGTTGTGGTTGTGGCTGCTCACGTCATGGTGGACCAGGGAATAGAGAGCAATGCAGGAACTAGGGGCCAAGTACAATCTTCAAAACCTCTTGCCTTTCAAGTGACTCAGTTCCACCAGCTAGGATCCACCTCCCAGGAGGTCTCAGTCTTCAAGAATTCAGAACCTGAACTTGGTTATTGTATAATCTTAAAAGTTCCAAGGCTGCTTGAAAGCCCAAAGTCTCTTGTGAGGCTCTTAACTGTGAAACCCTTTGAAATAAAATAAAAATACTTCTAATTAACAATGGCGTGCAGTGAACATCCCCGACCCAAAAAGGAGGGGGTGGATGGAGTAAGGACCGAAAATAATACCCCTACGTAGCAAGGCAAACATTAAATCCCACAGTTCCATATCCAGCATCTGGGACATGTGGTGGCCTCATCTAAGTTCCAACAGGCATAGGATAGATCTCTGTGACCCAGTGGCCTTGCTCTGTGCAGTCAACATGGCCTCTCTCTGGGGCTGGTTCTACTCAGTGGGCTGTAGTTTTTCTCAGCAGATGTCTGACATTCTTGGTTTTGCCAGCATCCTGGGTTTCTACTTCAACTTAAGCTTTACTCTGACAGCTCTGTGCCGTAGCCTTGTTGGGAACCCTGCAGACCTTCAAGTCTTGCTGCAGAGTGCCTGGCCTTGTAAGATTTTTCTCCAAAGTTGTGGTGTAAGTTCCCATGATCCTATCTATAATTCTAGAAGTGTGCACATCTACAAAACCAGTGGCAAGTGAATGATGCTGAGTTCTGCTTCCAGCTTGAGTCACGCTTGGGACCCTTGGGGACTCCAGCTATAATGGCCGCTGACTCCTAAGTGGCTGAACCTGGGAAACTACTTCCCTATATGGTAGAGGAAGTAGAATGCTTTGGAGACAATCTCTTCTATGTCTTTCAGTTTTACTTCCTTAACACCTGCTATGGGTGGTATCTTGTCAATTCCTGAGGTGTCTTCCAGATGCTCTTCTTATTGTCTCAGCCCGGCATCTTTTACATAGAATCTGAAGATCTGAACTCAGATCCTTTGACTTGTGAGGTAAAGGCTTTAACCCCTGACCTATCCCCCCAACCTTCCTTTCCCTTTTTTAAAGACAGGCTGTATAGTCTAGGCCATCCTTGAACTTGAGATCCTTTTGCCTCCACCTCTCCAGTGCAGAGATCACTGCGCTGTCACATCCAGAGGGACTGAGGTTTTCACAGGTTTCATTTAAATTTCAAGGTGGCTTTGAGGGCTAGAGAGCATCATGAGATGCTGAAGGCTTGGATTGTGGCAGTAGAGGTGCCTCATGAATGAGATTTGTGGGTTTGAGCAGCAGAACCTGAGGACAAGGCAGAGGTGGGGGGGCAACAGAAGCTGTCATAGTGCCTTTCGTTTCTAATTCTAATTTCTAATTCTGCATGACAGATGATATGGTTTTATTTGAAATGCAGGTTTCACAGCCCTTGTTGAGCATCTCAGTCCACCAGGACATTTTGAATGAGAGCCGCTAAAGGAAGATACTCAGGTAGAATGCTTGTATCAGATCCCATTGAAGCCATCACCTGCTGTCACAGCCTGGATGTGCTCCAAGTCTAGGCATGTAGCCCCCGTGAGGTGAGAGGAAGAGGGCAGTGGCAAGTGACAAAGTGGTTGTTCAGCCAGAGGTGACCATATGCCCCAAGTGCTTCGCCATGATTGCTTCTGTCTCATCATTACAGCCCCCCTCCCCCCACCCACAGCCCTTTTTTCTCTGTCTGTAAAGATGCAAGGTTTTCAGAGTCAGAAGGCACAGGGATATGAGGTACGGAACATGTTCTGTGCAGGCTTCAGGGAAAGAGGACTCCTGAGAGGTAGAGCTTGCTGGTCTCTCAGGGTTCCGTTCCGTTCCATTCCATTCCATTCCATTCCATTCCATTCCATTCCATTCCATTCCATTCCATTCCATTCCATTCCATTCCATTCCATTCCATTCCATTCCATTCCATTCCATTCCATTCCATTCCATTCCATTCATTTTATGTGTGTGTATGTGTGTACCAGAGGGCAATGTGTGTCCCTGTGGAAGACCAAGGGTGACTTCAGGAATCATCCTGGATTGCTTCTACCTCCTTCTGCTTCTCTCTGGAATTTTCCAGGCTTCACTCACTAGGGTTGAAAATCACTGCTATTTCCACCTGGCATTTTTATGTGGAACCTGGGATCTGAACTCAGGACCTTTTGCTTGTGAGGCAGAGTCTCAACCCCTGAGCCATCTCTCCAGCCCACAGGGTATATTTTTAGAAGGAAGTATTTCTTTGCAGGATCTGGACAAACACTTTTTTTTTTTGGTGTGGTGGTGTGGAAGAGAAGTTTCCACCTTCTGAGACACTTCCCCTCTCATGGAAAAGTCTAGAGACTGAGCTTGCAGTCCAATTCAACCTCTTGCCTACTTTAAGACTTTACTGAAGTGGTTCCAATCCAGCTGATATAAAGTCTGTCTTTCACAGAGCTCTTGAATGAGGTTTTCTTTAACAGAGGAAGCTGGTATTGAAGTAGGGAGACCCGTTGGAGACTGGAAGAAAGGTGGGAGTCCTGGGAGAGGGTGAAGCTGGTGAAGAGTGAGTCTAGAAACCTGGGGAAGCTCTTTCAAGCAGGGGAGTGAGAACAAATGGGTTCCCTTGCTTTCTCCTGGAGTGCTTGCCTACTTGGAACCAGTCAGAAAGCTGCTAGAACAGAGCATGCTCCCTAGTGGAGTTTATCAAGGACCCCTGTTCTCCTTTGGCTTTCTTAAGCACAGATTCAGCATCCTCTAAATCTCTGGGTGTGGAAAAGACAGCATGACTCAGGACTGAAGGTGCTGAGTGGAATCTTCAGGTACATCAGTGATGAAATATTCAGTTCAGCTTTTCTGCAGCTATCAACTCCAGGACAGATTAGAGAAGCAGCTATCAACTCCAGGACAGATTATTCTATGTACTGACTCTAGAAGCTTGTGGGTATGTTTGAACATACTTCCAGAAGCAAATAGCTTGGGAGGAATACCTCAGCCAGCTGCAGGGAATCTTGCTCATACTACCACGCTGGGTTCTGCTGGAAGGAAGGCAGCCTGGGATCTGACCAGCTGTGGAGGAAATTGCACAACCTCCGTATCCCTCTGGGTGAGAGGTGCAGGCTGGGGTGGGTGAAGAGGTCTTTGCGGAAACCCAGTGTTGGATGACTGTTTTGCAAATGATGTTGCAAATCCGTGGGTTTGATTCACACAATTAATGCTGAATGTCCGGCATGTGGGAGGGCCTTTTGGGAAATTGGTGCATCTAGATATTTGCTTTTCCTACATCCTCATTTTACTGGTGAAGAAACTGAAAGTTAGACTGAGGTTCTGGGGTCTCAAAGCTGAAGAGAGGTTGAGTGGCACTTAGCACTCAGAGAGAGACTCATCAGCCAATGCCCCAGAGCGAATTGGGACAGGAACTTGCCACTTCATCTCCCTGGGTCCCAGTTGCCCCATAACACACACACACACACACACACACACACACACACACACACACACACACACACACGCACATGCACATACACATGCACACACTCTTACACAGACACATGCACACACACAGTCTTACACAGACACATACACACACTAAAGCTTTATTTCCTAGATAACAGTTCTAACATTTCATGATCCTAAATTCCTTTTGGCATATATCTTTCTATTTTTTATTTAAATATACAGCTATTTGATTGACTTACTCAAATCAAATAGCGAAACCCGCATTATTTAAACTTATATATCATTGAAAGAAAACGATTCCCCAATTGATTTCAAAATGGTCCTTATATGATCAAAAAGTTAAGGCATACACACACACACACAACACACACACACACGCACTCATATATATATCCAACTAATTACATGTACTATCAATTAAGGAAAAGACAACCCCTTTCCTCACAATGCAGAAATTTCAGTTTTCTTCCTAATAATATTCAAGCTACTATAGGTTTAAAGAAAGTATGAAGTGGAACATATAGTTTGCCTAAACAGCTGTCCAATATACACATCTTATATGAATGAATAAGACATTCATAGCAAGGCATATACAGTCAAGATGTTTTGGAGAGAGGTTTCTAAAGTGAGTCATGCCTTGGGCACCCATGACAGTTCCCTTATGTTGCCAGTTATTACACCAGAGTCATTATTACCCATAGCATACTTTTTACAACTTCACTCAACTGCAAAGGTCTTCACAGGACTCTGTTAGCTTTCTTGGCTACCATTTTAGTTGTGATCACTTTTTTATTATCGGTATATAAAATATCTTAAAATAAACATAGTAAATAGGGAACTATATAACATAGAAGTATACATTTATGTTTTTCTCTTTCCTTAATTCCCATCCCCTCTTTTGTGGTCATTTCCTCCATTTGAATGTTAGAGACTTCTCATTTGACAGGCTGTGGTCATGCTTTGTTGGCTTCAATTTGACAAATAGTCCAGATTTCCCTTGATGCTTGGCTGAGGCAAACTGTTGTAGTCCACCTGCATGGTTGCTGATAAATGACCATCAAATGGCTTAAGGGAACAAGGAGTTTATTGTCTCTTACAATTGTCTGGTTACAGTTCTCAGTCCAGCTTGACGGAAGAGCATGTACCAACACCAGGGCCAAGGGAACTGGCCACATCATCACCACATAATGGCTGAGAGAGGGACGATTCTTACTTGCCAGACCAGTGTGTCTGGCTAAGTGTGCAGAAGGATGCCAACTCCCTCAACCAGCTCTCTGTATTTTATTCCAGAGCCTAATCCCACCTACCATAGGCTGATTCCTCCCCACCAGCTAGACAATCTCCTGCAGGCTTGCTCTGAGCCCAACTCAACCACTAATTCTCTACAAATGTGCCCAAGAGCTCAAACCCTCAATAGTCAAATTGACACCTGTGCCCAACTATGACACAAACAGAGGTTCTTTTATTCTAATCTTAATTGCTAATGTTAATGGTCATTTCACACAGTAAATCTATCTCTGTATGTATGTATTTATGTATGTCCTTATCTATCTCTAACATCTCTGTGTGTGTGTGCCTGTGTGTGTGTGTGTGTGTGTGTGTGTGTGTGCGTGCACGCATGCAGGTAACAGAATGACTACAAAAGAGGCTACTCTGTAGTTCAAGGAATTCTAAAGAGGCTTAACTGATTGCAAACAAATAGAAATAGGAACACAAAGGGATCTCTGTGGGGACCCTGGATGATGACTTGGTAGAGGCCTGCTGCAGAGTCAAGCCGCAGGCTGAGTCCAGCCCACCCTCAAGGTTGTGCTGAACTAAAGAACATAGGTGCTATAGAGGTGGCGGGTTGGACTGGTACATGTGTATAAACAGGTGAACAAGTGGAAGACTGGGCAGACGGATGGATGGAGAATTAAGCAGGCCACATCACCACTGTGAAGTGAGCTAAGCAGAAGCCCTTGGGTCTGTTGGGAATTCTCTGCCTATTGGCCCCTTGATGCACTTACCAGGTCAGATGGAGGGTCAGCGGGGGCAGTGCCTTTGCACCGCTGTGTTCTCTTCATTAAGGAGAGGGTACTGCATCTTCTCTGGTGTGTCTGACAAGTTCTTGGGCTTAGTGTTCTTGATATAATAGAATCCATCCACAAGCTCCTGTAGTCCTAATTTACTTGATAAATTTATGAGATCCTTTCTAATTTTAGGACCAAGTTACTTAGTAACTTGGACAGTGCTGGACAGATGCTATCGCTTAAGTGCAGAGTCATCCTGCTCCTGTGTTTACACTCCAAACGGAGTCACCTGTTGCTTGTAAAATGGAACCTCTTAGGGCAAAGCAAGGTCTGAAAACCTAGAACTAGGATGCGGCCCCATCTCAACAGTGGGAGCGTCCAAGCGCTTCAGGCAGCCGGAGACAATTCAGTGATGTCTCACTCTACGGGCTGGTGCTCAGGCTGTTCAAAGCCAGAGGATGGAGTTCTTACAGAATTTAGCCTCAACACCTCCCCTCCCTGAGGGACTACAAGGGGGGTTTGTTGGATGCAGAAAGGGGTACTACTTTCTTTAATAATATGTCACTAACATAAAGTCTACGCTCCATCAAGGATGGAGGCATGTGATGCACAGGCACCCCAGGTGAAACTCAGTGAACCACACATGCAAAAAGATAAGAGAGCAAGAAGTCAGATTGGGAAGATTTTCATGGAGAGAGAAGGGGCAGGGAGGAAGGAGGGGAACGAAGGGAAGGGAACGGGATGCGGTGATGTGTGGTGAAAATGACTGAAGCTCATTGTATGCATGAGTGAACCTGTAACATAATTAAAAAGAGTTCAGCTTCAGGCTTTACAGTGCTCTGAAACAGGTTTGTGGTCAGTGCTAAGGAAGGAGCACTGAGTATTTGGGAACAGAACCCATTTGGGACATGAAAGCGAGAGGATTCCTGTGGGACCACAGGCACGGGGTTCAAGACTCGCAGACCTCTTACAGCACTCAGAAGCCTCCTATCCCTGGAGACAAAGTGTGCGCGCTTGTGTGTGTGGGCTTGCGCATGCGTGGAGTCCAGAGGACAACTTGGGTTGCCACTCCTCAGGAACATTTGACCTTGTTTTTTGAAACCGGGGCCTTACCCACCTGGAGCCTGCATCGTAGTTTAGTCTAGGCTTGCTGGTCACTGAGCCCCGGGAATTCTCCTGTCTCTGGATCCCCAGCTCTTATTTTAAACATGGATTTTGAACTTGAACTCAGGTCCTTATGCTTGCAAGGTGAAAATACGTTGCTAAGCTATCTCCTCAGCCTTAGAATGTATTTTTAAGTATTAAATACAAATAATTTTAGAAAACAGCCAGAGAGATGGGTCAGTGGGTAAAGGCACGAATCCCGAGTTGGATCCCTAGAAACCTATGTAGTAGAAGGAGAGAACTGATTCCCACAAATCTACCTCCTACTTTCACATGAGCGCCACGTTCCAGAACAAGAAGGGCGGGGCTCTGTGTGCAATGACCTTCTCATCACGTGGTTTCTCTCATCCAGGAGGAAGCAGGTTCGGGGATAGGGAAGGAGAGAGGAGTCCCGTCTGTGATGACTCATTTCGGCCACTTGGTGGCAGTGTTTCACTTTGCTTGGCCCAAGACAACCTGGCTTCATTTTAATGAACTCCCTGCGGTGTGGCTTTCTGGGGCGAGTCCACAAAGCTCAATTTATGGGCCTTTAGAGAAGATGCAAAATAGAATCCTGAGTGGAAAACAATGGCTGTAACAGATACCTCCTGGCTCCTCGTCGTCGTCTTTTTCCTCACAGAGCCTCCGCTGCTTTGTGGCTGATGAGGGGTCAGTGTTGCAGAAGGATCGCTTCCACAATGGGAGGGGCCTGGAGGTAGAGAGTCAGGTTGAAGCAAGGTAGTCTCCAGGGAATGAGAGGGGATGGGGATCCCAGAATCTTAGTAAGCAACTGGTAATAATCAAACGTTGTTCCTTCCACAGTCTGCTGGAACCTTGTTTGACTGGTTGCAGGAGTATCTAACCAATGGCCCCTGTGCATATGTCCTGGGATAGTTGTGGATGTGATCCAAAATAAAATTCATGACCTAAAACACGAAGGCTATTGTAATTTGCCTGCATGTTGCTGACAAATCCACTGCTAAAGAGCTTAAGGAAGAGCAAAGGATTTTATTTTCTCTTCCTATTCTTGGTTACAATTTCTTGCCCATCTTGGTGTGAGAGCTCATACCAACACCAGGAGTGGAGGGCACAGGACACACCTCATTCATGGGGCCACAGAGAGAGGGACAATCCTCACTTGCCAGACCAATGCCAATTCCTTAACCATCTCCTTCCATCTTACTCACCTGTTCAGGGACGAGTCCCATCTACCATGAACTGGACCTTCCCTTTAATTAGACAATCTTCCACAGGCTTGTGTGGGGGCTGAACTCAACTACTACTTCCTTACACATGTGCCCCCAGCTCGACCTTCAGCTGTCAAGTTGACACCTATTTCTAACTATGACAAAGTCTTTAACATTTTATTTATTCATTATGTGTAACCCAGTTGCACGGTTCTAGAATGTAGACTTTGCAGATGACAATGTGCTGCATTGTCAGAAGGTTGGCCAAGCCTGCCAGGGGCCTTTCCAATAGGGCAATTTCTCCATGTAACTCTTGCCAGAGGATGAAGCGGCAGAAAGAATGGTGAATGCTGGCAAATTATGGGACCAATTAGCCAATGCTGAAGGCATTGTGTGAGGTTCATCCTGTGATATCATTGTATGGATCCCCTTCTAAGGTTTGAAGGCTCCCCCAGTGCAGGTCTGTCTGTACTTGACAACACAGAAATCTCTGCATAGAGTTAGCTTGGGGGAGAACTGTTGGGGTTTGGAGACCCCCCCAGGGCAAGAGATACTGCTTGGGGCCCTTTTATTAGTTGTGCAGGGGATAGTCCCTCATGAGACACAGAACCCAGGAATCCGCCCTTCCATATGCTGAGTTTTTCCTGATCTCATTTCCTCAGGATGCAGTTCTTGGAGCAGGAAGTAGATTCTGTGCCTCATGGCTCTGTCCTGCCTCCTGCAGTAGATTTTACTACTGAGGAAGGATGAAGGAGAGAGCACCTAATGATCACAGTAAATTTGAGGTATCCACTTTAAAATTTAAATTCTACTTGTAAACATACACAAAAGGAAAGAAAATCATATAATGTGTCCATTTATATTGGAACCCCTTTCCCCCACCTAGTACTGGGCAGGATACAGACCCCTAGACTTTCGGCATCCTAAACCACTGTGATCAACCAGGGAGATTGCAAATTGAGAATAGAAACTCAGTGGCTGTCTGATTCTTGGGGAATTACTTAACCTCCATGATGTCATTGAAGTAGAAACTCTGGTAACAGATTTCCATTGACTCTGAATCTTGACTCTCTGTCTGTCCACAATGTGAGCTGCTGATTATCGATAGCATGAACCCAAGTGGGGGTGGAGGCACGTGCCTCACTCTATGAATGTTCCAGCAGACGGGGAAATCCTTAGAGGCTTACCTATAGATCTGCTCCCCACCCCCTACGGCTGCCAAACCTGCCCATGCTAACTCTACTTTTTAACATTATCACCTAAATCAATAGATATCATAGAACTGTTAAAATGTGAATGCCAAAAAAGATTGAGCTATTCCTACATTTTCTCAAATGATAAAGATAAGAAGCATGTACATTGACCATAAGCACCCAGTTGATGAATCAGGAGATGTTATAAAGGCCCGGGAGAAAATGATTAAAATCCAGGGAAAGGTCTTGCAACTTTGAGATCATAAATTTCACACTTCATTGGAGAAAAGAAACTGGAAATCGTGGCCAGTACTTACGAGAGAGCTCATGATAAAGATTTCATCGAAGAGACTTGTTCAACCATCACATCCTTATCCAACCATCCTAGTGGACAAGGTCCCAGCTTGGAGAAAATGGATTCAAGGAAACATTTTCTGGAAAAAGGACATGGCATTATTTGAAATAAATAAGAGAAATAAGTAAAATATGGGAATTGTCAGGCCTCGGTGTTTCTGCTTAGTTCGGGCCTAAAGCCTCCTTGCTGGGGAATATCATAGTAATGCCTATGGATAGGTGCTAGGGATTCCTCCCTATGTAATTTAAGTTTTGCCTCTGGTAGGAGGGCATCATTCTGGGAATTGGGTGTGCTTCTATCTGTTCTTAGGTTTTTTTGGGGGACTAGCTTCTTGATCCCTGAACTACAGAAAAAATCTGCTTTTAACTTTAAATCAAATTCTAACTAGAGATTTCATGTCTAGTCACACATTGTGTTGTTAGCCAGAATGATTTTAAAGAAATTAGAGAACAATTTCAAGAATCTTAAAACATAGGTGGGTAAAATTCCCTAAAAAATATGACTCTTGCTGAACTAATTCAGAAATTCTAAATATATGAGACTATGCCATCTGTTCACTAGAATCAGTACACAACTATTTCTTATAGAGCACATAAGTTAATGGAAAATAGTAATAAGACAAATCCTAATATAGTTTCTACCATAGTGACCTAATATGGGCCAGCTTATATGACAGCAGCCAGAAACTGGTATCCCCCAAAAGGAAAAATTAATGTATAGCATGCATCCCCCTCCAACAGATTCACCTTTACCATTTACAGAAATATGTAATAGATATGGCACAGGTATAGTTAATTGTAATGAAAAACATGTTCCTTATTGAAATCGAAAGGAGCTCAAACCTCCTTGGTGTATTTTAACTAGTCTCAAATGCAGTCTTTGTTGAAACAATGACAACTATGTAGACTCAGACCCTATGACTATTTGGTGGAGCATTATAGATTAGCTCGATTTGGAAATACAGTGAGAATGGCTCCTTACATGCCTTTACCTTCAAGCAATGGGTTAGGTTCTTGAAAGATGTCTATCCTGAAGGTGATTTCTGCTGACTAGGAACATACGTGTCTGTTTGCAGGTGCAGCATTCTTTGCCCTAAAATTTTCTAGTATAAAAGCTGTCACAAAGTTTCAATAAAATGGGTTCAGATTCACTCAGCCTAGAAAGCGTGTGTGTTTGTTCTCCATCCGCCGACTCCTTTGCCTCATTTAGTTCGGGGGGGGGGTGGGGGGAGAGCCCTGGATTGGAGGTTGTGGCAGTGGACTGCAACATTCAACATCAAGTTTGCATCAGAGAACATTCAGTGCTCATGTAAGATAGGCATGTCATAATATATGATTGCTTTATCTTTTTTTTCCCTCAATTAATCACCATTCTACAGCTCTTGATAATATTGATTCTGTTGGTTCTGTACTAGTAGCCAATATTCCATGAATGATTGTGAGGAAGAAATGAGATTAGGCAGATATTTGGCCTGACATTTTGTGTCAGGTTCCTAATAAATTCTCATTTTCTTCTCTTTCTGTCAATAGGGACAAACACAATTTCATGATAGGGAATTCTAATTCTCAACAGCTCTAGGTTGTTAAAAAGTCCCTTCCCCTAAACTCTGCTTTTTTTTTTTTTTTTTTGTAAATTCCTTTGGTTCTTTGGCCTTCTGGGTGTACCCAGAATTGAGGCCATAGCATGCCCATTGCCATTTGGGGTAGAGATTAGCTTGGTCTGGTAGCGATGGCAAACACTTGAGCAGAAGGACACAGTGACAGCTAGGTCTACAGCAGCAGTAATGGAGCTGTTAGCACTTCCTAGAAGGAGAAAGGGAGGGTTATGGGTCCTTCCCTGGGAAGTGTAAGGGGGAACAACATGTAAAGTGTAGGGGCAGGGGTATATTAGATAAATCCCTCTGAGCCTTGTGGGCACAAATGAAACTACTGCAAGAAAGCCCATAGTATCCGCTTATTCTTGTTGTTTTTCACAATGGTTAACCAAGTTGGATTTTGTTAGAATTCTGATTTTGGTCTGCGGTTAGTACCCTATGTGGGATGAATAGATGTTTCTTTGTGTCTCCCTAAGAAAAGTAAATGCAGCCTTTCTACATACATTTGAATACAGCTGTCATTTCCACCATGAACCTGTCTCTTTCTCCCTTTTAATATGAAACCTACAGTTTCATTCTAAACCGCACCTCTTGCAGCATTTTCAAGGTTCCTCACTGGCTGCTACATCCATTGTCTCCTGAACTCACGCCACATGATTTCTGTGAGACATTCTGTTAAGGGCCCCAGAGAACCAGTCAAGGCATTCCACTGAGCTGTGTCAAATCTTAACACATGATTTAATGTCAACCACGACTTAGTGTTAGAAATTGTGGAGAGAGAGAAGAGGTTCCAGAGAGAGGCAGACAATGTAGGGTATCAGGCCCAGAAAACAAAGGAGTTCTCTTCTCTTAAAGGTTTCCAGAGGGGGCGTGGCCACACAGCAGGAAGAGGCAGGCTTAGTTGCTGACTGGCCCGTGCTGTGGGACTATACGAAGGAGGAGTCTTCAGTTATCTGTGTGTGGGTCCAGATGTGCACATGGCATAGCACATGTGGAAGTCAGAATACAGATTTTGGGTATCAGTCTTCACCTTTCCACCTTGGTTCAGACACGGTATCTTCACCACTGTGTAAGTCAGGCTAGCTGGCCTCTCAGCCTCTGGAAATTTCCCCTTCTCTGCCTCCCCTCTCCTGTAGGCACATGGGGATTATAGACTCTTAGGCCACTGCATCTAGCTTCTTTTTAAATAGTGTGTGTGTGTGCGTGTGTGTGTGTGTGTGCATGTGTGTGTGTGTGTGCGTGTGTGTGTGTGTGTGTGTGTGTGTGTGTGTGTGCGTGTGTGTGTGTCCGTGTAGGCCCAAGAATGACTTTGGGAATCATCCTGGTTTGCTTTTACCTCTTTTTGCTTCACTCTGGGATTTCTCAGGATTTGTCTTCCAGAGCCAGAAGTACCATTTCTGACTGGCATCTTTATGTGGAATCCGGGGGATTTGAACTCTGGTCCTTTTGCTTGTGAGGCAGAATCTTAATCCCTGAGCCACCTCTCCAACCCTGCATGTAGCTTGTTATGAATCTTGGGGATCCCAGTTGAGGTCATCAGACTTATGCAGTAAGAGATTTTACTCACTAAGCTATCTTCTCAGACCTTTCCTCCTTCTTTCCTATCTTCTTTCACTTTCCTTCCTCCCTTCTTTCCTTCTGTTTGTTTGCTCTACAGAACTACTCTGTCATGGTATGAAATGTGTCCCCCACAGTCTCATGTATTTGGCAAGGTCATGGCACCTTGAAAGGTGGAGCCTTCCTGGAGGAAGGCAGTCACAAGGGGTGGGCCTTGGGGTGGATTAGTCCCACCCTACCTCCAGGAGAAGTTGATCTTTGCAGCAAGCAGTCTGCAGCTCTCAGCTTCCAAGATGTCTGCGATGACTTAGCCTCCTCCAACTTTGGCCAGCCAGCCATGCCGTCTCTGCCATGAGAAACTGCCTCCCCTCTGGAGCTGTAAGCTGAATAAACCTCTCTTTCTCCCTTAAGTTGATCGACTTTGAGTATTCTCTCACAGCAATAATTAAAGCAACTATTACATTCGCCAAGCTTCCATTTTCTTTTTCTTTTTTTATTTATTCAATTGTGCATTGTGTGTGTGTGTGTGTGTGTGTGTGTGTGTGTGTGTGTGTGTGTGTAGAACCATGGGTGAATTCAGGAACCACCATGGACGCCTCTACCTCCTCCTTGTTTACTCTGCCCTGGGATTCACAGGCTCCACCCTACCAGGACCAGAAACACAGGCCGCCCCCGCTTTCGCCTGGCGTCTATAAGTGGGATCTAGGATATGAACTCAGGACCTTCTGCCTGGAAGGCAGGAGCTTAACCCCTGAACCACCTCTCCAGCCCCATGAGCTTCCATTTTCAAGTGGGGAGAAGTCTTAATGTTGCTTGACAGACTGTAGCTGCTTCTTCTTGCCAATGGAGTCCCCACCGAGCCGACTGTCTTCTGCCCTGTTGTGGCCTCTGCTCAGGTTCACAGTCTAGCCCATGCAGTTAGTTGGGCCTTGCAAAGGACAGTTCCCCTTTTCTGACCTTGCTTTGTCTAGGGGCCACATAGCTCAGCTATTTGTTTTTTTAAATTTTTTTATTATTATTATTTTTTCCACTCACACAAACTTAATAGGTACTCCGGTCCCCTCCCTCCCTCCAACCCTCCCTGGACTCCTTTGTTCCCTCCCCCCTCTTCCCCTTCCTTTCATTCCCCTCCCTCCCTTTCTCCCAGTGCTCCCCTCTCCCCCCCCCCAATCCCTGTAGCAACCTTTAGTGTGAATGTCAAACTTTCCTCTGGGTCCTCCACTCTAATGAGGTGTAAGGACTCAGTAGTATTGCCCAGAGCCATTTCTTGGACTCCCCTTTAGAATGGGAACACTATTGTGACTGTTAATCCCTTGCCTCTAAGGATCCTAGTGCCTGTGATCCATGGTAGACTTTGGGGGCTCATTGATATGTCAGTCATTGCGCAGGTCACGGAAAGTCCTATTATGGTTACTTTGGCCTTAACTTGTGTGGAGTATCTTGCATGTCATTGCTTCTCCCTATCTTTGGGATCTTACAAACTTATTGCCCCATCTTCCGCAAATTTCCCTGAGCTTTAGGATGGGGAGAGATTTGACTAGCCTGGTTCCAGGTGATTAATGTAGGGTCTCTGATGTTCTGAATTATGGTTTGTTGTTGTTTTCAGTTTTGCTGTTCCTGCACTGCCCTTGGCTCCATCCTGATTGGTATTGGAGGTCACCTCTAGCCAGAGATAAAAGACTGTTAAACTAGAGTCTTACCATAAGAGTAGATTCAAAGGTAGATGGAATAAGAGTAGGAGACCGTGGTGAGGGGGGTTGGTCTCTCATTTGCAGGATGGTTACCATCTATCTTGGCTCAGCTATTTGGTTCTTAGTTCTCAGCCACTGCCCTCTGGGCTGACTCCCAACTGTGGCTCCAGATCCCACTTGGAGCTGAAGCCTCGCCTCTCTCTCTACAGTTCTGAGAACCCTTTGGTGGGAGCTGAACTGTCACCTCTGTCATTTCTGAGAAGACTTTAGGTTGGTAACTGGAGAGATCGAGACCACATTTGCGATGTTGTCCCTTTGCATGCTAAAGCCTCTTCTTGAGACAGCACCATGATCATTCTTCCCAGAGATTCTTTTGGGGTTTAAAGTGAAGAATCATATTACTTCCGTATATGTGTGTGTGTGTGTGTGTGTGTGTGTGTGTGTTTGTGTGTGTGTGTGCATGAGAGGGCACTGTGTGTGCCTGTGGAGATCCAAGGGTGACTTTTGGAATCATTCTGGATTGCTCTACCTCTTTTTTTGCTTTGCTCTGCGACTTTCCAAGCTCTGCCTTCCAGGTTGGAAGTGCAGGCCGCCTCCATTTTTGCCTGGTATTTTTAGCTGGGGTCCTTCTGCTTTGTAAGGCAGAGGTTTAAACCCTGAGCCATCTCTCCAGTCCCCCAAATCATATTACTTCCTAAGGAAGGATCAGACAGTGAAGTTTTCCTTTGGGGGTGCAGCTGACCATCAATTTTGCTCCCATCCATGCGGGATGTTAGTCCAAGGGGAGCGCAGAAGTAATGCAGAGAGGAAAACATTTAAACTTTACTGTATGAGTTGCCCTCTAAGGGACATCAGTGCATAGTTACATATCAGTCGGGGAGAAAATCTCCCACATTTTACCCCCAAATGTGTGCATCGTGCCACTTAGTCATCGTGCCACTGTGGGCAGCATCCCCACAGACTGGTCCTGGAAGTGAAAACAGGCTCCCACGTGACAAGTCCTCACTTCAAGTAAGGAGCTCAGAGGTATCACTTGGCCTCCCTGCTCCACGGGGCTTCCCCACATTGCTCTAGCTTCACCCCTATCTCCCTCTGGCTCCTTCCCCCCCTCCACATCATTCAGGCTTCAGAGAAGATGGAGAAGAGGTTGGAGGCTTGATGAGCTTCTTTAGTGAACAGAGAGCTTCAGAAATAACTCGCTCTTCCCAAGGAACTGCTGATTTGATTCTTGAAGTAGTCCATCTCGTTAATCCAATTACCTAATGGGAATAGAAGCATCCTAATGTGCTGGAGCTAAAAGAGGCATCAGCAATCATGGGCTTTGCATGTTGTTTCTCAAACGGAGGTCGGAGAGCTTGCGTAACAGCTGTGCAGTGAAAGGGGAGGGGAGAGGGAGAGAAACCCGGTCTCTTTCCAGCTTCACGCTGGTTACTGATGCCTTTGCCTTAGGGTTCTGCATGATCATTGCAATCATGAATATTATCCAAAGTGTCAAAAAGCACACAGGACTCTCAGCTCTGGTCCAGATAGAGTCGCGTGTTAATTTTTTGGCCACTAACTGCTATAGAACTGGCTAAAAGACTTGCACCAAATTTTTTTAATTTGTGCATATACATGTTTTATTTTTGTATGTATGTCTTTTAAAAATTTTTTTTATTTATTCAATTGTGTGTGCATGCGTGTGTGTATGTGTGTGTGTGTGTGTGTGTGTGTGTGTGTGTGTGTGTGTGTAGAACCATGGGTGAATTCCAGAACTACCATGGACGCCTCCACCTCCTCCTTATTTACTCTGCCCCAAGATTCACAGGCTCCGCCCTACCAGGACTGGAAATGCAGGCTGTCCCCTGCTTCCGCCCGGCGTCTATACATGGGGTCTAGGATTCAAACTCAGGACCTTCCGCCTGCAAGGCAGAGGCTTAGCCCCTGAGCCACCTCTCCAGCCCATGTATGTCTTTTTTATTTTTTGCAGTGTATCTGTACATGTGACTATGTTTGTATGTGATAGAGGGCACTGTGTGTGTCTGTGGAGGCCCAAGGTTGACTTCAGGAATTACCCTTTATTGCTTCTACCTCCCATTTGCTTTGCTTTGGAGTTTCCTAGGCTCTACCTCCCAGGATCAGAAGGGTAGGCCCCTTCATTTCTGCTCGGTGTTTTTACATGGAATCCAGGATCTGAGCTCAGAACCTTCTGCTTGCTTGCAAGGCAGAGGCTTAAGCCCTGAGCCATCTCTCCAGCCTTTGGACTACTTTTCACAGGCTCTGCACGATAGATGTCACTGGCTATGGTTCTTGTGAGAAGGAAGCAGAGAAAATGAGGTCCTCTGGAATGCTGCCTTTTTATTTGAAGCATTTTCCTAGTGTAGAGAAGTGGAGGCTCAGCAGAACCAGAAAAACAGCATCTCGTTGGGCAGGGGAGAGAGAGGGACAGAAGGCGGAGTGTATTAGTCAGGATTCTCTGAAGAAATAGAATCTATAGAATGTAATACATATATAAATAAGTTTATTAAAATAACTCACAATAAAAATAGTGTCCTTCAAAATAGCTGTCCACAGCCACCTTGTTCTTAACTGGAATGTTCCATAAAGCCAAAAGATCCTGAGAAGGTCTCAAGCCTTTATTTCTCTGGAGGGTCAAAGATGCTGGGTTCCAAAGTTGGTGCAACAGCTGGGCTCTGATGTCAGCAATGAACAGCAAACAGCAGCAAGGCCTAGAGACCAGGCTCCAAAGGTAGCAGGAACAGCAACAACGTGGTGGAAAAGGTGAAGCTCCAAGTTAGCCAAGGACGGAGGCAGCTACAGCAGCAACAAAGAAGGCCACGACGCTCTAAAAGCGAACGAAGTACGCAGAGTGGTCTGCACAGCAAGTCCACACTGGTTAAGGGAGAGCAAGTCCCTCCTCCTTGCACCTCCTATTATCTGGTCCACTGGAAAGTACCACCCACTGTGGGCTGGGTTCTCCACAGCAATCAATCAAGTACCTGCAGACTCGATCAGGGGCCCTTCCAACCATTAACCTTCCACAGCTGCCCCCAAACAGTCTGCAACTGTCAAGTTGACACCAAAATGCAATGTTAAGACAGAAGTTGTTACCAAAGTTGCTGCAGGTTTGGGTGGCCAAGGGGAGGCAGTTTGAGAGATATAGCAGCAGCAGTAATTTGCTCAAGAGTCACCTGAAGGTTCTTTGGTTGCAGATCCACTAACTGAGATGTTACAAAAATCAGTCGAGAATAGTTTCTAAGGGGCCTGAGAAATGGTATTTGAACTCACACCTACAGAGAGATGTTGGGGTTCAGATTCAGTCAAAGCAGAAGTCACAGATTTGGAGGCAGGACTATGTCCTATGAATGAGCAAGGAGATGTGTAGGGCTGAGAGCAAAGATGGACCAGGCCTGCCTCAGAGTCGAGGCCCAGCAGGATGACATGTGAGTTGATTCACCTGCCAGCAACAGATGTCAATTTGACAATTGAAGGCTCAAGCTCTGGGCACATTTGTAAAGAATTAGTAGTGGAGCTAAACCCTGAGCAAGCCTGCAGGAGGAGATTGTCTAATTGGTGGGAGGAGACCCAGCCCATACTGTGTAGGACCATTCTCTGGGAAGTAGATAAAATGGAGGAAACTGACAAAGTAAGGTGGCATGCTTCAGCATACCTGGACAGATATGCCATGGGGCCAGGGAAGTTGGTTCCTCTCTCAGCAGTCCTGTGGATATGATATGACCAGGTCTCTCGGCCCCTGGTGTTGGTGTGAGTTCTCTTGCCAAGTTGGACTAATGAATGTAACCAGACAATCCTAAGGCACAATAAAACTCTGTGTTTCCCGAAGCTGTTTTGTGGTGAATTTATCAGCAACACGCAGAGTAACTGAGACATCCAGTTACCAGAACAAAAGGCCACACTTCTCAGAGGAAGACAGATTCAAGGCCTCTATAATACTTCACCTCCCCAAAGGTTCTCCGTTAATATTGTGGTGACACTGGGTGTCAGGTTCCAAATGTGCAGGATGCACATTTTCATAACAAGATAGTATACAGCAGCAGCAGCAGCAAAGGTAGGTAAGGAAAAATGTCTAAAGATGTCTCTAGAAAAATTGTCATGTTTGGCGCTCAAGAATAAATTTCTGTAATACCTACAGTAATTGCAAAGATTATAAACAGGAGGGATGGGGAAAGAGGGCCCCACCAGAAACAAGGAGAGAGGGGACCATGTTACAGCAGAGAAAATAGACCACCATCAAGGACTGCAAGTAAGTAATGTGACACCTGGTTAAGTTCACAGACGTTCCTTCCTGATCATTTACAGCTGATAGGGTATGATCTCACCAGAAGGGGAGGGCATATAGTCTGCAGATAGAAAGTAACCATTTTGCAAATGGGTGATTGACCCCTCCCTCACCGCAGTCTCCTACTTTTATTACATCTACCTTTGAATATACTCTTATAGCAAGACTCTAATTTAACAAGTTTTTATCTCTGGCCAGGGGGTGACATCCAATACCCATCAGGATGGAGCCAAGGGCATTGCAGGAGCAGCAAAACTGAAAAAAAAAATCAACACACCATAATCCAGAACATCAGAGACTCTATATCAACCACCTGGAACTAGGCCAGCCTAATCTCTCCCCATCCTAAAGCTCAGGGAAATTTGCAGAAGAGGGAGCGGCAAGATTGTAAGAGCACAAGGATGGGAGGAGTCATGACATGCAAGATGCTCCACACAGGTTGGGGCTGAGGCAATCATAGTAGGATTTTGCATGCCCTGCGCAATGTCCAACACATTATTGACCCCACAAAGTCTAGCATGGACTAAAGGCACTAGGATCCTTGGAGGCTAGGGACTGACAGTCACAGTAGTGTTCCTAAGCTTAAGGGGAACACAGGAAAGTGTTCTGGGAAATGCCCCTGGGTCCTCGCACCTCATCAGAGAGGCCCCAGAGGAAAGTTTGGCATGCACATTAAAGGATGCTCCGGGGATGGGAGGGGGAGGCACTGGGGGGTGGGGAAGGAGGGAGGGGGGAAGGGAGAGGAGAGGGGACCAGTGTACCTGTTAAGTTTGTATGAGTGGAAATTAAAAAAAAAGAAAAATTGTCATGTTTGGGTGTTGGGTGAGTAAGTGCATTTGCTCCTGTGTGGGTTTTCCCCCTCCCTCCCTGCCTCCCTCCCTGCCTCCCTCCCTGCCTCCCTCCCTCCCTCCTTTCCTTCCTTCCTTCCTTCCTTCCTTCCTTCCTTCCTTCCTTCCTTCCTTCCTTCCTTCCTTCCTTCCTTCCTTCCTTCCTTCCTTCCTTCCTTCCTTCCTCTCTTTTTCCTTCTCTTTTTTCTTTCTTTCTAAAAGGTTTTTGTGGGATTGGGATAAGTACTGGGGGAAATGTAGTCTAAGTGTATTACATGTATTTGGGCAAATATCCTAGATTTTGAAATCTAGGCTGAAGAAGGTAGGGGAGGAATTTCATAGCACTTGAGAAAAAAATTGAAAAAGCCATTAACCAAATTATCTTTCAGCCTTTTGGTTTGTGACACAAATTTTATAAGCATTTTTGGTATATAACTTGAATTTGTAATCTGCAAGTTCAACTAAGTTTACTCTTACTTTGCTATGCTTTGAATACAAAATGTCTCTCATAAGAGCATGCAGTGAAGGCTTGGTCCCTAGGTGTTAGATCCAATCACCAAGAGATTACGGGATCATGAGTTTGTGACTTCCTCTGTGGATTTAGTTCTTGATGAGCTCCTAAGTGGATGGTATTATTGTGAGATGTTGGAAACTTGTAGAGGTCGGACCTAGTTAGCGGCAGTAGGTCATTGAGGGTACGTCCTTAAAAGCTATATCCTTTCTTGGGCCTCTCTCTCTCTCTCTCTCTCTCTCTCTCTCTCTCTCTCCTAGTCATCATGAAGTATGCAATTTCTAATGTATGCTCCCATGCTCATTATATTCTGACTTTCCCAGATCCAAACTGATAAACCCAGTTGACCTTCAACAGACGATAGTGAAACCATGACCCATAATCAATCCTTTCTCTTCTAAAATTACTTCTCCTAGGTACTTGACGGGGGATGGAAAACCCAACTAAAACCTCTTTTTTAATCTTTTGATTGTGCAAAATGAAGAAAAATTGTTTGCAGCCCTTTGTCTTGAGATCCAGCAAGAGAATCAGTAAGCAGTTCTAGCAAAAACAATCCTCATTGTAGATTTTTTTCCCTTTCACTAAAAAATAAAATTTCTTTTTAATCAGAAAGCGAGCAGAAGGTTTGTGTTAGAAATCTTTTTTTGTTCTGATTGCTCTTGGATTTGGGGAGATTTACTGTTCTTGGAATCAGCACATTTATTTGGGGGAGGGAATAAAACCAACATTATTAATTATCTGAAGTCAGGAAACATCTTGAATCATGAAAACTCTTAATTCACAAACCTCCATCTTCCTCCTGGTTCCAATGAAACATGGTCGGTCCCTGAGAGTGTGCTTCTGTGCGCTTGCAATGCTCCGGAATTAGTAATTTATGTTGGGTGAGGGGAGGTGCTGAGCTGAACAGGGATTTTTTTTTTTTTTTTTTTTTTTTTTGCCATGCTGGGCCTCAGAGTTACTCTTCTCTGCTGCTGTGAGACAACACTTATAACAAACAACTTAAAGGGAGAAAGAAGAGATTTATTTGGCTTACGGTTTGGGAGGGGCAATAGAGCCCACCATGGCAGGAAGGGCTTGGCAGACAGCAGAAGGTGGAGACAGCTCAGGTTGCTGCTGCCGTTGCAGAGGCAGAGGGAGCAAGCGGCAAGAGCAGACTGCTAGTGGAAGCAAGGTGGGCTACCCAACCTCAAGGTGTACCCCCTGCGACCTGCCTTCCTCCAGCAAGGTTCTACCTCCTGAAGGTGCCGAGACCTTCCTTCCCAAACATTATCGCTAAGGATGCAAACACACGTCCTGTGAGAGACAAACTCAGATTCAAACCATGGCGTCGGGGCTGCCCCTGGCTGCCTATATGGCCAGAGAGGATTTCTGGTGGAAATGCTGGGTGCTGAGCAATCCACAGCCCAAAGGGCAGAGGCTCAAGGCAGGAGTCCACGCGAAGGCTTGCTTTCTATCCTCGTCATGTTCAGGTCTCACGCACGGATCCCAGGGGATCTCAAGACTTTCGGTGCCTTCTTCGATTGTGTAGATTTTGCAACATTTAACGACTAAGTCCAGGAACAAAAAGCCTTTGCTGCGGCCCAGGAAAATTAGCATGCAGTGGAAAAGAAGTTTCCAGAAGCTTGAGCAGGACTCATTAGCTTTCCTTTTCTTCGGATTCTTGGGCTACTTCCATTTCGGTTGCAGTAAATGAGGAATTTTTTAATGAGTTGTGTGGTATTTGCTGAAGGTTGTAATTTTGGCAGATACTAAATAGAAACAATTTCTTGGCCCCAACCAGGGGCACAACTGGCTTCTTTAGATAGGCACCTGACAGACTGACAGAGATTTCCATGGCTACCAGCTCCCTTTGTTCTGAGTCTTATCCACAGAAGCGCCAGCTTTTCAAATGGCAATCCCTGTTCCTGAAGGGAAGGACATTCAAGTTGAGCAAGGAAACAAGGAAGTTGCTTGGCATAGCTTCCTGTCTTGAAATACAAGGGGGAGGGTTTTTTTTTTTTTAAATACAAAACTGGTACCTTGCTTTATGACAAATGCTCATGCTCACTAGAAAGGTTATGCAACTACAACAAAGAAAGTAACGCATCAAAGCAAATGTCCTTCATTCCGGGCCTCACTCTCCCTGTGCTGAGCTTAGCAAATGTTGGGTCCAAATGTATGCATGGTGAATAGCTCAGCTTTTGCGGGCCCCATGGACTGGGTTGCAATAACTGAATGCAACATTGGTCCCATGCCAAGAGAATAAGCTAGAGCCCAGGGGGACACAGTTGATATTTAAAGTCTAAGGAAAGACACCAGGGCACTCCCTTTTAGCCACGGGACTATCGGACTGTCTTTCTTTCACATGAAAAATTAGTGTGTTCAGCAGGAGTCTGAGCTTTAAGTTGACCTCCAAAGGAAAGGCCCTTCCTCGCCTTACACCTATCACAGGGATGCACATGGAAACAAAGAACATGCCAGGCTCAGGAACTGACTACTGTGCTGTGGGGAGTCTTTGACCTGTCACCCTATGAAACCTTCAAGACTCTTTTCTATTTGGAAAATGAAGCATCTTTTTGAGATGAACATCATCCCATTTTCTTCAGCTCCAAATTGGAATAAAAAACTGTCATTTCCACCATCTTCTGTGTCATGCGCATGTTATGTCAGAAACAAAGATGAACATGCGTGCGGCTCTCTACAGAGTCGGAATTTATTCAGTAACAATAAATCCAGAAGACACATTACTTTCAGCATCAGCTTTCCTGATAATCTGGCCAAGGCAAACACAGGTTCTTTTATTCCAATCTTAGCTGCTACTATTAACTCTTCAGAACACACATTGTAGACTCTATCTATCTATCATCTATCTATCTATCTATCTATCTATCTATCTATCTATCTATCTATCATCCATCATCTAGCTACCATCTATGTATCTATCATCTATCTACCATCTATTTATTATATACCATCCATCTGCTGTCTATCTATCGATCTCTCTCTCTCTCTTCATCTATCTTCATATATATATATATATATATATATATATATATATATATATATATATATAGGGCTAAAGCAGGTGCAACAGAATTTCATGTGATTTCAGAAGCATATGACAGAGATGCAAACAAATTTTGTATCAACAGAACAAGGAACCCAAACCAGCTTCAGGAAGAAGCTGCTGCTGTGGTCAGGCCTTGGTGGGTCACGGGTCTGAGAGCAATGGCCGGTCCAGCACAGTCCGCGTGATAGCCAGGAATTCTCTGCCTGTCAGTCCTTTATGCCCTCATGGGGTGTCAGATGACAGGCGGGTGGGGCTGTCGTCACTGGAGTGCTGAGTGTTTTTCTGGGGTCCAGGTGAGGGATTTAAGCACTTTCCTTGGTCTGGTGTCCCCAGAAAGTCTTGGGCTTGGAGTGCTCTGGCTTAGTAAGTGACCCTGCTGTCCAATGCATAGTCAAAACTAAAGAATTGAATCTTTCAGTTGTGTTTTAATTAAATAATGATTCTTAGATGGTAGATTAGATGTTAAGGATCTGTCTCATGTCCCATCTTTAGCCAGTATCTTACATAGGATGGGGAAATAATAGTCAGTCATTCTGGAGTTGAGTCTTGTGTCCTTGGCCAGTTGGTCAGCCTTGTCTGCAAGATTTATGGCATTGATGCCTTTCTCCTTATTGTGACCACTTCCGTAACAGGGAGGGCTCCCAATCACCTAGCCAGGGAGTCTTGCATTCCTCCTCCTGAGCTCATGATTTTGATGACATCTAGATTGAAGTTTAACTCAGAGCAAATAAACCATTAACATCATGTGTAGTTTACTTTCCACAGAATGAAGCACCATGATCCCTCACTTTTGATTGTAACTCTTATCTATACAAGATGCTAGACAAGAAAGAGGGCATCTTACTGCTGAGAAATCAATATATTGCTCCTATCCATAGTAGGAGTTTCAAGTACAAAGCCTGTGCACATCGGAGCATATTTTGTGTAACAGCAGACAGGTATACTAAAGAGGATAAAAAGAGGAAAGCTAAGTAGGTATCCTTAAGTCTTAATAAGATGGGACAGGTCACCATCAAAATTTTTTTTCCTTTAAATCAGAGACAACCTCATAAAATGTTTTAACTTTTTAAAAAATTTTTTAAAATGTTTTAACTTTTTGTTTAATCAGTTGAGTATTGTCTGGCAAGTTGAAACCATATATTCAGGAGAAATACTTGTTAATCTCAAGGTAAATATTTATTCATAGCAGTTTCCTAGTAATAAACATAGGGTTTTTAACACTTCAAAATAGAGTATAATCTTGTACTCTCGAGGGGCATGTGAGCCCCCATGAGCCATAATAAAGGTGTCTGCTCAGCATTTGTTTTCATTGTAGAGCAAGAGCTAGAGACAATCAAAACATTCTTTGTCAAGACTACCCATTCACTTTCATCTAGTAAAAAATAATAATATTCTCATGTGTCATAGGTAGATACAGATGTCAACTTGATGATTGAGAATTTAAACTCTGGGCATATTTTTAGACAATTAGGAGTTATGTTAAGCCCCAAGCAAGCTGGAGGGAGATTGTCTGATTGATGGAGAGACCAAGCGGAACTAAGATAGAGGGAGTTGGTGAGGGAAGTTGCTACCATTTTGGACTGGTAACTAGGGGTTGTCCCTTCTCGACAGTCATGTAGACACGATGCAGACAGTTCCCTCAGCCTGTGGCCTTGAAGTGAGCTCTCTTGCCAAGATGGACAATGCACTGTAAGCTGACTATAGTTAAGAGAAAATAAAAACCCCTTGTTCTCTTAGAAGCCATTTAGTCATGGGTTTATTATCAACAATGCAGGCTGGCTGCAACACCCTGAATGGACAAAGGAGTAGCTGTTAGTTAAGAACATAAGTATCATTGTTCTTCAAAGTCAGTTTTAAGTCCAGTGAGATGGCTCAATGGATGAAGGCACCTGTGCATAAAACTGGCAACTCATCTGAATTCTCCATATTCGTTTGTTATTTTTAAATAACCAGGGCAGAATATTTGTATTACTGTCCTTAACAGAAATTGCTTTTGGTTTTGAATGTTTGAACAGATGTGTGCATTGGTTACTTTTTCCCATTGCTATCATAAAATACCTGACAAAGGCAATGGTAAGGAAGGGAGAGAGAAAGAAACAAGGGAAGGCAAGAAGGAAAGAAAGAAGAGTTTATTTCTGCTGATGGCTGAGGGGATGAAATTCATTATCTCAGGGACGTTCCAGCAGCATTCGGCATGCAGGGAGATTAATGCACATACACAGCAGGTGTTTCTTTCTAGTCTGGGCATCTAGCCCACTTTTAGGATGAGTCTTCTCTTCTCAGATAAACCTCTCTGGAAACACACATGTGTGTGTACACACACAGACACATATACACACGCACACGCACATGCACACGCACGCACACACAATCCAGTCAGAATGACAAGGGACATTAACCATCACAAGTACATCCTTGAGAACTCAATACATCAGGATCTCATTATATAATTCAAAGTGGTCTAGAACTCACTGCATAGGCAGGTTGGCTTCAAACTTATGGTGGTCCTCCTGCCTGAGCCACTTCGTAGGGAATCTCATCTGACTCTACCATATATTGCCTGACCTCAACAGCCTTTTGCAATAGTGGCAAAGCCTTCATAACCTGTAACTCTTGCATTTTGCATGTCCAAGCAATCAGCACCACGTGCAGGATGCTGCCAAGTTCTGCTGCCAGCTTGGAATGCTGTCTGGCTTCTTCCTTTCACAGCTGTAGTAACCGCTGTGTACTTTAGAGGCTGAATTTTGGAAACAATTTCCTTAAGTAGTTATTTTTAAGCAGGGAATCTTTTCAATGACATTCTCCCCTCTAGTCACCTTAAAGACTTTATTTATTTATTCACCTGTGTGTCTCTTTCTGTGTGTCTGTGTGTATCAATAAGCAGTGTGTGTAGCTGTGGAAGCCCAAGAGTGACCTGGGGAAATCACCCTGGATTGCTTCTACCTCCTAGTTTCTTTGGTCTGGAGTTTCCCAGACTCCACTTTCCAGGCCTGGAAGTAAAGGCCACTGCCATTTCTGCCTGGCATTTTTATGTGGGATCTGGGATCAGAACTCAAGACCTTCTACTTGAGAGGCAGAGGTTTAGTCCCTGAACCATCTCTCTGACACTCCAATCCCTTTCATTTTTACAACCTGGAACCTTTGATAGGTGGGGTCTTGATATCATAGCATCTTTCCTACTGTCCCAGTGCTAGGTGCAAGGTTTCCACAGCAATGGAGAAGTTAGGCATGGCTGAGACTTCTGAAAGCTTCAAAAGCCAGATAAATTTCTTCTTCTTTGAAGTGCTTCTCTCAGACATTTGTCCTAGTAACAAAAAGTATAACACACACTGGATACCTTCTATGTATCTTTAAAGAGATCTAAAAGCTAATATTTAAGCATCTCAGGGTATGAATACTTCAGGTTTATATTAAAAGGGAGATAAAAAGGATATTGTGGCTGTGTTAGATTTTTCAGTAGCAAATAGACAAGGTTTATGAAGAGGAGAAAAAGCAAAGCGTAAAGTAAGTGAATCCTCTAGAGTGGAGGGCGGACCAAGTGGAATGGCAAAATAGTCTCTGTGTTCAGTGTCATCTTGACAATAGAAAGCTGAGCTCTATGCGTATTTGTAAAGAATTAGTAGCTAAGGCAAATTATAAACAAGCCTGTGAAGAGTATCTATTTGATGTTGGAAGAACCAGTCACAATGAGTGGACCATTTCCTGGACAGGTAGATAGATAGAGAGGGCTGGTTAAAGTACTTTGGTAGATTTGCTGTGTTGCAAGTAAGGTGTGTCCTTCTCTCAGCAATTACTGTGGATACGGTGTACCAGTTCCCTTGCCTCTGGCATTGGTATGAACTCTCCTACTAATCTGAAATAAAACTGCAGCAGCCGTTTTTTAATGATTTACTTAATAATGAGTCTCTAGAAAGGTGATTCAAATTTTTAGGTGAATGTCAAATCATGTGTGGACTTTCTAACTGATGCTTTTTCACTAGTGAGCAGACCCTAGATGGATGTTTCCATTGGAAGAACTTCAGAACCTGGGCCTGAAGTTGATGAGGTGTCTTGTATATTCATATTCAATATGTAGTACATCAAGCATCATGCAGCCGGTCCACTAAGGTCCTGGGTTCCAGGCTTCAGGGTCACTGGTCTAAAACTTCTTCAGAACACAACACTCAGCCTAGAAGTCTTCTTCTACCACAGAAGTAGGGGATCTCAATACCCTGGCAGGATGCAGCCTAGGGCAGTAGAAGAGCAGTGAAGTGGACAGCAATGGCCAGTCACAGTGCAGAGTACCAGGGGCTAGGCAAGGCTCACCTAAAATCAGACCAATCCAATATCTCCATCCTAAGGCTTTGGGAACCTCACAGAAGAGGGGACAGTGAGATTGTAAGAACCTAAAGATGGGAAGGTTCACCTTTGGACAAGACATCCCACTCAAGGCAGGAGTGCTACATCTAGGAACTCATTGCAGTGAGATTTGTCCTTAGTGGACCTGCATAAGGACTGTCATACCAGCAAGCCCCCATAGACTATTGAGGAACTCAAGAAAGATAAGAACATACAGTGGAAGCCTTAGGGACTAAAGCTGGATGAGTGAAGGGAAATGCCCCTATCAGTGGGTGGCCCGAAGAGAGTTAACTTGGTATGCCACAAGAGGAGTGGATAGGAGGGGGAATGGAGGGAAGCAGGGATAAGTACTCAATATGTTTGTAAAACTAGAAAAATGCAATAATTTAAGTAAAAAAGGAAAACAGCAGATCACAGAATTAGAAAAACAAACAAACAAAGGAACAAACAAACACTTCTTCAGCACAAACACATCTTCCTGCTGTCCTGATGTAACTGTGAAGTGGAGGCTCTAGGAGCTCGACCATCAGCTTTCCCATCTTCAGGCTCATAGTGCTCTAGGCCCTGGAGGTCCAGCCCAGACTTCCAAGGCCCGAGGATTGCACCTCCTGACTTGCCGCTCTGAGTTGGTCTGTGTTGGTCTTCATCCTTGTTACCCACATTCACTATTTTAATTTTTTATTTTCCAAAAAGGTGCTGGCATCACTGATCCTCTGAATTTCTAGGCAGAAAGGAGTCCCTTAAAAAATGCACTGAATTCCCTAATACCCCAGGGTTTTAGCAGAGAATAGGGATATGTGCATTCATCCAGGTCGCCTTGTTTAAGTAACTCCTTCTTTCTTCTGTGTCCCACCTTCCTGCTCACCTTTCTTGGAATACCTCTGATCTGCTCCTATTTAATTAAATCATAATTATCTCCTACAACCTTTCTACCACTTTCTTTTTCTTTATTTGTAGAATTTTTCTTTTGTCTTTTTCTACTTTTCATTCTTTGGCGCATTCCTAAACCAATTAATTTGTGTTTTAATCTTTTACTACAAAATCCAATTCTCCCAACTGTCCTGCCTTTCACTTTCTTCTTTTCAGCCAGTCTTTTTCCTACTTTGACGTCTTTTTGCATGTGTGACTAGAAGTCTCTACTGGCATGTGCCTGGGTACTTGCTGGGTCATGGATGATTTATCAGTGGGTAAAATCGCTAAGTAAAGAAGCGTCCCTTCTCCTCCTGTCCAGCAGTACCATAACTAGTCTTACAGGGAGATGTTGTGTCTCCCTTACCCATGCTGAAATGTTGATAGGTCAACTCTTGTACAGGTCTTACGAAAGCACTGTCATCATCAGAAGACATTGTTTGGCAGCAACTCTTCCCATTCTCAGATTCATGCATTCTTACCACCTCCTCTTCTGAAAAGTTCCTGAGCCTTGGGGGGGTATATTTATAGATTTTTTTTTGATGTGTGTGTATGTGTTCATACATGCATGTGCCACAGCATGTATGTTAAGGTCAGAGAAACAATTTCAGGTGTTGGTCTCTAATATCTACCTTGTTTGAAGCAGGGTCTTTGTTGTTTGCCACCATGCTACATACACCAGGCTAG
Organism: Typhlomys cinereus; assembly: GCA_023101885.1. Taxonomy (NCBI): domain Eukaryota; kingdom Metazoa; phylum Chordata; class Mammalia; order Rodentia; family Platacanthomyidae; genus Typhlomys; species Typhlomys cinereus. The sequence continues at coordinate 1,414,183 of JALPQD010000115.1, read as the reverse complement.
TCGACATTTACATGGGTTCTGGGGATGTGAACCCAGTCTTCAGAAAACTTGATTTTTCACTATTTGCTAATTAATGTACTTAGCATTACATAGACAAATTTATGCTAATTTATGAATCTGTTCATGAGGTCACAACCCTTAGGATCTGGTCATCTTTTAAAGGCTCTACTTTGGAGCACTGCTAAATCAAGGACCAGGCCTCCAGCAGATAAATTTTTCTGGAATGTGTGCGTGTGTGTGTGTGTGTGTGTGTGTGTGTGTGTGTGTGTAAAGGAGCAATTGAGTGTGTGTGCCTATGGAAGCCCCAAGGGTGACTTCAGGAATTACCCTTCATTGTTCCACCTCCTTACTGCTTTGCTCTGGGGTTTCTCAGGATCTGCCCTCTATGCTGCACATATAGATTACTGCCATTTTTGTCTGGTGTTTATATGTAGGATCTGGGATCTGAAGACTTAGGTCCTTTTACTTTTGAGGCAAAGGCTTTAACCCCTGAGCCCTTTCTCCAGCCCAACAACAGATGAACTCTCAGAGGATGTTTCAGATCCAAACCAAAACAAGGAATGCTGCTCTGGTCTGAATGTTTGCATTCTCTCCACAGTCATGTGTTAAACTCTGTTTTAGTCTCATAAAGCATTGATGCAATAAAACACTCGACCCCAACAACTTAGGAGAAAAGAAGATTTTTGTCTAACTCACAATTCCACATTACAGTTCATCATGGCAAGAGAGTTACAGAAACAAGAGTCAAGGGAGCTGGTTATATCGCCTTCATAGTAAGAGCAGGGGGCAAGGACCGATGCACGCATGCTTGCTTCTTGTAACGAGTTTTCATTCTTACTCTGTCTAGGGAATGGTCCCACCACAATGGCTAGGTCTTTCTATTGCAGTTACACAACCAAGACTAACCCTCGGACAAACTTCAAGGCCTACATTCATCTAGAGAATGCTTCCCTGGCGGACCTAAAGGCCCGCCTTCTAGTTGACAGGTTGACACTTAATTGTAATCATCATAGACTCTAATCACAGACCAGCTTGCTAGTAATAGAAGAAGGGAGGTGATCAGGTTAAGGGTGGAACACTCACGAGTGGAATTTATGTCCTGGTAAAGACACCCCAGAGAGTAACTAGCTTGTTCCTTCCTCTAGACAAGGGCGTCATGAGAAAGGCCAGCTCTGAACCACAAAGACCCCCTCAACCAGGCTGAGGCTACGTGTGACCTATACTTCCTTGCCTCTGAACTGTAAACAATGAATACTTTTCTATCGTTTTGGCCACGATCTATGGTAATTAGCCAAACCCACTGACTTGCCTGGGTCAGGTGTACAAGTTGACCCAGGAGAGTCAGAAAGACTTCCTGGGGAGGGGGGATAGTCTTTGAAAAGCAACAGGTGTTTGAGGCAGAGGGATCAGCAGGACTTAACAGTAGGGTATGAGAAAAAGCATGAAGGCCAGATTGTGAGAGTCATTTCCTTCCTCACACTCCCACGGTTCTTTTAAAACTTATTACCTTCCCGCTTTTATGCGAGAAACCCAAATGTTGTCAGATCCTCTGGTTTCAATTTGCTAATGCTCAAACACGGTCCTCCAACTCTGACTTCAAAGATACAGGTATCCGAAAGGAGAGAGTACCCTGGCTATCTTGCTGGCTTTAAACATCCGCTTAGTCTTTCCTTTCTCTGCGCCCAGGCGATCCCTAGAGAACCTCTGTGTGTAAGGGACATTCATGCAAACTCCAGGAGAACAGGGAATGCAACTCCGTTAATAAGTTTCAGAAAAGTCTTTTTTTTTTTTCCCCTGGGCTTCTGCTTCTGCCTGCAGAGGTGCTGCTGGGGGCTCACGTAACTCAGGCTGACCCTGAACTCAGGATCTTTCCTCCTGTGTAGGCTTCTGCAGTGCTGAGCTTACAGACTTGGAACGGCTACACTCGCTTTCTATGTATCTTCTCTCCATTTCTTTTCTTCATTTTGTTTTTAACTCTTCCTAAACTTATTTCCTTTTGAGGTCGTTGCAGTTTGCCTACATGGTTGCTGATAAATGACCATCAGATGGCTTAAGGGAACAAGGGGTTTATTCTCTTACAATAGACTGGTTACAGTCTGTAGTCCAGCTTGACAGGAGAGCATGCACCAACACCAGGGTCAAGGGAACGGCCACACCATCTCTACATAATGGCTGAGGAGAGACGATCCTTATTTGTCAGACCAGCATGTCTAGCCAAGTATACAGAAGGATGCCAACTCTCTCAACCAGCTCTCCGTGATTTATTCCAGGGCCTAATCCCACCCACCACAGGCTGGCCCTTCCCCATCAGCTAAACAATCTCCTGCAGGTTTGCTCTGGGGTTAACTCAACCACTAATTCTCCACAAATGTGCCCAGAGCTCAAACCCTCAACTGTCAAGTTGACACCTGTGTCTAACCATGACAGAGGTTCTACTAGGGCAAAGCACCCAAATTAAATTTCAGTTTTCCCTCTTAGAAGTATTCATCATTGCCTGTGGACTTTTCTAGATTGTCATCCTCAGTCAAGCAACATGTGCTCACTGTGTGCATGGCTGACTAGGTTCCCCTTCAGACATGAGCCCAGTGAAGTAAAGGAACTTGGCTTATGTAATAAAACCTAATGTTTTGCTTATGATAGTGATTCAGACATCATTCTACACGAGTTGCTGAGAGCTCAGAACTTTGCAAACACGTGATTGCAGCACATCCCCACACTTTAGTTTCTTTAGTCTCATGAAAGAGTGTTTGATTTTTTTGGTGTATTTTTGGAAGTAATAAAGATTTAGACTTAGGTCTTTGAGTAATTTAGGGAGATGCTCTAAGCCATGTCCCCAGCCCCAAAATATATTTGCTTGCTTTCTTTTGCGATATGGCGTTACAAGATACCCTGGCTTGGCATAGAACTTTCTTAAGTAGCCCAGGTTGGCTTTGTGGTCATATCTTCAGGCTTCAACTCCCAGAGTACTGGAATTACAGACCTACCCCAGGCCAGGTATCAGTGAGATATGTAAACTGGTCTGAGTTGGGATGCTTTTAGGTAATGACAAATGATGGAGGTCAATGTGCTATGTTGGGTCCCTCACTTCTCTTCATCTGTTGGACCTGTGTGTCCTTCTTTGTGGGTGTCCCAGACAAGCACAAGGAAAGAGCTGAGAGTCTCTCCTACTCACCCCTTTAGGGTGTCCAGTGTCACTCCAGGGTCAAGGATCCCGGACAGGACTGTGCTAGGGATCTGGGTGAACATAAAGAAGCAGGATTTGATGGTCACTAGTATGGCTGCTCTCTTCTTCAGGTGACCAAGCCAAGGTCACCTTCACCTCTACCCTGTTTCTCTGTGATATTTTGTTCCTCCCAATCACCAGAGAGAGTTCTAAAATGTCATTTCATTTGTGGAAGATGGGGCGGTAAGATTGTAAGAGCACAAGGATGGGAAGAGTAATGATATGCAAGATACTCCACACAAGTTAGGGCCAAAGTATGACCTGTGCTATGTCCAACACATTATTGACCCCACAAAGTCTAGCATGGACTAAAGGCACTAGGATCCTTGGAGGCTAGGGACTGACAGTCACAGTAGTGTTCCTAAGCTTAAGGGGAACACAGGAAAGCGTTCTGGGAAATGCCCCTGGGTCCTTGCACCTCATCAGAGAGGAGGACTCAGAGGAGAGTTTGGCATGCACACTAAAGGATGCTCCGGGGATGGGAGGGGGAGGCACTGGAGGATAGGAAGGGAGGGGAGAGGGGAGGGGGGAGCAGGGGTGTCAAGGGGAGGTAGAGAGAGGGAGGGGACTGGTATAACTGTTAAGTTTGTATGAGCTGAATAATAATAATAATAATAAAAATTAAAAAAAATAAAATGTCATTTCATTATTCCTTAGTGGGGCACCAGGATCGAATGGAACCAGTTCTATAAAGGATCTTACAGCCAACTTGGGTTGGTCAACAATTTGTCCCATGGAGGACTCTAAAAACAAGTTTCCAGTTGTTAATTCTGATAAATTACATTGTGGGTAGCATGATCTCATTAACTGGTTTCCCAGTTAATAACCACCCTACCAAATGACATGCTAATTGTGATTGTTTGCAATTCTTCTGTTGGGTATGTCAGGTTGTATGTTGCTTTGCTTGCTTCTGGTTAGCAATCACTTAGAAGGAATTCTTAACCAGAAGACTTAAGCAGTTAGAAATAGAAATCAAGGGTTACCAGAGATGGCATAGGGGTCAAAGTCTCATAAGCAAAAGGACCTGAGTTTGGATCTCTAGATCACACGTAAAAATGCCCAGCAGATATGGTAGTGGCCTGCAATTCTCCTCCTGGAAGGCAGAGCCTGGAAAACCCCAGAGCAAAGCACAAGGAGGTAGAGCAATCCAGGATTATTCTCAATACCACCCTTAGACCTTCAAGGGCACCCAAACTCAATGGTCTCTTATACACACACACACACACACACACACACACACACACACACACACAAGGAAAAAAGAAACTGAGCTCTCTGATGAAATGCTTTGATCTCTAGCCATAGAGAGTTTAGAAGTTATTTTCTTTCTACTAGGCTCTACCTTAACTTTTGAGCAAGCGTTTAGATTTCTAAACTCATAATTCACTCCCTAACCTGCATTCAGGGAAACACAAGCTCTGCTTGCAGACACATATAATGTAGATTTCCTTGAGCCAGCAGATGTGCTGGTTCCAGTCACACACTTGGTGTTAAGAGTTCTAGCGAGTTCCATTGTGGTCTTGGGAGGGAGCGTGGGAGTATGGCAGTTGATCTGCTTCTTCTATCCTGTGGCTTGAGGAAGTTGATTTGGATGATCCAGATTACTCATCTTCTGGCCAAGTTGGTACCCTCAGTGTTGGCTAACAATGAGACAATTTACTTCAGTTACAAGCCAGCTGAAAAATAGAGGAAGTGATATTAAATTATAGCATGACTTAAGAAAAAGCCCCTGCCTGTGAAATGTTAGAATATAAAATTTATTGTGAACTGTGAGATTTCTCCTTCTAAGATGGGTGACCCAGGAATCCCTTGTTTTGGGAGAATGGGTAGGTACAAAATAAAGAGGGCGGAAGGCAGGTATGTCAGGCCTGGATAGGCCAGGTGTTGGGGTTGGTAGGTACAAAACCCGAAGCCTTGGCCCAGTCTGGCAGGCAGAACTCAGGCAGGAGCTGATTCTATATAGTTGTCCTCTTTTCTCCTGAATTTTTAGTTGCCCATAGTGAAACATGGTCAAAGAACACTACAAGTTTTAGACACAAACAGTTCATCAGTTGTACAATGCATGTCACTCCGAGTAGTATCATGGTGTCTCTCATGACCTTCCCAGAAACCTACACCCTGTTTGCAGAGCGACTGTTGCGGTGCTGTAGTACTTGTACCCGGGCAGCTCTGTTACTTGGTGATGCTTCCAATCTCAACGGCAATGAAACAAGCCATTGGCTATGTCAAAGAGAGGCTGGCTCTCACTCTCCGGAACAATCCAAGACGATTGACTTATAAAGTGACAAGGCTGATTAGGGCTTACGTTTTTCGAGTTTTGAACAGCAGTTTTTCTTGTGTATGTGGCAAGACACTGAGTCATCTAGGGAGCACACGGTAGAGCAAAGGGGAATATCACATGGCCCGACGGGAAGGGCTGAAGGGGAAACTTGGGGTTCACCTTCAAGGCCAAGCCCCCCAGAGACAAGAGGACCTTCTATTATTATGACATATTTCTATAATTGTGCTATTTTATTAGTTATTACTTCTTACTATGTCTGATTTATAAATTAGCATAGCACAGCATAGAATAACAGCAAACAATGTATATAGGCTTTGGTACTATTCATGGCTTCACACATTCATGGGTTTCCTGGGATAAATCCCCTCCTGATAAGGGGAGACTTCTGTCTTAAGGCAGAATTTCTTCTTTAGGGAAGCCTGAATTCTTTTGGCTTTAAGTTGATTGGATGAGAGCCACTTCCATCATGGAGGACAACCTGAGCTCGAGTGCTAATCGCCCCTTTCAAAATCATCCAACCACAGGGCTGAATTTCAAAATCATCTAATTACAAGGCTGGAGAGATGGCTCAGGGGGTAAGACTATAACTCACAGGCAGAAGGTCTTGAGTTCAGATCCTAGGTTCCACATTAAAATGCTAGGTGGAAACGGCCGGGGGCCTGAACTTCTGGCACTGGTGATTGGAGCCTGGCAAAATCCCAGAGCTAAGCAAAAAGGAGGTAGAAACAATCCAGGATGATCCTCAAAGTCCTCCACAGGGACACACAGTGCCTTCTGAAACACACACACACACACACACACACACACACACACACACACACACTAAATGAATGAATAAATAAAATGTTAAAAACATAAAAAAGAATAATTAACCACAGCAACACTGAGATTAGTGTTTCATTAAAAATGGGTACTATGGACAAGGCACATTAAGCAAACCATCAGTAAGTAAAACTGAATTTTTTTTTTTGCAGTGGGGCAGCTGGAGAAAGAAGGAATGATAGTGTTCTGGTTTACTCTTCAGTTGCTGTGATAAACTCATGACCCAAACAATTTAGAGGAGCAGGTGGACTAATTCATGCTCACAGTTCTAGGTCACAGTTCATGATGAAGGCAGGAGAGCTTATAACAGCATGAGGACCCTAGGGAACTAACCCCCCACATCCACAGAAAGTGGGTAAGTGCTAAGAGAGAGATACTTTCTAACTTGCCTTTCTGCCAAATTCCAACCAAATCTCTTTCTGTCTTGGCCATCTAACTGAGGAATGGTTCAATTCAGTAGGGGCTGGGCATTCTCATGTCCATTAGATAGTCTTCCACAGTTTTGCCTAATGACTTGCCTTAACTAAAATTCTTCATGGATGTGTCTAAAATCTCAGCCCTCAATGGTCAAGTTGGCATCTGCAAGTAGCTGCCACATTGCCCACAGGAAATCCCTATTGCATTACATTTCATGCCCTAGCACGATTTCCTAGCCACCCAGAACTCCTTGTGGTTTTTCCCCCATTCTAGGTGTTCCTACAGGACTTTACCTATACCGTGCCTCATGTGCTTCAGAGGAAAGGAATGTGTTGGCATTGGGATCATAATTGGGATCAGGAAGAATGAAGAACAAACTACTCAGCAGGCATGCATAACTCAATTCAGATGATCTGAAGAACTTCCTTTTTAACAAACAAATTCTGGAAGTACTAAGACTAATATGACAGCTTTTGTATAGAGGAGGGTAGCACAGCACAGCTCTGAGTTGTGAAATCTGAATGGTAGAAATGCACTTGGATGTACAGTAACATAGAAATGTTGCTTCTTAAACCACAGTATATCTGAAAGAGCTCAGTGAATTCATTAGCATCTGTTTGAAATTTGAGGAAAGGCTATCTTAACAAAATATCAGTGGGGCCAAGAGACAGGAAATGGAGATTAATTGCACTGTGGTTACTTTTAATCTAAGATGTAAAAAAAAATTACTGACAGCGGTATGTTGCTGGGCTTATCAGTATATCTTGGTAAATTAAAAAAAATTATTACAGGCTTATTCAGGACTTTCTTTCCTCCGTTCTGCTCTTCTCAAAACATCTTACTAGTCTACCTGGAAATTCTAGCTGGGGAATGTTTCAGGAATCCAACCACCTAGATTTAGGAGGTATTCTGTGCTTAGTTCCTTTGGGTATGAGAAGAAACATTAAATTTATCATTGCAGAATGTAGATGATAGATGATGTCTAATGGGTCATTGGGAAAGATTTATGATTTAGTTATTAATGTGTTGGCATTATTGATATATTTAACAAAACTATTTCCCTTTAATAAAAGACAAATGTTGGCCTCTTGTGAGCTGAGCCCATCGACTTTGGTGGTCTAATAGATTTAGTCAGTGATCAGTCGATGTTGATCCTCACATTATTCTATTTGGTGTATTCACTCCTCAACCTTTTCTGTTTGGTTTTCTTAGCCAATAAAAGAAAAAAATGAATACCTTCTCTCTTCATTTTCTTCTATTATACTTCCTGAAAATGACCTTTGAGTCGGAAAACATCACATCCTAGCCTGTGGATAGGCACTAAGACATTAGTTTTGGTAGTTGTTAAGGGCACTAATACAAGTGGGGCCCAATAAAATCTGCAAGATACCTTATTAAACAATCTCGATTTCTGCTTGGAGACAAGGTCTTGCTGTTTCAGAAGCACGTGTGCTTTTTGCAAGCCTTTCTTCTAGTTAAAATTTTAATAGGGAGAAACTTGTAATATCTTTAGCATTAACTTAAGCTGTGTCGGGGTTATGTAACAATCATTGAGACGCTATTACTAAGTGTATAAGTAATAAAACATCTGCAATAAGAAAAGTTTTGAGAAATCAATGTGGCCTCGGTAAGTTTCTGTTTGTGGAAGGCCTTCTCAGGGGTGGGCTCGCTATATTCTGGAAGTCATGGGCAATTAAATGCCATTTAGGAATTGGGGAACATGGGCCCTCACCTTATTTTCCCTTGTGGGGAGTAAAGGCTATAGGACATTTCTGTTCATAAATGGCAACAGACGACAGGCAATAATGTCCCTCGGAAATCACCTTGGGCAGCTTTGTTTATAGGAGCTAGTTATGAGGGCTCAAGTTTTATGAGGAAATTTTATTGGTAAAAGTCAAAGGCACAAATAATCCAGGGTCATGTAGCAATCATGGGGGGCATGCTAGCATGGCTCTGGGGTTTTTGGAATAATAAAATCTGAGCTGTCTTTGTACCTATAATCTATTCATTTGTATATATTTGTATATAATTTTATATGTAATTTTTAAAATCTTTTGAATTTTTATAAAATTGTTCATTTATTTACATATTAATTTGGGAAAGAAGGCAAGCATTATGGTGGACATGTGGAAATCAAAGCAAGTTCTCTCCTTTCACTATGTGTGCTTTGTGAATGGAACTTGGGCCTTCAGGTCAGTGTTTAGGTGAAGGACCCTTTTTTTTTTTTTACAGTTCTCATACAGAATAATGGATCTTGCTATGTTTCCATGAATATTTATCAGTATACTTTACTGTTATTCACCAACCCTCACTGTCACCTCCCCATTTCTGGCCTCCTTCCTCTCCTGAAAAGTTTCTTCTGCCTTTTATTGGTCATACATTCTTGTTAATCTGGATTCTGCATATCTATGAGGAAATTTGACATTGGTCTTTCTGAGTGTGAGTGATCTATTTCACATACTATTATGATTTCTATTTTCCTACAAATGACTTTATTTCATCCTTCTTTATAAGTGAACAGATTCCTGTGTGGGTGCCACATTTTCTTCTGTTATTAATCTGTTGATGGAATTCTAGACTTGCTCCATGTCTATGCTACTGTAACTATTACAGCAGAAAATATGCATGTGCATGTATGTTGACTTAGAATCCTTTTGGATAAATATTCAGGAGTGGTATATCTGGGTGTGCTAGTTAGATATAGATATCTATCAACTTGATAATTAAAAGTAGAGAATTGAAGTACCTTTGTGAAGAACTGATAGCTAAGGCAGGAAATGAGCAAGACTGCAGGTGATAATCTAGTTGATACAGGAAGACTCAGCCCATGGTGGGCAGGACCATTCCCTGGGTAGATGGATAGCAAGGATAGAGCTGGTTCAGTACTTCAACATACTTTGGCATTTAGGTATGTGGCAGTCTGGTAAGTGAGAAATGTCTCTATCTTAGCAGTCCCTGTGTATATGATGTGGCCAGTTCCCTTGGCCCCTGATGTTGATATAAATTCTCCTGTCAAACTACACTATGAACTGTGGCCAGAATCATGAGCAAAAATGAAACACCCTGTTTCTGTAAGTTGCTTGTTTATGTACTTCTTAATACGAATAGAAACTGAAACACTGGATCAAGTGGCCATTCTATTTTTGGTCTTTTGAGGAACATTGCCTCATACATTGCCACACTGGGGTGTATGAGGATTTCCTTCTCATCAGCATCTTTCTGCTTTTTTGATGATTTTGCTCCTTTTAGAGATTTCCAAACAGTTTCCCGGCACAGTGGTACAATACCTGGCGCTCACTTGTGTTCCTACAAGGAATGCATGCAAGCTCCTGTTGTACTCTGTCTGTTCCACACTTGGTGTAGCCAAATGTTTTCATTTCAGCCCTTCTGATGGGCATTGTGGGCAGTGCATTTCATTGCCACGGTGATTTATGCTTTTATGATGACTAATGAGCACAAACACTTTTTCATTTTCTCCCTGACCTTCTGGATTTTTTCCCTTCTCACTCCATCAATAGTCATTGGGCTCCTGTATATTTCAGGTTTAATGTGACTGCTGTGCAGGTCTGTCTATCAGGCTGAGCTACTGCTATTCATTCCAACTGACTCAGAGGTGACAACCTGGGGAAAAAGTGGTGGGAGAACCAACACACCTGGGTTCTGTCCATCCACCTGTCCTGTGAGCTCATGATGGCTGTATGTTGTCTGTAGTATGGTCTCCTACTCCACCTCTCATAAAGTACAGAAACTTATGATTCGTAGGACAATTTCATGAAGTATATCTTGGCAGTATATTCATAATATCCTCACTACAAGATGAATATTCTACCCAGTCACTGAAACAGAGTGATGGTGAAAAATGGACCCCAGGGGCATTTGGTATGGGTCTAGACTATCACCCACTCTTATATTAGAAAAAAGTGTAGTCTATTTCATAATCCTATGGGGAATGAGGATAGCCTAACCCTTAATCTTATGGAAAAAGGGGTTTAGCCTATTGTCTAATATTACTGAGAAAAGTCTAGCCTTCCTTCCTAATCTTACTGTGAGAGGGATCTGGAAGAATACAGGCCGATGAAACTAAGAAGCTCATTTTATGATTTTAATGCAAACATATCTCTTATAATAGAAATTAAAAGACTTATGGTTTAAAGTAAAAGTTGGACGTTCTTGATAGTGGTCATGGCCTGAATCTCTCTCTAGCATCATGCTTGGATTTATTCTGATGAACTAAGACTGGAATTGATTCTTGGACTTCAACCTCCTCCTCTGTTTGTTCATAGCAGGTCTAGAGACTTCACAGAACAGCAGGCCTGGAGTTGCCTACTGCCGGACGTAGCCTCTCCCTCCTCTGGGCCCCACGCTGTGTCCTTCCCCAAAGAGGAACGGCCGATGTGGTTTGACTGGATCACTCACTGTCTCACGGAACTGAGTTTACTCAGCTGAAATTTCAACCAGTGTATATATGATGTGTGTTTGTCATTTACTACAAATAATTTGCTTTTATAACAAATTAAGACTTTAGAAAATAATGAAAATTGTGATTTTTCCTTTTCTTTTTTTAAAACACCATCATTTTTCCATGCAATCATCTTAAAAATACTTATAAAACTACTGCAATCTTTAGTGAGTGATTAATTTAAGAAGTTCTGTTTGGTAGATTCCTAACTTAAGTTTTGTCCTATCTAATGCAGTCAGCATGGATAAATTTTTCTTTGAGGTAAAGCCTCAGATTGGCTTCAAACTTGTTATAACAGAAGATGACTTAGAACCCTTGATTCTCCTGCTTCCATCTCCCAAGTGCTTTGATTACAGGAATGTACCACTCTACCCAGTTATGCCATAATAATTTTTGAAAATATTTGTAATAGTTAAAGCCTCAAGTATATTAAATAGAATAGGAATAGGATAAATCCCCACAAAGCTTCACATTATCAGCACATAGATGGACTTCACCCCATCTATGCTCTTCCAGGGTCCCAGGCATATTAAAAGAGATTCTAGAACTTATATCACCTAAAGTTTATGCAGCTCAGTGTGTACTTCTAACAGACAAGGGCTCTTTGTAAGAACTGTGTGTAAGTTTAAACTTTGTGAACCATTAGAAGATTGGGAAAGATGAGGGCGCCAACACAACTGACTCGTCTTTCTTGCTGAATGATGGGTTACTGTTATGGTGTTGCTGAGTGGTGGGTCCTGGTCATGTGCTGTTAGGGATGTGAGAGTTCCAATCAACATGTCAACAGGTGATCTCACTGTTGTGTAGACATTGCTGAGTGTGGCGATGCTCCCATGTGATATGATCTTGTGGGGTCACTGTCCTGTAGACAGTGCACTTTTCCCTGGGTCAAAAGTTCAGTTGATCTATTGGACTCTCTGCTTGAGGGTTTCAAAGCCACAACTTAAGGCACTTACTGGGGGTGCAGTCTTATTAAGACTAGGATTCCTTTATTTTTTTCAAACTCAACAGGTTGTCAGTAGAATTTAGCTCTCACAGTTTCTTGCCACACTACTCTCCACGTGGCCTTGTCACAACTCGTTTCAAGCAAAGGAATGAAAGAAGGAGACGCCAGTGAGGGAGAACCTAGACTCACTTTAATTACTTTTTAAGGTCAGGTGAGTTTTTTTATTATTACTTATGAGAGAGATAGAGACACACACAGACAAAGAGAGAGACAGAGAGAGGGTGAGGGAGAGAGGGAAAGAGAGAGAGACAGAGACAGAGACAGAGAAATACATGCATGTCATGGCACATGGGAGATCAAAAGTCAGTTCTCTCCTTCTCCTTCCACCACATGGGCTCCTAGGGATTGAACTCAGGTCCATAGGTTTGCAACCACAGGTTAACCACTGAGCTGACTTATCAGCCCCTAGTCTCACTTCCTGATGATCTCTCCTGGTAAGTTCATCCATATAGAGAACAATCACTCTTGACTCCCTTTTTAGAAAATTAAAATGAATTAATTGAGAGAGAGAGAGAGAGAGAGAGAGAGAGAGAGAGAGAGAGAGAGAGAGAGAGATCTATGCTATAGCACACAGGTAAAGGTTAGAGCACAACTCTCAGAAGTCAGTTCTCTCCACTATGTGGACTTTGGGGGATCAAACAAGTCTCCAGGTTTTTGAGCAGTTGCCTTGCCTGCTGAGCTATCTGCTGCCCTTCCCCCACCCCTGACTGGGAATTTTATTCACAATTGCAAAATCCCTTCACTTTTACTGTATTCCATAGGCTAAAAGTCACAGGTCCCATCTGTAATGAAGGATGGAGATAAGCACCCATTTCTGTAAAGAGTAGTCATACTTTAAGTGTTGTGTGCTTTTCATTGCAATTCCTTGGCTCTGTTGCCATAGCAGGAAAGTAGCCACAGGCAGCACATAAACAAAGTGGTCTACACATCAGTGAAGCCACAGGTTCTCTTTGACTCACCATAGGCTTCCAGTAAGCCCATTATAAGCTGAAGACTGTATATTGACCACTACATTGACAGGGAAGAACAGAACAGGACAGAACAGAAGGCAGGCGGCCACCTTTGACCAGTGGACTATAGTTCTCTGACTCTCAGCTTTTCAAGTCAAAATCTGACAGTGTGATGTATTTTTCCATCCCTTTAAATATATACAGTGTCACACACAATGCCACTGAGTGCAGTTATGTTTTTATGGCAGCTGGCATCGAGTCTTAAGGGTACTGTATGAAGTCGTGGTCTTATTCTCTGTGGACTGTATTTCTCCTTGAGTTGCCTTGAAGAAGCCAGACATAAAGGAAGATCGCAGTGTGATTTCATTTGTATCAAGTCAAAGGAGAGGTTATTCAAAGTGGAAGCGATGGCATCTGAGCAGGAAGATGTTGAGAAGGAATGATTTCTCAAGTATCTCAAGAGGACACACCATGGGATGTTTGTAACGTCTCTGTTTTCCACTAAGCTATAACTGAAAGAATGCAAAGATAAAAATAATAACTGAAGCACAATGAAGAATCATGCATATTTATCTACTTTGTTATATCTCTGCGTTAGTTGTATATCTGTTATTGTAGCAGAACACCCAAACTCTTTAACTTCAAAAGAGGAAAATAAGATAGTACATATCTATGATCCAGGCACACAGGAGGTTCAGGGAGGAGGGTCATTACTTCAAGGCCTGTCTGGGTTACATATGGAGTTGTAGGCCAGCCTGGGATAAGTAGCAAGACCCTATTGTACACGCATTCCCTGCTCCCTGCCTCAGAGAAAGGAAAGGGTGGCAGTGATTTCCGAAGCTCCAGCCAGCAGCTGACTGATTCTCTATTTTGGAGTCTATGGGAGCTTAGTAACCCATGGCAGGGGCACATGACAGAGGTAGCCACTCACCTCACAGCATCCAGCAATCGAGGAGCAGAAGAGACCAAGGTCCACAGTCCCCTGGGAAGGCATACTGTTCGTGATCTATCCTTCCCTTTAGGTTCTACTGCTTAAAGGTCCCATCACTGGATTGAGGAGATGACTCAGTGGTTAAAACCTTTGCCTCACAAACTAAAGGACCTGATTGGATCCCCATGTAAAATACTTGGCAAATATGGTGGTAGTTTGTAATTCTGGCCTAAGAAGGCAGAGCCTGGGAAATCCAGTACAAAACATTATTGCATGTCTAACCACAATGTGGTGGAAGAAAAATCCAAGGTGATTCCTGATGTCATCCTTGCAACTCCATAAGTACATATAATCAAGTGCCCTCTTGTATACCTACACATACAATCACATGCATACACACACACACACACACACACACACACACACACACACACGTTTCACCACTTCCCAATGGTGTCATGGGCTAAGGGCTAAGCCTAAACTACAGCAACATGTGTACACATCCTTTCCCCCCAAAGAGTGATATTGAAAATCTAATTCTTTTTGCGCTCTCTTTTCTACATAAAACCAGGTGTCTATTGCAAAAAGAACTTTAAAAATCATGCTGTTGAAAGTGTGTAACTTTTTAAATGTCTGAAGTTCTCAGGAAAGCAGCCATTATGGATCATTATTATACAACTTCTTTTAAATACAGAGCTGAAAATATACATAAAGGCAGATCCCCAACCCCTGAAGTTGTATCATTTTCTTGCTGCACAAAGCAGCTGGGAGGACCAGTAAGAACTGAAATGCCAGGCTTGCATGCTGCCTTTGCTACTTTGTAAAGCATGCTTTTCCTAATCTGCAGTTACAGGCGCCAGTCAGCAGCAGCCCCGCACAAAGTAGGTATATAAGCCATGGTACTGATTTTTAGGATTAAGAGTGATTTGATGATCTTCAGCATAGAAGCCAACCTTTGCCTGGATATTTATCTGTAACTTCAGGAATGTTTTATGAAATGAAATAGAAGGATCAATATCAATTCCCTGTCCTTGCTTTCACGCATTCATTGCACTTACGGATGTAAGAATGCAGCCTGGAGTTGGCCCACTAATGGCTTAATAGGGCTGAGCCATTTGGAGTTTGGGAAGAAGTAATTCTTGTTGACCTGAGAGACCCACACTTTTAGCTGGGGTCCTGAGGAAAGGTTTAGTTCATCTGACTTATAAAGAGGTCAAGGTGGACTGTCATTTAGAGACCATGAGACTGAAATGCAGGAGGAAATATGTAATCGAATCTATCCTAGCTCCTAGCAGAAACACCAGCGTCCAGGAAAGAAAGCAACAGCAGGACCCAAAAACAGACTGAGATCTAAAAGGTTGCTTAGCATTTTTATAGATGGAAATTTCAGGTCATATTATCAGTCAGAGAGAGTCCAGTCCAGTGTCTTCCTCAGATCTGTAAAACTAAAGGCAAACTAGAATGAAATATTCATACATACTGGACTTGGAGCTCTTAATGCACTGGCCTTTCCCCATTCAATATGAGACACATTCTAATTAAAGGTAGGTATGCAGTTTTCTCTCTTCTTATAAATCAGCATTCTTAAAAACGTAAAAGAAAAGCCTTTTAAAAAAATGGTCCGTTATGTTTAACCAATAATCTTTCATATAACCATGGCTTTAGATTAAGAAAAAATACCTTGTATCCATTCTAGGTACTTTATATGTATTTGAGCATATGGGAAAGACACTTGGAGAGTTTCTTTTCTAGTATCACTGATTCATCATCCCTAGACTTATGAAGATATAAGTCTGTGTTAAAAATTCCAGGTATTAGAATCACTTCCACCTCGGCAATTATTAGCTGCTTTTTCTTGAATGCACTCTTGGGTTTGTTGATGAACTCCTGCCTCAGTCAACTTTCCTTTGATTGAGAGTCAAGGGACTACTTTAAATGGAAAAAGGCAGAAATATAAAATTTGCTGAGAAGATTTTAGCCATGAAATACGGATGATAGCTCAGAATTTCCAAGAGAGACCCCTGGCTGCCAGCTGTTAGCTGTGGCTGAGTGGTGGAATCACAGTATCCTAATAGAGTCATAGGGTCTATTTGTGGGAGGGCTGATTCTCAGCACAGCAGAAAAAGCAAGTGAGGGGAAGATGTTTCCAAAGGTGTTCACTAACTGTACTTGCAGTCCACTACCCCTTTTCACAGTAAGGGACATACAGTCCTTAAAGTGATGCTGAGAGCCATTGTAAATGTGTCTAGGGTTCTAGGTTTTTTTTAATTGTCTTTATTGTGAAGCTCTTATTGTAGTTATTTGTCTTGTTGCTATAACAAAGTACCCTGATAAAAGCAACTTTTGGAAAGAGAGTTTATTTGGACTCACAGTTCAAGGGTATGGTTTATCGTGGTGGTGAAGTTATGGTGGTGGGAACTTGAGGCAGCTGGTTGCGTTGTGTCCAGGGTCAGGAAGCAGAGGGAGATGAACGCTCATGCTTAGCTCATTCATGGAATAGCGATACTCCCAATCTCACCTCGATTGACCTCATCTAGCTAATTTCTCACATACATTCCCAAAGGCTAACCTGATTTACACAATCTTTTATAGGCACGGCCAGAGACTTGTCTCCTAGGCGATTCTAGACCCTGTCAAGTTGACAACCAATATTAATTATCATAGTTCCAGACTTGGATTCATTTCATGTCAAAGTTACTGGGTGAAAGGAAAAGGAAATCATGGTATTGGGGAAGGTGGCCAGTCTCTGTTTGAAACTCCTTTTAATTTTTAAAAGAATTTGTTTTTCATTATCTATATGCCCATCTTTACTTGAAAATAATTTCCTCCATGTTAAGTCTTTCCTACAAGATGTAACTTTTAACTTATATTTTGTTAATAATGTTGTGAGCCCACAGTTAGAAAATAATGTCTTAAATGGGAAGGAAAGTGAGAGCTAACATTGCTCTTAAAATGCACTAATTGTGGTTAATTAGCATATCTGGCCTAGTGTGCTTGGTAGCTGCTGGATCTTGAAAGTAATAGTGGTTTGTATTTTATTTGGTTAATTTGTAAAAAAAATCTTAGAGAAATTTTCTTTGACATGATTTCTACTTTTAGATATGAAAATGGATTTCAGATTTCATTATCACTTTTACTTGTTTTTTTCCAGAACTTCTTTGTACCTTTCTGGTCCCAAAACATGTTTCTAGAACTCGGCTGGCATCATTTCACTTTAACCAACTATTCAGTGCCTGTAGCTGGCCAAACAATGTCCTGGAAGCCAAAATGAGTTAGAACACAAGGTTTTAAGTGACTTACACAGGAGGGGAGCACATGTCTTAATTTATTTGGAATGTCATAACAAAATATCATAAAACAGGTAGTTGAAAAATAGTAATTACAGTTCTGGAGGCCGAGAAGTTCACAGCCAAGACACCACCATCAGCAGACTTGTTACCTAACAAAATCTGTTTTCTGGCTTGAAGACAGTGCCTTCTTACTATGACCCTCCCCGATGGGAAGGGGCAGATGTCTCCAGGGTTTCTTTGATAAGGACATGAATTCCATTCATAATGCTTTTGCTGTGGTCACCTGGTTGCCTCCCAAAGCATATGAATTGGAGTGTGGAGAACATAACCATTCAGATTATAGCAATTGCCCCATGTTCTGAGGAGAACTATAGGGCAAAACTATAGGGTGTGTTTACTTGATGGGAGAGGCCAGGAAAGGCTTCAGAGTGGACATGATGACATCTCAACCCATATGGTCCCCATTCAAGACTTCCAACTCCCCCTCTTCATCTCTTGAGTGTGTTGGACTGTGGATCTCAGATCCTCTGAGAGCCATGCCTAGGGAGCAGAGCAATGAGGGCATTCCGCTGTCCATGGTGCTGGCCTAGGAAGTCTAAGACCTAGACAGTCCCTTGCATGGTTTCCCTTGAAACTAGTGTACAGCATGAGCTAAGTTGCTCAGGTTCGCCTTACCCGAGTTCAGCTAAATAGATGAAACTAAACCATTAGTGCACCACATTCCATCTTTTCTAAACTTAGGACAAGTCTGTCACGAGTCTGTTGCATCTGTTTTTGTGTCTGATCCCACCTGGTTCAAAGATTGCAAAGTCAGAACACCTGAAGCTCAAGGACTCCAGGGAACTGCCTGCATTTGTCAGCTCAGGGCAGAGTTAGGGCAGAACAGATTGCTGAATCGAGTCAATTCTGTGATAACGCTGGCAAAATTCCAAATCCTGCACTTAGGGAGGAAAGAATAGCAAGGAGCAAAGATGAACTGAAGTCAGAGGCAATTTATAATCAGGCAGTTTGAAGATTCTGTTGGACACACACACACACACACACACACACACACACACACACACACACACACACACATTCTACATGTGGTCTATAGATCTTCACTAATTTCTGAATTGTTTACTAACCTCAGTACTGAAATGGTGAGTGACTGGGACTTTGATAATTCAGGGAGTAACTTTATGTCTGTTGGATCTAGTGATAAAATAATTGTTTTTTGCATTTTTTGTATTTTTGCCTTTTTTAAAGTTTCATTTTGTAGATTTTTATTTGAGTAGCATTGCGAGACAACTAGTCTGCAGTGATTTGGCAATGAAAGAAACTCATCATTTTCGATAGGTAGTTTGAGAAGCCTTGGCCTGTTCATTTATCCTGCAGGAACCAAATCACTGAAACACCATCTTTTCTTTTTTCAATTCATTGACAGGTTTGTATTATTTGTGTTATTTTAACCCCTTTATTACCCAATCCCATTATCCTTCTTTTCTCTATTGTAAATATTCTTCTTCCCAACCAGTTTCTTGTCTACTTCTGTGTCTTTTTGCATGTGTGGTCTGCTGAATCTCATCTGGGTTACTTGTACTTGCAAGTGCCTGCGCACTTGCTAGAGCATGAATGATTTATCAGTAGGCACATCAGGGAGGAAAGTAGCTCCCTTTCCCCATCAGTATTAACTCTCACTGGTCTCTCAGAAAGGTGTGGTGTTTTTGAGATCTCGTCTCTTCCATGGTAAAATGTTGGTAGGGCAAATCTTTATCAAGTCTTGTATAAATAGACACAGTTAACAGTTCACTCATGAAAGTAGTAACCCTGTCATGGCTGGAAAATTCTATCTGGAAGCATCTCCCTACTATCATGCTGTTACATTCTTATCACCCCCTGTTCCACGTTTCTTGAGCCTTGGGGTGGGGAATGATTTCATTGTCCTGCTTAGGGCTGAGTAGTCTACAGTCACTTGCTCTCTGTACTTTGGACAGTTATGGTTCTTTATACCTTCCATTTTAATGAAGAGACTACTCAGCTGAGGGCTGAGAACTGCTCCAACCTGTGGGTATAATGATAGGTTGCTAGATGGCAATTTGATATTATGTCTTTATGGCTAAACTTTAATAGATTGTTTCCCACTAGATCGAATGGTATTACTGTATGCAGGTTCTTGGCCTGGTTTACAGTAGCAAAAATATGTTTCTTGTTGAAAAGTAGGCCTTAAATGCATTCAGAAGACAGCTGGTTACCTCCATAACATTCATGCCACTATTGTGTCAGTGGGTTGGTTGCCAGGTTGGTTGCTCTTGTAGCTTACAGAATTAGCAGTTGAACACTATGTTTCTTGATAGTTTCATGTTTTAGGTATTTATCTGAATAGCACTGAAGGACTGCAATGGCATGTAATAAACTCACCCTTCTCCATGGGTACTTTCAGCTACAATGGCCTAGCTCATTTATTCTCTGGGAGTGAAATCCCTGAACCCTCATCCCCACCCCAAAATGTCCAATATCATTTAGGGAACAAAGGGATCATTTCACCTATGTTCAGAAACACTCATCTTGCTCTGGGTCTGTCCCTCCCTCTACTCTACAGCAATTATTTCTCCTTGCTTGCTTATGTCTGCAGTTTCCTTATCTATTTTTCTGTTCCTTGCAGTAGTTCCCTGCTGTCCTGTCTGATTCAGCCTTGGAACTCTGTCTTGTATTCTTTATATAAAACTTCTCTGTCTTCCATGATGTAGCCCCTATGGTAAATGTAAATCTTTTAATTAATTACAATCACCCTCAAGTTGTGAAAATTTACTGGTTTTCTAGGTCTTGTACCAGAAGTAATTTGAATTTCAGCATGTCTAATAAAATTCAGAGCTAACCTCCTAGTTCTCTTCCCAGCTTAATATCCTTTTCCTCCTTGGAGAGGAGAGAGATTGGGTCAAGGATATGAACTCATTTTTTGCATATTAAACATTCTCAATAATTATAACAATAAAAAATTGGGTGATTTGATTTTGTCTTGGACCCTGATAATACCATGAAAAATAGCCTGGACTAGTCTTTTGGGGGGAATGAATGACATGTACAAGACCATCTTAAACCAGGTACACCTTGTGAACCCCGCATAAATGAAGCTTCATGAACTAAGGTCAGCAGAAACTTGACCAAAATGCTGTGAGAAATAATGTGATTTTAAAGCAGTAAGTTTGGTGGGAATGAATGTCTTTAGCCATCATGGTTTTGGAGTAGTATATTATGTAGCAACACGCTAATTGATAAATCAAGTATTTTTACATAAGTGAAATTAGGTTAAAATGATTCCCTAGTAAGAATACTCAAAAGAAGTATTTGCCTAGCAAGACTCTGGGTTCAGTCTTGAACATCAGGAAAAATACAAAGAATATCCAAAGGGTTGAGTAATGTGAATGTCATATGAGATGTGGAGTAGCCAGAAGGTTCTTAGCTTAGAGAAAGGCTTCCTCTTGAGGGTACTGTGTATGAATGGAGTGTGTAATGTAAACCTTAAATACTTTAAATTATGTTTGAAACCAGATGAATTCATTCTAGAAGCATGAAAAACTGAAGGTCAATAGAAGAAATGGGGAAAGGGAACCAGAAAACTTTTTGGGAACATCTTTCATATAATAAGAATGTGACATAAATAATTTTTAAAATCCCCAATATTGGACCATCTCATTACTCTTGCTATTCATGTGAAAGTGTTCTTTTTCTGTTGCTTTCCAGTGGCTGTACTCCCTGACTGCTGTCTTTATGCAAAACGAAGCTTTGTTCATGTTAAAAAATGTCTGAAGCAAGCTCTTGCTGCATTATCTCTGCTGTTTCCCTGAAGTATCAGTAACTAGTCAGATGCTGTGGTTCCAAGACATGGCAGCAGGATACGCTATTTTGGAAGGGCTCCCTGGAAGAGAACGTGAGAGTGTAGTTAGTGTATATTATCTATGAGAATGAATTGTCTCCATTATAAATGTTGTTCCATTTTTTCTGAGACGTGATGGGGCTGATATACTTAGGGTTACTTCGCCTGCTTTAAGATCTACCTTTATAAGAATGGAAGTGATTTTAAATGGGCTAAAATTAATTTAATGATAAAATTATTTAAGTGACTGAAAACAGCTCCTCACTTTTCCAAGTGAGCAAATGTATGTTATTTCCTCATGAAGGGAACTGATTGACTCACAGCAACACATATGAACTTAAGAATGCGGATAAGAGACTGCTTGAAGGCTTGATCATTCTCTGTTCCTTAAGTGGAACACTGGATAAATAAGCAATTTGACTTGGAGGAAAATTGAATTTCTTAGGAGAATCCCAAGAATATCTGATGAGGATGTGAATGTGTTTGAAGGATGTGAGAAGACTGAATAGAATTAACACTGAAGAAGGAACACAGATGACTTGAGACCCTAACTAATTATTTCAGTAAGACATGCTCTATCTATTTCTGGAGGAAAAGCACAGAGAAATATACTCAAGCTAATACTGCTTGTGTCTGTTTTCTCCCTAAGTTCTGAATGGCAGGATTCTTAGGAAATTCCTAATACCAGATTCGCTACAATTTCCTGCATTTCCTATTGTTATCTTCATTTTCATGCAAAACAATGTTATTGTCTCAATTTGATATGAGTAAGCATAGTGTAGTCCTTTTGAATCTGTAGATTTGTATTCAATTAATGAAAAATGGAAGAGAATCTCATAGATGGCTAGGCTTCCTGTATTCCCTGGTTGAAATATGATGTATCTGCAATTGTTTAATTTGCTAAATTCACTGACTAAATGCATCAGGATGAACTATCCCATTACAGGAAGCATTTGATTTTTTTTTTTTTTTTTACAAATGCTGCTGATACTGTTACAGGGAAAAGGGTCTCGACTGTCCCAATGTCAGTAGAGTTCTTGTGTTCCGGAATTGAAGATTGAAACCAGGACACATGTAGAGAATTAAAGTAGAGTTTATTAGAAAAGAGAAAGGTTGGAACTCACGGACTCCAGATGTGGAGTGCCATGAGGAGCTAGGGCGCCTCCATGAGAAGCAGAAATAAAACAGAGCTCATGGCACTAGAATGCCATGAGGGGCTAGGGAGCCCATGAGAACTCACAGTGCCTAGGCATGGAATTCATGAGGAGCAAGGAACAAGAAACAGACTCATGGCACTGGAGTGCCATGAGGGGCTAGATTGCCTCCAAGAGAAGTAGGCAGCTGGAAATGGACTCATGGCACTAGAAGGCCATGAGGGGCCAGATCGCCAAAGATGATTATTACTAGGACTAGGTATATTTATACACCTAGACAAGCCAAGGAAACTGGCTTCTTTCCCATTGGTTAATTCTCATTGGGGTCCAACCCAGTTGCTCTTGGGCCCCTGTGGGCTAGAGGTCAAGTTGTTTGATATGGAGAGCTCAACTCTATAATCACTTCATGGGGAAGTTGGCCATCTTATCTCTGGGAGGATTGGAGTCAGTTCCTCAGCAGGAGTGTTCCCTCAGAGTGATTCCAGCAGTGGGGGATGACTTTCAGGAATTCCAAAGACCTTGAGAGACCCATCCCAGCATGGCTGCTCTAATCCTGCCTCAATACAAATGCTGCTGTTGAATTTTCCAGTAGTTTTCGAGGCTTCATCTGTTTCTATGATATAGTGTCTTCCTTTTGGCTAAAGTGACTTCTGATCTTTGAAAACGTCTCATTTAAATGATAAATCTTGAATGATCTTTTTGGGGGGTATGTTGTATGAGCTTGGTATGAACTATTACTTTTTTTCTTTTTTCTTTTCAAAACTCAAGTGGTGACTTTATTTTTCCAGCTGACATTCCCAGCCCATGGTACAGCTAAGTCAAGTACAAAACTGAAGAAGGCAGAGGCTTTGTTAAGGTCTGAATTTGGTAAATCAATACAATATTCTTTGATGCTATAAAATATCATCGTTGTTGGAGTCCTATATTATTTTAACAATTTTCACTCCAAAAATATTAAGTACCAAATAAAAACACTGTTTTATGCAAAGCAAGTTATTTTGTACAAATTAGTAAATTTGAAATTATATGCTTTCTTCAAGTGAAGCCCCCCACCCAGGCACTGTAGTCCCTAGTGATGAGGCAAGTGAGCTCTTCCCTAAGTCCACAGCTAGGGTTCCAGGGTCTGACAAGCCTGTAAGATTCTACCTCAAGGAGACTCATTATCAATTTTCTCCCCAGAACTTTGAAAGAACCTCTTACTGTTCATAGACTAGACACACCCGAACCTGAAAATCAGACACTCGATCCAGCCTTGTATGCTGCTGATTCCTGTGATTGACAAGTCTTGCATCTCTCATTTGGATCAAGTCACACAGCCTTACTCCAGCTCATTAGAAACAAAGAAGCAAGCAAGCAAGCAAGCAAACAAACAACCTAAATAGTTGTACTTTTAAAATAACAAATAAGTATTCTGTGCTGGGAGGGTTGGAGGGTCGGTGCTGGGGGTTCTTGGCCCTCACTTCTCCACCAGGGTTGGTGCGCCCATTGGGGTCCAGATGTTTCCCTGCATTGCTAAAGCTGCCAACTCTTCGATCTCGGCATTTAGCTTGTGCATTACCCAGTCCATGGCTTCTCGGCCCTTGTTAGTACTGGGCGATATGGTGCTGGCCATCCGTCCTTCAAGATAGCTGCTGAGGCTGAATCCTTCTTGACGATGGAGGGCAGGACCCACTCTGTGCTAAGGAGCAGGTGGCTTGTGCAGCTTTCCGGAAGAGTCATCCACATCCACCGCGCCCGGATTCATGGAGTTGGGGTACTTCTGCATCGCTGCTGTTGTAGCAGTTTCCCATGGGTGGTCAAAGACGTGCTCTGAAGTCCAGATCTTCATGGTGCTAGCAACCCCTTTGCTTCTGTGGTCCTGCAAGGACCAGAATTGCCTCCCCGCCTTCCCCATCCTGGCTGCTGAGCTATTACTTTGCATCCAACAGCTTAAACAGATATTGAATGTACGGCACTGTGCCAGGTTCTTCAGAAAGATTTAAAGTCACATGTCATTTTAGTTTATGGGTACGACTGAACACAAACAATTTGTTTCTCATTTGGTTTTGATAGTTTAAATCATTATACTAAGTATGCTGTTGGAAATAAAATATTAGGTGCCAATGACACAAAATTAGAAGATATAAGAGGACAAAGGTAGAAGTAAAGCAAACTTGGTGTCCTTATCTCCCACGCACCCAGTAAACAGAGGCAATGAATCTGTCCTTCCAATGTAATCCATACACTTGAAATTCCAGTGTATGTGTCCTTGCCTTTAAGCAACTTCTATGGTATTTTTTAAATTTATTATTATTATTTTATTATTATTTATTCAATTGTGCAAGTGTGTGTGTATGTGTGTGTGTGCGCGCGTGCATGCGTATATGTATGTGTGGGTGTGTAGAACCACGGACGAATTCCGGAACCACCATGGACCGTCTCCACCTCCTCCTTGTTTACTCTGCCCGGGGATTCACAGGTTCCGCCCTACCAGGACCAGAAACACAGGCCGCCCCTGCTTGCACCTGGCATCTATACGTGGGGTCTAGGATCCCAACTCAGGACCTTCCACTTGCAAGGCAGAGGCTTAACCCCTGAGCCACCTCTCCAGCCCCTCTATGGTATTTTTTTGTACCCTACTTTTCTAAAGTTTAAGATACCTTTGACATTTCCCATCCCTGAACGTGCTGAATGTGTCTTCATTGCTCTAACAACTACAAAACATTTTCTTGCATTGAAGGTGTCACACTTGGTTTAGCCAGTCCTTTCTGAGGCAGTTAGATGATCTCTAGTCTTATGCTGTCATAAACCAAGCCTCCTAATATTTTGTTCCACATGTAACTTATTTAACCCTAGCAGCATGATACAAAATGGAATCTAAATGCTCCACAATTTTCCACAAATAAAGAAAATACTGGAGCACTCCAAATCTGTTTTCATTTTTCTGGTTTTAAAATTTGCTCTCATCCTCCCAGTCATGATCTGTCTTGGTCTTTCATAGAAAAACGCTGCTTTTTTTTTTTTTTTTTTTTTTGATATGGGAAGAAGCATAACACAGAGGGGAAATTTCACTTTCAGTGTATCAAGTACTTTCTTTCTTGAACATTCATTCTCTAGAAATTATATTCACTAGACAAAGTCACCAGGGCTATATATATATATATATATATATAATATATATATATATATATATATATACGATCATTATCAAAGTCTCTTATTCTGTCTTTAAACAAACTTGGAATGATACTTAGTCATGGAAAAACACATTGTTTTCGCTGAAAGTGATTTGAAAACCACTGGAAACCCCACTAGAAGATGTTAATAATATTGAAAAGTCTCAGTTTCAGAAGTTGAAAAATTCAGCCTTGGATTTTCTGGTTTTGTTTTTGCTACTTGGAAATTGTGTTGTTTTCTTTTTATAATTTTTTTAACCAACAAATTTGTTCTTTGACAATTTTATACACGCATATATTAGATTCTAACACCTCCCACTCTCTCGTATCTTTCTTCTTTCCCTGTTAGTCCCACTTTTTCTTATAAAGCTAATTTCCCTATTCATGTCTTTTGTTTATTTTAGTGTCCCACTGAGTTTAATCAGTGTCATTTGTTTTGGCCATGGATTTTGGAACTATCCATTAGAGCCTGTGGAGCGTTCCCAGAATCTAGAAATTGCCAAGGGAACATGAGTAAGTGGTAGGGTCTCATGAATCCCTTCTCCATTGTAGCTGTCTGCAGGCTGTGGGGAGTCTTGTGTGGGCCTCATGCCTGTAAATACAGCTGCTGTTGTCTCATGATTGTCATGACCATTTCCTATTTAGAAGGTGGCACTTTACAATCCCTCTCTCTAGGTTTTGGCTCTTTTATTCTTTCCTCCCCCTTTTTCATGATGATCTATGAGCTACAAGGAAGTTGTTATAAATGAACCTTCAACTGATACTTACACTCGGCATCTGAGCAGTCCTGAGTCTCTGCATTCATCTTCATTCACCTCAATGAGAGGCTTCTGTTAAGAAAAAGCAAAAGACTAGAGATAAGGCCAAGAGTAGCGAATATAAAAGTAAGTATTCAGCTATGTCAATTAGCTTAGTAGCATTAGCAAGTTTCCCTCTATGGGCTTTTTTTTATGTATATATTTTTTTTTATTAAAAATTTAATTATACATTTTAAAATTTTTTACCAGTTCCCTCCCTACCCCCTCCTCCCCCTCCCCTTCCCCCAGTGCCTCCCCCCCAATTCCCAGAGAGTCCTTTATTGTGTACGCCTAACTCTCCACTGGGTCCTCCTCTCTGATGACATATAAGGACCCAGTGGCATTTCCATAAGCCCTTTCTGTTGTTCCCCTTAAGCATAAGATCACTACTATGGCTGTCAATCCCTTGCCTCCAGGGGTCTCAGTGCCCTTAACAGATGCTAGACTTTATGAGGGCAACAGTGCGCTGGACATTGCGCAGGGCATGCAAAGTCCCATTATGATTGCTTTGGCCCCAAGTATTGTTGAGAATCTTGCAAATCGTTGCTCCTCCTATCCTTTTGCTCTTACAATCTTACCGCCCCCTCTTCCGCAAAAGTCAAAATCATGCATGTGCTTGTATCTCTATATTTTGGGTGCTGATTAGAACCAATGCTATGGCCAGATATGTGATATTACTAACAATGACCTTGCATCTGTTTGTTTTCTACAACATGTGAAAAAGACTCAGAGTTGACGCAGACATGGACCCCTTGGCAAACATGAGTGAAAAAAGAAAAATGCAGAAACATCACTGAAATGAAATGGAAGACATGCTCTCTTTAACACCCACATAATTGACATTGGGCCTTTCCTTGTCCTGGGACAAGAGGAATGTTCATAGTAAATAGAGCTCTCTGTAGTCCTGACATATGGACCCCAGAGCTTTTCACTTTCTTGACACTTGAAGGCCAAAGGACACATTCTCACACTTTTCTAATTCTTTGGCCTTTGTTCTCAACAGGGAGGTACTTTCGATCCTCTGACTCCCCACATAGTCTGCTCAGATGACATCCCCTGAGAGAGAGAGAAATGAGAGTAGGAATATATGAATCTACAATTATTTTGGACTTTGAAATATGTATTCTTCTCAAAGACACTTCTTTAAAAACAATTCTCTTGTTTTTTTTTTTAAAATTTTTTGGTAACATTGGATATAATTTCCAGAGCTTGAGAAAAATGGGCAAGATGTGTGTTTGTATGTGTGGGGGTGGGGCTTACATTTTTTTAGAGGGTCGTGAAAGCAAATCCCTTTCTTGTAAGATTTCACAAAGGTGCAAGAAACTGAGGAGGCAGATTCTAGGAGTGACAAGTCACCCTTCTTATTCAGCTGTGCTCTAGTCACAGAAAGCCATGGGCTGAAGTCCCTGGTTGAGCTTCAGGACCGGCACAAAGAACCCATCTGTTCAACTGGGAACCAAGTGATGTTCTGTTTTGCATCTAAGCCCTGCACTGCATTTGGCCCATAGAGTGCACAGTGATTTTAGAGTGATTAGTTATCTGTTTTTCTCTTGCTTTTTCACTAATCATCCAATCAGCCATTTGGCACAATGGATGAACAATTCATTCAGTGTTGCTCCTCATTTATTACCACCACGACTGTAGCTTCTGAATCGACATCTGTACTTATTGCCTTTGTCTGGTTTTTGGACACTGAATTGTTTTCGATTTCTTGATCTTCCTGCCTGTACCCCCTGACTAACCCAGGGCTACATGGGTATTCCACCACACGTGGCTGTACTTATTCTTTTAACCATGTGTTTACCTGTTTAGCAGATATTTTTTCTTTTTTATTTCATTTTTTAAAAATTAATTTTCTTAGTTTTACAAGCATATTGATTCTCACTGCCTCCTTCCTTTGCCTTCCCTTCATCAATCCATCCCATCCCTCCTACCCTCCTGCCTATCTGCTTCTATGGATTCCAGGGTTTTCTTTGGCTTGTCTACTCTTGTGGGGGTTCAGGCCTCTGTGGCATATCAAGTGGCCCCTCCTCAAGCCACTCTACTGATAGGGACATTCCCCTTCACTCATCCAGCCCTAGTCCCCGAAGTTTCCATTGAATGTTCTTACTTCTCTTGAAATCCTCAATAGTGTATGGGGGCGTGTTGATATGTCAGCCATTATGCAGGTCTGGTAAGGACAAGTCTCATTGTAGTGAGTTCCTCGATGCAACATTCCTGTTTTGAATGGAGTGTCTTGTCCATCGGTGGACTTCCCCATCTTTAGGCTCTTACAATCTTACCACCCTGTCTTCTGCAAGGTTCCCTGAGCCTTAGGATGGGAAGAGATTAGGATGGCCTGATTCTTGGTGAGCATTGCTAGGCCACTGGTATCCTGTAGTCTGGCTGGCTGTTGTTGTCCACTTCACTGTAGCAGGCATTTTGAATTAGGATGTTTATTGCTTTAAACTTGACATACCTAAAGGAGCTTGTTTTGTAAACTATTCTTGCCTATTCAAATGTCTGTCAATGCCAAATCACTGTCTTAGTTCTCTGATGGCCAAATTTTAGAAATGAATGTAGCTTCAAACCCAACCTGTCACTATGTTCCTGGAAATATTGTTCCCTGTCACTTCATTTGAGGCTTCCTCAATGTTTTTTGCTAACTTCTATCCTTATATAAGGTCTTCATCCTGGATTGTAGTCTGCAATTCATTACAAATTCTTGCTCAAGTCTAAGTTTTGCTAACTTGTCCAATTATCAATTCTTATACCCTTAAGCACTTGTCTTGTTCCTGTAAAGCCCTCTAAGAACTGTGGCAATAGATATGATCCTCATCCGTGTTTAGGTTATGCTTGGCTAGACTGTGTCCCAGTTGCCTGCCAAAAGATACTCATAAGTGTAACTCCTTAGTCTAGCTTCAAACATTTTCTATATTCCAGTTCCCACATCCTTATGACACCTTTGCCCACTATAGTGGTTAGTATACATTGTCACGTTGCCTAAACTGAGGAGGCAAACCTCTGGACACTTCTATTAGGGATTATCTAAATTAAGGGTAATCTCAAAAATAATTGTGGAGGCTTATCATGATTATATTAACTGATGTGGGAAGACCCATTTTTAATTGTGAGCAGGACTAGTCCCTGGGAAGGGAGTCCTGGAATCTATAAATTGGAGAGTGCAAACTGAACACTAGCATGTCTGCTTTTTGCTTGTGGCGATGACCAGCTGTTTTAAGCTCTTGCTTCCTTGACTTCCCTTTCATGACATACTGTACTTTGATGTGAGCCAAGATGAACTCTTTTTTTCTTACTTATAGAGGAGTATTTTATCACAATAACTGGAGAGAAACTAAAATACCCATCATGGAAGCTATTGGTACTCCCTGCTTTATCAAATCTCTACTGCTCTGGTTCTAGGTAGCATGCTTGGCCTTCCAGAGACTATTCCTAGCACATGTGACAGACTTGTCCTTGGAACCTATCTCTCAGTGAACAAATTCAGTTCTTGCTTCTGGACTCTGGTGCTGCGCTCTGACAAATTCTGAAAAGTGACGTCAGCTGTGAGCTTGACCACCTCATTGCCTCATTGATTAAGGTGTTTTGAGCTAGGGTTTGGCACATGTTTTTGCTCTGAAGGCCACAAACCCAATATAAAAGGTCCAAGATACGATCAGAAAAGAATGGGAAGTCAGGAGAAAGAGACTCAGACAAAGAAAGACAGGAGGGATGAGACACATGTGCTTGAGCACTGCAGTCTTCTTTTCTGGTGTCTTCTTGAGAAGATGCTTGATTGACAGACTGTAGTTGGAATAGGGACATCCGATACTTAACATCAGGACACTGCTGCACCACAAAGCAAGAACAGAATCAGTACACAACTTGGTTGCAGCGTGTAGAATGGAGTGGTGCAGGGATCATGGGGCCTCTCAGCTCTAACTCTTTCTGGCTAAGTGAACCAGAACAAACCATCCAAACTTTCAAACTTTCACTTTTCTAATTTCCCAAATGGGGATGACAACATCAATTTGCAAATGCTTGGCACAAAGCAGATGCATGCTGAATGGTGATCCTTCCCCTTCTCCCTGGCACTTTGCCCTCTCATAGCACCAGGGCAGAACCATTTGTTGCTTTGCCTGTAGGGTGATATGATGCCTCAGATTTCTGTTAGCTACCCCATGTCTTGGGGGTCTCTTGCCAGCCTGTGCGAATACCCCAAATGACACAATTGGTTGAATGTTTCTGAAAGGATGCATATGCATGCAAACATGCTCATCAGTGTGGGTAGCCATCTTCAGGGTACTGACATCCAAGCACATTTTTGTTGCTAGGAAGCTCCTGTATTATTTGGGAAGTGGGTGGGTGGGTTTCTTCATGAGGAATAAATATTCAAAAGTATGTCCTAGAACAGACATTTTATGCATGTGCCATAGCTTTCAATGCTGAACACATGGTTATTTGGCTTCTGCTGTGGCAGGCCACTGTATAAGCTCAAGGAATGGCATGTCAAGGAAAGTTCAAACCATTATCTCTTACAGGGAAACACAGAGAGAAGAAGCATAGTTTGTCTACAGATTAAAATCTAGAGTCAAATGAAGCATTTTTTGATACATCAAAAAATAGACTCTTACAGATAAACTGAAGACCTTTTATTTTACTGTTGAGTAATGAAACCTATCTTTTGCAAAATACATTTTCTAAGGTGCTGTGGTGACGCACATCTGTGTGCCCAGCAATTGTGATGCAGAGGCAAGAGGCTCATGAGTTTAAGGTCAACCTGGACTACAGAGCAACACCATCTGAAGAAGCCAGCCAGCCAGCCAGCAAACAAACAACAACAACAAAAAGCAAGAAAACAAACACAGCAAAACATTTTCCCAGCATGTGGCATGTGGTCAAAAGGAAATTAGTGAACTGAATTCAACTGTCTACTGGGAAAAACTTGTATGAGTCTGGTTGGACACAAATGGTGTGTGGATGCACAGGGAAGCCTCTAGGGTGCTGTGAGAGCTGGGGTGTGTGGGGTGGATTCTCAGTAATAAAGCTTGACAGGTTTTGAACTTTGGCCTTTTTTTGATATATGTGGGTGGACAGAAGGAAGATAGTGTGTTGTCTTTGGTTGAGAACTGTATCAACGGCTCTCAGAAATTCTCAGTCTTTTCTGTCAATAAGCCAACTTGAGGCTTAAGAGCTACTTTTACTGCTTTCTATAAAAGCAGTGTCAATGTGAACATTACATGTCACACCACATGTCACCCAGTCCTTGTCCCACTGTGCAGAGCCGAGAGAAGAACCGCTTCCTGAGCCTCTGCTTCTCCTCTTAGAAGTCATTCTGAGCTCTTGGCTAGAGTTTACTGTCCTTGAAATTAGAAATAGGAGATTTCTGTTTCTTCTATGAGAACTCTACACTGAATGCATGAAGCAATAAGAGAGCTGAAATTCAACTTCATAAATTTCAAGTACTCAACCAAAGCCATGGATTATCATGGACTCTCCAAGGGACTTCATTGTTCTTGCAGAGTTCCTTATAGAGAAGGGTGTGCCAAGGTGGTCTGGTGTTTCCTAATGGTGGGTAACCGTGAGAGTATCTCTACATTTGACATGTTTATTTCGCATGGGCTCTCTTCCTGATCGAAGAGCCTTTTCAACACTCGTGTGTCTTCTTGTGTCCCTCATCCTACTTGTGACCCACATCAGGTAACCAATTCCAAAAGTTTTTTTCTTGGCCGAAAAGCTGAGCTGGAGTTGACACTTGTTTTGTACTGGGCATCAATATCATTGTGAATGACTGCAGTTCTCGGAGACTTAGTATTTCATCACTTGTGGGGGAGAGAATATCTGTGTCCTTCCTATCACTCCTGTGTCAGGATAGTATTGAGAGCCCAATGGTGCGATGGTTTTGCGTATAGGAACCAAAGGTAGGATTCCTGCTATTATTGCTTACAATACTGTCAAGTTGTATGGCTACATGTGCCTTCCCATCTGTTCACACACACTCACAAATGTCACGGGGAAATAAAAGATCCTGAGAGTTCAAAATGCTGCTGCTGCTGGTCACAGCCCACACTGCTGGCTTCCTGATCCTACTGACTGCTTCGTCCCAGGTGTTGGAGATGTGTTAATCCATGCCCTGTTGCTCTAGCTCAAAACCACAGACTGTATCTAGCTA
The DNA here is from genome assembly GCA_023101885.1 of Typhlomys cinereus. Taxonomy (NCBI): domain Eukaryota; kingdom Metazoa; phylum Chordata; class Mammalia; order Rodentia; family Platacanthomyidae; genus Typhlomys; species Typhlomys cinereus. The sequence continues at coordinate 1,381,691 of JALPQD010000115.1, read as the reverse complement.
GTGAGATGTCTCATTGGTAAAGGCCCTTGTTGTCAAGTCTGGCAACCTGAGCTGGTTCCCTGAAACTCGCAAGGTGGATTGAGAGAACTGACTCCTGAAGGCTGTCCTCTGATCCCCACATGTGTGCTGTGGTGCAAATATGTCCCCTCTCTTCTCCCCCAAAAGCAGAGAAGCTTATTTGGCTTATGGCTTTGGAGACTCTGAAGCCTAAGAGTATCTGGTAAAATCTTCTTGGTATATGACAACAGGCAGCAGCTATCACAGGGTTAAGGCAGTCAGGCATGTCAGAGCCTTAAATCCCCAAATACCATTAACCTATGGATTTGGGGGACTATATTTTTGATATGCAAAATTTAGGGGACATATTCAAACTATAATAAGAGGACTTTCTGTAATTATAGGATGTCTAAAGCAAATACATGTTATTTATATTCTTCCATTCGTTTCTGTACCTAAAAAAGAATTATTGAATGTCAATTACATTGGCTTCATAGAAGATATATTGGACCTAGACTTAGATCTATACTTGTGATTATTTCTACATATGATGAGAAGCAGTGTCATGCTTCTTTTAAGTTTTATTAGTGCTGTATTTTAAAATCATAATACAAAGTAGAAGATGATAAACACTGTGACTGCAAGAGGGAGGCGGTGTCATGGCTGTAAAATTTACCAAAGGGCACAGATGGTTGGATCATAAGCAGGGTCCTGGGACACAGGAAATCTCAATGAGGTGTGTGTGGGAAGAGATGCACTCTCAGTCCTTCAGTGTGGTTGGGTTCCCAGTACAGATCTTGTTTTCCCCATCATTCTGTTTTTAAGAATTTTTTTCTTCACTGATCTTCTTTTAGTTTCTAAAACAATCTCCCTCTGTGCAATAGCTCTGAGAGAAGAGACTCTCAGCCCCCTGCTTTTATGCAATTGGTTCTATAGTATGTCAGAAACCCATCAGAAATATTCTTGCATTGTGAGGTTCACTTCAAAGCTCTCTCTTATTGAGCAGAAGGGGCCATGTCCAATCACCTCTTCTCAATTACTAAATTCCCCCATCATTACTCTCTACTATAAGATCAAAGAAGAAAGTAGTCCCATTGGACAAATGGACGGGAGAGACACTGTCTGTCAATGGCTGGTATGTATGGAGTGGAAATTAAATTATGGAGATTAAGAAAACTATTGATCCAGAGTATGGAAGGAATTCTTACCTTGTCTGAAAACCAGAGACCAACACATATTCCTGAGCACATTCTGCTATAGCGTGAGACCCACACTTGCTCAGTCCAGTTTCAAGTCCTGACCTAGGGTATACTACATGTCCAAGCACACTCAAACAGTAAAAGAGGCAGAGAATGCATTCCTTGATTCTCACCTGGATATGTTCTGAGTTACTCCAGAATTAGGTTTGTGGATAATGTAGGTTGATAACCTTTTTAAGAGTTGTTCACATGAGGTTGTTAATTTTTTTATTTGGCTAAATTGAGAATGTTGGAATAAAAGGATCTTGAGAACTCCATATAAACTGAGAGTCATCTTTTTGAGAAATAAATATAACTGTTTAGCAGTTACTTTTCCATTGGTGTGATAAAGACACTCTGACTCAAACAACTGAAGAGAGAACAGGTTTATTATTTGCTTCCATGTGAGAGGGGGTAGAGTCCATTATGGCAGAGCAAATGTGACAGTCAGCATGGTGTAAAGCAAGAGGCCAGCTCACATTAGAGCAGCCATCTGGATAGAGGGAGGGAGAGATGGATGGGTGGATGAAAGAAGAGAGAGAGAAAAAGAGAGAGAGAATATAAATAGGCAAAATAGGAAGTAGAGTAGGTCCAGGCTATCAAACCTCAAGACTCTCCCCCAATGACATACTTCTTCCAACAAGGCTCCATCTCTTTCCAAAACAGCTATGAGCTGGGAACCAAATATTCAAGTCCACGAGCCAGTGAGAGACAATTTATATCCACACCATGATAAATTTCTATGCTAATCTTTGACAAGAATATGATATCAGAATTAAGGAAGTCCTGGAAAGCACAGGCAGTAAACTTCTACCTAAGCTGTCATTCTTCAGTGTAAAGATGGACTTATATGTATTCCAGGTCATGGTATTGACCTTTGTGGACCCTGTGGATTTGTTAAGAACAGACTTCATTCATCTATTTGCCATTGAACTGAGGCATTTCGTGAGGCTGGGATGGTTTTAGAGACAGTATAGCCTTATAAATTCCTGTGAAGTGCTTTTTTTTTTAATTGGATGAGATAATGGTGTGGTCCAATTCACTTGTAATCTAATCATTTATTGGAGACGAAATTTCATTCTATGGGAAGTTTTGTCTGAATCAGTGTGAAGTTATTTATCCACTCTCTTATGATTTGTATATATGGTACAAAGAGGTCCCAGAATTACATTCCTGATTATTCTATCTATCCTCTCCCTTCATCACTTGTGCATCAGGGAATCCACTAGATCCTACTCTATAATTTGTTTACTCCTTGAAGGACTGACATTGGGCAGAATCTTATTAAGTGTAGTTTGGCACTATTTCAAATTTTGTACTATTAATGCGCTGCATTGCTTTTTCCTGTTTAACTGAGTAATTAGGTTCTTCCCAAACTTTATGTGCCCTCTTTGGTTCATAAATTGTGACCTTTGATTTATTTTTCTTGGGTTCATAAGCTTAATGTGGATGGGCCTTTGGTGCTCATTAAAAGAGAGACTTTTATTTGAAGAGCTGCTCTTGACTCAGTGCTGATGGGCCCTTGTATATTATATTTCTTAATACTGGCCATCTATAATTTAGCATAGTGTTCCATATATGTGCAGCTGCAGCATATGCAGCACTTGTGAGTTATTGATAATACATGATGGAAGCAATGAATCAGATAGCCTGGCAAGTCCTTTATGGTTGATCTACCAGGGAAGAAGGCTAAAAATTGGTGACTGCTAATAAGTAGCAGCTTTTTAAATCCAAAAGCCAGAAAAATCCTTGTTTATTAATACAAATTGAGTAGCTGTTTGAAACAGACATCCTGAGTTGTATAAGAAGACATGAGAAAAATGTTCTCTGAGTTTTTTGTTGCTATTGTTGTTGTTGCAGCTCCTTTCAAAGGAAGGACTTCTTGTAACAAAGTGAGGGAGGTTGGACTCTAATGTGTTTGATAGGCTGAAGACAGGGGAAAGCTCAGCTTGCTGGATATGGCTACTTGTGTTGGTGAAATTAGGATTGGTTTTCTTTTTTCTCTCTTTATTTTTTGACATTGTCATATATGAACAGAATGAGTTTATGTCCTTGCCCCTCACTCTCAAGACTGATTATCTTAAAATTCAAATTTAAAATGGTGTGGTTTCAGAATCACAGCACAATAGTGCAATTGAAAAATACAATATTCTGTATTAGGATGGGAGAGATGATGGTTCAGGGGTAAGTCTCTGCCTTGAAAGCAGAAGGACCTGAGTTTGGATCCTAAATTCTACATAAAATACCAGGCAGAAATGGTTGTAGCCTGTACTTCCAGCCCTAGAAGGCAGAGCCTGGGAAAACTCCAGAGAAAAGAAATAAGGAGGTCGAACCATCCAGGATGATTCTAGAAGTCACCGTTGGGCCTCCACAGGCAAACACAGTGCCTTCTTACACACACACACACACACACACACAGAGGCACCCATGCACATGTTAAAAAAGAGAGAGAGAAAGGAAAGGAAAGTACAATGTCCTACAATGTCCTGTCTGGACTGAAGGTCGTCATTGTGATGAAATGACTCTTTTTCTGAGAGATTTAACTCAAGCTTCTTATGTTGAGCATGATTGGTCCATGTTAGTTCACCCTGAACTCAGTCTGTTAAAATAAATGTTCCTAATATTGGGAAAGCTGTGCAGGGGTCAAAAATTTAAAAGGTGAGTTGGAGACTGGTTGTGTTCTTACAGCCTCTCAAGGTAAAATGTACTCTTTGAAGTTGTGTTAGTAGCTTTTGTGTGTACCAATAATAAACTTGTTGAGAAGTAAATAGGAATAAAAATTTCATTCTTTACAGGCATAAACAAATAACTAGGAATAAATAGTGAAGAAATTGAAGAGACACTAGAAGATAGAAAGACTTCCTGTGCTATTGAACTGGCAGAATCAACATTGAGAAAATGGATGTATTACCAAATGTGATATATAAATTCAACATAATCCCATCAAAGTTCTGATGACATTCTTCATAGGACTAGAAAGGAAACAATTCTAAAATTCACATGTAAGCATACAGATACCCCAAAGCCAAACCTATCTTAAGCAATGTTGGAGGCATCACAAGACCTGATCTAAAACTATATTATTGAGACCCAATAACCCACACAACATGATACTGGCACATGAGAAGAAATGTTGACTGGTGGAATAAACTAGAGGACCTGGAAATATACTAGTGAAGTGAAAGTCATTTAATTTTCAACTAAGGTGTCAAAAAGCATACACTGGGAAAAAAAGATAGCCTTTTTAATAAATGGCACTGAAAAAACTGGATATCCATCCATAGAACAATAAAATGTCTCACTTGGCACAAAAAAATCAAAGACCCTTGCATAAGACCCTGAGGCTCTGAAATTTCAGCTAAAGGAAAGTTTGGGGCCACAGATTTCAGGATATGGACAAAGGCAAGGGCTTTCTGCAAAGAACTCTAATAGCACAGGAAATCGTCTTGGGAACAGACAAGTGGAAACACATAGAATTCAGAAACTACTGCCCTACAGAGGAAACAAACACCACACACTGTGGTGCCAGGTTCTGGTGTTGTTTGTTACATGACAAGCTCTTCCCGACACAAGTTATGCACTTCATCTTTGTTAGTCTTTACACTATCCGTGGATGGTAGTCACCCTGATTCCCACTTTTCAGTGTGAATCTCCTGAAGAAACTGCAGTCTGCTAAGAACACCCTGCTGCTGAGTGGCAGAGCTGAAATTTCAAGCCCAGTCCTCTTTGATTCAAGGGCCTGAGCTCTTTAACATAAGCCTGCCAACTTCTTAGCGCAGTGCTGAATACATTATCATCCATATGGGCAACAATATGCTCAAAAGAACTGCCGCAGGCTTATTCCAAACTGGGGAATCCATGTGAAACCGTCTGAAATCAAGTGACACAGCAGCGATCTAGGTGGAAGGGCACTGTGATTATAGGTATCAAGTTCTTTCGGTCAGCATATGTAATGAGTTAAATATTAAATCCCACCTGAAGGTAACATGAGTTTGCCACTTCTAAAAACTTCCCTTCTGGGTAGGAGTTCCTTTATTCCACCTGTCTCCACGTAGGAGTTTGAAAAACCCCACTAGCTGTTTTTAACAACACAGACTCACTTAAAAAAAAAAAAAAACAACGAACTGATAAACAGGTCTATTTTAGGAAGCTTAGCACATTCTTTTCCCTATGTGAAAGTTTGGAAGAAGTCAGGTTACCTGAGGGTCGCAGAAGGGCTTAGAGAGGGGTCAAGGGTTACAGGGCCCCAGGCACGTAGCTTCCAGTGTCAGTCTGTCCGACAAACTAAGATGTCACTCACAGCTGGGGTGGGTGGATGAGACAGCATTCTTAAATCTGAGTTTCCATGACTGACACTGTCCCTTTCATTGCATTAGGCGGGATCCTGGGTCAGATGCCACAGCTGGGCATGGTTTTCACAACGGTTGCCCATACTGAGGTGGTTGAGATTTGAATTCAGTTTCTAAGTCAAGGGGGACAGGGTCCTCAGTGTTTCCTCCAAAGACAGCCTATTCATCAAACAGGAAGAAAACTACAAATTTAGCATCGTTCAGATGCTCCATTTACAAGGAGACAAATGTGCTACCATGGGCTTATTTCAAGGATGTCTGCCATAATGTGTTTATGAATATAAATACACGTTTATACACATTCATGCTTTACATAATGAGTCTAATTAAGAATTACTCAATCCTTCCTTGTGAGTCCATGTGCCCTGATCATGTATGTGAGAAAATTTAAATCTGGAACTTGACTGCCACAGAGGCCTGAGATCATACTAGAGCAGACAACCTGAAGGGAACTTGAGGGCCCACAGAAGCAGACAGGCAGGACGGTGAGAGGGAAAGGGATGGATTGATGAAGGGAGGGAAGAGTGGGAAAGGAAGGAGGAAGGAGGGGGCAGGGACACCACTCATTATGCTTGTAAAACTAGAAAAATAAAAAAGAATTAAAAATATTAGCTAAAATATGAAAAATTTGGGACTTGAAATTAAAAAAAATACTTCCAGCAGTTCCAGTTTTCGGTATTTCCTCCTACTGAGCTCATGACTGCTAGAGTCAGTGTTATTGCGGAATAGCATGAGGTTGAAGATCCCATCATAATGTGGACATAGTAGTATAAAAGCTTATTCAAGACCCCAGGGTCTTGAAAGACTAGTCTCCCTGGTGTACTAAGTCTTGTATGTGTTAACCAGGGGGATGCCACAAATTCAGTTTGTAGATTTATGTCTCTCAGACTAGTGCAGGTAAAACACAAGCTAGTTTTTTTTCTTAATTATAATTGTAATTAAAGTCTGCATCAGATTCATGACATGACCTAGAATAGATAATCTTAAAACCACAGATTGAGGTTGAGTCTTAGGGGAGAGCTCCACCAGTGTTTCTTGAGTATCAAAGAAAGAGTTGGGGTCGTTTTGCTGCCAGACCTCACATGAAATAAAGCTAGGCCAAAGAAACCATTAGGACCACAGTGTGGGAGCTAATGAAAAGCTGAAAGGAGAGAAAATCAATGCATGCCAGTGTGGGGCTCTGAACACTGTTCTTTGTGGTCAGGAGGTATGTGTTGTGTGTGTGTGTGTGTGTGTGTGTGTGTGTGTCTACATTCATTCACTAGTGCAGAAGGAGGGAGTTGGAATAAAGCAGAGATGCAGCAACAGAGAGATTGATAGTTCCTGTTTCACAGTATGTGGCTAGGTCATGTTGAGATGAGACCTGGCTGGGAGCTCTTATTCTTTCTCTTTCAACCTGCACCAGTTTATCTCTAATCTCAACTCAGTATACACCTGTACCACCTGTTAAGATTACTTTTCTTTCATTGCTGTGAGACAGTACTCAATCACAACTTAAAGGAAAAAGGGAATCAGAAGCCAAATAAATGACTGTGGAAAAAACAGGAGTTTCAGTAAATAAAATCATGAGAGGTTTCATGGGGGGCAATGGCCCATGAGGGGTTGCAGTCATATTAATTACACAGTAAGTGCTTTAGTTATTACATTGATACAGCAAAACAACAGTGAAGGTTGACCTCTGAGAAGGTCTGGGAGGGGTTATCTTGATTGCATTAATTGATGTGGAAGACCCAATCTATTACTGTTGCAGTTCGCCTGCATGGTTGCTGATAAATGACCATCAAAGGGCTTAAGGGAACAAGGGGTTTATTGTCTCTTACACTGGTTACACTTCTCAGTCCAGCTTGACAAGAAAGCATGTGCCAACACCAGGACTAAGGGAACTGGCCACACCATCACCACATAATGGCTGAGAGAGGGACGATCCTTACTTGCCAGACCAGCATGTCTGGCCAAGTGTACAAAAGGATGCCAACTCTCTTAACCAGTTCTCTGTATTTTATTCCAGGGCCTAATCCCACCCACGATGGGCTGGGTCTTTCCCATCAGCTAGATAATCTCCTGCAGGTCTACTCTGGACCTAACTCAACCACTAATTCTCTACAAATGTGCCCAGAGGTCAAGCCCTCCAACCACAAGTTGATACCTGTGTCTAACTATGACAATTATGATTGGGATAATTCCCTTGGCAGAAGATGAGATCCAGAACTGTGTAAGAATGAGAGCTGAGCACTAACATGCAAGCAAGCATGCATGCGTGCATTCATTGCTTGCTGTTCTTGTCTGTGCATGGTGACGTAAAGCAATCCCCTACTCTCTATTGCTATGATTCCCTTGCCATGATGGGCTGCAACCTAGATTTGTGAGCTAGAATAAACCCCTGGAGTCAAGTATATAATGTAACTAAAATGCTTACTATGCAATTAGTCTATTTCAACCCCTCAAATCTTTGCCCAAAGCCCACTGTTCCTATGAAACCTCTCATGATTTCATTTCCTGGAACTCCTTTCCTTGCACAGCCACCAGCAGTTCTGGTTCTTGGTGTTTCCTCCTGCTGAGCTCACACCTATTGGAGTCAGTGTTACTGAGGAATAATATGAGTATGAAGATCCCAAGATTGTATAGAATTCATTGTATCTCTCTCTCTACTTCTCAGCCTGTAGTTTCATGTTTGTCTCAGCTTTCTTGGCAGCAAAAACAATTCTAGAGAGTAGATATCACTCTCCTTAAGAACATGGTTTGCACTTCACTGATAAGGCTGATGCTCTGTAATAAGAAAACATTCTTCTAGTAAATCATGAACTGGTGAGGTAGGAAAATGTAAACCATTAAGTTACAGTTATTGAGTCTCCAAGATACCACCTCTATAACCTGCCCCTGTATTGCTGCTCTGGTGTTGATCTTGACTGTCGTCCACTAAGAATCAAGGCAATGAGCTTGTCTGTGATCTAGCTGCTCTGGTAATACTTAGTAACCATTGTGTTTGCTTTTGGAAAGTCCCACTTCCCTTGCTTCACCTTTGTCCTGCTTTAGTATAAAATGAAATACAAGTTAAACTTATGGGTCAAAAGTTAACCTTTTGAGAGTGATAACAGCTCTAGCCTACTTATGACTAAAGCTCTTCTTTTCCATTCTAATTGGTGCCTGGGGAATCAGTCTAGAGAAATTCCCATAACATTGGTAATGGAAAATTTTTGTCTGTCCCACATTTGGGGCTCTGTCTTATTTATCTCTGTAGTTCTCTACTTGGCAGAGAAAAGGATATCAACGGATGGGTGGGTGAATGGTAAATGAATGAATGAGTGGAAAATAAGAAGTAGAATTTGCAAAATAGTGGCTCAATTCTGCACCCATGGAAGTCGTGCAAACAAATCCTAGCGACTATGAGTCTTGACCAACAGATTTCAGCACCAGTGGAAGCCATAGCCAATCAATCCCAGGACCCAGGGAAGCCAAGGCTAATCAATTTCAGCACTCCTTCTGGAGATCGGAGATAGTGCCTCACATTCTTTTCTTTTAAGCATAAAACTACAAATATAAATATCAACCAGTAATATTCTGTGCTTGAGAGACAGAAAGTCTAGTGATTTGTTTTTAGTGCTTTAATTTATAAATATATTGTTAAAACAGAAGTTCTAATTCTGCCTACAATTGCTTCAGGGATCTTCTTGTCTTCCTTATTGGTTTAAACAAAGTTCATTAAACCTTTGCTTCTTGCACATGCATATTCCACATCAATACCTCAGTGTTTTATGGCCTTTGCAGTTGACTAGGTGTAATGAAGCCAGTTCATTAAAAAAAGTGGAGCAGACAATGTGACAACAGTCCTAGAGTCTCTGTGGTCAAGAATGCAAGCAATATTTTCAGCTATTCTCTTACCAGAATGACAGTAGAAATGGAAAAAGAAAATTACCCACCTGCCCACGAACTTGTATCAATTGATTGAATCAATTAATAGGTCATTAAAGAGTCAACCTAAGGGAAACTTCAAGGGATACACACAAAGAACTTAGTCAGAAGGGTCATAGGCGAGATCTCAGTCACCAGGGGTTATAGCAGGGGAGGTCTTAGCCACCTTGGAGCTCCAATTGCAGCCATATTGGAGCACTTTACTTCTTGAAAGGACTTGCTATTTCTGATCATTTATGCTGTCTGTCTCTACTTTTATGCTTTATCTTTATTAGAAGTGAGTTTGGGCCCGACAAGATTGTTGAACAGGTAAAGTCTCCTGCGTATAAGGTTCGTGACCTGAATTTGATTCCCAGAGTCCAAAGGGCAGGAAAGAGAGGGCTGGCTTCTGAGAGTTGTGTAATGACCTCCACAGGCATGGCATGGCATACTCTGTCTCTTGTTCTCTTATTCTTGTTTCTCTCTGTCTCTGTCTCTATCTCTGTCTTTCTCTCTCTCTTTCTCTTTCTCATTCTCTTTCCTTCTCTCCCTCTCTCTTAAATAAACATTAAAAAAAAGTGGATTTTTCTTTTTCTATTTTTTTGTGTCTTGGTGGTTATCTAGTACTGTGCCTAGATTCTTCAGGAAGGGAAAAGATACAAAGTAAAAAAAAAATATCTTTTGCTATGCACTTACTAGATGCTCAGGAGTATTTTCATGTAACTTGTCCCATTTAATACTATCGGTCTTCATCCTCCCTCTACTTCCCCCGTGAGAAAGACAGAATTCTCAGCTCCGTTCCACTGAGGAGGAAATACATCCAGAGAAAACAAGTTCCTTGCCTACATACATCTAGAGAGGAGATTCAAATTCAGTTCTGTTGGTGTGTCTTGCCTTGTCTGCTGAAAAAGCCATGCCTTCCTACCCAGATGGCTTGGAGCCAGATGCACTTTGCAGTTTACTAAGCTATAGAATGGGGTTCTGATTCATCTTCCAAATATTAATACTCCCCATGGGATTGGAGCAGCAAGCATCCTTTAATCAAGCTCATTAATATTTTAGTAGTAGCCATATTAAAACTAAATGAATATTTTAAAAATCACTTTTACATTGCCAGATGATTTTGTATCAATTTTGTAATATTTTAAAATATTAAAGGCTTTTATAATTCTACATAAGGACCTGTGGGTTTGTATCATGCTAGCTCTGAGGATTGAGTTTGCATACATTTTTTTTCTGCTCAGGGAATTCTACAATAGACTAGTAAGCTAGACTAAAACAAAACAAAACAAATCCCATACTTATAAACAGTTGTCATTTGAAGGATGAAAATGATTTTAAGGATCACCTGGGAGTAAAATCAAAATATTCCTGCACACAGAAGGATTTCCTTGGATGAGGTGAACCCTAAGGAAGTCAGAGGACAAAGGGTCTTTCTATGGTCTTCAGAAACAAATCTCACCCAGGGCCACTGAGCTGCAACCCACAGAGCAGTCTTCTGGAGGGAACTTCTCCTGGGAGAGTTCCCTTCTTAGATCTCTGCTCTGAGGACTGATGGGAGTATCATGGAGTTGCTGATATTCATCCTGCTGGATGGAATTGACTCTGAGAAGGAAAGTTAATTTTGAGGAAATGAAATCCTTCAACTGAAGAGCCAGACACCTTATTCTGAAATATCTGTAACTTCTACTTGGTGGATGGGTTTTCAGTGCTTGGATTATTGCTTAAAGTTTTCTGCTGTTTAAGATAAGCAGGTTGTTTTTGCACCAGCCACGGTACCTAGGAGTACCATTTTTCTTAGTTTCATTTGACCACCTGTTACCAGATCATTCTGTCACTACAACTGGTTGGACCAATTTGGACCAATCTCTTCTTTTTCTCTTGAGTTTTAGAACACAGACATTTGTACAACAAACAAAGCTCAATTGGCAGAGAGCTGTGTTAGAAAATTGACATTTGGCACTGTCAATTTTTTACCTTCCTTGTCTCCAGACAGCTAGAGACCTTCAAGAATCTGTTCATTTAACGCTCATGTAGATTCCAAAGTTTTTAAATCTAAGGAATTCAAGGGGCCACATGTTCTCTCATCTCTCTGCCTTTATCATGGCTGCCTGAAAGTCACCTGAGACTGGCCAGGAGTATGCTCTTCTTCTTAGAGGATGAGTCTGTTAACTTTTTTACTTCATGCTGTTGAGCTTCACAATTGCTTGGAGATTTGGTCCACTTTCTGAAAATTCTTTTTTATTTAATGTTGCATTTATGCATATGTGACTTTATAATATTTTAAACCCTTAGTCCCAAATTCCATTCCCCCCTTCTTTTCCCCTTACAATCCTTCAGCTTCTCTGCCAGACTCCCTCCTATTTTCAAATCTTTTCACTTATGCGATCCACTCACTGTGTTTCATTTAGTCTGTGATAACTTATGCCTGTCCTGATTCATGCTCCAGCAAACATCCTAGATCAGTGGATATACCAATGAGGAAAATGTCCTCCTTTACTTCCCCATCAACATTATGGTCCATTTTTAGAAATACAATGGTTCCTTTGAAGTTTTCAACTTTGATTGCTTTGAAAAGGGTCATTAGTTCACACTGTCCCATCTTGGCTTTAGAAATTTCAGAGGAAAGAAGACTCCGAAGTTTGTGTCGATCAGAGATATTACATGACAGTGGCAGTAAGATGCCTATAAGTAATCCAGAATATTGTAGATTAATTACATAGAAATAAATCAGACATTAAATAAAATTGAATTGGAGATGCTTGCCTAGAAAGAAAGCTGTGGAATTAAGTAGAAGTAAATTAGACTCCTTACATAAAATTAAACTGGAGCTATCGGCCCATGGGTATAACTCTTTAACTTGTCACTTAAGCACTGATTTTAAAAATGATGTAGTACAATAAAGAATGAATCTATCATAGCACTAAATGTGGGGTTAGAAGAAGCAGACTCTGCAAAGTGTGGGCACTCCTCATTGGGTGAGGAAACGTGTACAGAAGGCAGGGGAATCCTAAGAAAGTCCTCTCATGAGTAGTTCTGGTCTTGCTTACACAAAATATCCCTTGACATCCCCCATTGGCCTTCACTACATGTTCAATGTACACAATCCAATGACTAATTGTAGTTGGTAAGGAATACTGCTTGGGGTATTGGAACTCACAAATATCATGCAACAAAATTAAACAGAAATGAAGTATTGCATTGACTCTGCATTTATTGACAATAAATTCATGACTAAATGGCTTAAGGGAACAAGGGAGTTTATTCTGACTTACAATCGTCTGCTCACAGCTCCTTGTCCACCTAGGCAGGAGAGCCCATACCAACACCAAGGGCTGAGGGAGGGAACTGGCCACACTATATCCACATGACTGCTGAGAGGATAGTTCTCACTTTCCAGGCCAAAATGTCTGGCCAAGTATACAGAAGGACGCCAACTTCTCTAATTAGCTCCCTGCATCTTATTCACCTGCCCAGGGACTAATCCCACCCACCAAGGGCTGGGCCTTCCCATGAATTAGACAATCTCCTAGAGACTTGGGCAGGCCTAACTCAACCACTGATTCTTTACAAATGTGCCCAGAGCTCATATGCTCAGTTGTCAAGTTGATAGCTGTATCTAATTATGACAGGAATCTTTCTGTAGGATCTTGGACTAGAGGATTATTATGCTCAGATACTCTATGACTTGGAGTGGCTTTCACTCTGGGATGGCACTGGGAAGTCTTGTGGTGCCACAGCAGGACAAAGACATGGTAGAGTTCACGACTGATGTTGGGAGACAATGATCTGCTCATTGGCTCACTTCTGCTGTGCTCAAATATCTCCAGTGCCATTCCTTTAAAAATATATTCTGGGGCTGGGGAGATGGCTCAGAGGTTAAATTCTTGTCTCCCAAGCAAAAGGGCCTGAGTGTGGGAGACCCAGAGCCCATGTAAAAACTCTGTGGCCTGTACTTCCGGTTCTGGAAAGCAGAGTCTTGGAAATCCCAGAGCAAAGCAATAAGAGGGTGAGGCAATCCAGGATGATTCCCAATGTTACCCTTGGGCCTCTACAGACACACACACTGATGGTGCCCTGTTGTATACATACCTGAGTACGTACACACACACACACACACACACACACACACACACACACACACACACACAAATATTCTGTTCAGGGCTGGGCAAGACCTCATTCAAGGGTACTTTGCAGAGAACATGGCTTCACCTGAGTTGAACAGTAATCTGGGATTGTGTGCTTTTCAAATCTAGAGGGAACAGCAAAGGAATAGCCCCCAGGAGCATTAGCCTTCTCAATGTTGCCTTCCCCTCAGTAAATGACTATACTGACCACTCTACTGACCATTTCCAGTTTGTCACTGGTTTCAGTCTTAGAGAAGAATCAGCCTTCTTCTAGAAGGTTGTGAAAATGCCCAATTTCTAGGCTTACAAGACCATGGAGCAAACACAGGCTGTGATAAACTGTCCATCTGATACCAGTTGGCTAGCTCTCCTCTGGCAACACCATCTAGTTTGTTTCATGTTGCCCCAAGAACATCTTAGACCACATACAAATTAACCCCAAGACTCCTGTCCAGAAACAGAGAAAGGACCACAAGAATTATTTCTCCAGCAGGTGCTTTTTCTTTTCTTTTCTTTTCTTTTGCTTTGTCTAGATCTCTGCTTCATTCGTGCCAAGGCAAAGATTTAGGAACCACAGCAGCTGTGCTTAGGGTTGGGTGGGCGCGCACAGAGAGGAACAGGCTGCCCCGAGTGCAGACATCGTCTGCAGAGAATTGAAAACAATAAAATCAACTAAACGTTGGCTTGCTTTTTATTATTACCATATGTGGGCAATTCTAAACAATGTCAGTGATAAATACCTGCACATGAAACATCTTTCTGTCGGTCTGTATTCTAAAGAATTATCAGCATTACTGCTGAGACTTGATGCGGACTTGGGTTGAGTAGAGGGCTTAGGGTTTAAAGTCTTGGCTTTGAAAATCAGAGGACCTGAGTTCAGATTCCCCATGTAAAAATGCGTGGGAGGATACAGTGGTGGCCTGTAATTCTGACCCTGGAAAGTAGAGCCTGCGGAACCCCAGAGCAAGACAATAAAAAGGTAGAATAATCCAGGATGATTCCCGATGCCACTCTTGGCTCTCCACAGACACACAAACGATGTGCCCTCTTACACACACACACACACACACACACACACACACACACACACACACACACACACATACACACACACACATGCACATAATGCTGACTTGATTAGGACAAGGAGAGGAAAGGTGAAAGGTGAGCAGAGGACTGGATGGAGACAGTATGCCACTCGGTCTCCTGTTCTTGAAGTAATCTTTTTTTTTTTTTTTAAACTTTCATTCATCCACCAATTTTTTTTTTAAATAAACTGTACAAATAAGCAGTTTGCTTATATGTTGCTGACAAATTCAAGACAAAACTGCTTAAGGGACCAAGGGGAGTTTTCCTATTTATGATTATCTGGCTACAGTTCCTAGTTCATCTTGACAGGAGAGGGCACGCCATCATCAGAGGCGGATCATATCATATCCATACATTCCACAGGATTGCTGAGAGAGGGAAAGCCCTATTTTGCCAGAACAGCATGTCTGGCAATTTCCAAAGAATGCCAACTTCCTCACCCAGTTCTCTCCATCTTATTCATCTGCCCAGGGACTAGTCCCTCCCACCGTGGACTGGGTCTTCTCCATCAACTAGACAGTCTCCCAAAGGCTTTCTCAGCACCTAGCTCAACCACTGATTCTTTATAAAGGTGCCCAGAGTGTAAACCTTTGACCGTGAAATTCGCACTTGTATCTAACAACAATATAAACAATGGGTCAACATGGTTTGGAGAACAAAACATGTTTAAAAAGAGTATTTGAGGAAGAGTTTGCCTCCTGCCCTTCCTCCCACCCAGTCTTTTTGGATCCTACTCCTCCCACCACAGGACAGTCAGCATGGCAGTTATTGGTGCAAATCTCCCTGTGCTTGTAAAAGCATGGAGCACATACTGCACACACGTATTGCCAGATATTGAAATCATATCTTTCAGTTTAAAGATAGAGGGAACGAGACGAGATGAATGACTGCAAGCTGCCCAGGGGACCAGCACAGTTACTGGATGAACTTGCAGAGTGGTCACTGGGAAATGTCTATTGGTTCAGACAGGGAACACTGTGTTGTGTTTCTTTTCTAAAAAGTTTTTATCTTTTTCTTTGTCCTCCTTCCCTTCCCTCTTCTTAACCTCCCTCCGTCCTTCCTTTCCTTTTCCCCTTCTCCCTTCCTTTCCTTCCTTTTTTTCTTCTTTTCTTCTACCGGTCCCTTCTTCCACCATAGATTTCTCTAGGAATTTACCACCAACTTGATCACCCTGACATAGTTGACTTGCTCTTTCTTTTTTAAAAAAATATTTTATTTATTTATGGTGTGTGTGTGTGTGTGTGTGTGTGTGTGTGTGCGTGCACGCGTGTGTGTATCAGAGGGCACTGTGTGTCCCTGTGGAGGACCAAGGGTGACTTCAGGAATCATCTTGAATTGTTTCTACCTCCTTCTGGCCTGGCTTTGGAATTTCCCAGGCTCCGCCCACCAGGGTTGGAAGTACAGGATGCTGTCATTTCAACCTGGCGATTATTACATGGAACCTGGGATCTGAACTCAGGACCTTCTGTTTTTGAGACGGAGTCTTAAACCCTGAGCCATCTCTCCAGCCCAATCTTACTTTTTCTTGCAGAAACATAGGGTTTCCACAGAGCAATTTGCCCGAATTTGGACTTGGTGCACAGCAATGCACGTGCCCAACAGAGAGGAATTTCTGCTGTTAGAGCACCTTTTTGAAATTTGCAGATACATTCCCATCAGTCTCTGAGAGAGACTCAAAGTTTGCATCTTGGAGTTAGTCCATCGATTCTTGGAGTCCGTCCATCAAGTGCAGTTTTGCTTGGTAAATTACTCAGCAAATAACCAAGCCACTTCTGCTGCAGTCCTCCTGGGAATGCACTGGGTCAGGGGAGCTCTTTGAACAGCTCTTGTCAAAACATGTTGGAGGCTCTTCTGCCAGGATCCAGCAAGGCCAATTCTTCCTTGATGGTTTAATAAGTATGTTGAGGGAAACCAAATGGCTATCAGGAAGGGCTAAATGTATTTAGGAAGATGATCAAAGAAGCAAAGCAAGGAAGGCGATAGGAGCCCTTTCTCTTGTCCTGCCAGGGATAACTCCCTGCTCTCTCTGGCTCACAGACTAGCTCATTCCTAACCAGACTTGGTTAGATACCTGATCCTGTGGGGGGAGGGGGCGGAGAGGAGTCAAACCTTATTTTAGTTCACTGCAGAAATTTAAAGATAGCATGGTAATGAGGTAAACAAAGGCTTCGGAGGAGACTCCCTTTTTATTCTGCTGTGACTGAGTTCTCCTGCAGGACTTGAAAACATAATCTGCCTCTCAGGCCAGTAAGGCATGTTGAGCCTCCAAAGGAGGAGCTGCCCATCCGTGTACCTTCCATCTAGGAAAAACTTTTCTGTCCTTGTGAATTTCCAGCTCCAGGTATACATGGAACAGGTTGGGGGGCTGAGGAGAGCCCACTGGGCCTGCTCTGGGTTCTTCTCTCTCATGTGGAACAACTGCTTTCAGACTACCTAGCCGTGATCGAATCCATGGAGAAAACAAGTTTGATCTTGGATGTAAATACTAAGATAGAATGACTCGACATCTTGATTGTACAGCCAGCTACCTCCATCTGCCAGCACACCATGAGGCACACTGAGAACTTGTGTCAACAAATAATTATATGTGTAGATACATAAATGATCAGAAACACCAGACATGAGCGTATCAGTCATCCCAGCTGTAATCTCCTTGCTACAAGATCAAGACATGGCAGTATGCTGAATCATTGTCACCTGGTCACGTGTCATGAGCCTCATTCAGGAAAATTGTCTCCATCATGGACCTCCATCTTGCTACTGAGACTCGAGCTCAAGGAAAGTTTCTTCTGCCTGTGACAATAGTCCCCTTAGATGGACACTAACTGGATCTGCATTTGGCAGCTCTGCACCCCCAGTGGCTCTGCACCTGCTGGTCGGTAAGATTTCTCAGTTGGTTCCTCATAGAGACTTCTCTCCACCTCTGTGCCAGTTCTCTGCCTCTGTCCTCAGTACAGCTACTTTAGACTTTGTGGCTTCTTGGGTGTTTTTGAAATCATTCTGTAACGCATATGCATGCATGTACACACACATACACATACACACATACACACACACACACACACACACACACACACACACACACATACATGAAGCACAATATATGATTTAGGAATTATAATTAGAAGTTCAATTGGAGACCGGGGAGATGGCTCAGTTGGGAAAGTGCTTGCTGTATAAGCACTGAGGAACTCAGTTCAGACTCCCAACACCCATGCTAGTAAAAAGCCAAGTGTGGTGGCATGGCACCTGGCTCGAGGGAGGCAGGGACAGGAGGATCCTTGGAGCTTGCTGTCTGGCTAGTCTTGTCCAATTCGTGAACTCCAGGTTCAGTGAGAGAAACTGTCTCAAAAAAAAAAATAATAATGTGGAGAGCAGAGAGCAGCAGAGGAAAATAACAAGTCTCAGTCTCTGGCATCTACACATTCATGCTGTTTGTGGATGTACACACACACACACACACACACACTCACTCACTCACTCACTCACTCACACCTATATACGACTCTACCCCCTAAGAAAGTTTGGAATTAAAGAGACTACGCTTGCCAGAGGCCATGAATACCAAGCGAAGCCAGTATCTGAATACTTGGTGGATTTGAGACAGTAAAACTGGTGCAACGTGCGAATCTATTGTTGGTCAACTGTGACCCAGTGAGAAGACCCAAGTGCGTGCGCTTTTGGCTTTATCACATTATTCTGGACTTCCCTTTTTCCTTTTTGAAAAATAACGCGGTGCGGTGGGCTTCCACAGGCAGAGTTCCTTTAAACGTGCACCTGCAGGGGAGGGAAAGGCAGGGCTGAGGAGTAGCTCGGAACTGTCGGTGAGTCAGATAATGGGCTCACACCAAAGTTTCCTTCGCATGCCTGGGAGCGAGGCACAGCCCGTACGTGGTGGTTTTGGAGGGGGTTTGGGCTCCTCAGTTTAGATTCAGAGCATTTCCTAAATAAAGGCAGGTGCCAAACTTCAACTCCGTGTTCCTTCCCTCCACTCTGCAGTATTTTGTGACACATTGTGTTTTGCCCCAGAGAGAAGGAGACGCTCGTCTCTGATGAGATAAGGCATTAGTCTGGGGTAGGGAAGGGGACTATCTGTCTTCCCCTTTCTCCCAGCTTGCCTTTCTCCTCTCTCCTGGCCTGGGGGTTGGAAGGTTCCAGCTAGAGCCAGAGTACTGGGGCTCATGTGTTGGGCGCCACCTAGTGGAACGTCACGTGCAGGACACCATCCTTTGTCTGATGGGGGTTTTTACATCTCGGGAGCGCAGCTTGGAAAAGTGCTTGGGAGAGTTTCTCCAGAGGCTCTTCCCATAAGCGGAAACATGCAGGCATTAGCCGACCCCTCTTAATGTCTGAGCATTCCTCCGGTGGTAGAGGCTCACAAGTTCAAGACTAAGGAGAATTTCTGTGAAAGTAAAGATGCTTGTGGTAAAAAATGTTCTCCGACCCAAGATGCAAAACTCAGTATGTGAGCCCAACAAAACCACATTGTGTCCGTTTGCATGTTCGCTGGAAACTGAGAAGCCCACCCACATCCTTATCGCCCCCAGCCAATCTAAGTTCTCTCACCCCAAACCTTCCTGATCTGCCGAATCAGTAGTTTCAGAGATTGATGCGTGGCCCCTGCGCTAAGAATCTCTCCCCCCTCTATAACTAAGCTTGTGAAGTCCATCCATAGGCTTTGCACGCGATGTCTTCATCAGGGCTCATGAGCCTACCGATGACTCATTACTTTTCTTTCCAATCTCTGGCTTGCTGTGTGTTTAGTCCATCTCTCTGACTTTCCCCTCTGTCTTAAGATGCTCCACTGGTTGCCAGGTGGCTGTGGCAGATTTAAGGATTTTTAGGAAAAAGCAGTGGGGTATATTTATGGACTGTCTCATACAAGAGGCTTACTGTTTTTCTGACACATTCATTTTCCACGTTTTCCCCCTGCTTCCTCTGGAATTCTTATCAACATAGCAGCCACAGCTGCAGAGTTCTGAATGCAATGGCCACTTCCCCAAACGTAGGCTCTTACGTTTTTCCCATGGAGTTGGAAAATGTCATAGGTTGACATCCTTCTGCTTCCAGCTATGATGGAGAGCTCATCTGTCTCCAGGAAGATGTCACCTGGCAAATGCAAAGGCAAGCTTCCTTTGCAAGCTTAAGGAGGGGTACACTGGCAGACGCTCACTTGTGTGGCGTGAACAGGGCAGACACTGCTTTCTGTGGCTTCAGCCAATCATGCAAGGCTTCTGATCTCCTGCCATCTCTCAAGACTGGCTCTATGGCTGAGACCTACTGCCTGTATTGAGGGATTTCTTACATTTTGACCACGTGGATGCTTGGGTAAAATCAGGTCATTAGCCATAGTCTAAAGACATGTTCTCTGTGTGGGTGATTTTGCCCCAAGAGGAAGAAAATTGGTCTCTGGGACGTAAAATGTTCTCTTTTTATGTTTAAGTCACAGGTATATATCACATGCTTAAATTGTATATATGTGATGTTAAATATGTGCACAAAAGTTCACTAAGGAGCAAACAATGGGAAGGACAAAGAGAGATTGGAAAGCAGTGGCCTACAGATGCTGTTCTCAGTAGTGGGTGCACAGAGGATTATTTTTAAGGAAAATTGTTACAACTTTTGATGTCTAGATTTCAGTCCAGGCCAACAAAATAAGAATCTTTGGAGCTGGTCTTGGATATTTCTATTTTTTTAAAAAACATGCCAGATGATTCCATCCTGCCTTCAGGGTGAGCTACCCTGGCTCTATAGTCTTAGTTCTCAGAGTGGTCCCTGGCTCATCACTATCATAACATAAAAACTTGCTAGAATGCTGCTGAGATAGTTTATCAGATAAAGGCACTTGTGTGCAAATTTGGTAATCTGAGTTCCATTCCACATGGGAGGAAGGGAGACCTGATTTCTAAAAGTCGTACCTTCACTTCTACATGTGTGCTGTGTGAGGCATGTGCTCTCCCCTCCCCCTCCAGCAGACTCAACTGAATGAATAAGCCAAACATTTATAGAAAGAAACTTGACAGAAATACAGAGTCTCAGACTCTTAGTCAATTCTTATACTTCTTAAAATTTGATAAGCACATGGATGGATGCTTATCACTAACCAAACTTTGGCCACACCAAGGTCACTTTATTAATCAAGCGTTAACATGTTTCTAGGTAATTTTTCCAGGACCTCTTTGTTTGCTGTAAGAATGAATGTGCTGAGAGATGGCCTGTAGTATGTGTTCCAATATGTTGGAATAACCTACGGTCTCAGGAACAAAGTATATAGTGATAGCTCATATCCAAGAAAGGCCAACATATGCAAAGGTGGCCAAGTACTGTCAGCTACAACAAGATGGCATCTCATAGTTAAACCAATTAATGCAGGCTTGGTAGATCTGGGGATGAGGCTAATGCATGAAGTGATGGTTAGAGGAGGATGGATTCACTAAGTTTGTGGTAAGATAAGAATAGAAAGGCTGGAATGTTGGAAAATTGCTCATTCAGCATCCACGGACACATCTGTTCTTTTAACAATGGTTTATTGAGCAACTGCTACTCAAATTTGACCTGGATAAATGTTGTGTTAAAAAAAGGATAAAGATGGCTGACCCTGAAAGGAGAACCTAGAAGTAATGATTCAAAGAAACATGTATTATGAATCTATTCTTTCCTTTTAATTTTGTTTTTATTACAAACTATTTCATTGAGAAGTAAAGTGGTCTGACCTAAAATTCAAACTCGATGTGTCTTGAACTCTTGGTCTCCAGCAGTGGTGCTGTTTGGGAAGGTTATGGAAACTTTACAAGGTAGAGTCTTACTGAAGGAAGTATACCATGGGGGCGGCCACTGATGCTGGATAACCTGGTTCTACTTCCTTCTTCTCACTCTCTGCATGCTGACAGCTGCTGTGCTACGAACCTGCCTCTTTTACCTTCCACGATGTGTTCCACACCACAATGGACTACCTTGGGAAGCCAAAGAATAAAACCTTCCTCCCTCAGGTTGCTAGGGTCAGAGTATTTATCATGGCAGCAGAAGAGAGTAACTGTAACAGATTCAGGAGAGTCACTCCTTTTGCAACTGAAAGTTTGCATTCTGTGACCAGCATCTCCTATTTTTTTTTTTTTCTATCCACAACTTTTGGAGCCCTTATTTTACTCTTGCCATTCCGAGGAGTTTGACTTTTGCAGTTCTATATACATGTGAGATCATGAAGTGTTTTTCTGTTTCCAACTTTTCACATACACAATAATACCCTCAAATTTCATCCATATGTTGCAAATGGCAGGGCTTCCTTTATATGGTTAAATAATATTCAACACAGTATATATGTGGTGCAACCTATTCCAGTGAATAGTACATAGCTTATAATATATATAGTATATATAAAATTCAAGGTCCTCTGTACACACACATGCACACACACATACTGTAATTGTGAGGGTATGTATATATGTGATATGTGTGCATATTTTCTTTATCCCCCTGTTCATGAACACTTACTTTCCCCTCCATTTCTTGGCTATTATGAAAAATGCTACAATGCATACAGGATTACATCGTGGTACCTTCCATTATCTTTCAATACGGACTCAAAAATGAGATAGCTAAGTTGTATTGGTGTAGCCATTATAGAAAGCAGTATGGGAGTTCTTAAAACAAATCCCACTAAACTATTATGCAATCCAGGAATCAGCTACTTTGGGCCAAGTTAAAATATTATTTATTGAATTTGTAGATACATAGTCTTTACAAAAACAAGTGAGGAGTTGAAGTTTATTCTTGTTAATTTTAACATGGAAAAATAATTTTCATAGGATTTTGTGCATTTGGTTTTAAGTGGATACAGATTTGGGACAGGATCTTGTGATTTCCTTTTGTTCATAATCTCAAACTAGCCTCTGATGGCTTAGGATGCTCTATGAGAGTGCTGTGAAACCTGCGGGTCTGTCATTATTCAGATTGACTCCACTGGCTGACGGATTGCTGAGCCCAGCTGTCTATTTCTTGGAATGTCTGCATCTATTTGCACAGATAATTATTACTAACTGTGATTTTATAATTTAACCAATTTATGACTACCAGAATAAAGCATTTGAAGCTATTAACTGGCTAATGGTTTAGACAATTTTGTATCTTTGTCTTTCAGGTGACAAATGAGGAAGGTGCTTACTTCTATCAACATTACCTTCTCACACTTAAAATGTTGGATTATTCAATTTAGTGTCCTTGACAGTGTAATAGATTTTGTTTAATAGGTAGTGCCTAAACCTAGACCTAATTCACCTCATTTAGTTAATGTAATTTTTCCCACAAGAGGTGTTTGAAGTAAATCTCTCTGACATATGCAGGTCTCTGTGAGCTGATAACAACCTCTCTGGAGGCCACGGGAGAGTTGCTTCCACTCCATTCCCATCACTGCACAGATGGGATGGTAAAAAAATGATAAAAATGAAATGAGGCTACTTCACCCATTTATTCCCTTAATCTTAAAACAGCACGCACACTCAACACCCGGAACGTAACAAGTAAAAACAGACCTTATGTGTTGATCTTAGGGACTACTGCTAATTGTTTTGTAGTTGCTATATATTTATAAGACTTCATAAAATATTTTTTAAAATTTTCTCCCTGTCATATTATAAGATTGTAGCCAGATTTCTTTTTCCAGTCTTTATTGAAATACTTAGAAAGAGGATAGAGAAATTGGACAAAGCAGAGCTCGGCCACCCTCTCATCCTCGTGGTGAGTTTGTCATTATGGGATCAGAGCAGCCAGACTAGGATTCCAGCTTTGCACTTACCAGTTATTTGTTTCAGTCATTCCTTTGCTTCAGCAGAGCACACATGTTGGAGCACCATGTTCCAGGAATCACAGACAAGATTCACAATACTTACTGATCTTGTAGAGTCTATGATTCCCTGTAATAAGTATAAATCAAGTGGATACATCCTTTGTTCCTCTAAGTATTACATTGTTTTTTCCTGGGGAAATATGGACAACCATCTATTCATGCTCAATTAGAGCACTATTAACAGACCAAAGAAGCATCTCCATTCTAGGTAAGTCTGATGTACTAATGAGTTTATCAGACTTACAGGATCTTAGGTGTGGGATTATTTACAGGACTATGGGTGACTCAAAGACAGCTGAGCTACCACTCCACCATGTATGATGGACTTGAGAAAAGCTGTATGGATGGAGTAACCCCCTAGATAGCCTTCTGTCTCTTATATACACCAGCGTTCCACGAGACCATGTGCAAATGGGGACAAGGTGCATTAGAATGCTGGAGTTCCTGGGTAGGATACCAAGACCCTCTCTTCCACTATGACCATATATCTAGTATTACATAATTATTGCTTATTTCATTGCTATGACCACAAGGCCAACGTTGTACTATCGGGGTCACCGTAGCCACCTCTGTCCCATGCTGGCAATGGTCCTATCAAGGGCCAGAGGAAATCACTTGCTACTATAGAAATGGGAGAGTTAATGAACTAGCAGGTGTTCAATAAGGATGGTTGTTCTGAAGCTTTGGCTGTAGCCGCTTAGAACCATAGGGATAAATGCTTCTTCTAATATAGGACTTGATAGTGCCTTCCACCTCTGGGCTATAAGAGGGTGGTGGAAGTTTAGGGAACATGAAGTTGAAGTTGCCTCCTGAGTTTTTAAAAATAAGTTAACTTTATCTTCTCATATTGTCTCAAATATGTAACATTACCTATTAACCATCGTGTAAATTTCTATAACACAGATTACTGCTCATACCTCTAAGGATAAACAATTTCGTTCTTTCGATGCTGAGTATGTTAGGGACTTGTTCCAGTTATTCTTCAGTTTCTGTGATTAAAAATCTCAGACCCAAACAAATTAAGGGATTATTATTTCCACTTATGGTTCTAGAGGGGTTGACTCTGTCATCTCAGAAAGGCACTGAGGCAAGGAAGAAAGACACACATTGGATCAGCAATCGAGACACACACACACACACACACACACACACACACACAGAGAGAGAGAGAGAGAGAGAGAGAGAGAGAGAGAGAGAGAGAGACTGGCTGTACACTTCAAGTCCTACTTCTCAGGGGCACACCTCCTTCAGTGAGTCTCCACTTCCTAAAGAAGGAGCAATCAGATGATGTGACCATTGTAGATACAGGTTCATTAAGACAGCAGATCATCAAACTCAATAGACGTCTGCAACTTTGGAAGAGAAGAACAAAGAGCAAGCTAAAAGGGAGATAGTCATGTACTTCATCACTGTAGTCTTCTGGCTACTTAATAGCTGGCTCTGGTTTCGACACTAGAGGTCACCTCAGCATTCAAATTTATTGTCTCAACAGCTGGAAATATAAAGGATTAGCAAACTTCTTCGTTTCTGTCTCTGCATTGTATGCTATTTAGAGTCTATGCCCTGAAAATGTGTTTCATCCAGAAAGTAGGGAGAGGATCTACATTTGTGGAAGTGAAGGTGTATTCTGTTACTCAGCTGTATTCTTCTAAGGTACTTCTGCAGCCACATTGCCTAACATTCTCTTGTTGCATGTTTTGTAAATAGGCTTACTTGGGTTCTGGGTTTATTTTTTTTTAAAGAAATTAATTTTTTTCTTGGCCTTATCAGCCTGCACAATTAATTCTTCAGAGTGAAAGACAGTTCATAAAGAATGAAATAGAAAACTATCTGTTAAAGAAAAACAATGTTTCCTCCTACTCCCAGACTCTGCTAAACAGCTTCAACTTTTTTTTTAAAAGTTTTATTTAGCGTGTGTGTGTGTGTGTGTGTGTGTGTGTGTGTGTGTGAGAGAGAGCACTGTGTGTCCCTGTGGAGGCCCAAGGATGACTTTGGGAATCATTCTCAATGGCTTTTACCTCCTTCTTGCTTTGCTCTAGAATTTCCCAGTCTCTGCCCACCAGGGCCAGAAATGTAGGCCTCCGCCATTTCTTTCTGGCATTTTTTAATGTGAAACCTGGAATCTGAACTTCTGCTTTCAAGACAGAGTCTCAACACCTGAACCATCTTTCCACATATCTACATTTCCACAGTAGTTCTGAAAACCGGGTCTGGTGCTCGATTTAAGAAAAGCGAAACCACCTCATAGTACTTTATGATCACTTGTAAATTTTATTTATTTATTTATTTATATTATTTATTCAATTGTGTGTGTTTGCGTATGTATGTGCGTGTATGCGTGTGTGTGTGTGTGTGTGTGTGTGTGTGTGTGTCTATGTGTGTGTGTGTAGAACCACGGGCGAACTAGGGAACCACCATGGACGCCTCCACCTCCTTCTTGTTTACTCTGCCCCGGGATTCACATGCTCCGCCTTACCAGGACCGGAAACACAGGCTGCCCCTGCTTCTGCCGGCGTCTATACGTGGGGTCTAGGATCCGAACTCAGGACCTTCCGCCTGCATGGCAGAGGCTTAATCCCTGAGCCACCTCTCCAGCTCCCAGATCACTTGTAAAATTTGAAGACTCCTAACAGTTCTATTTCTCTGTGTGTAATATATATTCTTATTTTCATTTTAGTTTTGTAGATAATTTTCAATTAGCAATAGTTGCACCTTGGATAAACCTCATTGGCTACAATACTGCTGCTGTGCAAAACTAAGCAGATGATTTTCTATGAAGTATGTTTTTACCAAGTCCATGTGTGAGCAATTTGAAAAAAAAAAACTTACAGAATGAAGTATCAGTGTAGTATATTTAATAAATTGTCAACCAAAAATGTCTGGTTAGTATTTTTATTCAGAATGGCAAGGTTGACTAGTGACAAGGATAAAAGTTTGGAGAGAAGCCTGGAAAGGTGACTGGACAGGGCCGTGGAAGGTCTCTGTGATGTCAGAGTAGCTGCAGTGCATTTTACAGATGATGACACATTTAGAAACATCTCTTTAGATGCATGGTCATGGGCTGAAGAGATGGCTCAGGAGTTAAGACTCTGCCTTGAAAGCAGAAGGTCCTGAGTTTGGATCCCGGGTTCCATGTAAAAATGCCAGGTGCAAAGAGAAGTGGCCTACACCTATGGCTTTTAGCAAAAAGGAGGTCAAAGCAATTCAAGATGATTCCTGAAGTCACCCTTAGTCTTCCACAGGGACACATTGTGCCCTCTGATCACACACACACACACACACACACACACACACACACACACACACACTAAGATGAAGTTTAGTCATGTACCACACAATACTTCTGCTAATGATGATCATATGTACCTCACTAGCTCTGTAATATTTTAAGGGAGCTGACCAGAATGTGATGGGAAGACTTCATTGTTGAAGACATCACACATATTGGACATGGGACATAGAAAAATTAAGGCAGAACTTGTCTGAAAATTTCCTCCCCATTGAGTAGCTTTCACAGTACAAAAAGTTGCTATTCAAGTTGCTGGGGGAGCAAAAATCATCAACAATCTTATCCAGACACAAATGGAAACTCCAAATTTGTAGACAAATTCACTTCCTGAAGAGTCACTAAACGAAATGCTACACAGAATGTTTTGTTAGTATTTTTATTCCGAATGGCAAGGTTGACTACAGCAAGAACCAGCCTAGAAAGATGTTCTCATCAGTGCAACAGTGGCATGAATGTAGCTAACTGCTTTACATTTGGACTCAATACCCACCATGTAGGAGAACACTCATCCCTGGGGTGAACTACGTTAAGAACCCATTTATGGGGAGATCATAGGTCAAAGGGGAGAACTATAACTATTGTTTTGCTAAAAGAATACAGTATCAATTTGCCCTCTTACTTTTCTTGAAACCCAAAGATTAGTGTAGGCCTTGCTTCTAATTTCACAAAAGATGGTGGTAGGCAAAAAATCAATGACTGTGGAAGACTGTCCCAGGTTGAATATCTAACTCTCTCCTTCCAAGATTAAAGAACATCAAAGAAGAGTGGGCAGAAAGTACACCGACACTGCCATCAACCTTAAGCATAGAACCCTCTCATCGCCATGACTAGAGATGAGTGCAGAGAACCATGCTTGCAAATGATGCGAAGAACAAGTGAAGGTTAAGGGTTCAGTTTTCAGAATGGCACATATATTGTTGCCAAAGCCTGGAGATCTCTAAAAAAAGAGGGGTCAGAGAAGATGTAAAATCCAGAAGGCAGGGAAAAGGATTATGAAATGCCGTCTTTCAAAAACTTGTCACAGCCAGGGCTCTCACGAGCCTACACCACGCCTGCAATAGACCTACCTGGTTCTTGGTCAGGATGAATTGAGGAGAAACCTACAAAATACTGATAAACAATAGACAATCAACAGGCTTGAAGAGCGAACAGAAGTATCTAGTAGTAAGTCCATGGGGGAGACTGTTTGGCTCCAGGAGATAATTCCAATCCCAGGAACACACAAAGACCTGGTTTAACTCAGTAGCACACAGAATAAACAAAAGATCATGAATGTGGAATGTGGAGGATATCAATGTATTGTATACATGCATGAAATTGTGAAAGAGTGAAATTCATCAATAAAATGGGCAAAAAAGATTTTAATTGGAACTGGAGAATTCCTGTCACCTCCTGACATCATACCTTCTTTTTTATTTTAATTTATTTTTATTATTTCCACTCATACAAACTTAACAGGTACACCGGTCCCCTCCCTCCCTCCAACCCCCATCTTCTCTCCCTCCCCATCCCCCAGTGTCTCCCCCTCCCCCAGTGTCTCCCCCTCCCATCCCCGGAGCATCCTTTAATGTGCATGCCAAACTCTCCTCTGGGTCCTCCTCTCTGATGAGGTGCAAGGACCCAGTGGCATTTCCCAGAACCCACTCCTGTGTTCCTGTTAAGCATAAGAACACTACTGTGGCTGTCAATCCCTTGCCTACAAGGATCCTAGTGCCTTTAGCTAGACTTTGTGGGGTCAATAGTGTGTTGGATATTGCGCAGAGCATGCAAAGTCCAATTGTAATTGCTTTGGCCCTAACTTGTGTGGAGCATCTTGCATATCTTGACTCCTCCCATCCTTGTGCTCTTACAATCTTACCGCCCCCTCTTCTGCAAATTTCCCTGAGCTTCAGGATCGGGAGAGATTAGACTGGCCTAGTTCCAGGTGGTCGATATAGAGTCTCTGATGTTCTGAATTATGGTTTGTTAATTTTTTTTTTCACTTTTGCTCCTCCTGCAATGCCCTTCATTCCATCCTGATGGGTATTGGATGTCACCCCTCGCAGTCCTTGATGGAGGCCTATTTTCTCTGCTGTAACATGGTTCCCTCTCTCCTTGTTTCTGGTGTGGCCCTCCTTCCCCATCCTCCTGTTCATAATCTTTGCAATTACTGTAGGTATTACAGAGGATTATCCTTAAGTGTCTCTAAGTGGGTTTGGTACTAAGATCCACCTATTAGGAATACAAATGGCACTTAATTTTCTGTGTCTGGGATACTTCACTCAATATAATTGTTTCTAATTCCATCCATTCCCAGCAAATTCCTTTAATTCATCATTTTTGATGGTTGAGTAGCACTCCATTGTATAGATGTACCACATTTTCCTTATCCACTTGTCATAAAAACCATAGTTGAAAGGGTAGGGAACTCCCTGGAGCTGATTGGGCTAGGCCAACAGTTCCTAAACAGACATTCAATAGCACAATCACTGCAACCAATTCTCAACAGATGGGATCTTGTGAAATTAAAGAGCTTCTGTTCAGATAAAGAGATTGTAACATGAGCACAAAGGCAACCCACAGAATGGGAGAAAATCTTCACTAACCACATATCTGATAGAGCTCTATTATCCAGAGTGCATAAAGAACTTAGAAAACTAAACACCAAGGAAACAAATGGCCCAATTTAAAAAATGGGCCCTGAAACTTAAAAGAAACTTTACCAGGGATGAAATTAAAATGTCTAACAAATATCTTAAAACATGCTCCACTTCCTTAGCCATCAGGGAAATGCAAATCAAAACTTCCCTGAGATATCATCTCACCCCGGTCAGGATGGCAAAAATCCACAATACAAACAACACCAAATGCTGGAGAGGATGTGGAGAGAGGGGAACTCTCCTACATTGCTGGTGGGAATGCAGGCTCATATATTCTTAAAGAAATTAAAGATTGAAATGTCATATAACCCAGCTATTCCACTTTTAGGAATAACCCCCCATACAGCAAAAATTCACCTCAATAGCACAAGCACGACCATGTTCATAGCAGCACTGTTTACAATAGCAAAGTCATGGAATCAACCCAAATGTCGGACATCATACCTTCTGAGTGTCACACATTGCTGTTGACTGTAGTGATGCTTGGTGGAAACAAACGTAGCAGCTGCAGGAAGTACAGCTCTTACAGCTGTGGACAGTACATAAATATTTGGTAATAGAATAAATTACTATGTTATGCTTCTGTTGTTGGTTGAGAGTATATTCTTACTTTTGATAAGAAAACTATATCACAAAGCTAAACTATATCACAAAACTACAGCAGGAACAGTCCGAAACAGCATACATTAATATCTTCTGCTTGCAGGAGCAGCAAAACTGCAAAAGAAAACCAAAAAACCACAATCCAGAACTTCAGAGACTCTATATCAACCACCTAGAACTAGGCCAGCTTAATCTCTCCCCATCCTGAAGCTCAGGGAAATTTGCGGAAGAGGGGGCGGTAAGAGTGTAAGAGCAAAAGGATGGGAGGAGCAATGATATGTAAGTTACTCCATACAAGTTAGGGCTGAAGCAATCATAATTGGACTTTACATGCCCTGTGCATTGTCCAACACACTATTGACCCCACAAAGTCTAGCATCTGTTAAAGGCACCAAGATCTTTGGAGGCAAGGGATTGGCAGCCACAGCAGTGTTCCTATACCTAAGGGGAACACGAGAAAGGGTTCAGGGAAAGGCCACTGGGTCCTTGTACGTCATCGGAGAGGAGGGCCCAGAGGAAAATCAGGCATGCACAAGAAAGGACTCTCTGGGAATTGGGGCGGGAGGCACTGGGGGATGGGAAGGGAGGGGGGTGGGGAGGAGGAGTACGGGGTACGGGAGGAGGAGGAGGGAGGGAGGGAACTGGTGTACCTAATAAGTTTGTATGAGCTGAAATAATAATAAAAATGTATTAACAAAAAAAAAATCTTCTGCTTGCATCCAGGGTCCAAAGGGAGTGGTTGACTTATACTAGTTAGGCCGTGTGTGCACATTTTCTGACAAAATTTTAGTTTTCATAATATAACCCCATCACTGGGCATTGCACAACTGTAGCTTGGGAGAGGGCACAGGACACAGGTTAAGGTTAATCAACAAAAGTGGTGTTAGGTAAACCAGAAGGAGAAAACTGCCACTTGTGTAGACAATAATGGACTCATATGGGAGAAGACATGGGCAACAAGATCTAACAAATTGGGAAGCTAGGATTTGGCAACTGATTGTACATAGAACTAAAAAAGGCTAAATTCTGGCTTTCAGATCTCTCCCTTTAGTCAATATGTACATTAAGTACCATCAACTGGAAGATTTAGCGAGGTGTGGTAAGTCCTTTGGGACCTTGAGCATCTCTTTGTTGTGCATGGGAGAGAGGAGAAATTTCAAATTGGGAATGTTGACAATGAAAGAATACAAGCCAAATAAACAGTCATGGTGAACAATAAATTAAGATGTAGAAAAAGTAGGTAAAAGGAGAAGAGGACTTCACAGGTCAGTTTCTCTCCCAGAGTCCTCAATCTTCTTGACTGGTACTTGGAAACCCAAAGGTCATTTTAATTTTGCTTTCCTCCATATCTTAGCACAACAAAATTTTTCTCAAAACAACTTCCTTAATTATCTTGTACCTCTTTTTTTTTTTTTTTTTCATCTTTCTGACTTGGATAACTTTAGTTTATACGACATATTTCCTTGGACTGGAAATGGGGACTGAGATTTTGCATTTCTAATAAGTAGAAATCTCCCCAAGGATCACCAATTAAGAAATGCTTAAGAAAATTGCTTGGAGCAGTCCCAGTACCCTGATGGTCTACATGTTAAAATATACTGGACTCAATCACCAGTAAGTGTTAACCACATTCCCTTTTAACTGGTTTAGTGGGTTGTGTTAGGGATACTGACTTACTCATTTCGCCTTCTTGGCTTGCCAGCTGGACAGACAGAATCTATTTAGTCCATCCCTGGGGTAGTAAAATTATCTTCAATTCAGATATGGGGGGATTTGCAAAAGTAAGCCACTTTTCTTTTAATGTGCTGCACAAATGAAAGGCATCTGGTGGTTATTTTTAAAGAACCAATAGCTTCACGGATCATATTCTGAGAGGCTGCATGTATTATACATGTTTATGCTAAGTGAGAAGCTGCATGTGTTATACGTGCTTATGCTAAATGAAAAATTGCATGTATTATACGTGCTTATGCTAAGTGAGAAGTTGCATGTATTATACGTGCTTGTGCTATTAAGAGGAACTGGAATTTCAATGCACAACTTTGAGCTGGCTACTTGAAATTCCAAAGGGAATGGTTTGGGCAGAAAAACAGTCTCTTGCATAAGCTCAGTTAGTTGCCCATCTATTACACCAGATTAGATTTAAATGTTGAATCTTAAGATCTTTGACATGAAATAACTTAGGATTCTGATGTGGGGCAAGGATGGTCAGATTCACCTTAAGTTATTAGATTACCTAAAATTCTGACTAAAACTATTCTTTTCCTAGTTCAGAGGATGTTAATCTTGACCACACATTGAAATCACTTGGAGAGCTTTCAGAGCACTCTGCTACCTGGGCCCCTTCCAAGACCTATTAAGTCAGAATCTCACAGGAGCAAAGCTTAATCCTGCGTATGTTCAAAGATTTCCCAAGTGATTCTAAAGTACATTTGAGGCTGAGAAACATTGCCCCTCATTAGTTAACGTGCTTTGGATTTCTAGGCCCATAAAATTCACTATGCCCACTGCTTCTGCTGATTTCAAATTAGCAGACTTCTGGCAGTAATTACAATAAAGCTAAAAGTCATTAAGAATATAATGTTGAGATTCTCAAGTGTCTTCTGCTAAAATTATATTTAAAAATGGATTTTGATTTTGAAGGATTTTGATAAGAGGACAGTATGTGTTCTCGAAATTTCCACAAATACTTGATGTTCAGGTATAGCTCCTGTGTATCATAGAGACCCTCTGAGTTCATCTCCGTTAACAATCAGATACTTTCAATTATTACAGTGTTTTTTTCTACCTCCTCTTATTACCCTAGAGAACCTTAGAACACTAAGTCATTCACATCTCGCGTATGTAGGATGGTGCCTACAGGGGGAGGGCTGCTACACATTTGTTGAAAGAAATGAAGGACCACTGACCAAAAGCAAAACCAGATACACCTCGCTTCCTCACCCTGGCAAATAGCCTTAGACATTCAGAGCTGTGCTAAATTGCATGAATTGTGGTTGAGAGACTTTTCTGAATATCATGAACTACAACTTAATGAAATAGTGGGATCCTAGGTAAGGACAACAGCAAGTCATCAATCAGCGAGGGACAGCCAACTGTCCAAATAAGGATTGGGTAAGAAAACCAGCTGCTTGTATCCTGCTTCTGTTTTCTGAACCTCACTTCCCATTTTCTTTCTGAAAGTGCTACAAACCGAGCGTTCTGAGTAATTTCTTCCAGTTGGTTGCCTGCGCCTGATTCTATATTTGTAAGTAACACCAAAGTAAGAGCTACAACACTTGATTTCCTGTTATTCCCTCTTTTCAGAATAGCCCTTGCTACTTATATAGTCTACTTATCTGATTTTCAAATAAGAAAACTGATCTCTGATGGACAGATAATTTAACTGATTAGTTTGGGGGAGACAGGTATGTCCAGTCTCTTTACACTTTATTAAGGTGCCTACCATACCCTTTTGTACTATAAATCAATGTAAATTAATCCATGCAGGATAGTTAACTAGGAAAGCCTAAAAAGCAAAATAGAAAATAAAAATATTGTGACTACATTTACTTTACTCTGTCTTGCCTCTTTGGATAGAATCATGACTTACAGTTAACTACTGATCACCACATTTCAAGAAGATAAGTTCTTTCTATAGTAATAATCTCTGATGAGGAGCACCTCTCTATTCTTTAGTCATTCTCCCTAATAAAGTGGACAACTTTTTCAGAAACAGTGAAGGAACTTTGCAGAAATTTAGGAAAGGGTAACTAATGGATAGGGAAAGATGGAGAAGATAATCAGAAAGCTTTGTCAGGAAGTAGGATGGGGTCATCTGAATATAACTTCTCATGGATGCATAGTTTTTTATACACATGTATGTGTGTGTACATGTATATGTATTTTCAGGTGTGTGTACAAGAGAACACATGAGTGTGTGCCTATAGAAGCTCAAGGGTGACTTTGAGAATCGTCTCTGCTTCTTTATTGTTTCACTGTGGGGTTCCCCAGGCTCTGCTTTCCAGACAACATTTTCAGGCTGCTGCCACATCCCCCTGGCACTTTGATGTGGGCTCTGGGGATTTGGACTCAGATCCTTTTGCTTGCAAGGTAAAGGCTTTAACCTCTGAGCCATCTCCTCTTCCCACGTCGTTTTCTTTTAAGATGGTGTTGCATATTCATAAAGTGAATTAATATTAAAATCATTGTTCATATAAAATGTTTGATAAGGCAATTGGTACACTGCAGCTGAGAAGGACTCCTAAAATCTGTAAAGACCATTCAATTATGAATATGCAGTAAATATAGAAACACGTGTTGCTAAGAACTTATGGAATGAGGGGCTGGGGAGATGGCTCAGTGGATAAAGTGTTTACTGCTCAAGGGTGAGGACTGGAGTTTGGATCCAAGAAGTCACAGAAAGTTGGGTTGATGCAGTGACTCCTTGTAATCTCAGTACTCAGATGAAGAGATGGGGCATTGCTAGGGCAAGCTGCCTAGATAGAGTAGCTGACTGCAAGTTACAGGTTTAATGAAGAGATTTTGCCTCAGTAAATAAAGTGGAAAACAATTGAGGAAGACACCCAGTGTCAACTTTTAACCTTTACATGGGTAAATGCATATATGCACCCATATATCTATAACACATATTCACAAACATATACCATACACATGCGTATAAGTCCTTTGAAAGAGTCTGTGGAATGCCTATAGTTAACAGATGGTTCAACTAAGTCTAGGAACTCCAGGGTGAAGCACAAATGTGTGTGTTCTGCTATGTTTAGCTGTATTCTCAAAACACAGGCAGCTCAAGATCCAGGTTTGTGGTTACACCAATCTTAGGGATCTCTTTACCAAGACAATTTTAGGAGATTTTTGAGTCAGAATTCAATAGAAGTGAATCCAAAGCCCCAAGGTGATAACCTTATCTTTACATACCTTCTGCCCAACTTCATCTATCTCGGAAATTTGTAACAACTAGATTAGCCACCCAAGCTTCACAATGAAGCAAATGAAATGTCTTAACCATAAATCCTTTCAGGAGAAACTCAAGAGAAATTAAAACTCTTTGCTCCCTGATTAGAAAGTCATATCCTTTGCCTAGGACTGATATTTTAACACAAAATCTTTTCTATTTTTGCTTTTTGGATTTAATAGATATTCACCAAAGATGTTAAACTTTTCTAGTCATTTGAATTTTGAACTTACTTTGAAATTTTATATGGTATCAAGCAAGGGGATTGGCTGTACATTAAATAATTTTTGTCTCTCAACTTTGAAACTGCATGCCAAAGACCTTGACAGTGGAAGAACTGAATAAAGAGTACTAATGGGTATAGTGAGATCTTTTTAGTGTAAAGGTTTGGGAAGCTGTAGGATAAGGAGGGAAGAAGGAAAGTAACATTTAAGGAGTGCCTGCTTTGTTTAAGAGAGTTTCATAGTATAGTATAGTATAATGTAGTATAGTATAATGGCAAATACCAGTCCTAATTCCCAGACCTTGTGAATTATATGTTACATTACTTGGGGGAAAAAAGATTGATGTAGTTAAATTAAGGGTCTTTATATTGCACAAATTATCCTGGGTTTTATGTGTGGGCCTAGAATAATTCTAATTGTGATGAGAAGAGATGCATTCATTAATGGAAGAACAGGTTGGAGTGATACACTTTGAAGAAGGAGGAGGGCCCAGTAGATAAGGAGTGTACATCACCTCTAGAGTTAAGGAAATGGATTCTGTCCTAGCTAATCTGAAAGAGATACAGTTTTACTAATGCCTTGATTTTGGCACTGGGAGACTCATTTCAAATTTCTGACCTCCAAAAGAAGTTTTAAGATACTACATACTTAGTGATTTGTTACAACAGCAATTAGTCACAAATGTAGTCAAGATAGTTGAGATGTGCTGTACTAACAAAACATTTCTTCCTCATTCACAGTTAGGGCCAAGTATGGGACTTTGTTCATGACTTTCAAACAGTTACCCAGGCTAACTGAGACTTCATGCGTTCATATGTTTCCCTAACCCAATTAATTCACCTTTGTACAGAAAACTACATGCTAACTTATAAGTCTTTCTCCTGGAAACAATACAGAGTATTTTAATTCTACTTTCCTATGCTTAAAACAAAACAATTGGCTGGACTAACAGTGTAGGGACATGGCCTCCTATGACAGAAGTTACAAAAAGAGTTATTGTGCCTGTTCTCATGGACTGTATGTGCCATTGAAGATGGAAACATACAGAAATCACCAAAGCAGCTTGGTGAATAACAAACAGGGTCAGATTCAGATCTTGATAAATGTCACATTAAAATAGGGAAATGTGGTTTACAAGTAACTGGCTGGTATCATTACTTGGTAGTCAAGGAAGGACTCTTTGAAGATGTTTAAATTATCCTAACATTTAAATTGGAAAACAAAAAAAGAGTAAATCGTGTGATGATCTAGAGACAAAGTGATTCAGGGCAGTCTAAAACAATTATTTTTCATTTCACTCAGGAAGCAAAAACATTGTGCATATTCCCTTAAAGTTGTCTCTATAAGACTGAGCAAATACTAATGTTCAAAAGAATGGTTCTTGGTGGACTGAAGAAAAAAAATTTTTTTTTAAATTTTTTTATTATTATTTATTCAACTGTGCGCATGTGCATGTGTATGTGCCCGCGCGCGCGCGCGCGCGCGCGTGTGTGTGTCTGTGTATGTGGAGAACCACGGACGAACTTGCGAACCACCAATGGACGCCTCCACCTCCTTCTGCCCCGGGATTCACAGGCTCCGCCCTACCAGGACCCGAAGCGCAGGTCGCCCCTGCTTCCGCCTGGCGTCTATACGTGGGATCTGGGATCCGAACTCAGGACCTTCCGCCTGCAAGGCAGAGGCTTAACCCCTGAGCCACCTCTCCAGCCCAAGAAAAAAAATTTTTAAGTTTCAATAATGTCAATAAACCAAATAGCCTTGCCTCGGCTCATCCAACCTGTGTTCCACCCTTGATCACTGTGAGCTGCTTCTCCCTCAGGAGGAGCCTCCGAATTTGGAGAGCTTCCTTGTCCTATTACCAATACAAAGACAAACCATTTCTTCCCAGGTCTTATCAAGAGAGAAAGGATTTATCTTGGAGTTGTAGAAAGATGAGGCTTGAGAATAGGGAACTTGGGTTTTCTTAGGTGAAATGCTTCAGGATTTCATATGAAGTGAAAGGTATCTTCTATTACATTTTATGTAGCCTTACCTAGAATGACCTTTTGGTTGACCAAGAAAATTGCTTTCCATTTGTCAGTGGCTCAGAGCCAGTGTTCCGTACTTTGGACCCTTTTTCTGAACTCCCTTCTGAATTTGGTTTTCTAACTTGCTTGCTGCCTGGTGATCGACTTGGGGAATAACCCTCCTCTTAGGATCAACTTTGTCCTCTAGTCAGAGATCCATTCCTGCCCCCTGCCTTCGATAAGAGATTCTTGTTATGTAAAACTCCAGATTTCTAAACATTGACCTAGACAAGAAGATTAGAGATAGGACAGAGTTAGTGCTTAAAAATCAAACTTCAAATTCTACATGGTGGCCAAGGATATGTGTTCTGGATAGCCTGAGGTTTTGGAGAAAGGAGTGTTGTCCTTTATCTTTATAGCAAATGGATCTCGTGTCAATCACATTTCCTTGGTGCAGCTCTGATTTTGTTTACAGCTTCAATGCATAGCTTGACAGTGTTCCATCTGAAACCTATCTCTGATTTCATAGAAACCCACTCAGACCTAATGCAAACATAGTCTGGCAGTAAGGAGAGATCCGTGATTCTAAGAAAAGCCCAGAGATGATGTGGAAGCCAAGGAGCGATGCTCCAGCTGCTCTTTGCTTGAGGGAGTGATTACTGGAGCTTTCACTAGGGGGATCAGGAGATTTGGGTAAAATCCCATTTATAACCATAACGATATATTCTTTTTTTTTTTTTGAAGATTAAGATAGACTTTATTAGAGAAGAGAAAGGCTGGAACTCATGGACTCCAGACATGGAGTGCCACGAGGGGCTAGAGAGCCTCCATGAGAAGCAGGCAGCTGGAAAAGGAACTCATGGCACCTTGAGTACCATGAGGGGCTAGGGTGCCCCATAACTGATATATTCTTACATAGGCTCTTATGATTTCCTATCTTTTTCCTCTTTGTGTTATTATTTAAAAGCTAGGGAACTTAAAAGTCACATGGCAAAAGATATGTACTCTACTCTGGGGTGAATAATAGGCCAATAATGTATTGTTTTTTAGAAGCATCTGGATTTCTGATATCTGCAGAAAGAGTGGAAAGCTAGAGATGCTTGAAAGGAACCGAAGTCCTGTCGTTTCAGAGAAGTAGGTAGAGAGGAGACATTTAAGCAGTGTTGTTATGGTTGCATTTTGATGTCAACTTGACAGTTGCAGACTGTTTGGGGCGCAGCTGTGGAGGGTTAATGGTTGGAATGGACTCTGAGCAAGTCTGCAGGTACTTGACTGATTGCTGTGGAGAACCCAGCCCATAGTGGGTGGTACTTTCCAGTGGTGGAACGGATAATAGGAGGTGCAAGGAAGAGGGACTTGCTCTTCCCTTACCCGGTGTCGATTTGCTGTGCAGTCCACTCTGTGTGCACATTCTTCACCTTTGAAGCATCTGGCTTTCTTTGGTGCTGCTGCTGCCTCCGTCCTTGGCTGACTTGGAGCTTCACCTTTTCCATCCCGTTGTTGCTGTTTCTGCGGCCTTTGGAGCCTAGACTCTAGGCCTTGCTGCTGTTCGCTGCTCGTCGCCCACGTTGGAGTCCAGCTGTTCTTCACGATCTTCTGAACCCGGGGTCTTCAACCCTCCAGAGGAGCAAAGGCTTGAGACCTTCTTGGAATCTTTTGGCTTTGTGGAACATTCCAGCCAGGAAAAAGGCTGCTGCAGGTGGCTACCTTAAAGGATACTATTTTTATTGTGAGTTATTTTTTTAATAAATTTACTTGTATATATTACATTCTATAGATTCTGTTTCTTTAGAGAACCCTGACTAATACGAGTGTCCAATGGACACTGTCAAAAGGAATTCAGTCAAGGACCTTAGGAATATCAAAGCAAAGAGCATCCTTAACTTTTAACAGTTCTGCTGTGAGGGCTGGTAGTGAAATGGGTATTTGTTTCCTCATCATCAAGGAACACAACAAACTATAACAAATTATAATCCTGGCTCCTCATTAAATTTATTTGAGTGCATTTTTAATGCATGCGTGCATTTTTCTGTACAAACCACTTTTGAAGTAAGAAGAGAAAGGTGACTATTGTTAATTATAATAATCCCATTATACCATAGAACAGTAGAATTATTCTCATGTAATTACAACCTAATGATTTAGTTGATATACAAATACCGTATTTACATCACTGTTGAAAAAATATTTTGAAAGTACTTACCATAGATACATTTAAAGTGATTGAGAAACAAATTATCCAATTGATCAGTGCAGACATGAACCAAGTATCGTATTGTGCCTCCTAACTATGTACATGTATCAAAATGAGATTAATTGATTTTATAAAAAGTGAAAAAGGAGATGGAGAAAAAAGCAGTTAGAAAGGAGAAAAATAAAATCACTTTTTAAAAGTTTGATGACTTGCTAGTATGAGCATATATTTAAAGTTCAGCTACACTTTGAAATCCAAGATCTATGGAATTGAAAAATAATGAAGAAAATACAGTACTGGTAAATGTTGTAAGCAAGCCCAGAAGGCACTCCAGGCCCATAGATGTGCAGGCAGTGTGCTTGCTGTCACTGGCAAAACACCGGTACAGGAGATATGATCTGACATCTGGTCTGGGCTAGTCAAGAAACATTCAATGATTTCACATACGTAGCACCTCTTAGGTTAGAGCTGTAAGTTGAACTGCACAGTTACCTTTCTTTAGAGTCTCCTCCTACTGCCCCCAAGGGGAGGGATATTTCCTTATTATTTTTGTACGTATGCAACATGTATGCATTTGTGCGTGTGTATGTATGTGTGTGTTCAAGAGGGCACTTAAGTTTATATGCTCGTGCAGGCCTAAGGGTGACTTCAGGAATCGTCTTTATTGTTTTGCTCTGGGGTTTTCCAGGCCCTGTCTTCCAGGGTCAGAATTATGGGGCCACTTCCGTATCTGCCTGACATTATTACATGAACTCTGGAGATCCAAACTCAGGTTCTTTTACTTGTGAGGCAAAGACTTTAACCCCTGATTTGTCTCCTCAGCTCATGATTTTGCTTTTATGATAAAAGTGCAACCTTGGTTTGGTTAAGTCGAAGAAGTCTCGTTGAGACATTACTGGTTCTTGGAGTCCTTTCCAATGCTTTTATTCATATTTTCTTATTTTTATTATTTATTATTTATTCAATTGTGCATGTATGCGTGTGTGCGTGCGTGTGTATGTGCGTGTATGTATGTGTGTGTGTAGAACCATGGACGAATTTGGGAACCACCATGGACTGCCTCCACCTCCTCCTTCTTTACTCTGCCGGGGATTCACAGGCTCTGCCCTACCAGGACCAGAAACACAGGCTGCCCCCGCTTCTACCTGGCGTCTATATGTGGGGTTTAGGTCTGACCTAGGCAAGGCAGAGGCTTAACCCCTGAGCCACCTCTCCAGCCCCTTTATTCATATTTTCTTGAAGAATTCTTGAATTGCCATAAACATTGCATTTTTATATCTCAGGTGACCTGCACAATTTTTATCAGTTGAGATAGACAAGTATTGCACAGGAATGCAAATACACAGACCTAGGAAAGCAAAAAATCTTATTATATAAGTTATGTTCATTATATTTATATTTTAAACACCTTTTTAATCTACCATTTATGACTTTTTTTAAAAAAGAACGTATTTCAAAGACAAACAGCATTTCCACAAACCATCAGATTGTATTCATTTGGCTTCCTTTCCATTAGAAACTTCAACTCTGCATTTTCAACTGTCTTGTCACCAATTAGAAATTCCTGAGTATTGAGCTGTCAGTTATAAGAACACTTGCAAATATACTCGTAAATGCACCAGAGAAGAAGCAAATTCCAAGCTGTGCACGTGGTCCCTGCTATAATAAATCTGAAAGAAAATAACTGAGAAACGACAGGCTTAAAATAATTGAGAAATGACAGCCTTGTTTTCTATTTGTTGGATGACTCCAAGTGAAATGGATTTATAAAACACCGATCAGGATTTCCAGATTCAAAGTGACCTGTATAGGAAGCTTCATGTCAGATGCCAACCATCACTCAGTAGCTTTGGTTTTGGTTTGCTTATTGCTTAAATTCAATCATGCATGAAAGCTGTGGAGACCACCTAAAATGAGAGCATTTGGGGAATCTACCTCAGAAATGGTTGAAATTATTTCATTTCGTGTGTTTCTCATTAGATTCTATTTTTCTGATTCAAGTCAGATATATATAAGTATTTTTTTGACCAATGCTGGATGGAAAAAAACGATGAAGCATCATTAACCAGTCTCTCTCCTATCTTTGTATCCTAGCTCTACTTCCAATGTCCAAAATAGTTGAGATCCTCATTAAACTAAAAATGTGTTATTCTTGTACTTTGTTCTGTCTTTCTAGCAACTAGCGGACAGACTCATTGTCACAATTTACACCTGCTGCCTCTCACTTCTGGCCCTCCATATCTATTGTGAGGAGTAGCAACCCATGCATATTTTGAACAAACCCTTGGGTTGTTGGGCCAGTTTTTGCTTTTTATTTTCTTTTGGTTTAAAGTAAATACTTGTTTTTATCAGTCTTCAGGAGATTTTTGGCCAAATCTACCCAAGTTGGTTTTTATACAGTATGGGATTTTTGTTCCCTTGAAGTTACCCAAAGCTGGTTAACTATAGCTCTGGTTGTAAGCTTCTACTGTTAGATATAAATGATGAAAGCATGGCAAAGAAAGGAAGCTGAGAAGAAATGACCCTTCAGAATAAGTTATTAGGAGAGTTATAAGTTCACGGTGATTGAGAGCCACAATGAAACTCTGAAGTGTGAGAACATTAGAAGAGAAAATCAGGGCCACAGGTCATGATGGGGCCCTGAGGAGGAAACAGACCCTTGATTTCTCAGACTATTGAGAGAATTACAGTATCACAGACAGCTTAGGCAGCCATGATGGAGCCTTGAAGGGACATAGACTCTTCAGTGTCTGAGATAGGAAGACTAAGAGTTGTTTTACAGACAACATAATGGGGTCCTGAAAGAAGAGGAATATCTTTAAATCCTCTAGACAAAGGGAATTTCTGACTTGTATACGTTTTTAAGAAGTGAGTGAGTGAGTGAGTGTGTGTGTGTGGAGGGGGTGGAGCAGTTCCACACTATGCAACTAACCAGTGTGTTAGAAATCATAAGATGAAGGCAAAGCTATAATCAAAGTTACCTTGTAGCCACAGAAGCCTGAGGGGAAACTTCAACAAGTCTGTCCAGAAGAGAGTGCAGGGGGGCATGGCCTGATTTCTGGGAAAGAGAATGGCAGTTATACGGTCTGTATTCTAATAGCCCGGGAGCACAGGCCTGCCTCTTCATTCATGAATCTGTCCATGTCTACATCGGTACTACTATGGCAAGTAGAGTAGCTGCATCTCTGGCCATAAGGCCTATTTTTCCATTTCATCTTTTATAGAAAAAGTTTGCTAACCATTGTTCTAAGAGAGACAGAGTTAGAGGAAACAGATTTGTAAGGAAATTTTGCAGAAAAAACTGAAAAGTTTCACCATCCTTTTGCTTTGATTGCCAAGTTATGATAGTTTTTCTAACAATACACATACATGCAATACACCTATAGTTTTACCTTCAGGACAACTAAACTTTCAGTCCATGAATTTAAAAAAGGAAATACAAAGTCAGTCAGCGTTCTGGATAATTTCTCTTGTTTCTCAGTAATAATTTGTCCCAAGAGTCTTTGGCCTCAAGTCCCACCCTATCCCCAATCCAGCCCTGTGCCTTGAACTGGATCAGGCACCTTAACTAGGGGTTCCTAGTGTTTATCTCTTTCTTCACAGGATCATTTTTGTTTATCCTTCATTTGTGTGCTATGCAAGAATGTCTCCTTGCAGGGTCCTGGTGCAAAGTGTAGGACTCTGGTTAAACATTAAGAATTTCAATTCTTAATTAGGAATTTCAGCAGTAGTAGGATATGTCCTTAACCCACTCATTGAAATGTGATTTTTTTCTGCCACATTTACTGTCATAGTTTGAATGTGAATTGCTGCCATAGGCTTATGTGTGTGAATCCTTAACTGGTGCTAATATTTGGGAAGATGTGACAACTTTAAGAGGTAGAGTCTTGGGGGAGGAAGGCATGGTACAGGGGGCAGCCCCTGAGGTTTGGTGGTTCAGCCCTGCTTTCTATTGCTCTCTTGTTTTCTCTGTGCATCTGGATGACCATGGTAACATGAATCAATTTTCCGTTTTTGCCTTTAATCATGTCTTCTGCTATGTGATTCCTGCCATAATGGACTATATCCCTTCTGGAACCGTAAGTCACATAAACAGCCCTTTCTCCCTTAAATTGTATATAAAAGTATTGTCTTATAGCAACAAGAAGAAAAATAACTGCAGCACTTATCTTTGTATCCCAGTACGTGACTAACTGGCGCAGAGGCATCAGACAAATGTTTTGTGTAGTGTTACTATCTGTTCAATGATTCTTAGAATGAGATGCCCCTGTTTTGAAGAGTTAATTTCTGAAGGTTCTGTTGACTTTCCAAAACATAAAATAATTTTGTGCAAATATTTAAATTACAGGGCAGTTTCTGTTGTGTGTTTATAGTGCATTACAATAGTGTATAACATGTCATTTTCCTTTCTGCTCCTTAGACTTGATCACTTGTATTGGCCTATCTTCAAGTGCTTTGGTTCTTCGGCCTAGGGGTGACTCCTTTGTGATCATTTCTCTGCCAGGTGAAATGGGATCTATTTTCCTGAGAAATGTTCTTCCTGTCCCATCTACTGGACATAACCATTTCTAGGTCCTTTTGCTCTCTCATGCTAAATGAGCTCCCCCTGAACTGCGTTTCAAACTTTCTCCTGGTTCTTCTGCTCCAGCCAGAAGTTATCTCTTTTCCTGATACAGCAACTCAAGTTGCCCAAATACATGACATTCTGAGCAGAGGTGGGAAAGGAGCCCCAATGCCCTTATCTTAATGGTGCTATGGAAATATATAGCGGTTAGTCTCATATCTCAGCCTCTTACAGTACTTGGCAAAACAGCATTCTTAGTTCTTTCATATCTTTTTCCCCATAGGCACATGTTTCAAGATCCCTAGTAGATGCCTAAAACAATAGGTAGTACTGAATAAACTCTAGGTATGCTGCTTGTCTTTACATATGTGTACCTGTTAGAAAGTTTGATTTGTAAATAAAGGCACACTACAATTATAACAAATCCTGCAATAAAAGTTATATTATATCATCTCTCTTCAATTATGTAGCTTTGCATTTAACATTTTCAGACTATAGTTAACTGAAAGTAATAAATTTGTAGAAATGAAAGCCATGGACATGGGAAGGTATCTATCTATCTATCTATCTATCTATCTATCTATCTATCTATCTATCTTCTCCCCTTGCTCACACGCTCAGTCACCCATGTAAAATCTGGATATAATGTTTAGTGGTATCTTTTGCTGTAAAACATTTTCTTTTTCTGTGTGTGCTGCATTTTGTCAGCCCGTCCTCAAAAGTTCTTCCCAACAAAACTTTTTAGACTCTCATAAAATAGATTTTTCTGGAAGGCAACACCCAACTGATTTATCAGACAGGCTCAAGCAGTTCTCTCCCAGGCAGGCACATG
Organism: Typhlomys cinereus; assembly: GCA_023101885.1. Classification (NCBI taxonomy): domain Eukaryota; kingdom Metazoa; phylum Chordata; class Mammalia; order Rodentia; family Platacanthomyidae; genus Typhlomys; species Typhlomys cinereus. The sequence goes on along the minus strand of JALPQD010000115.1, from coordinate 1,336,850 downwards.
CTGACAAACCCACCTCTCCTGCCCCATCTTCCTGAGTGCATATCTGAGAACAGACTTTGTTTTCTCTTAATGTTGCTTGCACTTTATTCAGACCATCTGGAGAATGAATGACTCATTTAGTATAGTGGAAAGCCTGTTTGTATTGTAATTATCCAGACTTACTGAAAATGTTTAATGTATTCAGGTTTTCCTATATGTGGTGTGTTTGCTCAGCGTCCACATTTATACGTGTATGGTATGTATGCATATTTGTCATGTCTTGATGGGTCATGCTGGCTGGAAAGGAGGGAACAAGGAACAGAAGAACATGTGTAGGCAAAGATTTGGTTCCAGATCATCACCAATAGATTAGCAGAGTAAAAAAAAAATTACATAAAGAAGTACCAATAGGTCTTGGGTTTTAATCCACTACGATTTATTTTACATTTGAAAAATAGAAACAGACTTCATATCAAAAATAAACTTTAGCTCACACTTCTGACAAGGCTTTCAAATGCCTTCTGAAAAGAAAGCCAATGTTCCATCTGAGATCCAAAGCTGGATAAGATTTGCACAGTACTAATCTTTATAAAGCACATTGCAAATAACTACTCCCTGAATCCACAGGGTAGTGCTAGGGTATAAGTCTTTTGGCTATGTTCCCTAGCTCACATCTGGGCAAGGCTCATCTGCTTTATTCACATGCATTCTTCTGTTCAGAGAAAGAATCAGAACGTACACAGGTATATTTATTAAATTATCTGCAGATTTTCCAAATATATCATCAGGCTTTCATTTTATCTACCAGTAGTCAGCAGATATTCCTTTAATCATGATTTTCAAGTCAATGGCAACTAAAATATATGTTGCATGTTACTATCTTTTTATGTATCTTTTTGCTAATATAATGATAATTTTATATTTATCTTAGAGAAGGCCTAATGTAAGGATAATGTATAGTTATTTTAGATTAATTGATTTAATGAAGAGAGTTGACATCAATTAAATAAGCAATTGGAAAGAAGACCAAAAGTCACATCGTGACTCTTTCAATTAGTTGACCCCTGAAAGACTGTTTGTGTACATTGGCTAGTTGCAAGACACTAGCCCACTCACATATCCATACATTATTCATACATATCATTCATTGTGTATAGTTAATGGCATGCATATGGCCTGGATTTTCTGGTTTGCTAACTATCCTGTCCTTATAAATAGACTCTTGATTGTCAAACCACATGTCTTGATTTTTGTTTCAGAATCTGTAAGCTTTACATGATGGAACAAGTGTTTGCAAATCTTACTGGGCATCAGCGAGATTGAAGTGAGCTAGAAGTTTTTCCTCATCAATCAGCAAATGGCACTGAGTGATCAAAAACATGAAAGAGATCTCAAAATCTTTTCCTTCTGAGCCTGAGCTATATTGTGTGAAATATCTGGGGTTAATATGTCTAAGATTTGGCCTCTCGAGGATATGAAAAGATGCTCTCTGATGAGGATAAGTGGGCAATGGTGAGGAAAGATAAATGCTTTCTTGGAACTTTAGGCACCACGTATGTGGTTGCCTTTGTTTAAGAAAGAAGACTTCTTTTCCAGCTGTATTTCCTTGTCATATTTTTGGAAAGAAAGGACTTTTTGACTGGCAATTCCATAAACATGTCTCCTGCAAGATAAAAAGCCAAAGTGCCAAAAAGTAAACATGAGTGTGAGATTAGATGCATGCTAGGAGTTATCGCATGTAAGCATGCTCATACCTCCTCACCTGTTACTAGGAGTTGGAGCAAATGGTGGATGTCTGAGGCAAATGAATGTGGGATTGAGCTCTTCTAACTCTGCTAGCTCAAAAGCTCTGACACCTGCACATTATTCCCTTGGTCTGTAGCAATTTGAAGCTGAGAGGTAGGTGTGTTCTCATGTGACACATCTTTTCCAGGGAAGTGAGGATTTTGAGTAATAAGGAATCATATCAACAGCCAGACAAGAGCACTTCCATGAACCAGGCACTGTCCCGAGTGCCTACTGTGTGCTCATTCCTAGCAGTCTAGTACTGAGAAAGGTGTGACCAGCCCCCACATCCTTGAGTTCTGTGAAAAAAAATAGAAACAAACCAAAGTAGCTGTGTAGGCAACACAGACTTTTCCCCCTTGTTGTTATACCTTCAAAATAGTGTAACTACTTACATAGTATTTACATTATACTGAATATTATGAATGAGCCAGAGATGACATAAAGTATATGGGAAAAGGAAGAGTGTGGCAGAGGCTGGATGCTGTAGAGGCTCAACTCAGTGTCCTGGGCCAGAAGAGGGGGGTACAGCAGGCATGGGTATAGCACTGGAGAAAAGATACAGGACACTGAAGCTGGGAGATCTGTAGCTCTAATCATCCTTCAATTTCCGCCACTGCCCAGATGAACAGGGGATCTGAGCCACCAGAAGTACAATGCAGGGTGGAGGCTGAAAGAGAGGGAGGCTGAACTCTGTGTGCTGGGGCAGGAGAGTGGAACTCTGCAAGTGGTGGGCACAGCACTAGAATGGGGCTACAGAACCCTGAGGTTGACAGGTTTTCAAAGCTCACCAGCCCCTCACTTCCATTGTTACCTGATTGACCAAGGGACCAGAACCCCAAGAAGAGAACAGGCGGATTGGACAGGGTACGGCATGCGATGGGAGCCCATGCATCAGACTGTGGAGACACCAGCAAAAGTGTGGTGAGAGAGTCTCACTGAGAGTTTCCCAAGAAAACCACACCAGCCCTAGCAGGGAGGTACTCTGTGAATCACAGGACACTTGTGATAAAACTTGGTTTCGTGTCCTGACAGAGAGCATTAAGGTAAACAAAACAGTTGGGGCACCCTAATGAAGGAAGAAGCATTGAATGAGGGAATAATTCCGCCTATTTCATCTTATTGCCCAGTTGTGTTTATATTAACTTAGTCTTTAATTTTAAATTTAAAACTCTTGCTTTTTTAAAAAAAGTACTAATTTATCGTATGTGTGTGTGTGTGTGTGTGTGTGTGTGTGTGTGTGTGCGCGCACATGTACACATGATAACACCATATGTATGGAGTTGAGTCTCTCCTTCAATCAAGTAGGTTCTGGGAATCAAACTCAGGTCGCTGGGTGTTGCAGTCCGCCTGCATGGTTGCTGATAAATGACCATCACACAGCTTAAGGGAACAAGGAGTTTACTTTCTTAGGACAGTTCGGTTACAGTTCATAGTCCAGCTGACAGGAGAGCACACAGCAGCACCAGGGCTGAGGGAACTGGCCACCATAACGGCTGAAAGATGGACAATCTTTACTTGCCAGACTAGCATGTCTGGCCAAGTATACAGAAGGATGCCAACTCTTTCAACCAGCTCTCTGTGATTTATCCAGGGCCTAATCCCACCCATCATGGGCTGCGTCTTCCTCATCAGCCAGACAATTTCCTTCAGGTTTGCTCTGGGCTTAACTCAACTGTCAACTCTGTACAACTGTGCTCAGAGCTCAAACCCTCAAGAATCAAGTTGATACCTGTGCTTAACTATGACACTGGGCTAGGTGGCAAGCACCTTGACAACCTAAGTCTTTTATTATTATTTATTTATTTTTCCATATTTACACCTTTTGCATGTTAAGTATTCAGTTGTAATTTAACACTTAATTGAGAAAGGTTTTTATGTCTTCTTTTTTCTTTTTCTTTTTTTTTATATTCAGCTCATACAAACTTATTAGGTACACCAGTTCCCTCCCTTCCTCCTCCTCCCCCCGTACCCCCTGCTCCCCCTCCCACCCCTCTCCCTCCCCATCCCCCAGTGCCTCCCGCCCCAATTCCCAGAGAGTCCTTTCTTGTGCATGTCTGACTCTCCTCTGGGCCCTCCTCTCCGATGACGTACAAGGACCCAGTGGCCTTTCCCTGAACCCTTTCCCGTGTTCCCCTTAGGTATAGGAACACTGCTGTGGCTGCCAATCCTTTACCTCCAAGGATCTTGGTGCCTTTAGCAGATGCTAGACTTTGTGAGGTCAACAGTGTGTTGGACAATGCGCAGGGCATGCAAAGTCCAATTATGATTGCTTCAGCCCTAACTAGTATAGAGTATCTTATATATCAAAAAAAGTTTTTCATATCTTTAACTCATACATTTTCTTTCTTATTTTTACCCTTCTTTTATCTTTTCCATTCCCTCTTCAGTTCACTACTTAAACATTAACACTTTTAGTTCTTAAAAAGTAAAGACACTCCCCCTCTCACATTTTCTACAACCAGTATGTTAGTGCCACTGTCTTAGAACCTTACCAGGGACACAAGAGAATCACTTTAGTATTTCCTGCAGTTAACATTGGATCTGCTGTCAAACCATCAGAGTTATTATGGCAGTCAGCTTTCTGAACATAAATCCAAGTGAAGCTAACCCACCAGTTAGGCTCACATAAAATAAAACAAACACAAAAGGGAGAAAATTAAAACTCAAAGATACATACTCCCCAACAGATGCTGAAAACACTATTAAAGAACACAAAAACACAAGTCAGCATTTCACTGACACTTTCTCAGTATTAAAAAAACGAAGATAATGGAAGAGCTAAAAGACCAGAGAGATCTTTCAGAGCCCAACTTCTAGATTCAAACAGACAAGGAAACAAATTCAGGACCTAGCCAAGACAGTTACTAAAATGAATCAATATTCAGTAACTTGGAGGAAAAAATTAAAGACACAGAGGAGAAATTTGTCCAACAAAACAAAACAAGAAATCAAACCAAACAACACTGAATCACTTAAAAAGGGTCAAACAGATTTTGGAGATGAAAGAATCAATTGATCAAATAAAAGCACAACAGAAAGAATCAACAGTAGACAGGAATGAGCAAAAAAATGAATTCGAGGGATGGAGGACAAGATCAAGATATTAATTAGACAAATGTAAAGAAAATAATCAATGAGCATGAATGACCAAACATTCCAAGAAATCTCAAGAAACCAAACCAGATGAAACTCAGAGGGTCACACAAGCTAATAGACATGAAAGTGGAAGGAAAACTGGTTGGGAGTAAATAGGTTTGTAGTAGGAAAAGAAAGGAGATGGGATTGGGTAATAAGGGATGAAAACCAGGTAAACTAATATTCATTTATGGAACTTTAATAATAAAACATGGAAACAATGAATAAAAATAACAAAAATATTAAACATTAGAAAGCGACATCATCCATGATGGGTAGATCTTTGCACTTCAATTAAAGAAATTAAGACAATGTCATACAGACTTGCCTCGAGGCCCATCTCAATTAGATAATTCCTTACAGGTATGTCCAAAGCCTCACATCCAGATGTCAAGCTGACATCTGAAACTAACCAGCACACTAACTAAAAGAAAGAGAGAGAAGGCCTAAATTAATAAAATCACAGAAGAAAAGGGAACCCTTATGACAGATTGCAATAAAATCTAGAAAATCATTAGGGAATACTTCAAAAACATGTATTCCGGATATCTGGGAAATGTAGAAGAAATGAATACATTTCTCAATGAATGTAACTTATAAAATTTAAAGCCAGAAGAACCAACAATTCAAACAGTGCTATCATGAAGACTGAAATCCAGACACTATTGAACCTCTCTATACCCACAAGCATGAGGATCTGAGTTTGGGTCTTCCAACACTTGTGTTTAAAAAATAATTCAGTTATGGAAGTGTATATTTGCAATCCCCAGGAGTGGATGTGAAACAAATGTCTCATTTAGGGCCAAGCACTCCATCATTCTCAGCATTTTGGCCAGTTGCGAATCTCTGCATTAAAAATTGTCTGCTATGACAAGAAGCTTCACTAATAAACGGCATTACTCTGTGGATACAAACACGAGTATTTGGAAGGCAGTTTGGCAACATAGTCAGTTAGAAATTCAAAAGCAATAGGTTTCCCCTTTGAGCCTATGACCTTCCCAGACTAGGCTCTAGACTAGGTTTAGAGTCATCCAGGTATGAATTTCCTTCTGTGGAGCAGGCCTCAAATCCAATTAGAAAATGGTGGTTTAACCCCATAATAGTCATATCATTATTGCACCAGAGGGCATATTTTGCCTGGAAGATCATTATTATAGTCCTATTATAGTCATATTATAGGGTTCACAGAGCCACCTCTAGCAGCCTTTGTAGCACTGGAAGGTTAGCCAGTAAAGAAGAAGCTTCCAGCTTAGTTTCAGCTTTATTTATCTGTGTCTGTGACCATAACACTTCAGACATCCTCAGCCACAAATTCTTAACAATTTCTAGTGGGAAAACAAGAGCAATGACAATGGTCTTTATTTTTTAATCATAATTTTGGATTACAGAAGTTATTCCAGCAACAGGAGCCAAGTGAACTGACTATACCACATCCACAATACAACCAGAGGGTCAAAAACTAATGCTGATTTCTAATTTTCCAGATTTCAACTAGCTCTCTCTATCTTTATTTATCTGCCCAGGGAATGGTCTCACCCATTCTACTGAGTGTTTCCACATTAGTCATGCAATTAACAGCCTCCCGGGGCTGAAGAGATGGCTCAGGGGCTAAGACTTTGCTTCAGAAACAGAAGGTCCTGAGTTCAGATCCCAGGTCCATTTAAAAGCACCAGGCAGAAACAGTGGTGGCTGCACTTGTGACCCTGGTGAGTGAAGCCTGGGAAATCCCAGAGCAAAAGAAAAAGGAGGTAGAACCCTGGGTTCATAGAAGCACCCCGGCAGAAGGTAGGGAGGGATTTGGAAGGATTTATGAAGGGACGGGAGAGCATGCTAAGAAGAGGGATATGGAGGGAAGCAGGGATGAGTAAAAGTAGAAAAATAAAATAAAAAAGAGAAAAAAATATATAAGAAAATATATAAGAAAAATATATAAGAAAAGGAGGTAAAAGCAATCCAGGATAATTCCTGAAGTCACGCTTGGTCTTTCACAGGGACTCACGGTGTCCTCTGACATATATTCACACACACACAAATTGGGCCTATGACACACACCTGCATGCGTGTGCAAAAAAAAGATAGTTTCCTATAGATTTGCTCATGGGTTCACCTCAAGTGTCAAGTTAATTGCTGAAACCAACTAGCACAGTATCCAAAATAAAACAGGAAACATATGACCAATCTATAGATAACATTATGCTAAATGGAGAAAACCGAGAGTATCTCCTGTAAAATGTGTAATGGGGTGAGGGTGTCCACTTTCACCTGCAATGTAGTAGTTGACATCTTAACTAGAGAAATAAGATAAGTGTAAAATGTTTAAAAATAGGAAGGGAAGGAGTCAAATTATTCCTATTTATAAACAACAGTTTTGAGAAACATCTAGATATACTGAACCAGATGAAACCCAGTGGCTAAAGTTTTTGCAGAGCAAGCAAAAGAACCAGAGTTTGGATCTCTGGATCTCATGTAAAGCATCCTGTGGCTGTGGCAGTTTACTGTGTTTCATGATTAATTCTGAAGATCCTTCCTTTGAGTGGCACTTAGCTAGTTAACTAATTCACTATGAACAAGTCCAGGATGATGACAGGGACATCCATGTACTTTGCTTTGTTACTTCCTTAAGACAAATTCTCAGAGAGGAAAAAAAGTTGTCTGTACTTTCTCTTTTCTCAAGCCAGTAAGAGAGTGCTCATTTCCCTACATCCTCAACAATAACGAGAAGACATTCGACATTTGCTTGAGTTTTTGCCAATGTGACAAATGAAATAAAAATAACAAAATGACATTTCATTGTTTTTAATATTTGATTTTTTTATTTAAGAAAGAGAGAGAGAGGGAGAAAAGTGGAAGAGAGAGGGAAAGAGAGGGAATGGGAGAGGGTGAGAGAGAAAGAGCACATAAAGTCTATGGTGCACAAGTAGAAATTAGAGGACAACTTTCAAAAGTCAGTTCTCTCCTCACTATGTAGGATTCTAGGGTTTGAACTCAGGTCACCAGATTTGCCATCAGGCTTCTTTTTTTCACTGGCTTTCACCATTTTTATGCATATTTTTTGTTTACTATTAAAGCTGTTCTTGGAAAATGATTGCTCATGCTTGTTTTTCCTTTGCTTTTTAAGCATGGAAAATGAACCTTGTCATAGATGTTAAACTGCTTTATTATTTAACTTCATATATGACTTTCCTGCCACATAATAAGCATTGAGTTTTGCATGTTTATATATTTCAGTGTTTCCTTTCAAAATATTTTATTTGAGAGAGAGAGAGAGAGAGAGAGAGAGAGAATCAGAGACTATCACACATGCTTATCATGGTGTATGGACGGAGGTCAGGGAAAACTTTTGGAAGTCAGTTTTCTCCCTCCACCATGTGGGCTACTAGAGATCAAAGTCAGGTCACCAAGTTTGGAAGCAAGTGTCTAACCTGAGCTATCTCACCAGCTCTTTTTACATTTTGCATTTGTCTTCAAGCTTATGAAGATAATATTCACATTGTTAATATTAATTTCTGCTATTTATTTCTGATAGTAATTCTATATCAAATACTTTAAATATCTGAAATGTATTTTGATGTAGAACGAATCAAGTCAGTCCTAATATTTCTTCCAAATTAATCCATTTATTTCAATACCTTAGAATACTTTCAAACAGGATTAACAAAACCAAGATGTCATACGTTTCAGGTGAGGGTGAACTTAGCCACCTTTCCGGGCTCATGCTAGTTTTCTGTCATTTTCCAGTGTGAGCTCTGAGTTCCTGAACGGTCTCTGTTACTTGTCAACCCTATCATCCGCGCCATCTATCTGTAAGATCTGGAAACGTTTTCTTCTTTCAGCTAACTTGTTATTAGCCTTGGGAAGGTCATGCCAAGCAGCAATTGAGCTGAAAATACATCGACACTCATAGACAAATGAAGAGAGGAGAAAAGCTTTCTCCTGAGGCCCAGAGAAGCAAAAAAAAAAAAAAAAAAAAAAAAAAAAAAACCAAAACAAACAAAAAAACAAAAAACAAATGGCTGGCTTGCAGTCACTTAGATATTTCTGGGAGGTGATTGTAGCCAACAAAGGGCTGGAGAGTGATGGCTGCTGCCCAACATATTGCTGTACACACCTCATTACCCATCAGATCAGCAAGTTGGGTGGGTCTCGGCTTGCTGTGCAGTCTGCGTTAAGTTCAAGATGTCTGGGCTATCACACTTGGAGGGAAATCACATGGACCTTTGCCTGATGTGGTGTCATGGCAGCCATATTGCTAGGAATTTCTCCTTTATGTCTAGGTGACATACGCTCACCTAGCTTTATTGAGTTCCCTCTGACAATTACTTCTGTAGTTCCCCCTGCAAGCCCCATAGCTTGCTGGACAACAGGAATTGGCTTCTATGCCTCTCTTCTTTTGTGAGCAAAATATCTTTTGTTTGGACAGACAGGTTCCATGATTAAAACCTATTATACTACTGAATCCAAGAGGAGCAAAGAGATGTGACATCATATTTTCCGATAGGTCTGGATAAAATCTTTGCTTTTTGAATCTGAGGATAATTAAAAACAGAATAAGTTATACTTTTTCTGGTTTATGTTTAAAATAGTATCTGGTTGATTAATTAAATTCTATTCTATACTTCATTTACAAAAGTATGTGTACTTCATCTATTTGGTATTTATTCATTAGTTCCACTGATGTTTACTAAATGCACATTGTATGTAAGGGCTGAAACTAGCTTTTGAGTTTCTGCTAAATATTGTGATATCTGTATTTACAGATTGTCTCTCCAATTAATCTGTATGAAAAATTTCCGAGTTATGCTATCTTATGATATGTCATGGAACCCAAACTCAGAGAGGTAAAATGACTTGCCTCAAGGCTACTCAGTAGATAACTATTGAAACTAGAATTTAAAGATATATTTGGATTTGGCACTTCTGGGCAAGACACTGAAAAAATATGCTTCTGTGTGCAGCAGTGAAGGAGAGAGTCAGAGGAAGGAAAAATGAGCTCTATCTCAAAGACAAAAAAAGAGGAAGAACTTTGGAAATCCACAAAGGATATGAAAGGATGGGTGGAAAGAGCAGAGAAAAAGACGGGGAGCACAACTTCAGCTCCACAGTTCCCTGGTGTGTGTGTGTGTGTCTGTGTGTGTGTGTGTCTGTGTGTCTGTGTGTCTGTGTGTCTATCTGGAGGGGGCAGAGTCCATTTCCAAAAGCATTTCAATTTCTCCTTGCTGAGTGGTACTGAGGACTGAGCCTTTAACTACTCAACACAAAGGTCATCAATTAAAATCAGAAAAATTATCCAAACTAGCTAACACACACACATCACAAAGCATAGAAACACAAGGAACATAAAAAAGCAAGGTGACCTAATGGCTCAGTGACAAAGCTCAGAGACATAAAAATAGGTAAAATAACATATGAAGGTCTCAGAAGTTTACTGGTTAAAAAAATGATCTGTGACCTGAAAAAAATAAACACACAGATGAATTTGTTGCAAGATCTGAAGAAGAAAGTCAACAACACAGAGGGGAAAATTTGCAAAATGAAAGAGCAAAACAGTAAAGCAGATGACAAAGTCAGCCACATAGAACAATAATTCAGCAAGGAAACTGAGATTCTAAGCAGAAACTGAATAGGAATATTGTAAATGAAAAGTTCAATGAATCACATAAAGAAGACAGGAGAAGATAGCACCTATGAGACTTGACCAAACAGAAGAATGAATGTCAGGAATGGAGATTAAGACTGAGTATTCAGACATTAATAAAGACAGGCAAAGAAAGAACACAAATGCAACATTTAAGAACTCAGGGATACTACAGGAGACCAAGCCTAAGAATCCACAGGATAAAAGAAGTGGAGATAAAATAAACACTGAAAGTACAGTGAATTCATTCAATGAACTCAAAGAGAGAAAATGTCCCAAAAATCTATAGAAAGAGAAAGACTATTCAAATACAAGACATTTCATCATGATCAGAGAAGAACATCTCTGTGACATATTATGGCTAAAAAATCTTTAAAATAAAGAAACAGTACTAAAAGCTGTGAGGTTTTTAAAAAAAAAGACTCACTACACAGCCAGAAACATCAGAATAACATCTAATTTCACACCAGCAACCCTGGAAGCCAGGAAAGAATTAAATGATAGAAAACAAGCCCTTGAAAGTATAAATTACTGTCAAAATCCAATGAAACTATGTTTGAAACCTGATAGAGGAATAAGGACATTTCAAGACAAATGTAGACAAAGGCAGTTGATGACTACTGAATCAGCAATGCAGAGAATTCCTGAAGAAAAACTTTACGCAGAGGAAGAAGAAAGATAGTCTCAGTAATAAGAGCATAGGAAAGAATAGATTTCATAATAGGAATAGATGAGCAAAGGTTCTCCAGGAAGGTGTTCTGGTTACTTTTCTTTGTTGATATGAACACATGACCAAATAGTTTGTTCTTGGCCTACAGTTCCTGATTATGGTTCATCATCATGACGACAGTTGATACCAAAGGTACTAAGTTGGTACCTAAGGTACTAGCTACCAAAGATCCACAAGACTTGCTGAGTGAAGGACATGCTTCCTTGCTTGCTAGTGTGACCAAATTCTGAAGCAGCTTTCTCTATCTTATCTGCCTCCCCAGAGAATGACCCCACTAGGGACTGGTTCATCCCACATCAATTAGATAATCTTGCATAGGCTTTCTTGGAGTTTGCCTGAACTAAATGATTCTTCATGGGTGTGCCAATTCCTGTAACTCAATGTCTGTCATCCAGGGTTCATAGTGTCTAAAGCTGAAAGGTTATGCAGCTCCATGCCTCAGCTCTGCTGCCTACAGCTTGCACTGCTTCTGCCTGGGCCAGCTCTGGTCCACGCCTGCAGCCTCCCTCAGCACACGTCCAGTGGTTTTGACATCTCCAACATGCTGGGATCTCCACTGCAAATCCAGGTCACACCCTCCTTAATAGGAACTCACACTGCCCATGGGATCTTCTCTAAAGCTGATCACTTTTTAGGCCACAAGCCAATTCTCCCCAAATGCAACAAAATTGAAAAATAATTTATATCTTATCAGATCATAGTACAATAAGCCAAGAAATCGGTGGCAAGGAAAACTACAGAAATTATGCTTCACAAATGCATGGAGACTAAACACTATAAATTTTCCTCTTTTAAAAAATTGTTTTGTTAGCATATATTCATCATCAATAATAATGGGTTTCATTATGGCACTTTTGTGCATGTATATAATGCATTCAGATCCAGTCACTCTCCCCTGTCTCCCTGTCTTGTCTCTCTCCCAATCTTGCTGATCTCTTCCTTCTTCCCATCTCACTCCTCCTTCCACTTTCATACCTGCTCCATCACTTCTCCTCTGCATCTTCCTTCTTCATCTTATTCTTCATGACTCAGTGAGCTTCACCGGGTTGGTTCCAAGAGCATGTGTGTGAGACTTTGTTTATGGGCACTTACCAGTGGCTGCTGCTACATGGAATCAAACATCTTTCCCTCCACTTTCAACCATTAGCTGCATATAAATTTTTAGGGAAGGGCGAGGCTTCCTTTCCTTCATGACAGATTTCATTGAAAAATAAGCAAGACTGACAAAAAATTATATACTTTTTTTCAATGCCAAGCTCATTTCCCTTCCTATACTAGCAATGATCTTCTCTTTATTAAGTTAATAATAAATTATATTAATTAAATGAAAAGTTAATTAACTTTTGATTTCTCTGTAGTTACCTTACAGTGAGAAAATATGAATTATATTACATCCATGTAAATCTGTGGAAACCTTTCTGTCAACTGTGACACAGCATGTTTTCATGAATATTCTGTGATTGCACATTAGATCAAATGGATGCATTTAGTTGTTTAATCTCTTTTTTATCATTATTATTTTTTCCACTCATACAAACTTAATAGGTACCCCAGTCCTCTCCCTCCCTCTACCTCTCCCCTAGTTGTTTAATATCTTACATATTTTTAAACTTCTGGTCTGCTTGATCTGTAGAAGATATGATGTTCATCATTATTACACATCTACCAAATCCTTCTCTGCTTTTCAGTGGCTTCTTATATACTTTAGAGTATGCTGACTGTTTTATCTAAGTTCACAAGTTTTTCTCTCCGTAGATCATTCCACTTTCCTGTTACACAAGATTTCTTACTATTCCTCTTTATCCTTTACATTTTGACTTCCATTTCAATTAGTTTTGACTGGATTGCTTGCTGTAAATTTGCCACATGCTATGCCTTTCTGTGTGATTTTATTTTAAGAATGTGTTTCATAATCAATGGGGTTTCAATGTTAATGAGTCTTAATCAGTTAATCGTGCATATCACTGTAGTTACACGTATTTTGTGCTGTTTCATGCTATTTGATTTTGTTCTTTTATTTTTCTCTTACCCTGATTAATAGAATTTCTATATTCTTTATTTTCACTGTTTTCCTGGCTGGTGAGCTAGAACATTATTACATTTCTCTCCTTTTATTTGTAGTTTTAGCATGTTAGCATACATGTATACCACTCCAGATTCTGAAAAGATAGCATTTATGCCATTAGCCTAAAGTGTCAACTTGACAATAGAGAACCGAGTCTTTGGGCACACCTATGAAGCATGATCTAGTTAAGACAGACCTGTGGGAGATTGTCTAATTGCATGCTTGATGTGAGAAGACCCAACCCATAATGAGTGGGACCATTCTCCCATTTTCCCAGGTGGATAAGATGGGAAGGGAACTAATAGGCAGACTGGCACACTAGCAGACTGACAAGCTAGAGGATATACTTTCATCTTCGCCCCTCTCTTGCTCTTTTTGTGGATCTCATCTGGCCAGTTCCCTTGTATCTGCTGGTAACTGTGCTGCCATCGTGGACGGTGACCTGAGCCACAATTATGAATAAACATCCCTTAGTTTGGGCTATGTGTTTACTACAGCAATAGGAATATGAACTAAGACAGCTTGCACTTCACATTTCATCCTTTGTTAGGGGTGACATGAACCTCGGCATGCCTCAGGGATTGTTATCTCATCTATTTTAAAATATTTTATTTTATTTCTTTATCTATTTGTGTGCATGCATGCGCACGTGTGTGTGTGTGTGTGTATGTGTGTGTGTGTGAGAAAGAGAGAGAGAGAGAGAGAGAGAGAGAGAGAGAGAGAGAGAGAGAGAGAGAGAGAGAGAGGGAGACAGAGAAAGACAGAGAGACAGACAGAGAAAGCAGGTGTTCTATGGTGCTTTCACAGAGGCCAAAGCACAACCTTCAGAAGTCAGTTCTCTCCTTCCACCATGGAGGCTTTGGGAGTTGAACTCAGGTGGTCAGATTTGTGTGCAGGTGCTTCTGTCTTCTGAGTCAGATCACTAGCTCCTGTCTTTTTTTTTTTTTATTTCTTCCACTCATACAAAGTTGATAAGTACCCCATTCCCCTCCCTCTCTCCACCCCTCCCTGGACCCTCTTGCTCCCTCCCCCCTTTTCCGTTTCCTTTCCCCCCTCCCTCTCTTTCTCCCAGTGCCCTCTCTCCCTCCCTTCCCCCCATTCTGGAGCATTCTTTAGTGTGCATGTCAAACTTCCCTCTGGGTCCTCCTCTCTGATGAGGTGTAAGTACTCAGTGGCATTACCTAGAGCTCTTTCTTGTGTTCCCCTTTAGTACAGGAACACTGTTGTCACTAGCCCATGTCTTATTCTGTGCCAAGTTCTGACTGTATCATTTGCAGTATCTTTTACTCCGCACATCCTCCTCGCAGGTGTCCCATCTGCCATTTCTTCTTCCGTTTCTCTGCCCGCTGGTCTTCGCTCACTCCACTCCTTTGTGGGAACCCCATGTCTGCTCAGAATTTCCATTTCTCTCCTGACTCTGGCCCAGGCTTGCTTGTCTTGTGCTCAAATTTGGCTGAAGCTTTTTAAAAAATCTGTCATTGTGTCAAAGATTGAATTTACAGTGCTGTCCTGGATGGAATTCTTTAGAATACTTTCTAAGTATCTTAAGTAGTCCCTTTTCTTAAGAAAAGCCTTCTTGTTAAAAGATGCAAATTCTTTGTTGTTCTCACACAGCCATACATTGCTTAACAATAGGGTTACACTCTGGAAAATGAGTCATTAGCTAATTCTGTCTTCATGAAAGCATTGCAGAGTGTGCTTATGCATGCTAAGATGATTAAGCAAAATAAGATGATTACAATATAATCTTATGGTCCTGTGACTATGTTCAAATGACTCCCAATCCTACAGTCAAGAATTCTTTCCCATTGACTTTGGGTTAGTGTTTCGTATGCTTTTGTAAACTTAGAATAAAATGTCAGGTGCTGGTGGCCCTATGTTAAATATCATTTTTACCTCTTGGGCAGATGCTTTTGTGATGCATTACACTGAATCTTCCTGTCTCCCAGTGGCTCTATTTACCAATAACCTTACTAGGCAAATTATTATAGGTTACTATTGGCATTTTTAAAGTATAATTAGCATGTCATTAGAATTTACCAGTGGTGTTCTTTGAATTCTTGCCAAATAGCCTAATTATTATGCATCTGTGGCAGTGTTTTCCATTCTGGGCCACTCTAATGGATAGATTCCACTGCACATGGGCTCTGGTTGGAGTTGTAGATTATGGTGTGTTGCAGGCAGGATCCATTCAGTTGTCTGTCAAGCAGGTCAAACAGGTCCATTAAGGTTCTCATGTAACTTTATTCCTGTATGTTTGACTCTAAGTGTGAATCCATGTACAAGTGTTAGGAAAACTTCAGTATTTAATAGTAGCTACCAGGAGAATTGCAAAGCACAGACAATACTACCCGAGGATGATTCCCTGAGCATCACTTTCTTCTTGTCTACAACCACTGTCTGTAAGACTCTGAGTCTCTTAGGCAATGGCAGTCTATGCCATGGGCAGCATTGGCTGGGATTATTTGCCGATTCCAGGGAGTCTGAAAGAAGCCTGCTTGGCAAACATATGTCTGTCCAAGGGGTTATAGATTAGAACAGCACACTGCTTATAAGTACTCCCTCGTCACACGAACCTCTTTGTTGTAAAATTAACTTGAGGTTTCTTATACTTGCATTCCCATTCTTTGTCTTTTGAACAATTAATGCTTCCCACGGAGTCCACGATGGTTTTAAGTCCTCTGATGCCTGGATCTATTGGGCTTCCTTAGGCCAAACTGAAAACTAGGGTTTCAAGTAATCTTTTTTTTTGCTCTTTCATCCCAGGAAATGGCAAATATAATTAGCAGTATTGTGCTGGTGAATGTCTAGCAATTAGTTCTTGCCAATTTCTGTAGTGTAAATACTCCCACCATTTCTGACTTGAAGCCACTATCTCACCAACCTCATTAGACACAGACCTGGCAACACACACACTTATCTCTAAGAGAATCCCAAATTACGTTGTATGAGTGTCATTGAAAGTAGGGCATTGACACTTTTATTCCAATTATCAGTGGTAATTTTGAAATTAGATTTTCAATCCAAAAATAGTACTTAGCAAGTAAACAGTGGCCACAAACTCCAAGTCTTGCAGTGATAAGTTGAACAAGCACCAGATGTTTTGACTGTAGGAGAAAATAGAGCCAGGCACATCTGGAAAGATATCTCTTTAAATTATTTTATCTATAGAGATAAATGGTCCTTCTTCAAGGGATATTATTTGGAACATGATCTCTAACTTTTATTTACAAAATTGTGAGTGGCTTTCAAAGTCACTTCTGTGGGCACGTGCATGTTTTCCATCTTTCTAATGTGCAATGTCATTCTTTCTGCCCCATCTGGTATTTGTTTGCCTTTGAAGAATTGTTCTGTCAACCAAGTATGTCCTATTTTTACATTTTATGTGGTCAGTGTCACATTTGGTCTTATAATCTGATATATGTTGGACATCATGACTGTCTTATCACTATTATTTTCATGGTTCTGATAAGATTTGTATTTTCTTTGCACTTCAGAATGTCACAGTGTTTTCTTGAGCTTTAAATCAGTGCTGCTGACAGTGTTCTATGTCATTTAGCACAGCATTTAATTCCCTGAGTGCTACATTTCCAGCTAAAATGTAGAAACAATTCTTTCTTTTCTCATTGTTTTCATTTTAAAAAGTCTTTTTGCTTTTTACTGGAAAGGACTTGGGAACTGACAGACACATGTTTAATTGAACATGCATAACTTCATAATTTTATCTTGGATGTTTTAGTAACTGTCTTTTTTTTCACCTTTCCCTTTTTCAACAGGTCTCCACAGTGATGACCTAGGGCAGGGGGATTCTTTTCTCTATGTTGCAATTAATGTTCTAGTCAAATTATATTAAAAATATAATTACACAATTTGCTTTCAAGCAAAGATAAACCCACACCTCCCCCAATAATACCATGTTTAGTTTTCAGTGTTGAATGATGACAAATACGCTCAGTGATTCTGTATACTAAACTTCATAGACTACATTCTTTAGGAACAAACATCGAAATCTTAATCAACATTCTTCCAAACTGTGATCCTCAAAATGTACACCTAGAACAATTTGAAATATTTACTCTGTTTTACTGGTCAGTAGTCATATAAAAATTTAACAACATCTCTTTATTTTTGCAATTCACACAATTTAAAAAATATTTAATTTTGTTTATTTATGAGAGGGGGAGAAAGAGTCTACACAATCATTTGTACCATGGCCCATGAGTAGAGGTAGAGGGTAATAACTCGAAATCACTTTTCTCCCTCCACCATGTGGGCTTCTGGAGGTCAGTCTGTGTTCACTAGATTGTAAACAGGCACCTTACCTGCTGAGCTATTTCACTTGCTCCTCTTTAGGTCTTCTTCTCTGTGTTAGTTTTCTTCATTTGTTATGGTTTTATAAGTATATTGTGAAGGTCATAGACTTTTAACTTTAGTGCCTCTCGTTTTTGCACATGAGAATACTCCACTGCTGGCCTGGTCATGCATCTTTGCGAACTTTACAAAAAGAAGACCAATTGGTTAATATTTTTAAGAGTGCTGTCTTTTTCCATTGACTTCCAACCATCTTATTTTTTTTTCTCATATCAGCTAGTGAAGTGGGGATTTGACTAGAAGATGTCGAGATGTGGATAACTTTGATTTGGGGTTCGGTGAAGTATGTTGGATTGTTCTTGTCGATTCTGGGCACACTCAGGGGCACTGTTCCCCTACTCAGAGTTTCCAGGAAAACTCCTTTTTGCTCACCAGTCTTGCATTCTGACTCGATGTCTACAGAGCCAGAAGTTGTGTTCCATGTCCTTAGGCTCATGACAGAAAAATGTGGTAGCGAAGGAAAATAAAACTTGACATTTTTGTGAATCAGAAGTGAGTGTGTCTTCCCTGAGAGACTATTGAAAGTTAATGCCAAGCACAGACAGGAGAAGGGGAGCTACTTCCTCCATGATTAGCCTAATGACAAGTCATCTATGCCCCAGCAAGTATTCAGGTTCTTGCTGGTACAGGCATCCCAGCTGAAACCTAGTACACAAACAAGACATAACAGGAGGAGGAAGACTAGCTAGGAAGGAGAAAATACACAGTGGGAAAAGAGGGAGGAATAGGAGTGAGTGTTAAGGGGTGAAAATGATATGAATTCATTGTATTTATGTATGAAAGTGTCAAGGAATAAGAAAAGTTTGTGTGTGTGTGTGTGTGTGTGTGTGTGTGTGTGTGTGTGTGTGAAGAAAACCTTCCACTCAACAAACAAGAATAATTGTAAGTATATGATTCAATTCTCATTGATAGCTTGTCAAAAAAGATTTTCTTTTCAGAGAATTAGATTTGGAATGAAGCTCAGGGAAGTAACCAGAATTATCGCCACACTCACTGTGTAACTCAAATCTCTACCATTTTTATTTATGCTGGTAGAATTGTGCTGCTAGAGTTTTTTTTTACATCAAATGCCCTTGGTAATTTTTGCTGCAGTGCTCAATTCAGCTCAAGTCACTCAACGCCGTGCTGATATCCTACTATGTGAGGCACTCTGAGTTCTGTGGTACAATTCCTGATTGGATCTAGACTCCAGAGCAGCTTTTCCTTCCTGCTGTGTTTCCTGTGACTGCTCTGTCTCTTGCAATCAAGGTTCATTTATCCTGAGTACCTATCTCTTCTGTGTCTGACCAATGAGTTACTCCCTGCTTTTGAACTCTATCTAGTTCCTGTCTCATAATTTTTCTAGCGATCCTGTGTAACTCCATGAATAACTGACATTCACATAACACTGTGGATCCCACAAAGCCTGTCTGCAGGGTCTCTCACATTGGAAGTTTGTTTCTACTTAGGAGAGGAGGAAAACCCTCTTATTCTTCACCTCACTGAAAACACTACTTTTCACGCTGCTTAAGATATGAGATTCTTTTCCTTTTCCTTTTCCACTTTCAGGTGTGTATGTTCATGTTTGTGGGTATATGTGTATGTACAGGTGCACATGGATGTGTGTGTGTGTTGTGTGTGTGTATACTAAAGAGGCCTTAAGTTGATATTGGGACTCATCCTCACTCAACTCTTCCACCTCATTGCTTTGAGACATGGTCTGTTATCAATACCAGAACCCGCTGATAAGGCCAGTCTGTCTAGCCAACTTGCTCTAAGGATTCCCAGTATCTGCCTGGAAAGTCTGGAATTACAGACTGACTGACTGCACCCATCAGACATCTTATGTAGGATCTTTGTGCTCGCACAGCAAGCACTTTAACTGCTGAGTTAAAATGTACGGTCCAGATGATGTTGACAGAGAGAGAAAGAAAAACATCAGTAGGAGCATTAGAGCTGGGTTCAAGGCAGAGCGAAACACTCTGTCTTCTAATTAGGCGTGTATGTAAGGCATTCATGCAAATTAAGTTAATTAGCTGTAAACCCTACTTTAGCCCACGGTTATTCTGAAAACTATTAGCAGAAATATTTAATGAAAGAGGCAAAAATATATTTTAAAGGGATGAATATTATTAAGTGTATTAATTTCATCCGATCTGGCTCTAAGTGGCTGAGGTTTATCTAAACCACTGAATGAATGATGGATTAGATCAGATAAATGCTTATGACAGGTGGTTGGGGCCGGCATGGCATCAGTCTTTGTCAGATATCCAGATCCTGCTCATCTTATGGCTTTTTGCCTGTGTGGCTTCTGTTCCCACCATCACCTTATGGTCTGAAATGGCTGTTCTTTCTTCAGCTGCCCTGCGTGCCTCCCAACCAGTAGGAGGGAGAAAAGGGAAAGAGAGAAAAAAGACACACTTTCTAGGCTAGTTCATTTTTTCTAGTATTTCACCTGCTTTAAATTTTAATGCATGGCCACATCTAGCTGCCAAAGAGAGAAGACTGTCTTCACTGGATGGGAAGGCACACACTGGGTGCTCTGGTTCTAAGGAAGAAAGGCAGGATGAATGCTGGGAATGACTAGTGGTCTCTATTACAGGGCGGGATGGAACAGATGCTTATTGAATTTCCACTGTGTACTTCATCTCATTTGAACCTTATTGCAAATTTATAAGACTGATGCAGTCTTCATTCTGTAGATGGAAAAATCACAACTCTTATCCCAAAGGGATAAGAGATAGTTTATTCTGGAGCCAAATATAAGTGGCCATGCCCTGGAACACAGATTCAGGCTGCTCCCAAATCCTTGTATTTCACTGTGGTAATAGTTTCTTGAGGTTTTTTTTTTATAATCACAGAACAAAGGAAACATGAATCAAGACACTTCAAATACATTGGTGGAAATATCAGGTAAATGTGTTTCCATTGGCTTTTACCACAAGAAACTGGACAACTTTTAGAGATTAAAACCCATGAAAGTCCAGGTCCCTATGTTGGTGACCTCCAGGATTTTCTCATTCTTTTTTTCCAAATATTTTATTTATTTATTTTCTCTCTCTCTCTCTCTTTCTCTCTCTCTCTTTCTCTGTGTCAGAGGGCACTGTGTGTCTCTGTGGAGCACTAAGGGTGACTTCAGGAATTATCCTGGATTGCTTCTATGTCCTTCTAGCTTCACTCTGGCATTTCCCAGGCTCCGCCCACCAGAGCGGAAAATACAGGACACTGCCATTTCCACCTGACATTTTTATGTGGGACCTGGGATCCGAACTCAGGACCTTCTGCTTGTGAGGCAGAGTCTTAACCCCTGAGTCATCTCTCCAGCCCCAGGATTTTCTCATTCTTATGTATGACCTGCCTCCAACAATTTGTCGCATTTGTAAGTGTTCCTCTGAGTCTCTGGCTTTGACTGCTCAGAGAAGCTGGTCTTGGTTGAGAGTTGCTGTATGTGACAGTCTTTCAGATTTCATGTGGAAATTTTTGACTTCAGTTCTAAAATGAGCTGAGGAAAAATTATGTTCCTTTTACTCAGGTTTTCTTTCTAGTAAGGATGGGAATGATGGGTTCCAAGTTCTTTGTGTATCATTAGAACCAGAAATCTTCTGAAAACTTGAAAATTTTAAGTCGTTTATATATTCAAGTCTTTAATCTAGAACAGCATGAGGTAAAACTTCAATTAATGTTTTTATATGGATAAAGACGTGTTCTAATGCCGTGTATTGAATAGTTCCTCCTTTCCTCATTGATATGGCAGATCAGTTTATTATATATCAAACTGCTCTACAATTTTAAATTTGTTTTTCTCCATCCATTACCTGGAGTTTTTGAAACATAGCCTAGTATTTGTAACCAAAACTTGCAGATTCACTGATTTGGCTAGTTCGACTGGCCATTGAGTTGGGGATCTTGCTGTCTCTGCCCTCCAGTGGTGGTATTACTCGGGCATGCTACTGATTCTGAGAGAGAGAGAGAGAGAGAGAGAGAGAGAGAGAGAGAGAGAGAGCGAGCGAGAGCTGGGGATCAAACTCAGGTGGCATAGCAAGTACTTTATCACTTGAACCATTTTCCCATCCCTGATGATATCTTTTTTATTACATATTTTATTTTTGTTAATCATACAAGCTCAATAAGTACATCCTCCTCTTCCTCTCCCCTCCCTTACATTGTTGTCCCCCATTGCATTTCCCCCCTCCCCCTTACCTCTCACCCTCTTCTTTCCCTCCCTTCTCCTAGGGCCTACACCTAATGCTTCCTTCCTCCCATCCCCCAGAGCATCTGTTTATATGGGCACTGAACCTCCCTGTGAGTCCTCTATCCTAGTGAGGGTTCAGAACTCAGTGGCATAACTTGTGGCCCCTTCTTGGGCTGCCCGCTAGTGTGGGAACTCTATTATGACTGTTTAACCCCTTGCCTCTAAGGATCGTACTGCCTGAAGCCTTCTCCCCTGTGATTAGTACTAGACTTTGGGGGGTCGCTGACATCCTGATGATATCTTAAAGTAGGGCACAGCTGTCTGGTAGATCACCCTCACTCTTCTTGTTTCTTTCATGATTCTTGATATAAATTTACATAAACCCCATTCCTTTGCTTATTATTGGATGATAGACGTTTTCCTGAACCAGCTATTTGTGCAATAAGGGTGGAAGGATAAGTGTAAGCTGGGGTTGCTGGAACATCAGGAAACTTTGCCAGCTTGTCTCTGGCACTGCACTAGCACCTTGCTTGGCTGGTGTGAGTTTGAGTCTTGCTCTGCCAAAGCTACTCTGGCTCTCTGGTCACAGGCGCTGGATGATGGTTTTAATTTTACTTACCTTCAGGTAATCACGAATGCAGGTCTTCGTGGTACCTAGGTTTATTTAACTAATTAATCGTGTAGATAGTCTATTTCTTTCAAATATAGCTTCTGTAGGAAGGTCACTGTTGACCTACACACCCAGATATTTTTTTTCTCCAATCAAGGCATCTTGGTTTATCTTTTTAGTAGGTGAGCTGGCTTGGAAATTTTCTTACATTTTTTCCCTAATCATACAAGCTCAATAGGTACTCCCCTTCTCCCTCCCCCCTTCTTCCCCGCATTGTATTATACCCCCCTTCCTCCTTCCCTCTCACCCTCTTTCTTTCCTTCCCTCCTCCTCTCTTGGTGCTTCCTGCTTTCTCCCTCCCATCCTCCAGAGCATCTGTTTATGTGGGCACTGAATTTCCCTCTAAGTTGTCTACACTAGTGAGGGTTCAGGACTCAGTGGCATAGCTTGGGGCCCCTTCTTGGGCTGCCCACTATTATGGGAACTCTATTATGACTGTCTAACCCCTTGCCTCTAAGGATCCTACCGCTTGAAGCTGTTCCCCCTGTGATCTGTGCTTGACTGTCAGTCATGTGCAGGTCAGGTGAGATCCAATCATTTTGTTGCTATATCCTGGCCGCTTCAGCCCTGACGTGTGTGGAGTGTCTTGGATATTGTTGGTCCTCCCTGTCTTTAGGCCCTTAGGATCTTGCCTCCACTCCCTCTTCTGCAAGGTTCCCTGAACTTTAGGATGGGGAGAGATTTGGCTGGTCTGGTTCTATGTGAATAATGTAAAGTCTTTGGTGTTCTGAATTATGGTTTGTTATTGTTTTCAGTTTTGTTGTTCCTGCACTGATCTTAGGTACATCCTGATTGGTATCAAAGGTCATCTCCTAACCAAAGATAACTTGGAAAATTTCTTGTTCTAGGTTTACAAAGCACAAGTTTTCTAAGTCCTGTTTTCCATGGGTATAGTTTCCAGTGTTTCCAGAAGTCTGTCTTCATAGATTTTAGATCCTTGACAAGGGTTAATTTTAATTTTCTTTGTAAATTCAAGAGGGAAAAGGAAATGGAGCCATATTTTCTGTAATATCTTAAATATGAACTTAGTATAACATTGTTGTTGAAAAAGATAATCACATTTACCAACTAAAGTAACCAGATAACTTCTCCTGTTTCTCCTCTGTATGAAGCTTGGATTTTTTTCTCTTCAAATTAAATCTGGTGAGTCAGATTCAGTATTAAAAGCTCATGATTTAATGTATGTCTAAGGCCTTCACCAGAAAAGATCCTGGAGAGCAAATGAAAATCTTTGTCTATCTGATTGATTTTTTTTTTACTTGTTTGTCCCCCTCAGGAAATACTTTTTTTTTATTCTAAAGGTTAGATGTGTATGAAATTTAAAAGCTCCATGCAGCAAAGGAAATTATCAGCAACACAAATAGATAGCCTGAAATTTGTGCTACAGAGGGAGTCTGATTTCTAGAATATGTAAGAATCTGTAAGAGTTAAACAACAAAAAACTGCTGCCCGTCAACAAATGAGGTTATGGAATGACCAGACAGTTCTCAAAAGAAAAATCAGTAATAGCCAATGAATATTTTTTTGACAGGGGTGGGAGAGGATCAGGGGAAGAAAGAAGGAATAAAAGTAATCAAAGTTTACTTGAAAAGTGCCAAAACAAAATCTAACTCTTTCTATGCTAATGAAAACTTTTAAAAAAATGCTCAATATTCTTAGCATCAGGGAAATGCAAGTTAAAACAACTTTGAGATTCAATCTTATCCCTGTCAGAATGGCCATCGTTCAGACAAGACAGAATAACAAACACTGATGAGGAGTGAAAAGAGAAACTCTTACTTGCTTCTGGTGGGGATGTACACTAGTACTGTTACTGTGGAAGTTAGAGCTGGCTTTTCTCAAAAAGTTAAAATTAGAACTACTATATGACCCAGCTATATCATTCCCTAGGCATATATCCAAAGAAGTCTATATGCTACCTTAGAGATACTTACATAGCCATTTTATTGTGATATTATTCACATAGTAAAGAAATGGAGTCTGCACATGTCCATCAACAGATGAATGAGTAATGACAATATTATTTACATGAAAAAATATATAAAATATTTAAGTATGAATATATCTGTATCTATATCTATCTATATATATGAAGTTTTATGCAGCAGGAAAAGGAAATCTTGAAATTTGCAAGAAAATGAATGGAGTTAGCTTTTTCTGCCTGGGACCGACGGGGTCCAGGGAGGATACACTGCTCCTCAGGAGGAGCAATATCAGGATGGAGCCAAGGGCGGTGCAGGAACAGCAAAACTGAAAATAACAACAAACCATAATTCAGAATATCAGAGGCCCTATATTAATCACCTCGAACCAGACCAGCCAAATCTCTCCCCATCCTAAAGCTCAGGGAAACTTGTGGAAGAGGGGGTGATAAGACTGTAAGTGCCTAAAGATGGGGAGGAGCAAGGATATGCAAGATACTCCACACAAGTTAGGGCCACAGTAACCATAACAGGACTTTGCATGACCTGCTCAATGACTGACATATCAATGACCCCCCAAAGTCTAGCATGGATTACAGGCACTAGGATCCTTAGAAGCAAGGGATTAACAGTCACAATAGTGTTCCCATACTAAAGGGGAGCACAAGAAAGGGCTCTAGGCATTGCTACTGAATCCTTATACCTCATTAGAGTGGAGGACGCAGAGGGAAGTTTGACATTCACACTAAAGGATGCTCCAGGGATTGGGGGAGGATAGGGGGTACTGGGAGAAAGGGAGGGAGGGGGGTGAAAAGAAGGGGAAAGGGGGGGAGGGAACAAGGGGGACTGGGGAGGGGTGGAGGGAGAGAGGGGATGGGGTACCTATTAAGTTTGTATGAGTGGGAAAAATAAATAAATAAATTAAATAAAAAAGAAAATGAATGGAGTTAGAAAATAGCATATTAAATAATATAACCCAGTTTCAGAAATGCAAAGATTGCATGTCTCTCCTATGTGAATCCTAACTTGTGATGTTTATATATGCATGTAAGTGGAGGTTAGTGTTGGTACACACATATCACGAAGTTAGAAAAGAGACCAGGATAGAGGAGAGAGGAGTTAAGGAAGTATGAGAAGGCAACAGGGAGGCTATGGGGGATGGGAGGTATGGGGAGTCAGAAGGATTGGGAGAAGAGGGGAAGAAAATTAACAAAAAATGATTTTGCTTGAATCTACCATCATAAAGTTTAATACTAAGCATGCTAATTTAGAAATAAAAATATACATGAAACAGACATTTATAAAGGTACAGGTAATTATAATTTATTATTTATATAAGCATAGGTAATCAATATAGGTAATTATTTATATATTATATACTTAGAATTATTGATCTTATAAAAATGTAAGAAGGCCAAGTTATGGGATGGCAAATCTCAATATTAAAAAAAGATTACCTCTGTGAATTTTTAAAGAAATTTAAAAATTACCTGTGGTAATTTTTTCTTGGATTACTCATATAGAGAAGTAAATTGTTATACTGAGACTCAGCATTTTAGTTAAACAATAAAGACTAGTTATGTGGAGCAGTTGTTTTTGATGCTACCTAGAGACCTATTTAAGCCACTGACCTGAAAATAAGTGACTCAAAGTGTGTATTTCTTTTCAATCATGAGCGCCATCTAGGCGCTAGGGAATTAACCTAAAAGTGGCACGTTTTATAATAGCTGCTAGGATGTCTATTGATACTTTCATATGATCAATTCGTGGTTGTCACCTTGCTTAAGTTGACTAACCCTGTGGTAGGTCTGTGCAGTGCTTTAATTACATTTGCCTTTGACAAGGATGCATTAAGTGTAGCTGTACTGTGGGAACTCCTTTCAGCTTTCATGAATGCAATATAAATCCAAAGCCTGCAGATTCAGCAGAGTTGTCTACAGTGGCTTAATTGGAATTGCTGGACAAGAACATCGATTGTGCTTCACTCAGGTGAAGATGAAAGTAACTGCGACTACACGTGCTGCATTTGAAGGTCATTGAGTTGTAGCCAGAATGGGGAGCCAGATATCACAATGCACAAAATCATGGGATTTGAACTTGGCATCTGGGAAGCTATGAGAAACACAGTATCAGCTGACTTTGAAATTTCATGTGTTTTTCACTCATGGCATTTGCTTTCATGTTTTAGAGAAATGCAATGATATTCTTCATGGAGATGATATCAGGTAATGTCAATCTCTGGAACATTTGCATCTGAGAAGATTTATTTGTAGGCTTCATGTTGTTGGGCAAGACCTTAGTTAACTGTGAATAAACTGGACAGAAGGAGGAAAGGCACTCTTCATTAGTTTCACCGAACCTCAAGTTTATATCTAAGGGCCTCTCACTGTCTTCATTTCTAAGTACTGGCTGTTGATACTTTCGTATGATCAATTCATGGTTGTCACCTTGCTTAAGTTGACTAACCCTGTGGTAGGTCCGTGCTGTGCTGTCTCGAGCTTTTCCCTGGTTCCACGTGCCATGAATCCCAGCCCAACGAACTCACTTTTACCCTTCCTGAAATTCGAAGAGCCTGTTTGAGCACAATTTCAGTACCGAGTTTAAGGACCGCTGAAATTTAACCTTTCATCAGAGCTGTTTCAAGTTGAAGAATCCAACTTGAGTGAAGGAATTGTCGTGTTGCCTGTCCTGTAGTCTTTCTTCTGTGAAAATAACAGCCATTAGGGAGGGACAGAGAGCTCTGGCAATGTAAAAGCCATGCATAAATGGGAAGACTGAGACTCAAAGCATCAGATTACAAATATCTCATGGACATCTCTTGGCAGACAGGGAGTTGACCGTGGATCTGGAAAATGATTCTACCTCTCCCTTTTACTCTCTACACTCATTGCTATATTTGTGTGTGTGTGTGTGTGTGTGTGTGTGTGTGACTGATCATATAACCAAAGCATTCTCATTGCATTTGAAAAGACAAATGAAATTAGCTTTTAGCTGTTCCCCTGTTCTCACCCCCCCCCAACTTCCAGATAGATCCACAGGTTTCATAGCTCACTCTCTGACCTGGCTTATGTTTGCTTCCTTCTCTTTGGCTGTATCTTAAAAAAAAGAGTTCTTATTGCAGTATTCAGATTTAGAATTAGGTTCCAATCACATCTTCTCAGGACGTACCAAGAGGCATTGTTTGTCCCAAGTCAAATCAACTATTTCTCCAAGGGACCCGTTCCTGGATACGTTATCATTTTTAACAACCAGACCAGACATGTATTTTCATTTAATCTTTTCTTTTACCTCCATTCCACATGTGTTGTGTGTTAGTTTCCACAAGTATCTGTATTACATCATTGTGTGACTCAAGACAAGGGAGTTATTCTCACTTAAAAATGACCTTTATTTGGATAGTGGCTGGGCTTGGAAATGCTCTGCACTGCCTTTTCAGCCAGTGTGTGTAAATGCACGTGTGCATACGTGTGGTGGGAAGGTGTCCCTTTAAACTTTTCTCCTTATGTAGCACAAACTGGCAAGGTGCTTCTTTTTCCTGGACGAACACATAGAAATCTAGGAGCTATATCAGGATGACAGACTCAAAGGGCAAGACTTCAGCTTCCACGGAAGATTTTCTATGAACTGTGAGAATGAACATGCTGTTTTTTTCCTGTAGTGCTTTCTAACAACTAGTCCTTTGGTGCCGTTTCCAGGTTTCATGCCTTCTGCTTTATGTCCTGCGAATAATGGCAGGCATTCTCCTTCTCTCTACCTCACAGTAAGTCACTGGCCCGGACAAGAAGCAACTCAGCACTGCTTTTCTAACCTCATTTCTTCTAAACTGCAGGGACTCTGTGGTTTCTATTATACTTCTGGCCTTTTTAAATTCTCACTTGTGCATCCACTGAAACCCCATAGGCAGGTGTGTGAGACTGGTTCAAAAGTCCCATGTGGGACCAGCCGTGCCTCCCGCAGTGCAGTATTGTCCCCTCCTGAGGTGACCACTGCCAGTAGGATGGCATAGTTGTATTCTCAACTGAGAGGATGGGTCATATGACCAGTTAGCACTTTTTGTCCTGGTCTCTGTATAACTAACTACAAAATTGTCTGATCTTTGGCCAATGTCCATGACCAAGGACAAGGTTTCCTTGTGTAGATTTTTTTTTTCTGCCACAGACATTTGCACTGAACTTTAGAATAGACCATGGGAGGCTCTCAGTTTTCTTATTATAATAGGATTATATGGATATGAGCCTCAGAAGCTATATGTGGGATTCCAGAGGTGACTGAGAAGCGTCACAACACATTCCCTGTCCCGTCTCAGGTGCCTCGCTCTGTATCCCCTCTGCTCCTACAACAGTTCCTTTATTATATGTTCTGAGAACTTGATTGTGACAGCAGGCCTTAGGGAAACATGTAAATCAGAGGCAGCTAGGTGCATATGATTATGAGGTTGTTCTCTGTTGCATAACAACTCTAAGCTAATAGCAACAATAATCATAATGAAGCTTAAAATGTAAGTCTGTGAGACTGGAGAAATGGTTCAGAGCTTGAAGTCTCTAACTAGCAAGCAAAAGGATCTGAGTTCTGATCCCATTCCACCTAGAAGGTGCACCCTGGAAATGGCAGTGTCTTTCATTTCAGGACCTGGAAGGCAGAGCTGGTAAACTTCAGAACAAAGCAAAAAGGAAGTAGTGAAATCCAGAATGATTCCCAAAGTCACCCTTGAACCTCCACAGGTGCATATCCTCAAGTGACCTCTTCTACAAGACCCCCCCATATCCATATCCACATCCATACCCACACATACAAAAAGAAAAAAAAGTAACAGTTCACAATTTCAAAGTGTTATGTAAATCATCCCTAATCTCCTTATTTCAGGCTCTTTCATCCCTTTTCCTTAGACCCAGAGAAGAAGGCTATCAGTGGGAGATACTTATGAAAAGTATTGTGAAAATTGAATTCCCTAAGCAGGGATGTGGAAGAAGAGAATATTCTCAACAGACACAAAAGCTAATACTGTTGTATAATCTAGAAGAATCAAGAACCTGACATAAATCAAGATCCATAGTAATAGCTATAATCCTAGTCTTTGAAGTTTGAGATAGGAGGGTAGAGAGTTCAGGACCACCCTGGACTATGTGAAGAGAATATGCTTCATAAAAACCAAAACCATGTAAGTTCAAAACAAAGAGAAAACCTATCATGATTTGACCTCATTCTTCTCTACTCTGCAGTAACATATCAATATCATAATGGTTGAGATAAAGGGGCTCTGTGAGGCTAGGAGATGGCAGACTTTGAACCAAAGACCTTTTCTCCATTCACCTTTTATGGTCTCTTGTCCTGCTCTGTTGTAGTCACTGGTAAAGCCTAGGTCTCATGGACCGGGCATTCAGATCAAACAGGGCTGGACAGAGATGCAAGGAAAGAGCTACACTTCCACAGGTTAGAAGTATATATATAGTAAGTAGCTGGAAGTATTTCATTCCAAATACTTATGAAAGTATTGTAAAAATTGAATTCCCTAAGCAGGGATGTGAAAGAAGAGAATATTCTCAACAGACACAAAATCATTTTCAAAATAACTGGAGAAGAGAGGATGGGGGATCCCAACAGACATTTCAGCAGAGACACTAAGATGATTAAGAAAGATTTAAAATGCCAAATGAAACAGGATACAAATATTCAAATTGATTTGAACCTTGAACTCCACCCCCTTCATTGAGTGGAAAGAAATAATTTTGAAGGAGATTTCTTTGCCAAGAACAATCAATAGTCTACAAATCCCAGAGAAAGGAATTGAAGAATCACTTGAAAATAAAGGCAGGAAGTCTCAACCATTTTGCTAGGACAGGCAGTGGAAGTGGAGAAGTACTATGGCTTGTGTGTCCCATAAAATCTAGGGATCCTAGTATGCATATGTAGTTTGTCACATTCTAGAGGACAGAAACAACAGTGAATTAAATGTTTGTTTTGCTGGAAGATGTGAAGTTCTTTATTGTATGAAGGGTATAAGTCTTGGGATGACATTATATTGTGGTTGAACCTTGATGTTGAGTCAAACATTGACCACTGAACAAAGCCTTAAGAGAATTTTTTTATTCATTCATTGTGTGTGTATGTGTGTGTGTGTGTGTGTGTGTGTGTGTGTGTGTGTGTGTGTGTGTAGAGGGCACTGTATGTCCCTGTGGAGGACCAAGGGTGACTTTGGGAATCATTCTATATTGTTTCCACTCTTTTTCGCTTTGCTCTGGGATTTTCCAAGCTCCAACCACCAGGACCAAAGAAGAGTCTTAACCCTTGAGCAGTTCTCCAGCCCATCTCCCCCCTCTTTTGATGAGAGAACAGAATTAGGTGAGAGAGCAGGAGCCAAGGGGCAAGGCTAACAGACACCATGGAGTGAGGGGTGTAAGGGTGAGAACACCAAAGAGACACTTTGTCAAGAACATTGATCCAGGACTAGTTCTGGTTTAGGGTGGAATTTAGGAGAGAAACAAAAGATGGGAATGAATAAAGGCCAGGATATCTCCTCAACATGGACTAAAACACACAACAATTTCTTCAACAATTGGCCAAAAATAGATGTTCAGTATTCCAAATGCTGCTTGGAATTTTATGGAAATTTGAATGTAAAGAATTCACACAGCTTGCAAGATAAGTATACCAAACAGTGATGTAACACCCAACAGAGATATAACAAGAGGCAACCACATAATTTAAAGTATTTTTCTTGTAGCCACATTTTAAAAAAATAAAATGGAGTAGCTGAGATTAATTGTAATAATGTATTTAATTGAATCAACTTATCTAAATCTCATCAGTACAGCAGTGTTAATACAGCAGTATTAATGAAGTGCCTTATATTCTTTTCCTCATGCTATTGCATGTCTTCAAAATCCAGCGTACATTTTGCATGTCCAGTTCATCTTGGTTCTGATTAGTGCCACTAGTATCCAGCAACCACCCAAGGTTAGAAAATACATTACGGAATAGTGAAGTTGTAGATAGCTTTCTTTGGCACAACCATATTTTCATTCTTTGTTTCATAAACTTCAGGAAACACATGATTGTTTTTGTTTGAAATTCCAAAGCAGGGCTGAAGGAAGATAGCTCAGCTAGGAAAGGGCTTTCTAGACAAGCAAGACCTGAGTTTGATTTCCCAGAACCCATGTGAAAAATAAAAACAACAAAACACAACAAAATTTAGTGTGATGGTGTAATTACAGTCTCAGTCCTGGAGAAGCAGAAATAGGAGGATCCCTGAGGCTCCTGCCAGTCAGACTAGTCTATTCATCAAGTTCCAGGGAGGAGAACTGTCTCAAAATAATATAAAATAACTAAACAAGGTGGATGTTGAATGAGGACCGGCACTTGAGATTGGCTTGTGGCCTCCACATATATATGAACACACATGAACCTGAATTCTTGAATACACACACATGTGCACACACACACACACGGAATCTCAAAGCAAAATAGACTAAGTAATTTATTGTTTGAGGATGTATAAGCAGGTAGTAAAATAAGAACGAAATATAAGGGCAAATTTCCTTCTTAAGAATTAGGAAATACATGATAGAATCAGACAAGGAAGGAAAATAAAGTTAAAATTAGTCCCAAATCTTACTTGTTAGAGATGAAGCCTCATTTTTTGGTTGGGTTTGGTGTGACGGAGTCTCACCATGTGTTTATACAGTATTAGCTGGCCTTGAACTTGCTGTATAGCATAGACTCATCTGGCTTCATGATCCTCCTGGCTGAGTTCTCCAGAGCTGGAATTACAAACATGTACTACTTGGTCTGGTTTGCACACTTAAGAAGGGCATATTGGTTGGGGAGATGGCTAAGTGGTTAAAGCTTTTACTTTGCAAGCAAAAGGATCTGAGTTTGGATCCCAGATCCTGCATAAAAATGTTGGACAGAAATGGTTGCAGCCTCTAATTCTGTGCTGGAAGGTGGAGCCTGGGAAGTCACAGAGCAAAGCAACAAGGAGATGGAGTGATCCAAGATTTCTCCATGTCACCCTTGGGCCTCCATAAGCACTCATACTCAAGTGCCTTCTTGTACACATCCCTGCACACGCATGTACACACACTCACTCTCTCTCTCTCTCATGGAAAAGGGGAGAGGGAACACGATGTGTTTTGTCCATTTAAAGTGGAGCAGTGAAATAAAAAGCAGAGGTTTGCTGTAGAGTGGACTTTGGGTATTGTAGTTTGAATGGGTCTCTTCAAGTCAGACTTGCAATTTCATACAGTCTTGACAAAAGGAGGTGGGAGCACTTCAACCCCAGGAAAGCAGATGATGTGGGACCCTGAACCCATTCCCCTGGAGGAACACCCTAACAAGAGAAAACGATTAAAGGACATTGACTTCTTTCTCTGCAAGACATGAACCTAACCACTTTCCTGGAATTTCAAAAAGAGTTTACTAGAAGAAAAAAAAAAAGAAAAAAAAAAACAAGCCAATAACCTCAGGAACATTAGACACTCTGTGTTTCTGGAAGGGTTGCTATAAGTGCGCAGTTGGTGTCCAATTTGCTGTCATCTTGGAGTGGGAAGAACATTGAAATGACAAGTTAGATTGAAAAGCCGTTAAAAGCCAGAAAAAATAATGAGTGTCTAATCCATCAATGGGAAACTGTCAGTCTTCTGCATCTAGATGCAGCTTGATGTCATTTGAACATAACTTCTGAGTTTTCAACCAGTACTTAATTGCAAAGAAAATAAAGTACACAGAGGAAAGGAGTTGTAAGAGGAAGATGGAACCCACTCGAATGTCAGAGTGAGGAAATCAGGGTGAACTAGTTTGTACTGGAGAGGGAGAGATCTGTTCAGAGACGGTGTGCATCTGCAGGCATAAAATACAGTGGTGATTATGGAGATGAAACTCCCTTGGTTTATGATCTTGACCTTCAGTGACCTTCTCTGGCAGTGGACCTGGATTTCCCAGCAGGGTTAATGTACCCTTTCAACCACCTGGCTGCTTGGATCCACACAGCTCTTTTACTCTGTAATCAGGGATTTGTTTCAGAGTCCTTGGCTCATCCAAGGTGGAGGTTTCCAGGGTTTTCCTTTCCTCATGCTGAGATCTGGGAACCCCATGCAGTCTAAATGGCAGCTGGAGGTTGTTGGTTACATTAAGGGAAAGCCCCAGAGAAACGTAATGTGTAAGCGCCACTGCAGCGTGGAAGCCTGCGGGTCCCCTCTGATCCTAGGCTGGGATGCTGTGGGAATCACGTGGCTGTGCCTGGGAGGCTGTGAGCAGCAAGCCTGGGGACGCAGATTTGCATCAACGACTTATACAACATACAGCCATCTTGGGAGCTTTTGATATCCTGGGAAATGATTCTTGCTGAGTACTTTCAAGTGTTGCCCAGGGTGGCTCAGGGAGCTATTTTCTTCTCCATTTATCTGACACAGCCTTCACTACATAACTGAAGGTATTCGGACCCTCAGAAGTGGGGTCTGCTCTAGTGCACTGTCTGAAGTGCTGCACTATTTATTTTCCCCTTCTGGACATCAGTTATTGCTCATTTGCTCAGGCTGGGAAAGAATTATGCAGTTTCCCACTACAAAGGTAATGCCAGTTCCTGGAAGTTGCACTCCAAAGATTATGATGTGATATCAAGAAGAGCCTTGGCTTTGACCTTGACTCTGAACGACCTTGGGTTAGTCTCATCACCTCTTGGGGTTCAGAGAGCCAAAAGTGAGCTAGCCTGAGATTTAAAACCAGACACCAGAGAGACTTTGTTAGGGAGTCTCCAAAATCTGGAGATGGGACAGGAAGAGGAGGATTCTAGAGTATTCTACCCACCCCTAAAAGGCAAATTCACTTTTATCCATCAACTGCTACACATACAAGGATCTTTAAAAAACTTTTATTTGGGGGAAAGAGTTATTGGCTTAAATATTTTTTAAAAAGCCTAATTAGATCGTTATCTACCACCAAACTCTGATTTTATAGATTTTCTAATGTCTGCTAGCCTTTGGATGTTTTGCAATTTTTTTTGATGGCTGGTGTAGCAGATTCCTTATTGACTTTTGCATTCTTCTGTTTGGAGTCCACTGAAAATCACAAAGAGGCATCTAATGACTTTTTCTTATTTCTTCCAGAAGGATGGCTGCTGTCTCTGTGATTCTATCAAGGGTTTGTATGTTCACTAATGGTTGGATGTATTATGTAGTTATTATGTCGCTAACAATGGCTGTGGACGCTCTGTTCACTTTCTGGGTGGGGTTTTCTGTGCATTTTTTATCTGTAAAATGAGATCATGATACTA
Organism: Typhlomys cinereus; assembly: GCA_023101885.1. Classification (NCBI taxonomy): domain Eukaryota; kingdom Metazoa; phylum Chordata; class Mammalia; order Rodentia; family Platacanthomyidae; genus Typhlomys; species Typhlomys cinereus. The sequence continues at coordinate 1,302,117 of JALPQD010000115.1, read as the reverse complement.
CAGAGTTCACTGAGTTGTTATGAAAGTTAAGTAAGTTAAATTATTTATAATGCTTAGATGAGAACCTGGCACAAAAGATGTTTCCAATAAACATTAACTAGGATTGTTTTAAGGCTTTTTTGACTCGTGTGTAAAATGAAAGGGTTGAATTAGGTACTCAATAAAGTCATCAACTAGGTTCATTATGCTGTATATCTTGTGCTTCACTAGTGAGTGTGGCCTCAGAGCTTATCATACAGTAGGTGCTCATTATATACTTATTAACTGAATGATAAATTTTCAACATTTCTCCTTATAGGAACTGCTCAAGAATCTATTTATAGACATTTGCAATACCAAAATACTTGCCTCATGAAAATAAGATATCCAGAGTTTTAAGAATAAATTAAGAGTATCAGCTTAATAGAAAGGAGGCCAGAGAAATGGCTAAGGGATTAAGCCTCTGCTTTTAAAGCAGAAGAATCTGAATTCGACCACCAGATCCCATGTAAAATCTCTGGGTGGAAATGGTGGCAGCCTACACCTCTGGCTCTAGAAAGTGGAGCCTGGGAAACCCCAGAGCAAAGCAAAAGAAGAGTAGAGCAATCCAGGATGATCCCTGAAGTCACCCTTGGGCCTTCATGGTCACATGCACAGTGCCTCCTGATACATACGTGCACACACACACACACAAGAACATGAGTTTATTTTTTCATGTGTATGTGTGTAAGGTGCATTGTGTGGTTGTGTGTGTGTGCACATGTGTGTGTGTGTGCCTGCGTGCGTGCATGTGAAGGAAGCATCACTTGATTTGGCCTTGCCCCTGCTCATTCGTCTCACTGCCAAATTCCTGGTGAATCATGAGGCATGTCATAGCAGTGCTGCACTGGGGCATTCTGTAGCTCGATGCTCCCTGTTTACTACATTGTTCTGTCCAGGTAGGCAGCTGGCTTTTAGGAGAGTCTTTCTGCTCTCTTCTTGTTTGCACAGTCATCAAAACTAAATGGCAAGAGCAAAAGGTTTGGGAGAGTGTCTCTTGCATAATGGAAATCAATGTTGAAATGAGATTTGCCTCTCAAAATACGCAGAAAGCCAACTCTTTAGGAATGCTTCCCTTGCTATGCTGGGTACACCTGTCTGCTGGGGAAAACAATCCTCAGAATAGGATACTATTGCCAACATGTCTCTGCTCTGCTTGGAGATTCATCTTAGGAAACTGTCTTTATGAGTCAAGCTGTGTTGTCTTTGTACAACAACAATAGCAGTGGGAAAAAGCTCCCCAAATACTAAATTTACTGAAATTCTAAGTGATGTGAGGTAGATACGCTAGCATTTGTTTTGCTCACACAGATGGTAAGAGATTCTAGCTCTGAGACCTTGAGAGGGATAAACTGGATGCATAGGAGGTGAGTGAAATTAGGATTTATGTGTGGCGGCACAAGGATAAGGTAGAGCCAGAGTTATGGTATTCTTTGACTTAGCATTCAGCTGACACAGGTGTTTTTAGAATGCAATAAATGCACTCTTTTGCTTCTGCAACAGTGATCTTCCAGATTCACCCCTTGCAGTGCAATGTGCATTGGTTGCATGCCAAGAAGCTTTGCTGTCCACCCATCCTTCCTCCATCAAGTTGGCAGAGGCTATGGCCATAGGGGAGCCACATAGCCGATAGCTGGTGTCCCTATCACCTTGGAGGTGCAAAGCATGCACTTGCTTGCAAATGGCTAATGGGCCTCAAAATTCTGTTTCCAACTTGGAAATCCTGGATAAATTATCATCCCAAGTTTCAGAGATTCATAATGGATTCTTGAGAAGCAGTATAGTGGCGTGTAAAGGCAAATTCTGTCATTTAGGAGCCCAGCTTCTCAAGAATTTGATCTTTTCTCTAGACATGACAAGGAGGTGGGGATATCTTTATGTCTTAATTCCTGGAACCTGAGAATGGTCAACAGATAAGATTAAATTATAGATTTTGAGGTGGAGAGATGATGCAGGTAATGATTTGGGTAGGAGTTAATGCAATTATAAGGACATTTGATCCTGGAGAGGAACGAAGCAATATGATGATGATGATGATGGAGAAGAAGATTTGAAGATGCTTTTGAAAGTGGATCACATGCCAAGAACTGCCAAGAACAGTGGAGGTTGGATGGGCAGAGAAACCTCCAGACCCTGCTTGATTGCTGATCTGAAGCATGGTAAATCTGATTTTAGACTTCTGGCTTTTAGAGGTTTAAGAGTATGTCATGTGTGTTGTTGAAAACCATCAAATGTGTGGCAATTATCACAGTTGCCATAGGAAACTAATACAGTTGCCATTGTGGTTGTAGCATACAATAATTATGCTTGAGAAGGGGTATCACATGAACCCAGAAATTCATGCCTCAAACAAGGAGGCATCTGAGATGAGTAAATAAGAACTCAGGGAAGGATGTAAGTGTAATTAAGTTGATTATAAGCTGGTCTCCCACACTCAAGAAGTAAGTAAGTTGTCTCTAGCATTAACATTTAGTCTCTTCCATGGATTTGGCACATCCATCTACTTTGTGTCCCATCACCCTTTCTGGTCTCCCATACTATGTAATTCACAGCCATCTCACTTCTTCCAACCTGGGACTCATAGTCGAGGGCGATGATGGAGGCGCAATCTCTCTTCCTTTATTCTTGGCCAAGAGCTGACTCTTGTTCAGTCTGTTATGTTTCTGACCTGTCAGGAGTCTGTCAACCATCTGGTAGCAGGTAAATAGGTGATCTTCGGGGTTGCCTATTAGGAGCATCTCAGAGCTCAGAAGAAAGGAAAAGATGTGTTGGAAGAAAAGACTATGTGGAAAATTCATATGACTTAATTAAGTGTCTCTCAAACACTCGTGTATTAAAGGTGAGGATCTCAGCTAATGGAATTATAGGAAAGTATTTAGGAAGTAAGACATTGTGGAAGGAAATAGTTCATTAGGAACTTACCTCTGAAGGCTGCATTGAGACACCGGCTCTTTTTCCCCTCTGTGTCCTGGCTACCATGCTGTGAGCAATATTCTCCTGCATGCCTCATCATGAGCCCAGAAATAACATGGCTGAGTGATCATGAAATGAAGTTTGGGACCATCAGCCCTCTTTTCTCACACTGTGTGTGTGTGTGTGTGTGTGTGTGTGTGTGTGTGTGTGTGTGTATCATTTTTGTCTCTGTTACAGAAGGCCAGCTTAAGATCCATGTGGCCTTAAGCTCAGACTTCTGAGCTCAAGAGTGTTTCATCTTTCCTCCCAACTCATTCCAAAGGCCCCAAAGGAGTTTCCATAGTATTTGACAGCATTCATCTGAGACCATGGCTCCACTGTCTAAAGAGTAGGCAGGATAGCAGGAGACACTGATGCTGTCGTAGTTCCATGTGTTCCCTAGACACAGGGCCAAAGCTAAGATTGACTCACAGAGCTCTTGAAGGTCTTAGAAGAAGAACACACACACATACACACACACACACACACACACACACACACACACACACACACACACATGCACATGCACACACACACACTCTCAGGGTTGCTTTAGTGTGAGAACATCAATATTCCTGGAAACAGAAACTCCAATAACCATTTGGATGATTAAAAATAAGAACCACAACTAAAGGTTCATTTTCTTTTCTACCTTCATTTAGATGGTTTCCATGACTCAGTTTTATTTATATATTCTTTTTTTCTACTTGTCTCTTCAGAGGACAAATAATAATTGTTAATCACTTTCTTGGTCAGAACTCAATTACATTAGTTTCTCCTGGCTGCTGAAACAAGTTACTATGATTTTAGGAGTTTGAAGCAACACTGTATCTTACAGTTTTTGAGGTCAGAAGTCTGAAGTTAATTTCTCTGATCTAAAAATTGAGATGCTGGCAGGGGTGTTTTCCTTTTGAAGGTTCTAGAGGAGAATCTACTTATGTCTTTACTAGCTTCTAAAAGTCACTCACGTTCCTTATTCTTCTAGTTAGACATAAATGTCAACTTGACAAATGAAGGCTGAGTTCTGGGCACATCTATGAAGAATCAGTAGTTAAGGCAAGCCCTACGTGAGCCCACAGGAGAGTATTCTAATGCAGTAAGTAAGACACAGCCCACTGTGGGTGTGACCTTCCCTGGGTAGGCGGATAAGATGGAGGGAACTGATTCAGTATGTTGGCATCCTTCAGATATTTTGGCAGACTGTCAGTCTAGCAAGTGAGATTTGTTCCTCTCTCAACAATTACTGTGAATATGGGGTATCCAGTTCCTTTGGCCCCTGGTGTTAGTATGGACTTTTCTGCCAGGCTGTACTGAGAGCTGTAGCTGAGAACTGTAGCATAAGAAAGAATAAAACCCCCTTGTTCTCCTAAGTGGTTTGGTGGTGAATTCATTGGCAACATACAGACAAACTACACCATTTGGTTGTGGCCTTTTTTTGATTTTCAAAAGCTAGCAGTACAGAATCTTCGGGTCCCTCTATTATTCTTACACTGGCTCCATCTTCCACTTAAACTCTTCTGCTTCCAATGGATCTGCTCAGATAATCTAAGGTAAGTTCTCCATCTCCAGATCTTTAATCATATTTGAAGTGACTCTTGTTGTGGAGCATAAAATACTTGAAGGTTCTGGGTTTTTGGAGGTGTCGCCCTTGGGACAGGCCATAATTTTTGGCTCAATAACATACTGACTTAGTTAAAAGCTTCATAGACCAACTTTCAGTGCTTTGATTTACAGGTTTTCAACTTTACAAAGGTTCAAGAGTGATAAGTACTGAGTAGAAATCATACTTCAGATCTTTTCCTGGCTAGTGATGTGGGGTGCGATTACAAGGCCAAATGGCTGAGATTCCAGGGTGAACTCGTTTGCAAAGTTGAGCTGTTCAACAGATTAGACATCTTAAATGCATTGTGTGTGTGTGTGTGCGTGCATGTGTGTATGTGTGTGTGTGTGTGTAAGTTAGGGAACAACATTATGTGTATTGATTCTTCTCCAGTAAATTTATTATTATTATCAGTTTGAAATGTGATCTGTCACTGAACCTGGAAGTCATTGGTTGGCTAGGTTGGCTGTCCACAAAGCCTCAGGAAATCCTCCTGCATTTACTTTCACAATTCTAAGGTCACAGGTACTTGCAGCCACGCTTGACTCTACATGGCTGCTGGGAATCCAAACTCACATAGTCCTTATGTGGTGAGCTCTTTGAACATTAAGCTGTAGCCCCTTAAACACATGTTCATGTTGGTTTATTGGGGGCAAATCCTCATTATACGTCAAGGAACATCTTTATGTATTGATCACTATTATTTTTCTTTGCTTCTAGTTGATCAGAAAAATGTCAAAGTGCTTTTCTTTTGCCCTGGATATCACAGTGTTTAAGACTCCACGGTGGTAGCAGAATGTCAAAGGCACTAGAGTTAGGTAAGGGAAGAGCTGTGACCAGCTGCTCCCTTAGAAAAAAGTAGAAGCTGACTATGATGGAAACAGCAATGTCTCTCAGTCATGTTGGAGATGGACATGAGCCACACAAGCATCAATACTTAGCAGAGCTGGATGGGGTGTCAGGATAGTTGGCAGAAAGGTGTTAGATTTCAGAAGCCATGACCACAGGTGGCATCCTTGTCTTCTTGTATCCTTATGAGCTTTGATGGGCACAGCATTCAGAGCAAGAGAAAGAGAACATTGACGTGCTAAGAGGTGAGTGCTTGAATCTGTGTTGGAGCACATACTTGATCCCACCGGTCCTACCACGACTGCTTCGGAAGCTGTTGGAAGGAAGCGAAACTTCTATAACAGCAAAAGGGCAAAAGAACAGGTTAAATGTGAGTTCTTTCTCTCAATGTGCTTGTTTTAAACCCTGGCGTGGTGTAATCTGGTGTACAGTCAAGCTTTTAGCGCAGTGCTGAGCTCCCTGCGGTGGGGTGTTCTGGAAATGCTTGGCTTCTTTCCCCTTCTTCTGTTCCTTTCCTTGACTGTGATCTCTATGACCTACTCCAGATGCACTGATCTTTCCCAGCAGTCTCACGTCTCCCACCTCTCAGCATATGCTGGCATCGTTCCTCTTCCCAGAGAGCTGCCCCGCCCTCTGCGCCTCCTGCTGCTGCCCGACTTTGAGAGGCCGAGGGCGGGGTCACCGGGCGGCCAGTGCATCAGCGTTTTCCAGCAGCAGCAGCGCTGTCATCCAGCAGAGTCTGAGCTTGCCGTCTTCCCGTCCACCTGCAGCCAGAGACCTGTCGATGCCTGAACCTGCAAGCTTTCTGCTCCCTCTCTCCAGCTTGGCACAGACAGACGACACACTGATAGGGCAATGGCAGTTCCATCGTTGGGATTGATTTGTAGGTGATTTTCCTCTTTTGGTTTCCCATCTTCACCTTACCTCTGCATCTCCTCTGTTCAATCTCTCCTCACGGCGTGTGTGTGTGTGTGTGTGTGTGTGTTTGTGTGTGTGTGTGTGTGTCACTGCTCATTAGCACCTCAGTAGCTGAGGAGCCTTGAACAGAGGATTGCATTGGACTGGTTCCAAAGAGTTTGAGCCTGAGGTTAGAGTCAGAGTGAGGCAGAGGAGGGGAAAAAAGAATGTGCAACTGAGTCAATCACCGCTGCAGGAACCAGAGGTCCGTTTCCTTGGGAACATGAGAGAAAGTGTGTAATATGAACATTAAAAACTGTCCTTCTTAAAAAAAAAGAAGTACACAATGGATTTAGTATTCCATCCAGAGCTAATGTTGCTTAGTTTATGATTCACTTTTTAAAAATCTTAATTTCAATTACTTATTCAACACAGTTAAGCTATCACTAATTTAAACTCATTAAACTCTAAGATAAAAGTTCAATTCTACCATGCAGAGTAAAATTAGGCAAAATTCTGTTTTAAGTATGGATCATATAGATGTTGAAATAGGCTCACATTGTTTGCAAAGAAATTCTTTTTTAAAAAGTTTATTTTTCCAACTTTTTTTTTATAAAGTCCTTCTAAATGTCTGGAACCTATGATGATGTTCAATCCATAATGCCTGTGACCCATTTACTTCTGAGATGAGGCTGAATGTAGGCTAGGAGGCCTACTGAGTTTTCCTTTTTTTAGTCCTTGAGGAAAGAAAGCAGGTGTATGTGTGTCTGTTTGTGTGTGTGTGAGGGATCTCTTGGGATGAGAACTCAGAGGTCGATCTAGAAGGATCTCACTCATGTGTGTTGTAGTCAAGCATGCTCTGAAAGAAGAGAAATTTACATTAGTCAGAAGTAGTTTTAAAGTGTGACTCACAATATAAGACTAAGCTGATGGTTTCAAGACCTATTTTTACCTGTCCTGGGCTTTTCTTGCTCTTGTCCCTGTTCTGTTTAGCACCAACAGGTTCCTGGAATGGATGATCACGATTCTCTGTGCCTCATGAGGTCTTCTCATGAAATGTGATGTGAAATGTGGCGTGAAATCTTGTGCAGGTCTTGTGAATGTAGCCACAGCTGTGATGAATTCATGCATGTAGCATTCCTGCCACAGGCAGATGACACTCTCTGACAGCACTCTGCCTGTCCTCTGGCTCTTACATCCTTGTTGGCCTTTTTCTGTGATGGTCCCTGAGCCCTTCGGGTATTCCATGTGACTTCCAGGGCATGGAGAAACTGAAAATACTTTCCTGCCTTCCTTCTTTTAAGCATGAGGCTTGAAGCAAGTGATTACAATGGCACAGACCTACAAGACAAGCATTTCTGGCATATTTACTATGTGGCAGGAATGCTATCTGATATACAGAACATAAATATGGCCCCCAAAAAGCTTCTTGCTGGGAAGAAAGTCATTTAGCCAAGGAGGCAGATATGTAACAGTTGTGTGTAATGGTTCAAGTAGATGAGAATCATATTATGGATCCTAAGGGAAGGTGGAGGTGTCAGAGTGGTATTCTTTTTTTCAAAAACTTTATTTATTCATTCACTTTGTGTGTGTGTGTGTGTGTGTGTGTGTGTGTGTGTGTGTGTGTGTATCAGAGGGCACAATGTGTCCCTGTGGTGGGCCAAGGGTGACTTTGGGAATCATTCTGGGTTGCTTCTATCTCCTTCTTGCTTTGCTTTTGGATTTCCCAGGCTCCACCCACTAGAGTTGGAAGTGCAGGCTGCAGCTGTTTCCACCTGGTGTTTTTAGGTAGGACCTGGGATCTGAACTCAGGACCTTCTGCTTGTGAACAGATTCTTAACCTCCAGCCTCGGAGTGATGTCCTTAAAAGAGAACATATTCAAACTGAGACTGAAGGGGATAACAGAAACAATCCTCCTCAGGCAAGAGGAAGGCAATGCTGACAGTGGCTGGAACTATGAGAGGAGTGTGGCAGGGTAGATACGACTTCAGTATCACCACTAGGAAATCAGCAGTGATACACAACATACAAATTTATAAACTCAGTTTCCATGTTAACACAAGTTTACTAGATTTTCTGCTTCTGGGCTCACCCAGCCCCAATGCCCTTGGGTCTATGGTGAGTCTGTTGCTCAGCAAAGGACTATCCCTATAATCATAATGTCTATAGTTCATTTTGATAAGTACGCTTGCAAGTTTGTGTCTCCTCCTCCTCCCAGAGTCTGTGGTTCACTGCAGTGGCTTTGTTTTGGAGGGAAGTCAACTTTTATTGAAGTGAAGGCCACTGACCCAGGGACCCCATTATTGTTAACCTTTGATTAGTTTTAAAATGTTTCCATCCGAAAAGCTATCCGATGAATGCAAAGTTGACACTTTTCTGAGACACAACCAATCACAATGACTCAGGAATGCAGTTTTGAACAAGGTTGGGTTTGTCAATTTGCAGATCTTGAAAAACTGTTGCAATTTTCAAGTGAGACCTTTGAACCAAGATGAAATTGACATGTAACCTGAGTGTTTATTGTTTAGGAAGAGACCAGTGTCTCCTCCTCTTGAAGCCAAATGGTCCTAGCATCATTCCAGAACTACCTAGAGCTAGCAAGTATCCAGGGCTCCCAATGAGATTCAAAGTTATGCCTTGTTCTTTGACCTGATTAATCCTGATTATGGGTTTCCCTGGTGCTCAAAAAATGTGTGTCTTTTTCCTTCCAGTAATGCTTGCTTACTTTGGAAGCATCCTGAAACTTCTGTGTGTTCTGCAGACTTGAAAGTTGCTGTGTTTTGTTCTGTGAGGATCTGGAGGAGGACTTTGGATCAGTGTTGCTAGCTCTTCTGTCCTCACTGATCTAAGAAAGTTTTCCACTGAAATTCTGTAACAAAATTGAAACTCAGGAAGGGAGGGGGTGGTGAAAGAAAGGAGAAAAGGGAGTGGGGGAGGGAGCAAGGAGGACCCAGGAGGGAGGGAGGGGACCAGGGTACCTATTAAGTTTATATGATTGGGAAAATAAATAAAAAAAATATAAAAAAAGAAAAAATTGAAACTCATCAATTTCATCAGAATATTCTCTGATAATTATTATTATCTCTTTCATATGTCTTTTTTCATTTTCAATTTTTTAAAATTATTATTATTTATTCAATTGCGCATGTGTGTGTATGTGCGCACACGCGTGTGTGTCTGTGTGTGTGTGTGTGTGTCTGTGTATGTGTAGAACCACGGACGAATTTGTGAACCACCATGGACGCCTCCACCTCCTTCTGCCCTGGGATTCACAGGCTCCGCCCTACCAGGACCAGAAAAGCACAGGCCACCCCCGCTTCCGCCTGGCGTCTATATGTGGGATCTGGGATCCGAACTCAGGACCTTCCACCTGCAAGGCGGAGGCTTAACCCCTGAGCCACCTCTCCAGCCCCTCATTTTCAATTTTTAATAATGGATTATCTTTTAATATTTTTTCAGAGTGATTTTTAGGTTCATTTCTCTCTCCATTACATCCCTTTCTCTCTTTATTTCTAGCCCACAATTGATTTTACTGCTTTCACTAATTTATTAATATGTAGCCCCAAATACTTTCAAAGTTAACCCTGAAATGTATTCAAGGTCATAATTTTTTAAAGTAGCTTTTTTAAGTATCCCATAGATTTTCTTATAAATAGTATATTAATGGTCTTTTAGATAGTTTGAAGCTCCAATTGTTATTCATCTTTGATTCAAGGGTGAAATAGGAATGTTTATTGCTTAATAAGTAGTTGAAATGAAGCTTTTTCTTGAACATGTATGTGACTGCTGTAATTTTTTCTTTTAAATTTTTTATGAAAACTTTCTTTTGATCAATTATTTTAATTATTTTGGGTGTACAGATAAGTTTTTGTTCTATCAGGGGTGTAATATCCTATATGTATATGCTGAATATATATGTCAAAGTATTGCCCCTTTATATTTCACATAGTTTGCATTTGTGTACCTAACAGCACATTGTGTGCTGATCTGGTCTGGAGGTATTTTGTGTGTTCCTCTCCAGTCTATGATTGGAGGCTTTGTTCCCAAGTGAGGTGCTGTAGACAATGATATCCTTAGAAGACCTTACATCTAGTAGAAGCTTGCTGGGCCCCTGAGACATTGCTTTGAAAGAGAAGCAATGGCATTTCTCATGCGGCACTGAAGTTCTTATGAGAGATTGCTTCAAAAAAGAGCAAGCCTGGCCCCTCCCCTCCTGTTTCCTGCCCTGCCAAGGTCCTTTCCCTCCATATGCTCCCATGTCCATCCTGCCAGGAGCTGTACTTTGCTTCTTGCTCTTTCAGCCTCCAAACTTTCTCTCTCTCTCTCTCTCTCTCTCTGTCTCTCTCTCTCGTCTTTCCTCAAAATGAGTTTCGCTACCGCAGGTATTTTACTATAATGACAGAAAACTGGCTAACATATGTTGTGTGAAAAACTTCAAAAATGTAATTTCAACCTGTGATCCTCCCTGGATACATGATTGTGTACTGGTGTTTTACGATAACTGACTGGAAGTTCCTGTTTCTCAAATCCATAGGCACATGTAGGAAAAAGTGGAAGCCAGGTAAGTAAATTTGGGGCGGTACTCAGGGAGGATCAGCTGGGGCATAAATTTAAAGATAAGAGTCTGCTAGAGGAGATGTCTGACGTGAAGTCAGTAAAGGGGAGAGGTAGAATATAAGATCAGAGTAATAATAAGTAAAAAAGAGATGAAAAGATGATGATGGAAAGTTAAGGAAATCACTAAACAGAGTCAAGCTTCCATGGCTGCAAATATATGAGAGTTGATGTTAAGAGGCATTGGATGGTTTAATTTCAGAGAAGAAAACAGTCGAAGAGAGAACACGTGAACTGAGAGAAGTGAAGAAATTCTGTATCCCAAATAGGGTATACACAAAATAGGTTTAATATATGTTTGATGAGAAATGCAGAAGAATAAGAGAGAGGGCATGGAGTAATGCAGTGTTCAAAGTCAGAAATGACTTAGTGTTTCAAGATCTGCAGAATGTTGATTCTCAATTTTAGGAAGCCAACTTAATCCCAAATGGGACAAATACAGGAAAACCTTATATGTAAAAAACAGTAATGGGAAACTATAGTAGATGATTTCTATTAAAAAAATCAAAATAGAATAGAAATGCCAGAAATAATGCACATTATTTATTAATAACACCAAGGGAAAGAAAAATGGCTAAAAAGTATTAAAATACTTTAAAATGTTCAATCTGTATCTGACAATTATTTGTTTTTTATGACTGTAAGGTATCAAAATATTTTCAAATGCTGAATCTATATCTGGTGATTACCTATTCATTACATTATGTATGCAATTAAATAATCTTTCAATGCTACAGAGAAAATAAATACTTTTAATATAAATTGTGTTTACTGTATACAGATGACTAAAGTATATTTAGAAATCTCTATTCTAGAGAAAATGAAAATGATCACATAAGTTATAAGGAAGGGAAACATACACATTGATAAATGCAGATGAAACCATAATGACATATGTTGGGTGGACACTGGAAATGACTAATTTAAGGGTTAAAATATGAACAAAACACTGTCTCAATTGTTTATATAAATTAATGCAATATATGCAATATATGACTGATGTTAAAATGTTTCAGTCATTTATTCTGCTAACGTAAGTTAAAATAGTGGTCAACTTTTAATTTCTCAGGTACAATATTCATGTTTTAATTTCTAAGCAATTTCTCACTGCCTGCAGCACACAAATAAAAAAAATCATATATAATTTCTAGGTTATCAGAAGGAAAAATAACAATGAGCAAAATTAGAGTTAGGAGAGAACAGATCGAGAAAGGAAAGACAGAGGGCAGGAAAGGAAATGAATCCAAGGCTTTGAGGTAAATAGAGAACCTATCTTGATAATAACACAGAAGTTATCAAGGGGAATTAGAAAGTTATGCAAGGGCTTTCTCCCTCTGCCTCTGTGATGATGGGTGTGACCTAAGCTGACTCTAGCTTCTGCTGCTTGTCATGCCTTCCCCATCATAATGGACTATATATCCTCTGGAACCAGAATTCAAATAAATCTCCCTTTTTCATGCTAGGCTAATAGGATAGATTTACAGGTAAAGGTGCCTTTGTGCAAACCTGGTAACCTGAGTTCAATCCCTGAAGCCCCACATGGTAGAGAGAACCAAATCCCGCTACTAAAGGTCGTTCTTGGACTCCTCAGCCCCCCTAAACTGTAGCACATCTCTGCTTGCTCTCTCATGCAATCTTTCTGCTGCATGCATTCTCTCTCTATTTCTCTCTTTCTTCCTAATAAATAAAGAAAAGTTTTTACAATGATTTGCAAGATACTCCACAAAAGTTAGGGCCGAAGCAATAATAATTGGACTTTGCATGCCCGGCGCAATGTCCAACACACTATTGACCTCACAAAGTCTAGCATCTGCTAAAGGCACCAAGATCCTTGGAGGCAAGGGATTGACAGCCACAGTAGTGTTCCTATGGTTAAGGGGAACACAGGAAAGGGTTCAGGGAAATGCCACTGGGTCCTTGTACGTCATCGGAGAGGAGGTCCAGAGGAGAGTCAGGCATGCACAAGAAAGGACTCTGGGAATTGGGGCGGGAGGCACGGGGGATGGGGCGGGAGGGGTGAGGGGAGGGAGAGCAGGGGGTTCGAGGGGAGGAGGAGGGAGGAAGGGAACTGGTGTACCTATTAAGTTTGTATGAGCTGAAATAATAATAAAAAATGTATAAAAAAGTTTTTAAAAAGAACTCAGTGGTATAGCAATTATCTAGCATCATAAATTCTTCAACTAAGTTTCAATACTGACATATGTGCATTATGTATGTATGTATATATATATATTGCTTATTGATAAGATATATAAGAACAATATTAAAGCTGAAAAATAATTAGGAAAAGTCAAGGAGCAACAAGAGTTAGAATAATTCTATTAATAAAATAAATCTTAATTTTTAGCAGAGATTAAGTGATTTGCTATATGAACACAGAAGATCCACTTTATTAGAAAGACAGAAAATTTTAAACTTCTACATTATTTTTAATAAAATATTGAGAATACATCAAAAGCAAAAATTTTATGAAAGTATAAGGGGCAAAGGTTTAAAAAAAGATTTTAATGACTCCAAAAGATTGAAAACATATAGAATGTACAACATATGTTTTCATTGTCTGTTATTATTTTTTAAAACAAAAATTCAATATAAAATATATTAAGTAGTCCATTAGTAAAATACAAATTATTACCTATATGTATCTGTTCATCTATCTATGATATATTTATGAATATATATGAGACTAAATACTAATAAAATATCAGATTTTGTGGAATGCAGCTAAGCTAGAATTTGAGAGTAAATTTAAATTATACATTTGCATTCAAAGGAAAAAAAACTAAAAATGAATGACATCACTTAACTCAAGAAATTTTTTTAAAAGTACAGTGAGCATAAAGATCTGAATTGAAATCCCCAGAACTCATCTAAAAAGTTGGTCATGATTGCATGTGCCACTAACCCCAATGTCATGGAGGGTGGGGGCAAGAAGAATGCTGGAGCCTGTTTGTCACCAAGGTTGTTCTAGGTTCATTGAGCTATTTTGTCTCAAGGGAATATGGTGGAAAAGAATAGAGCAGGACACCTGGTATTTTCTGATATCACTTTCTCGACTCCTTGAAATGCATAGGTGTGTGTACCAGCATGCACATGGGCACATATACTATACAATGAACCATGGAGACACATCACCCCCCCTACACACACACACGAGGAGGAGGAGGAGGAGGAGGAGGAGGAGGAGAAAAAGAGGAGGAAGAGGAGGAGGAAGAGGAGGAGGAGGAAAAGGACAGTGAATGAGATTGAAACAAATAAAAATAAAGTTAAAAATAGAGAAAGAAAAACTGGAAATCAAAATAAATGTTATAAATACTAACAAGTTTGACAAAACTCTGGCAAGAGAAAGAAAAGATATAAGACAAATTACATGTACAGTTGCACATGGGTCAGAGATTTAAAAGATAATGAGAAAAATATTATAAGTCAATATTATTGTAAATGTCACATATATGTTTCATTTTCATTAGATGAAATAGAGAAATTCCTAAAAATATGTATGTACTAGTTACTCTTGTAACTATGTGAAGCAATATCTGAAATCAAGCAACTTAGAAAAAGGGAGATTTGTTTAGCTTTCGGCTAGAGAGATGCAGTCTTTCAGGCAGAAATGGCATGAGTAGTGTCAGAAACTGGAGACAGGCTAAGTCACTGTATATATCTTGGCGGCTGAGAGCTGCTAGACTGCTTGTTGCAGGAGCAGACCTCTCCCAGAAATAGGGTGGGACTAATCCACCTCAAGGCCCACCCCCTGTGACTGGCTTCCTTCTGCAAGGCTCCACCTCCTAAAGATGCCGTGACATTCCCAAACATATGAGACTGTGGGGCACACATTCCATGCCATGACAACGTAATTTATCACAACTGATTCAAAGTGAAATGGAAAACTGGCATAGTCCTGTAATCCTTGGTTAGTGATCAAAAACGCTGATTTTATAGTTAACTTCTGTCTAATAGTGAAGGAAAAGATGATTTCCACCTTGCATAAATGCATCCAGAGTACATGATGGAAACACAAAGAAACACTTTTCAGAATAACATAACTTTGATGCAAATCCAGAAAAGGACATTAAAAGAAAGGAAGCTTACAATGGCAATCTTATCCTGGAGAAGAGAGATAGAAATCCTTTGCAAAATGTCAATTCAGAATAGTGATGAACACATTTCATCTCATCTGGTCTCCGATGGGCATGAAAGCTTATTGTTAGAAAATTGAGTGAAGTGATGCACTATACAGCTATTCTAAGAATTTAGGAAAAAGTCCACTTGATAAAACTTAACCTTTGTGCAGAAAATAAAACCAAAGGAAGCAAGACTATAAGAAAGGAAGGAGCGAGAGCTGGAGAGGTGGCTCAGGGGTTAAGCCTCTGCTTTGCAGGCGGAAGGTCCTGAGTTTGGGTCTTAGACCCGACAACGTATATACACCGGGCAGAAGCGGGGGCGGCCTGCGTTTCTGGTCCTGGTGGGCGGAGCCTGTGAATCCCCGGGTAGAGTAAGCAGGAGATAGAGGCGGTCCATGGTGGTTCCCGAATTTGCCCGTGGTTCTACACACACACACACACACACACACACACACACACACACACACACACACACATACATACATACACACACACATACACACACAATTGAATACATAATAAATAATAAAAAAAATTTAAAAAAGAAAGGGAGGAGGGCAAGGGAGAAAATAAGGAGAGGCAGAAGGTTTTGTATATAGGTATGAAAATGTGGAAGAGCAAAATTCATCAACAAAGTAAAAAAAAGCAGTATCCATTCACAATAATAATAAATAATTTAGCAAATTACAAATAGCCTGAAGTTTTCTTTACCTGATGAAATCTTGCTGCACATATCATAATGTTAATGATAAACATAGAGAAGAAAGGGTATCTTGTTATTAAATTTTCCTATGCTGTACATGATGGCATAGTCATAGAAGCAAGGCAATATGAAGAAATATGTGTGTAAAGGGAAACACAGAATTGTAGAACTGTTTACAGAGAACATGCAAAGAAAGGTACAGGTGAACTACTAAGAGTAGAAAGGTATGTTAGCAAGGTTGATGGATGTATAGTCAACACTATCTGCTATCTTGCATGAGTGACATTAAATAAAGATGAAAACTCTTTTAAAGTACAGCATTCATGCTTAGCAAATGCCTAAGACTAAATGTCCAGTGATGGTGAAATATGTATCTTTATTGGGAATGAAGCTAAAGGCAAGGGCCAGATATTTCTTTTCATGTTTTGAAGGATTTAACATTGCAAAATGTCATTTCTCCCCAAATTTATCTGCAGTTTCTTCTATAGGTAATATATTCTAGAGACCTTTGTTGCCTCCATCATGCTTTGCTTTGTGGAACTTGACAACCTGATTCTAAAATGTGTGTGCACAGGGCCACGGATAACAAGAACATTCTTTAAAAGAAAGCCTGGAACCAGTCCTGTCAGGGATTTTATGATGCCAAAGCTATAGAAAAGAAAACATACAATATTGGCACCAAGATAAACAGATGCTAGAAAGAAAAGGGAAACCAGAGATGGAGCAGCACATGCATCTGCATGTAGCTTTGTATTGCACTTCAGTGGTTAAAAGATGGGTTTTCCATTAACTGTTATTAGACTATTTGGCTACTCACATGGATAAATGAAGGTGCAGTGCTTTTCTGCACCAAACAATAAACCAGTTCCAAGCAGTCTAAATGTGAAAGTAAAAGAAAACTCTGTAAACATCTGAGAGAATATAGGAATGTAGTAGTGTGTTTATCTCCTATAGAAAGAGATACTCCCAGTCAAAGAGAACAACTTCAAATGTAAATGAAGATTAAGTGTGTGTGTGTGTGTGTGTGTGTGTGTGTGTGTGTGTGTGTGTATTGGTGATTAATTCATGGGCCTGAGATGTATTGAGCTACATCTCCAGTCCATGACTGATAAATTCTACTACACTAAAGTTTAGATTTTTCTGTTTATTTAGAAAAGGAGAGAGACACAAAGAGACAAGTGAGAAGAAAGGGGAAGAGAGAGGAAGATGAGGATTGGAAACCAATAGAAAGATGTTTGCTGCATACCTTACATCTACACACAGCAAAAATGATGCTTATGCAGAGTTCATAAGTTCTTTTGACTCAATAGAAAGAAAAATTCATAGAAAAATGAGTCCCAGAGGAAAAGTATTCAAATAAAGGAAAATGACTTATATACACATGAAAAAATTATATTCCTCAGCATTCAGTCATTGGAACAGTTGGGGAGCTGGGAATGTGCCCCACCATTGCTTTAAGGGTACATAGATTTTATCACTTTGAAAAACAATTAAGCACATTGTAGCCAATTTGAGGAAGTGCTCAAAGTTTTAGAAATTTTGGTCCTCAAACACATGGCCTGCAAAAGCTTTTATAAATAAACACCAAAGCTATATTCAAAACAAATACAATAGTTATCTTTGTAATATTAAGGCAGTTGTGGTATATCAACATGAGATGTGTAACATGTTACTAGATAAGCCATGGCTAGCAAGCTCAGCGTGCTACAATTTCCCTACTCTCCTTGGTACAAAAATTCATGTCCCTACTAAACTTCACCTCCCCTTGTAGTCCTGTTTTCCTTACCCCATATCTAATCCTCTATCCAGAAAATGAATTTTTCCTTCAATATTCACAACAATTCTCCACCCCTTTTTCTAGATGAAAGAAAGCAGTTCTCCTCCCTGTCATAACAGGAAGTAGTCTGGCTACTGTGGCTGCAGGGGTCGCCCTAGGAACAATGGGAGTGGGCTTGCCAAGGATATAGGGTTCTGGTTCCTTCCTTTCCTAGGTGCACTAACAGCTATCTTATCCTTCTAATCCTCTCCCCCATCCCTCTTCCCCCCCCCCCCGGCCTCCCCACCTCATCCGCTATGTCCAGGACTGGATGAGGAACATCACGTCCAGAACATTACCCTAACAATGAAACAGTTTAGAAAAATAACCGTCTTGTCAGTTTTTATTTCTTTTAGGTTAAGCTCCACCAAGCCCAAAATGATGATCCACATGATCTTTGTGATTCCTCAGGTCCTCGTGTTGAGGACATTTAACTGCAACCCCTTACTACCCCCCTTTTCAGCAGGAAGTAGTTAGAACGGTCTTTGTTTCTCTCCCTCCAGCAGTCAAAATCCTCCAAAGACAGAAAGATAGAATTCCATACACGGAAAAGAGAGAGAGAAAGAGAGAGAGAGAGAGAGAGAGAGAGAGAGAGAGAGAGAGAGAGAGAGAGAAATTGAAAAAGAGAAATTGAGAGAGAGAGAGAAGTGAAAGTCAAGGCCAGAAGCCTACTTGGAAGACAGCACATGCACAGAGAAAGCTGACCTGAAGCCTAAGCCAAATCCCGCAAGTTCCAAACCCACCAGGTGCCCACCACAAAGCCCAACAGACTCTTCTACCACCTCTAGTTCAATGGTTTATACCCTCGAGAATAGTATAAAACCTCGAGTTCTTCCTTTTGTAGGTCCACTAATTTGTTTTATCCTTTTAGTTTCCCTGATTTCTCTATACACCCAGGATTGAATGGGAGACATCCCATCTAGAACATTCAATCAACTAATACTCACATCATCTCCTTAGAGCCTTCCAGCAACCTTCAAAATGCCCCTCATCAACAGGAAGCAGTTTAAAAAGATTTGTCACCCTGTCTTCCTATCCCCCATTTCCCAATTTCTCCCAAATCCTACTCATTTTTTCCCTTTAATCCATCAAGAGTCTGATTTTTATTGATATGGAACTGGACCTCAAAACCAGAGACCCCACTTGATAGATCTGAGATCAGAACAGATCTGTACAGGAGACCCCCACCAAGAATGCTAATAAGATCTGATAGGGAAAACAGACAACTGGACAGAGTTCTAGCTTTTCTGGGACTGAACTGGCCGGTCAAACCTAAATTCCTCCCCCCTGCACCCCAACTGTTAAAAGCTTACACCCCTGACTCCAAATCAGTAGTAATTTCCATCTCCAGGGGGAAATTGCTGCTCCCTTGCTGGAGTTTTGAAGGAGCTTCTGAATAAACTTCAGTCTTCATGGATGAAGCTTGGGTTCCTGTTCTATCTCCCTTCTCAACCCCGTCATTCTTTCTTCTTCTCTTTTTCTAACAATGAGTGAACAAATTATATCAACAGTACTTGCACAAATTATGTGATTCTATTTAGGTATATTACAAGACATGCAAAACTACATACTACATGCTTTGGGGAATACTAGAAATGAGATGACATTTATTTATTTATTTATTTATGTGTGTGTGTGTGGGCACTGTGTGTAAATTATCCTGGATTGTTTCTACCTCCTTTTTACTTTGCTCTGGGATTTCCCAGGCTCTGGAAGTGCAGGTAGCTGCAATTTCTACCTGGGGTTTTTATGTGGGAATCTGGGATTCAAACTCTGGTTCTTTGGTTTGAGAGATAGAGTCTTAATCCTTGAGCTATGTCTCCAGCTTTAGATAACATTTTTTAAAAAACAAAAATGTAATGATGGTTTTCAATGAAGGATGTGAAGGAGGATGGGATCTGGACGGCATCAAAAAGGGATTATGCTGATGGGCAGAGAATTCCTAAACACATTTTTTTCTGCTTCCTATACCTATACATATATTATTAACATTCATTTGGATGTGCTTGAGAATTGATGAGAAATTTTAAACATAAAGGAAGAAAATATTCACTTCATTCATCAAGTGAAGGAATGGATGCTTATGAACTTAAATGACCTGCTTGGTCTTCCTTCAGTGAGCATCAGAGCCAGAAGTTCTAAATCACCCACTAACTCTGTTTAAGGCAGCAGGTGGTAAGGGATAGGCAAACCCATCACTCTGCGCAAGAGCTGTAGCTTCTAACAGTGTTATATAATATAAGGTAGAATGCACTCTGTTGTTTCTTAAAACTTATTTAAAGTTAGAACACAAAATCATGGTGTTCAACATAGCATCCACATACCCCATTATTAAAATGAAGTGAAGTAAAATTGATTTTTCATAATACCTGGAATTGTTCAAGTCACATCTGAAGGGACCCTGAACACAATATGCTATCAAGGACAATAAGAGAAAAAATGTGATTAGCTTTAATAAATCATTGAACAGGTTTGTAATAAGCACCCATCAAGTTCCCTGTCATCTCCTCAAGGGTCTTGATGCTCAGGTAGAGAGGCAAAGCACCAGAGAGGGAGACTGGACAAGCTTACCCTGTGCTTTTAATAAGATTCTGGCAAAGGGCAACTGCATGGGAGGCCGGAGTACACAGAGCCAGCTCCCACTGAGGGGTATGATGCATGAACATGTGCGAGAATTCCTCTTGACATTTGTCCAGGGAATCAAAGGTAAGGTGTTTCAAATTTGAGCAATGAGCAAAACTTTTCTTTTAACCTTCTAATCCTCACAAATCCTGAGTTGACCTCTGGTGAATGACCTATTCCATAAGGACAGGTCATACCTCCTCTTTGTGGTATCTGTGGCCTCTTCTTGCTTGTGGGCTTTTGTCCAGGATTGGTCCTGGGACTGTTAATTACTTGCCATTGCTCTTCTCCTGTGGCTCAGAAGATAACAGGAGAAAAAGCCACCGGGTAATACTGGGCGCTGCTTAGCTGCAGAGCGTCCTCCTCTGTGTTTGCACAGCCTCCCTCTCCCTACCCCAGGCTTTCCAGAAGGGGAGCTGCTGTAAATGGGGGGAGACGACACAGGAGATAGTCATGCCAGGCATGGGTGATCCCCAGCTGGTTCTGGGGTGGATATTTAGACCCTGTATTTGTTCTCATCAGTGGGTGTCAGTGTCATAGTTCACATTAGTTACCTAAAATTAGCTCCCACCTGCACATCCATTGGGGGAAAATAAGCCACAGCATTACTTCATTGAGACCAATGAAGGAAGATTCATCTATTATCAAAGTAGAAAATAACAAGGGCTTATGAACACTTTGACATTTCAGTTGGGCCATCTATATCTTTGTATTACTTCATCAAGATTAATGAAAGACAATTCATCTAGTATCAAACTAGAAAACAAAAAGTATTATAAACACTTTGACATTTCAGTTGGGCCTTCTGTATTGTTTTAGTAAGAAAATATGTAACCAAAAATAGAAGTACTCAACCTGCTTTTAACACTAGGTCTATGTTGTTTTTTCCTTGCTGGCTTGGCTAGGGTCAGGCCTAGAGCAGGATTTTTCCCCCCTCAACACTGAGGACATTGTGAGCTAGGTCATTCTTTGCTGTAGGAAGCTGCCCCACAGTTTGCCTGTTTAACAACTTTCCTGACTTTTCTATGCTAGATGTCAGGGGCATTCACCCATACTTGAACTTGTGAACACAAAAAGATATGTAGACATTGACAAATGTCCCCATGAGGACAAGATCCCCCTACTCACTACCCCCCCACTTCCCCAACAAATATCCCATTGTGACATAAGAGTACATCTTTCCCTTGACATTTTATCCATTTGATATCTATAGGATTGATTACCTGATTATATTATTTACACAGCCTTCATTTAAGTTATCTGTCAATAAAGAATTTCTATTTAGATATTTTTTAAATATTATTTTTATTTATTTTTTCCTAGTTTTACAAACATATTGGGTAATTATCTCTGCTGTCCTCCTCCCCTCTTTCCCTCCATTTCCTTTCCTCCCTCCCTTTCCTCCCTTCATCAATCCATCCCATTCCCTTCTGCTTTCCTGTCTGTCTGCCTCTATGGGTCCCAGAGTTCCCTCTGGATCATCTTCTGTAGTTGGAGTTCTGGCCTCTGTGGCAGACCAAGTGGCCCTTCCTTGGGCAGACCCTCTAATATGAGCACTCTCCTTCATCTGTATGACCCTAGTCTCCAAGATTTCCACTGCATGTACTCATTTCTCCTGAGATCCTTGATAGCTATGGGGGCATGTTGGTAAATCAGTCATTAATCAGGTCTGGTAAGGACAAGTCTCATTGCAGTGAGTTTCTGGATGCAGCAGCTCTTCCTTGAGTGGAATGTCTTGTCCAGCGGTGAACTTCCCCATCTTTAGGCTCTTATAATCTCACCTCCCCCTTTTCTGCGTAAGCTCGTGTTTTTGAGGGCTATCACCAAGTCTTTCATCTGTGATTGTGAATACTAAGATACATGGGTTTCCCTTGTAGGGAGTTTTTATCTACCTTTTCCTTTTGTGAATAATTATGCTTCTTCTTCAGTGTGCCTGAGCCTTTGAGGTGGCTCTAATAGTAGAGATTTGTGCATGAGTCTTTTCTTTATAACCAAGGCAGGTGATGATTCTATGAGCTCTCACTGGTCTTCAAGAGAAAGAGTGAATATCTAGGTTCTTAGACCACATTTGAAGAAAGTAGGTATTAGAGGGGATTCAGTTGCTCTCATTCTTCAAGAAGTAGGAGAAGGTATTGGCTTGGTTTCTGTGAAGCCAATGGAAGATAAAGTCACCCTGAGGTGGAGATCAATGGTTGACATATCTGTATGTGTTAGAAATGCATCTAATGTGGGTCGATTATAAATATTTAGGAACCACTATTATGCCACTCTATGAGTTTGGAACACTTTTCCCTGAAGGACTAGATATAAATTTCTTGATAACTATACTAGGAAGTAGCAGCAATAAATCAATCAATCAATCAATGTAGTATTCTCCAAGCCTTTGAAGAACCTACTGGTTCCCTATATCAGTTAGAGTTTTCCTAACAAGAAATAGGACCCACATTCTTAAAAACTAACATAGGCAATCTGTTAGCTCCACCTATCATTAAGTCAAGGGTGGGTGGAGTGTCTTGCTGTCAAGATTCAGGCTTCTTCAGGGTTGTAGCTTGGCTCTTTGTCTAAGTCTGCCCTCCTCTGTTGACTGTATATTCCTCAGTCAAGCAGCCGAATCTTTGTTGTCAGTTTCTGGGATCCCATGTAACATTGTCTATGGCTTTTCTTTTGTGAATTTGAAGAATCACATCCTACTCGAGACAGAGATTGGTTGAACCCTCCTAGGATATAGGCTCTTCCTTTGCGATCTCACAATGTGCCAATGCTATGCACCAGCCTGCCCGGGCTTCAGCATGATGTTAATCTCTGAGTCACACGCTGTGGTGAGGGGAACTTAAGCAGAACCAATTGAATCCTAACTGTGGAACCCGGTGGAGCCAATGTCTTCTAGACCACACGGCTTCTCCTCAGATGTCGGACTGAACATAGGAGATACTTATCATGCCACAGACTCTTAGAGATTAAAAGAGCTGTAGCATATGGATGTTCAACAACTTGACACTGGTTAGGCAACTGGCCCCAGACTTTTCTAGTCCTTAGCAGAAGGTCAGTGGTGAGGCCTGAAGCAGAGTGTTGAATAGCCCAGTTCAAAGATGCAGACCCTCAGAGAGGAATACAATCCTTTGTCCCCAAAGCCTTTCTTCCTCTTCATCATGGCTTATGTCCCAGCAAAATAGAAGTTCATGGACCGTGTTTCTCAGGCTCTTGCATTAGTTTCTAGTGGGCTTGACCAGTGAGAGGCACTTGATCAGCAGGCAGGGGAAAGAGGTAAAGCATGTATTAATTAGCCTACTCTGTTGTTACCTTCTCTGAATCCATATAGGCTTGATGAAACTTCGATTCTTCAAATTCACAAAAGAAAAGCCATTTAAACTTATCTCTGTCCCTCCGGGTAGCAAATCCCTATGGTTGCTCTTTACTGGTTTGTACCACCATCTCCTATTTGGTATTTCAGCTCTTCCATACACATCCCCCTCCGGCGGCACCAATTCTCAACATTACCTTTCCTCTGGCTTAAATCCTTACAGAGATTTCTATTTCCCTGGTGTTCTTAGAGCAAGCCTTAAAATTATTTCTCAGTCTAATGTGGACCAGAGAAGCAAGGGTTATGTGTTGAACCAAATTGAGCAGAGAGCGCCAGGGTGTGATGGGCTCAGTCTCTGCACTTCACTCAGCATCTGTAAAATACACCTCTGTTCCTTCTTCCCACGTCTGGAGTCAGGGGTTTAGGGGACAGTGTCCGTGGGGAAGAGATATTGTGACCATCAATAGCAATAATGACAACTGATGGAGCATTTAGGTCTGATTTATAAGGAACATTGGCTTTGCATGAGTGCAGCAGGTTTAAAATAACATCCATGCATTAGATGATATTCAGATTTAATGGAAAAATAATGACTGCATTAAATCAGGTTTTATTGTTATGGAGAATTTTAATTTGGCAGGACCACTTTCCTTTTGTGATCTGGAATGGGCTGGGTGGAGGAAGGTGGGGCCTCCATGCTGATTCTTGACCTATATCCATTCTGCACTCCTCCAGACATGATTTCACCTTTTAAGCAGGTTAACCTTTTTCTTTCCTTTTCCCCCCTCATTCCAAGTTGGCATCCACTTCTTAAAACCTTAACAGATTAATTTAAGAGTAATAAAAATTAAACAGAAGTCATTGTTCTTTTTCTCTTTATGAAATGGAGTTTCCATTGTGGGTTTTTTAAAAAGAGGAAATGCATCATTAAAGTCTCTGCATTATTTATCAGGGAAACTAATGAAATCATAACCACAGTCACTGAATGCACAACAGCCCATGCTTGCTGGAAACACTGCCTAAAACCCCGGTTAACCACTGTGGGACCTGTGCTTTCTATATTTCATCTTGTGAAATCGAAACCATTGTAGTTTTTGTGTAAAGATCTCAAACTTCTCTGTTCTTACCCAAGTTTTTACATTCATAGCTTGGGGGCGATAGTATTATACCCTCAGCATGTGTTGATATAGCAGGGTGTCGGTGGATTTAAAAGACTTTGAAGAGATTGCTTCTCATTTTGCTTATTTCTTATTGCAATGTAACTTGTTGGTTTATCTTTTTCCTTCCAGGTCATCTAGTATTACAAAAATGAGAGAGAGGGAAAGAGAAAGAGAGAAAGAGAGAGAGAGAGAGAATAGAAAGAGTGATCACACATGCATATGGATTCCATGGTGCATGGGTGGAGGTCAGAATACAACTTTCCCTCCACCATATGGGCTTACTGGACTTGAATTCGGATTGCCAGGTTTGCAAGTAAGTTCTCTATCCACTAAACCATCTTGCTGGCACTATATTTTCTTTGATGTTTAATTTTATTCAAATCAGATGACCAATGATAGACCAAAGTAATTGTTATCACCAAAGTTCGACTTGGAGAATGAACGTGTTTGCAGGAGTTACTTAATGGAGTATTGGTGAGAGTTGCTTACAGGACAGTGCTGACTTTAAGGCAGTTATATCACTCAAAAGCCTCTTCACCATGAATGTCTACTGACAAAAGCTGTTGCCCTGGAGCTTTCTGTAAAACTTGAAGCCTGCTCAGTTCTTTTGAGTTTCCCCCAAAGAGCTTGGCCTTAGGAGAGTCTGTCGTCCGTCAATTGTTTACATCTTTACTTTGGAGATGGGATCCATGAATCTTGCTAATTTCAAGAACTTCCTGAAATTTAAAAGCTATTTTCTTTCTGAATCTCATGAGCCTCCCTTAAGGATAAAATGTTTGAAATGGCTACACAATAACTTCCTTAAATTAGACCAAGGTTCAAGTCCAAAAGGACAGCATATTATGCCCAGAGGACAAAAACTTCATACAACAGATGGACTGGAAGCAATGGGGGGGGGGTGTAAACCAGAGATTTGAGCTCATGGTAGACCTTGGGAGGTAGGACCCTGCTGTGGATTGCGAACTTGTGATTAATAATCTGTCACAAAGATTTATAGCACATTTATTATTTGCTGGAAGCTACCAAAGAAAGGGTAAAGGCACTCCTTCTCTTGAGATGCTTACAGTGAAGGGATTGGGAAGGATTAAGATCAATGTTAAGTACTTGCAATTAAGAGAGAGAAGCAAATGATTTGGACTGCCTGATACTTGAGGAATGTTGGCTGCTTTCTGAAATCAATTGACACTTTTATAGCACTTGTCATGTGAAGACTTTAAGGTGTATGATAAACACTGGCTTATCGGGGTTTACCATCTCTCTAGACACAAGGGATTTAAAATAGGGAATGGCTATAGACTATAAGGAATGGGAAACATACTTCGAGGGAGTTAGGGACTTATAATGCAGTTGTCTCCATTGGAAACAGGCCAGAATGCCAGAAGTGAATGAATTCTCAGACTGTTGGTCCAAGGTGATGATATTCCTCTGTCAGCTCAAGTACAAGGGAGAAGGAGGTCAGTTTCTTTACCCATTCTTCTCTGTGCATATTTCTTACACTGCTATGATTAAAAAGTTTTATGCTCCAATTTCTCAAGTTATATTCAAGCTAGATGCTTCCTGCAGAGCCAGCATTCACAGCATCCAAGTTCTTTTCCACATCATCTGTGTGCGTCTTCCCTTCTGACCTTTCTCACTGGTGCTGCCCAGAATCTGTGCAAGTGTTGAGCAGAGAGTCTGTCCATGCTGAGACCTCAGAGAAGACAGATGATGCTGGGCCTTTCCCTGCTTTCTTCCCCTTTTCCTTAACCCCTCATTTCTGACCTGGACTTACCATGCCCCTTCCAGATGTTTCCTGGTCTCCCGCTTCCTTTCCCATCTCTCTGTTCTTGTAGTTCAAATGGTCTCTGAAGACTTGGGAAGTCATTTTGATCAGAAAGACTGGTTCTACCTAAGTGTTTTAAGTAAATTTTAAGTGAAATGAATATGAACTTTATAACCTCAAGTTCAGATGTACAAAGTAGAACTTAATTTTGGTAATAGAAATGTGGTTGTGGTTTTAACTGTCTGTTTTTACCTGACACTGAAAATGGAATCTCATTACTTCCAAGTAAACTCAGTGAACTTCAGGCTAAAATTGAGCCATATTGGAGCAAGAGTTAACACAGAGGCGTATAACTAGTCAGTCCTGAGAATGAGTGCTTAGTGCTCAATGGGACATCTTTTATCATTCCCACCAACCAAACTCAAGAAACCTCATGGAAGGGGAAGTGGAAAGAATGTAAGAGTCAGAGGTTGGAAGTGAAATGCTATTTTGTGGACAGGACATAGATGTGGCACTAATGAATTCATAGTAGCTGTAGTTATCTACAGGAGACCAGCCAGTCACCACTCCAGCATGGATGTGGGAGGGGCTTATAAATTCTCATCCCTGGCTGAGAAACTACTGATAGTTTATGACTACTAGGGAAAAGGGAGATGTTAGTAGGTTGGACCCACGCCCATGTGTGTACAGGCAGCACTAAGAATATTCAGTGGATACCAAGAAAAAAAATAAAGAAGACATGATGGTAGAAGGGAGAATAAGTTAAGAGGCTCAAAGGAAGTAGATGGGATTTGATCAAGATGCATTGAGTACACATCTAAAATTGTCAATGAAGAAATAAAAATTGGGCTGGAGAAATGGCTCAGGGGTTAAGCCTCTACCTTGCAAGCAGAAGGAGTGGAGTTAGGATCCCAGGTCTTAGGTAAAAGCACTGGGCAGAAATAGTGACCGTTTGAACTTCTGGCCTTGAAGGACAGAGCCTGAGAAGGCCCAGAACTAAGCAAAAGGAGGTAAAACAATCCACAAT
This sequence comes from Typhlomys cinereus, assembly GCA_023101885.1. NCBI lineage: Eukaryota > Metazoa > Chordata > Mammalia > Rodentia > Platacanthomyidae > Typhlomys > Typhlomys cinereus. Next base: position 1,274,674 of record JALPQD010000115.1, on the reverse strand, counting down.
GATTTCAAAGTCACACTTGGGCCTCCAGAGGCACACATAGTGCCCTCTGAGACACACACACACACACACCAAAAATTATTAAAATTATAAAAATTGTTGTGCATTTGGGATTGATTCTTCCTCATTGATGCTCAGGTTGGTGTTGAACTTTGTAAAGGACTCACATGCTTTCTGGCTATTTCATGGTCTCTACCTGAAGAGTTTATTTATCTGTTGCCATATCCCTGGAGAAGTACCTTATGTTAACTGGTCCTCTTCCCATTTCCTGGTGACTAGCAGCCTTAGGCTTGTAATATCCTAGTTGGACTAGTGAAGATCTCAAGAGAAATGACTAAATGTAGAGAGAATCTTTGGGAAAAGTGGTAGACAAAAGAAAGAGAGTTTCCCCACTTGTGGGCCACTTAAACTACTGCAGAGGTATGGTAAGGCTTCCTGAAAGGAGCCCGTGGCCCATACATGCAAAGGAACATGATCATGGGAGGGACATGACTGGATTGATGAAGAGAGAAAAGAGGAATAAAAGGGAAGGGGAGGAGACATAAACAGAAACTCATTTTATTTGTATATGAAAAATTCTTAATAAAAGTATACTATCAAAATGAAAAACAAAAGATCTCAGAGGGTGGCGGAAAGGAAAAGGTTCTAAGTCCTACTCATGCATTGAATTTCTAACTTGCATATCTTTACATCAAAACTCCTAGCTTTTGAGATGAATGCTTAATAATCACCTGTTTCTGTTCTGTTTTCTTTCTGAGCTTTATGTTTACAGCCCAAGAGAAGGTTATGAAAGAGAGGGAAAGTGAACACATTAACTAATATCTCAAAGTATCATTTTTAAAGCCAAATTTTTCTGTCCCTTATATTCTGAGTGCAAATAAACTTTGCTAAGTTTACTGAAACTTTACTAATGATTCATGAAAATGTTTTTAAATAAAGCTTTAGAAACAGATAGTGTTGAACTTTTGTAGTATTTTATGAGAAACATTGTGGAAGGGACCAGGAAAGTAAGTGAAGTTATCAAGTGATACTAACTTGCTGAGAGACAGAGGTTTTCTTTAGTTATAGTGGAGATGGGACCATTCTTTCTGATGTGCTCAGGCCTACATGATAAAGCTGAAGATATGGGGATTTATCAAATTTGATAATGTCCTGCTTCAAATAGACATCCATGTATTAATCACACTGGGAAGAAGTATTTACACTCATGTCATTACCTGATATAATCAGGTAGAAGTATCTGATGTTGTTCTCATCAACTAGGAAAAGTGAAATGTTAATATTTGCATATATTTACCTGTATAATTGTATCTCTAAGACCTCTTAATAATAGCACTGGTGGGTTCCCAATTCCCTTTGCTGTTTACATGTCCCATTTGATCTTAGGTATGGCTCCTAGAAAAATTCATCAGACTATTTCCTTTTAACCCTCAGCATTTTTAAAAACAGCTTATATTTTTCCATTGTCTGAATTTATGTTCTACACAGCTATATTTCTTTAGGTTTTGTAGCTCACATCAACCAAAACAAGGGGAGTGTTGCTTTAGCACTAAAAAACAAAGTGTAGATTATGTTTAAAGACAGAGAAGTAGTTCATACTGCATGACTGATGGGTGGGCTGAGAAAGTAGCATGAGTCCTGGTCAGACTAGAGGAAGCAAGGTGAATAGTTATGAAGGAAATGTTTTATTAAATATTCTAGTGGAAGAGATCCTTTCTGAGCAGTTTTCACTTGCTATGCACAGTGGTAAATTGCTGTGTTAACATGTGTCTTAGTTACCAAGACAATACAAGTACACATGTTCTCAGGTCTTAGCAGTGTCTGCTTTACTAGGTTAGTCTTACTGTGCCAGAATGCAGCTGTTCTCTGAAATACCAGTTCAGTCACACTGAAGGGAAACTAATAGAAATTTCTTACTTGTAGGTACCGAAGCTGATTCTGGACACCTGAATGAAGAAAAGGCAGATATGCCAATGCAGTCTCTGTATAAAAGCTGGAGAACAGGCTGGGAAAATAGGCAGGAGCTAAAAGGCAGGAGTTAAAGCGGAAGCAAGTGTCTAAGAGCAGAGTCAAAATCGTGCTGGGAGGGGGGTGCTGGGAGGGGGTACTGGGAGGGGGTGCTGGGAAGGGGTGCTGGGAGGGGAGTGCTGGGAGAAGGGTGCTGGGAGGGGGGAGATGTCACATTAGCTTTATGCTTTCTGTTACTCTGAATTGAAGACCTTGTGCCACCATCATGGCCATTTGGATGAGTCTCCATTGCTTTTCCACAGTCATATCCAAGGAAGAAACATACAACTGGTCCTTTCTTAGAGCAGATGGTGTGTTAGTTCCCATGGAGTGAGTCAGGACAACTCTCTTCACTGTCTGCAGTGAGCATTACATTCTGCCTGCCTTTAAGAGTCATGCAGCTGGGAATTCCCCACAGATAGGAAGTGCTTCAGATGCCTGGCAGCTGTAACATGATAAATGACAACAGGATGTTACATAGGAAAGGCTCCCATGGTCAATTGCCTTTGGGAAATGCCAGGTTTAACAGGTTTCTTTACAAGGACTGTAAGTATGACTGTATGCATGGAGAATTTCCAGGACTATAGAATAGTCCCCTCCTCTCTTTATTGGTCTGCATGAGTGTTTAACAAACATGATTTATGGCAAACTAATTCAAGGCAATGGAACTTTTTTTGTTGCACACTAAACCTAGCAAACCAGTCTCTGAGGGACAGACACATGCCACAATTCTAGGTACAAGAATACAGCCTGAAGTTCGGGGATTTAAGGCTGTGTTATGGACTGGCAGATGGTTAACATGTCACCAGGAAAGCTGGATTATTATTTAATGCTAGTAGCCCCTAGGTAGGCCTTTTTATTCCTGGATCTAGTCCTTTAGAATATTTCTGCCTCTAATTTTTTCTTATTATAGCCTCTCCATTTATTTTTGGCACATAGTTCAGCTTTCCTGAACGAGTTAATGCAGCTTTAAAAATGTTAAAGACAGTAAGATTGAATGAGAGAGCCTACATACAGCAGAGATACAAGCTGCCAAGACACACATTTTCTGATAACTCAAAACAAATGTCCTGCTTATTTTCATTGCACTTCCATGTAAGAACACGTAATTCAACAACCAAACAACAGCTGACCTTTAAGTCATGCTCCACATAGAAAATTGTTTCTATCTATATTCATAGGTGATGTCTAAACTTTAGGTCAGAGTCATATTTCATTTGAAAATTGCTAAGCTGAAGATCGTATCTTCACATGCAAATACAAGCCTCAGCTCTCTAGGCAGTAGAGGCAAACACAAGTCATATGTTCATCTTGAATCATCACTAAAGGTTTAGTTTTACAAGATTCTATCATATAATGTTTCTTTTTTCAAACTTTATATATTATTTTCTTATTACTTCCTAAGCTTTGTGAAATATAAAGTTAACATATGAGATAGTTGCTCATTCAAATACTGTTTATTTTGGCTCTGCTATGTGCTATGGTGTGTGAAGTTTGGAAGAACAACAGAACATATATGCCTTTGAGGGGCTCATGGTTCACATGTGAATTGCTTGTCATTTACTTAGAAAGCATTTGTAGCTGGGAGTGGTGGTACACATCTGTAATCCTAGAACTAGTGAGGTAAAATAAAAAGATATCCATGAATTTGATTGAAGTCAGCCTTGGATACATAGAGAGTCTGAAGTCAGTCCAGAGTGCATAGAGAACCCTTGTCTGAAAAACCACATGCCACACTAGGAGTTCAGGAGAAAGCAGTGTGAAAGACGATAAAAGTTTCCATTCTTTGGAATGGAGAGTTAGAAAAGAAGATTGTCACCGAGTTACACATTGCATGAGTTTTTGTGACCTCATGATTATGATCAGAGCCACAAAAATGTCCAGAGTCCCAGTCCTCCCCAGTTCTGGGATTCTTTTAGGAACTGGTCTGTGGGTTCAGCTATGAAGATGAACAGAAATGAAGGCGATGAAGACACAATTAGAGGGTAGAGATAAGAATTTCGAAGCACTGGAGGCATTTGCTGTTTTGGGGGAAAGAATGACTAAAAATGGAGTCAGAATTCAGGTGAGGCATGGCCAGGCAGGACCTTGGAACAGGTCAGAGCATCCACTTGATCTCCATCTTGAGCACTATGGGAAAGGAGAAATAGGTGCCACTAGGAAGAGTATATAAATAGATGCACATATTAGGAAGATCCCTATGTATTGAATGGTTTCAAGTGATGAATGTGGAAATACCAATCAGGAGATTGTTTCTTCCATCACCCAGATGGAAGTCACAGTAAATGGAAGAGACTATGATGGCAGGTAAGCCATAAAGGCGCATGAATCAACAGATGAGAAGTATTCAGGAAAAAGAAAAAATTATCTGCCAATTGCAATACAATGGGCAAAAGCTGGAGAGACTGCAAAGACACCTAGGCAGCCACTGAATGTCAGAACTGATGCATGTAAAAAGTCATATGACCTCCAGTCCTAATGTGAAGAATCTTAAATGGTGAAAATGTAGCTACAATCAAGGCAGTGAATACCAAAGATCCCAGTGATCCAAGCACCGTGATTCATGAGTGCTCCTAGCAAGGATGTCTTCATGCAGTACCTAATATCAGCAGGGCTTCAGCAGAGACAGGAAGACAGTTCTTTGTTGGGAGAATGCATAGAAGATGAGGAGAAATCTATGAACAGAAAAATGAGATTTGTTTGGAGGAAAAGTGGCTTAAGTTTGAAAGGATAGGCCGTGGCTTCAACCGGATGACACAATGTCTATAAAAAATTTACAAAAGCTGCTCAGTACCTGGAGTCAGACAGAGATATTCTGTTAGTATATTCCATTGAAGAGGAGATCAGAGGACACTTAGAACTTGAGTTTTTATTTATTTTTATTTTATTTTATTAAAATTTTATTTTATTATTGAAAAATGATAATGAAGGATCTCGGTCAATTGATTCAATGGCTTTATGAATTTAACAGATTTGTCCAGTATGTAGGATTCTGTTACAGCAGATGCAGTGGTTGAAGATATCATCACTTCTTGCCCTTACTGTTCATTTAGTCCAGCTTCTTTGACAGTAGTCCATGTTCAACTTCATTGAGACCTCAGATCCTTCCCAGTCATCTTCAGTTGGGAAAATTTAAGGTCTCTATTAGGAAACCTTGAAGTAGACAAAAGTCCTAGTCCCAACTAGACCAGCATTCACCAAGAACTGGATGTTAGTTATACCTCCACAAGTTGCAGGCCTGAGAGACTCCCCTGGGAAGACTGAGGATCCTAGGGAGTTTCCAGGTAAGTCTTGAAATCGAAGTGCTCTGTCCTTATTGCTCTAAAAACTTATTCCAGATATACCTGGTCCATACAGGGTCATAGAAGTGGTGGCTTCTTTCTCCCATGGACAAAGCCAAGGGACTTTAGCCTGCCTCATCTTCTTGACCTTCCCTTTGTGATAGCGGATGAGTCTCTGCTCCAAGCTCCTGACACTTTCATCTCTACTTTGAGGGACCAATTGCCATTTGTGGGGCTTTGTTCCATTGGTCTTCTCTCTTGGGCATCACCATCCTCTCCCTGGCACTACACGTGAGCATGTCCTTGTTGTTTTTTTCTGAAACAAGCAAACAAATACATGTATAAGATGGAAATATAAGAAATGGAAATCTTTTTGAACCCTCTGGTTTATATTCCCCCCAAGAGCAAACTTTTCTTTTCATGGGGTTGCTGCTATTGTCTCAATGTTCACAATTCCCCCCCTCAATTCATGTGTTGAAGTTTAATTATTGATGTCATGGTTTTGATTGGCGTTTCTGAGATGACTGGGTCATGGAGGCAGAGGCTTCGTTAATAATGTCTTTTAAGAAAGTCACTAATGTTTCATTTATTCCCACCATGAAGAAGGTACCAAATAAAACAGGCTCATACCTCTTCATACTCCATCTTTCAGGTACTTGATCTTGAATTTGCCCCTTTCAAGAACTCTAAGAAGTAAACTTCTATAATATCTAAACCATTTAGTTTATGGTACATTGTTATGTGGAATAAACTATTTGTCTACAGTATCTGTCTCAACTTTATTACAGTTCCTACTTTCTTTTTTCTGGGTCACTTTGCTTCTGTTTTCTATCCTTCTGCTCACTGAAATTCCTCTGGCCAGATACTTCCACACCAACAAACTCAACAGATGCTTCTGACTCTACTCTCAAATCTCTGGGCAGGTTCTGACAGTTTCTCCATACTTCATTGAGTAACCTCTCCTCCTTAGATGTTTGTAATGTCTCACATTTCCAGTTCGTTTCCTGTCTCTTGGGGTACTCCTTACAGCTATTCCGTTTTTTAATCTGTGTATCTTATAGTTGCTCAAAGTTTCAGTCCTTTGTAAGATTACCTCCTGATGACCTCATCTAGCAACATGCTTTTAATTAAATGCCATTTATGTATTTGTTATCACCAGGCCAGTTTGCATCCCTGACTTGCCCCTGCAGTCCGGTCCTATTGCACCCAATGTATCTTTCAGAGCTCCAGATCTGTTTCAGAATTTCATACGTCACACAAATCAACACTGATTTGCCTTCAAACTGGTTGCAATCATATTTCTATTTTAACGAATGGCTCTGTTGTTTGTTCAAGTGCCAGATGTGAGGCATTTTTCAGTTCCTCCTTTTCTAGCACTTTCTCACTATCAGATTGTAACTTTATGGCAGTTCTGATTCTGAAGTAGGCATACCCAGTCTCTGCATATGGCTCTTTATCTAATCAATCCTCTCTTCTCTGTGTTATTACACTGATTTGCATGTTATTGCATTGATTTCCTCTATAGCTCATTCTTCATAAAATAACAAGGGCAATGATTTACAATTGGAAACTAGATGAATTTTGCCTTGGACAACAACAACAACAAAAAGTAACTCCTCATTGTGCATATTCTGTGCTGTATGATCTGGCTATATGATCTGATTGTATGATCTGGCTTTTACCTAGCACTCCTGTGTCAATCAATTTTCTGTTACTGAGACCAATACCTGAAATAACAAACCAGTGAAGAGAGTTCTAGATCACAGATTATGAGGTTCCATCCATGAATAAGTAGGCTTAATCCTTTCAGGCCTCTGGTATGCTTCAAGACCATTCAGTAGACCAAAAAACTCACTTCATGTTCAAGACACTGGGGACCCACTATACTCTTCAAGAGCACATTCCAAATGTCATGGAAATCTTCCACTGGGCAACACCTCTTACCAATAGAACCAAGCAGGGGATCAAGACTTCAACACCTGGGCTTTGGGGGACACCTCCAGTGATATCATTGAGTGCCAGCTACTGTGCTTCTGACCTTGACTAATATAACAAGCCTCCTCTCTCTCTTCCCTCCCATTCTCTCCCTTCCCTTCACCTTTCTTTCCTATTCCTTAACACTCTTCTGCCCTATATGCTTTTATGGACTTCAGGGTTCATTCTGGCTTGTCTACTCCTGTGGGGGGTCAGGCCTCCACAGTATAGCAAGTTACCTCTCTTCAGGCCCCCCCACTGATATGTACATTTCCTTTACTCATCTAGCTTTAGACCCAAAGGTTTCCACTGTGAGTTCCCATTCTATGGGTATAATAACAGCTGCCTACAGAGTAGTTTGATGTACTGTTTTCTTACCTATAGGTTTATTGGCTGTCTTCCCTACTGATCTATTATTCCCTTCCCTTTTTTAAGGTTCTTCTAGTTTACAGTAACAGGGATGGGTACTGTTCTGACAAGTGGGACTTGAGTCCAATCAGAAAGCTGTTGGTTGTCTCCTTGGTGCTCATGTCACTACTACACTGGTGGTCACCTATTGCCATGGTGATTTATATTGCAACTTACAGATCTCATACCATTGATGGAGCTTGTGTTCCAGAAGTTTCTACAGTATTCCTTGGTACTGTGTAAGCTATCTGCCATAGTTAAGCACAGGTGTCAACTTGACTGTTGAGAGTTTGAGGTTTGGGCACATTTGTGGAGAATTAGTACTTGAGTTAAGCCCAGAGCAAACCTGAAGGAGATTGTCTAGCTGATGAGGAAGGCCCAGCCAATGGTGGGTGGGATTAGGGATAATAAAATACAGAGATCTTTAAGAGAGTTGGCATCCTTGTTTACACTTGGCCAGACATGCTGGTCTGGCAAATAAGGATTGTCCATCTCTCAGCTGTTATGTGGTGGCCAGTTCCCTCAGCCCTGGTGTTGGTGCATGCTCCCTGGTCAAGCTGGACTAAGAACTGTAAGCGGACAGTTGTAAGGAAATAAAACCCTTGTTCCCTTAAGCCATTTGATGGTCATTTATCAGCAACTATGCAGGCTGACTGCAACACTATCCAGCAAGGAGAAAGACCTCAGACCAGTTCCAGTTGATACATTTTGCCCATGTTCTATAATTCATTGTGTTGCATCTTCAGTAATAAGATCTTACTGACAGTTTTTGGAGTGGCTCATTTAAAGCAGGTATCCTATGACATTTTTCCTGGGAGAGATGAGACACAAATGTCTATGGGATATGACAGACCAAAGTGATGATTACACCAAAGCCCAAATTGGTGAACCAATGAGATTATTGAGGTTTCTTACAGGAGTAAGGGTGAGGGTTACTTACAGAAGCAGGGATGACTCAAAGGCTACATCACCAAAAATCCCACCCCAGCCTGGGCAAGACTCATGTAACAGCAACTCTGGAGTTCTCTGAGGACTTACAATCAGCTCAGCTCTTCAATGAATCTCCTCCAGAGCTTTTCCTCAAAGTTGTTTACCCTTTCCTTATATCAGTCTTGTTAGTTTCAGGAGCTTCCTGGGACTAATGAACTGTTTATATTTTGAGTCTCATGAGCCTTCCTTCAGAATAGAATTTTTCAAATTGCTATACAACATTTTCCTTAGGCTATATCAGTCTAGAATGGAATCATGCTGTATCCTGAGGAAAAATGTCAAGGAACAATTGGTCAGAAAATTCCTAACCCTGCTCAACAATCATCACATGGAAAATTATTCCTACATCTTTTTACACCCTCTGAAATTTGAAAAGTCTGTTACCACTTGGCTTTAACAAAGTCATGCAAATGCAGTTTTGGTGTTCAAATATGTGAATATTTACAATGATTAAATTTTTTTTCTAATGAAGCATTTTATGAGATGTTTTCTTTTTCATGTTTAACTTTTCCACTTACTTTTTATTAATATCAGACATAGCTCTTCCATTTGATTTTCCAGTGAATGTCTTCTTAGTTAATACTAACTCTGAGATTAAGTTTGATTGCATCCTTGTCTGTAGGGCCCTTGAAGGAACATGGGATTGCTTCTATCAGTGTACTTCCAGGAAAGAAACGTCTAGCATTTCCAGTCCTGAGATGAGACTGTCTAAGAAATATCTAAGGTTTCTGGCCCTGAGAATGTCTAGTGTCCTAGGCTCTGGGGCTTTCCATGAAAACAGGCAAATTCCACACTTAAGACAGTGGGTTTCCTCTGACATAATTCTGCCACAGTATATATGGTAATTTCTGTGCTTCAGAACATCCTTTAAGTGATACAAAGAGAGGCTCTTGATGGACAGTAGATCATGATGAGACTGCTGACTTGAATATGGAACCAAAGTGTGACCCTTAATAGCTCATTTGCTTGATAGCAAGATGGCCTTGTGAAATGTATTCTACCTATCTAACCCCTTGATTTTTTTTCTCACCAGCAAAAGAGGATAATCATAGCTATGTCTAGTTTTAGAAGATGTTTTGTGAAGATTAAATGAGGTAACTGTTCATGTTGTTGTTGAGGTTGTTGCATAGATATTGCTATGTAGGTGAACACTCAGGGACAAACACTCTGCTCATATGCAGCCTTATTTTTTTATTCGAGTAAGTTCACCTGATAAAAACCCATATTCTGGTACTCAGCATTTAGACTTTGTGTTGCCTCTGTTAATCATTTGTCTTCCCTGAACCACTTATTCTGTTTTCACTTGAGTCCCACATTCTGCTTTTACATGACTTTGTTCACTGACTTTTGTTAACCCATAATGTTGGATTATCTCTCTAGGATATGACTTTCAGTATCATAGGTAAGAGTAATTGTACTTCCATGTCTTCCCTAACCTTATAGCATCATTAGGATGAGACTATATTAGTCAGGGTTTTCTGGAAGAAAAGAATTGATAGAATGTGTGCGAATTTATACAACTTTATTAAATCAACTCACAATAAAAGCAGTGTCCTTCGAAGTAGCTATCATAGCTCTTTTGTTCTTGAACTAAATGTCTCACAAAGTGGAAGGATCTTGAGAAAACTTGGAGCCTCTATGTCACCGGAGTTTCAAAGCCACTATGCTCCTATGTTGGTAAAAAAAAAAACAGCTGGGCTCCTACATCAGCAAGTGACAAGGCCTATGAAACCAGGCTCCAAAAACAGTGAAAACAGCAGCAAGGGTCAAAGGGCAGAGCTCTGTGTTAGCCAAGGACAGAGGCAGCATAGCAGTAGCAGCAACAAAGAAGGCAACGATACGTGGGTCAATAGACTCAACGGCAAGTTGACACAGGATACGGGAAGAGCAAGTCTGTCTTCTTTGTATTTCCTTTTATCTGATCCACCACTGGAAAGCACCCTCCCCTTATGAGCTGGGTATTTCATATCAATTAAACAATCAACTGCAGGCTTGTTCAAGGGCCTACTTCAACCATTGATTCTTCACGGCTGTGTCCTAAAACAGCCTGCAACTGTCAGGTTGACACCTGATTCTAATCTAACCATCCCAGAGACCTCCCCTGCTTATTGCTTGTCCTTATTTTTTGAGTGGGATTTCAAGTGTGTTAAATCTTTAGTGTTGAGCTGAGATACAGTGGGATTTGGCCTTATTTGGGCCAGAGGACACTAGTCACTCAGGTGGTACCAGCAGGACAATAAAATAGGACTATGTTACTGAAGAGTTTGTGGTCTTGGCTTCTTTCTTTCTAAGTCTCTTCTGTTGCCAGAATTGAGAAAATTTGGGTGGCAACCTTGTCTGGGTTAGACACATTAGATTCTTACACTAATTGGAACCATACAGAAGTGTGGAGTCTTTGCCCTTAGTTGAGTGTTTAGCAAATGACTCTAGATTCAGCAGGATTGTCATCATCCAGGAAATACCCATCATTTCCTGGTGCATAGGAGGGCAATTTTTCTGGTCCTATTCTAGGAAACCATCCAGTCTTTTGCAGTTGAGATGCTCTTCATTATTTTCAGTTATCTCCAAGTATTTTCCTCCTGTGCTATGTTTCCATCTAAAGCTTCACGTTTTAGTTGCTAGTGGTTGGGATAAAGCACCACCATTGATGCTGTTCTTTAGTAAATGCGATATACTGTGCTGTACACTTCAGTGTGAATAGAGAGTTACTGAGACTTCTAAGTTTCCCCAGAAAAGTTACTGCTTAATGTACACACATAGCTAGGATAGATGGAGGGGAGAGAAATGAGTTCCATAGACGCCACATAACACATCCCAGCGATAAATTCTGGATTATTTCTTTCTAGCTTTGTGAAAACTTAGCTCTAAGTCAATGCAGTTCTTTTTGAAAAATTCTATAGCAGTCTTAGGAGCCAGAAAAGATTTAATTTCAGACAAGAATGTTGGTGTTTGTATCATTGAGTCCTTTATTTAATTACAATAACACATTGTTTAAATTAGGTATCCTCTGAAAAGAAATGAGTGTTTAAATGAAGGGGAAATATTATGTGAAGGCAGACCGAATATGTGGAAGCTAAAACTCTGCCCCCCACCCCGTCTCCAAAGCCTTTGGATGCCTATTCTGCCTGTCTCTTGGCTTTGTTCTAGAAACAGTCACTGCGTTCTGCTGCCTGGTAGCTGAAGACCAAGGCAGCTGTCAAAGCAGTGTCTCCTGGGCTTTTACAAGCCTGTTCAGACATGCTGAAAGACAGGGCTTGGCTTTTCAGATCCCTCACCTTGTAAATGTACATTTAATTGTGTGTGTGTGTGTGTGTGTGTGTGTGTGTGTGTGTGTGTGTGTGTATGAGTATATATGTAGAAGCCTGAGACTGATACCAAGATCGTCCTTCATTGCTTTTCCAACTTATATTTTGAGACTGAATCTCTAATTAAATTCAGAGCTTGCCTGTAGGGCTAGTCTGCCTAGTGAGCTTGCTGTAGTGATTTCTAGACTCTGCCTTTGAGGAACCTATAGTCAGGTTCCTATACCCTTCTAATATTTTTCTGTGGGATCTGGGGGAGGGTGTTCTGAACTGTTGTCCTTTAGATTGTGCAGCAAGCACATTGACTATGGAATCATTTCCTCAGTCCTAGCTGAGAATATTAAGGATATCTTAAAAGAATAGGTTGCAGTCCATCAAAGAATGGATCCTTGCATTTAAGTACTGGTTTTCAGAATAACTCAGCTATATTTTCCCTCCCTCCCTCCCTCTATCTTTCCTTCTCTCCTAGAAGGATGCACTAAGCCAAAGCTTGACTTCCTTATGCCCTGAAGTGACCACTTGAGCAGGAAGTTTTGCCAGACCTTTGAGCTCACACACGAGGTTCAGAGCTGGGTGAATGCCTATGCCTGAGCTCTGAGTCTCTTGGTGCTATCGTGCCCCCCTACTAAGGCTGCATTTAAAAAACACTGTGCAGTAAAACTAAAGAGTTCTATGCCTGTGCTGTCTCTTTCCCCATAGTGAAGATACATGATTGGCTGAGTCACCATATCATGTCGTGTATCAGCTGTCACGGACAGCCTGTTTTTGTTGTTGTTGTTGTTTGCTTTTGCACTTGTGTGTGTGTGTGTGTGTGTGTGTGTGTGTGTGTGTGTGTGTCTGTGTCTGTGTACAAGTGGTCCCCTGTGTGTGTTTGTCGTGGAGGTCCAAGGGTAACATCGGGAACCATCCTGGATTACTCTACCTCCTTTTTGTTTTGCTTGGGGGTTTCCTAAGTCCTGCCTTTCAGGGACAGAATTATAGGCCACCACCATATCTGCTGGGCATTTTTTTTTTACATGAGATCTGGGAATCTGAATTCAAGTCCCTTTGCTTGTAAGGCAAAGGTTTTAACCACTGAGCCATCTTCCTAGCTCCATTGATGATCTTTAAAGTCAAAAACATTCTGTGAATATTTGTGGAGTGATGTGGAAAATGTCCTGCTGGAAGTTTGCTTGGCAACAAGATGAGGTTAGAAGAGATGCTTGCCCTTGAGAAGCTTTTGGTCTATGACAAGGACACAGCAGATTTCCAAAATAAGGTAGAAAGTAGATAAGACTAGAAAAAAGGCAGTCAGGGCAGTCAGTGATTAAAGTGTTTTCTGACCTGAGTTTGGATCCTCAGATTCCACTTAAAAATGCAGGGTTAGTATGGAAGCCAACCTGTAATTCTTGCCCTAGAAGGCAGATCTTATGAACTCCTAAAGTAATCTGGCTACCAGACCGTAATGACCATAGTCTGGCTTTATTTAGAGACCCAGCCTCACAAGCACAAGGTGGAAGAGCAATGATTGAGAAGGATGATTCCTGATCTCACCCTTGGGTCTCCTTGGGCACACTCCAATGCTCTTGTGTACATACCCACATGCAACACACACACACACACACACACACACACACACAGAGGAATGCGTGTGAGGATGCACACATACATCCCTTACACACATGAAAGGAAAAACAAAGAGAAGACAATTGGGTGTGAGGGGAGAGCAGGAGAAATGGACGTCAGTTGGAAAAAGCAGGGAGAACTTCCTTGAAATGTGCTACTTAAACACAGCCTGGCAACTCAGGGAGAGCTGCACATGGATAATGAGGTCAAGGCATCAGGGGCACAGCCTGGAGAAAACGCAGGAAGTCTGTTACATTTAAGGAATCTGCGTTGGGTCTCTACTGTGGATCAGACTCCACAGGGTTCAGATGCCGTCAGCTTCTGCCAAGGTCCCTGTTTGTCCCAGCATCCCAACCAGGGTGCTGTGTTACTGAGGTGTCCGGTCTCTTGAGCTCCTCCAGGCAGGCTTTCCTTGTTTCCCCTGGCAATGACAATGCCAGAGAAGTCACTGACGTATTCTGTACATGGCGCCTCCATTTGGAACTGTCTGCTGTGTATGGCTAATCCCAGAGACAGGATTTTGAGAAGACTCCAGAGGTGAAGTGTATTTTCATTGCATCTGATCAAGATTATCATTGAATTGAAAGTGAAATCATTCATATTTGATATTGGCGGTCCCATGTTCTTTCTCTCAGCTTTCTTACAGCCTCCACCTATCCTGATACAAGAGAACAAATTTGCCCCTTGTTTTACCAGGTCTCAGCTAAGTCCTTGTTGCAGTTCACCTGCCTGGTTGCTGATAGATGACCATCAAACAGCTAAAGGGAACAAGGTGTTTATTGTCTTTTATGACTATCTGGTTACAGTTCTCAGTCCATCTTGACAGAAGAACTCACGCCAACACCAAGACCAAGGGAACTGGCCACACCATCTCTATGTAATAGCTGAGAGACAGACAATCCTTACTTACCAGACCAGCATATATGGCCAAGTGTACAAAAGGATGTCAATTTCTTCAGCCGACTCTCAGTATTTTATTCATCTGTTCAGGGCTTAGTCCCATCCACCATGGACTGGGCCTGCCCCATCAACTAGACAATCTCCTTCAGGTTCAGTCTGGGCTTAACTCAACTACTAATTCTCCACAAATGTGCCCAGAGCTCAAACCCTCAACTGTCAAGTTGACACCTGTCCTTAACTATGACAGTCCTTAATAGAAAAATGTTTTGCAAGGGAAACTTGTTGTTTCCTGCAGTTTTATCTCGCCTGGGTAAGGCAATCTTGGCAGCAATGGGTAAGTTTCCCCCAGCTGAGATATAGAGCAAATTGTTGTCATGGCTGTGAAGAGACAGATGGAGACATTTCTAGTTCTGAATCTGTGACTGTCATTCAAATTTGCTTGGAAGCCACGAGAGGATGCCAGATGTGGGGTGGATGAAACTAAGTTCATGGAGCAAAGTCTTATGAGCAACAGAAGCATGTGCCTGCAGCCACACTTTTCTAGGTAGTAGCCTAGTCTTGCTTGCTTGTTGCTTGGTATATAAATTAATCTATACAGAGGAGCCCCAAATTGCCTTTATTTGGAAGTATACTCAGTTCCCTGGACAATAATGTCTGCCTCAGACCTTCCCATCTCTTCTCCTGGGAGGGTCTAGCTGAAACTGGGCCCTGGCTCACAAACCAGGATCCATTATCTCCATTTGAAACTACTTTGCTGTTGGGTTTCAATCATGTTTTATCCACATTCATTAAACATTTTGAAGTGGCTGTAAATATCAGGAAGGCCAGCGAGTCTCAGATAAATAGAAGGCATTAGAGTCATTTCACGTGACAGCAATCCTTATTGCCTTTCAGGAGGCCTAAGAGCATTAGTCCTGGTGTTTGTCTCACTGAGGTTTATTTTTATTTGGTTGTTATTGATGTATTTATTTATTATTGATAAATTCAATTGTTTGGTGCATGTCTTTTTCAGCAAACCTTTTGGAAAAAGCACCACTTTTAGATGGAATAGCACTCCAAGACAGACAACATTGCAACTGACTGATTATTGTAGATCTCAACTTAAGGTGTAGATATCTCTGCTCAGTCAATACTAAACCCCTAGCAGGAATCTCTGACCTTTTGACATTGTGACATGATGCCGTTATCTACAAAGTTTATGTTCTAGAATCTGTCAATCAATTACAAAATCAAACTCCAACATTCTTACGAGGTTTCTGGGATAGGAACTCAGATCCTTTAGCTTGCAAGGCAAAAGCTTTAACTCCTCAGTCATCTCCCCAGCCTGGTGCTGAGTATTCATAAGCATCTCTTTTAATCCCTACAACAATTCTATTGGAGAAATACTTCCGTGATTACCATTTTTATGTTAGAGAATAAAAATTCAAAGAAATTAAGCAACATATCAAAGATATGGCTATAAAGAGGTAGAGCCAGGTTTCACTAAGGCTCTGAATTTTAAACCTCTATTAACATCTTTCATCTGCTCAGAGGTAACCACAGCAATTATTTATCCACAGATCAAAGAACAACTTTTGAAAGTCAGTTCTCTCCTCCCACTAGGTAGGTTTCTGAGGATTAAACTCAGGTCTCCAGGTTTGTGAGAGGGGTTCCTTACCTGCTGACCTCTCTGGCTGTCGATAGCACAGGGAAAAATGCAGAAAGAACCTTGATAGAATCCAAGCTTTTTTTTTTTTCTAGGTTGGGCTAATTTTCTCATTTTGAGGTATAGTATACCTTTAAGGTAAATGCAACTGATTCATCTTAAATTTATTTTATTTCTTCTCTTTTTATTTAAAGTGAACACATTCTTGTCAGGACTGCACAGCAGACAGCCGAGCCAGGACTTGAGAAGCAAGAGTAAAGCCATGTGTATCACTCCAGTGGTGGCCACTATCGATGGGCCTTAGGATCTTAGGGGCTGTCAGGCGCCTAACAACTGAGACTACTCTTGTTTTTGTCAGCAAGAGGCAATGACAGCCCCACTCACAGCAGCATTGGTTCTCATGTGTCTTCCTGCGTGGATCATGCATTGTTCAACATTTCAGCCAACTGTGGGTTGAAGTTGCATCTGTGATGAATACTGAGGTAAGACGGGAGTGGTCCATCTGGCCAAGAGTGGGCATTTTTATTACTGGCATGATTTCAAGTTGCTGATAACTGGTGATAATAAAAAGCAGATGGACTTTCAGTTGTTTTATTATTGTTTGAAAACTCCTTTGCTTATTGCTTGTACCAGACACCCTGTCTCAGAAGTTTCCCATACGTGGTACCTAGTGACATGCAGCATAAACCATGAGGAAAATTCACTAACGACATCGGATGGACTAACTGGTCTGAGGGTTGTTTTGGTAGCTTAACTCTATCAAGGACTGAGCATCATTCTGTTTTTCATTTCTCCCCCAACATCCTGGGTGACAAAGCTTGCCTCTCATGGCCCAAAGTGGTAATGGGCCAGGACAAACCAGGAAGAGGGTGTTCTTTCCACCCCCAGTGTGTCTGTTCAGTAGGGAAGCTGGTTTTTCAGAAAGACACCTCAAAAAACCTTTTCCAAAGTTCCCATTGATCAGAACTGGGTTTCAAGCCTTTATACTGAGTCAGAGTTCATAAACTGCTGCGGTGTGTGGTGCAAATCTGACAACCGATTCTTTTGTTTAGACAACATATTAAGAATTGTTTGTACATTTTTGAATGGCTAAAAAATCCAGCAAAAAATAGTGTTCATGTTACATTTGAAATTCAAACATCAGTATCACAAATTAAATGATTATTGTCTCCATCTAAACTAATCATTTAGGCATTGAAAGGTCTGTTTTTATGCTATGATGGCAGAGACCACTCTGTTGTCCATGGCACAGGCTCAGCAAAAGTAAAGTAGAGTTGGGAGGTCCATGGGCAAGCAAATTGTCAGACACAACAGCAGGATATTTTAGGTTAGCTCAGGGGGAGGTGTTGGGCTGCCTCGAATGTCAGGCTAAAAACAACTTCACTCTGCTCAAATAGAAGACTTCTGACAAAGGGACAAGTTACCTTGTTAAGTATTTTGACATAGGTGTAACCTATGGGACAGATATCTGATATGATATGGCTAATTTTTGACAGAAGAGAGCTCTGTAGTTTAGTCTTTTATTACTTCTATAAGCAAATAACTTAGAGTGGTTAATTTATAGTCTATTAAAAATCCACTTTTCATAGTTCTGAACTCTTGGAGGTGCAAGATCAAGGTGCTAACAGATTCGATATTGATTGAGGGCTCTCTATGGCAGCTGACTTCTTATTGTGTCCCCAAAGAGTCAAAGGGGAAAAAAAGAAGACTCTCTGGAACTTCTTTTATAAAGTTATTCATCCCTTCACGAGGGTAGACATCTCATGACCAAATCACTTCCTAAGCCTTCTACCATTTTTATTAGCAAATTGTACTCATTTATGACAATATTACATGTGTATACAAAGAATATTGATCAGGCCCCTCCCACTTCCCCAACCTCCTCCACCTGAACTTCGTTGTTATTTTTAATAATTCACTGAATCTTTTTTGTGCTGCCTGCATGGCATAGATATAGGACCATCCACTGGAGTAAGAACAACCAACCAGTGACCATATCCATCATGCTGGGATGTTGGTTGACCAGATCATGCAGGTACACAAAAAGCTGCTGTCCATTCAAGGTGACAACTGAATCATATGTAGAAGACAGCGCTTTACCACATTTTCCCCCCATCCTTTGGATCTTACATTCTTTTTACTTTCTAATCCACAGTTTTCCCTGATCTGAGGTTTGGAGACTGATAGAGATATCCTATTTATCCTAAGCACTTTGCCCAGTATGAGTCTCTGCAATAACCGTTGACCATTGCAAAGAAGTTTCTCTGACCAAGGTTGGTAGAAGCACTCATTTATGGGTATAAAAACATAAATATTTAGAAGACAGTTGGACAACATGCCCATCTATAAAAACAATAATAGTAGGTTTACTCTAGCATATATGACCTCTCAACTATGGGTTTTTGACCAGATTTACAGTACCAGACATAATTTCATTCTGGGGATAGGCTTATTTAAAATGATTGGTTACCCCCAAAGATTTATGCCATTGTAGCAACCAGTGGACATAGCTTGCGTGGCAGGTCAGTATTGTAGCATGAAAGGTCCAGAGCTGGCTAAGAATCTTGATGCCTTTTCTCCCCTAGCAACCTACATAGCATTGCTTGGCAGTATGAAAGCTGTCCAGCAAGGCGGAGTCTCCTGGTTAGTTCCAACCTGATTTCTTTATGACTTGCAATCAACCCCCCACCTTTTAATTCTATTGAATTAGTAATTAAGTTTCAATGTATGAATTTTTGGGGATGGTTGCAAAGGTTCGGATAGTACCATCCTGTCCTCCAAAACTAATATTGTAAAGGGATCCCACCAACCCTGATATAGAATTCAGAAGGTATAATGTAGCTAAATGGACCTTTAAAATGTCAGTTTAATCCCTTTTCCTATATCCATTACCTATTTCAAAGGAGGCTGGCAAATAATATTCCAGTGGGTTTTCTTTCCAATACTCTTTCTATAATTTAATTTGATAGGCCTACATATTCTATACTTTACCAATTGATTTGCTTTTTCATTTGTACACTTTCTGTATCAGCATAGAAAAGCTACTTCTTTTTAAATAGCACTATTATATTGTGTATATAGCACAATAAACTCATTCTATTTCATGGGTATTGGTTTGTTTACAATGCTCATTATTACAGTGAATCTGTAAAATTTTATTCATGCCTTTGGGCACTAGAGAGTTTTTATTTAAGTTAGTAATAATGTGGCTTCTGAAAATGTAGGTATATTTGAAATTGCGATAACTTGCCTCATTGCCTCCCTCCATACACACAAAAATAGTTAAAATGATGGTTTCTTCAAAAGGATTTCAATATTCAAAATCACTAATATTCTTATTTTTTTGCCAGGCTGATGGGTAAATTGATATAAGGCTATTCATACACATTTCTTTTATTGCTAATATGGTTCCCTATTGTTGCAGTTTGCCTGCATGGTTGCTGATAAATGACCATAAAATGGCTTAAGGAAACAAAGGATTTATTTTCTCTTATGATTACAGTCTGTAGTCCAGCTTTGACAGAAGAGCATGCACCAACACAAGGGCCAAAGAACTGGCCATACCATCTCTACATAATGGCTAAGAGAGGAAAGATCCTTACTTGCCATATCAGCACGTCTAGCCAAGTGTACAAAAGGATGCTGACTTTCTCAACCAGTTCTCCAGTTCTCTGCATTTTATTCACCTATTCAGGGCCTAGTCCCACTCACCATAGTCTGAGTCTGCCCCATCTACTAGACAATCTCCTTCAAGCAGCCCTGTTGCCCAACACATAAGCAAATATAAGAATTGAATCTTTAATCTATGTTTCAATGAGATAACCAGCAATCTGAGGAGATAGTGGGTTAGCATCCAAAAGTTATGCATTCCATTTCATGCTTAGACAGTAAATTATGCAGGGAGGGGAAAGAAAGACCATTGTGAATTTAGTCCTATCTCTGTGGTCAGGTGGTCAGTATTATCTTGAAGATTTGTGGTGTTGGTGCTTTTTTCCCTTATGGTTTCTTTTCTGTTAGTGGGGGAAGGGTTTACAAACATCAGGTTTTACATTCTTTCTCCTGATCCAGTCATTTCAGTGACATCTACCCTCCACCCATATACATACATATGTGCATGTATGTGTGTGTGTGTAGAGTCCTTTCTATAGAATGAAACAGAATGAAGAACAAACGTGGGTTTCTTTTTAAGTGTGCTTGTGTATACATATGGATCAGTGTATATGTGCATGTGGATGTGTGTACAAGATGGCACTTGAGTATGTATGTGTGCCTGAGATGGCCAAAGGAAGACATCAGAAATCACTGTGGATTACTCTTCCACCTTGTTGCTTTGCTCTGAGATTTTCAAGGCTCTGTCTTGAATATAGTGGATATAGACTGCTGCCATATCCACCTGACATTTATTTTTTACATGGGATCTGGGGATCTGAACTTAGGTCCTTTTGCTTGTGAGGTAGAGACTTTAACCACTGAGCTATCTCCCCAGTCCCAAATGTGTTTTTATAATATGGCATATGCAGTGCTGTTATCATTGTGCTCTTATCAGGGACTGAAAGAGCAGGATATCCAGCATCTTCCTCTATTCTATGCATTTTCATACACCTGCATGTACCTCATATGCCTGCACACATGCACTATACTAACATACATACACACACTCAGGTGCACACACATTCAGAACCTCTTTTAAAGCAATAGATTCTTAAATCTGTATCTTTGCAAATTCTTGAACTACAACTTTCTTCTAATACAAATTCCTAGAGTGCTGCCTGGGGAAGGGCTTCTCAACTTGAAGTCAAATGTTATTTGGTTCTCAATAGCTCTGTAAGAGAACAGACCACTTAGGAGTCCACAGAGACCCCACTTTTATTGCAAGAACAATAAGAGTAGGAAGCATGGGGAAGGAATGGTGCAACTTTTTGCATGAACCTCAGGACAGGTGTTTCCGAGTTTTGAAATTCCAAGCTCATGAATTCTGCTGATTTTGGCAGTTGGAAAGCACACTTAGCAGAAGCTATTAGCTTGAAAAAATTTTTTTTGGCCTTTCTTCTTTGGGAGTCCTCTCCATGTTTCTCCTCTTGGCTCTTCTATTGGTTTTGCCAAAGCAGGGGACACATTGGGCTTTCTTGCTTTTGGTTCTGTCTTAGTCTCCTTTGCTGTTCTTCAAGGACTTCACAACAGCTTCCCATTGTACAGCAAGTGACAGCACACAACCTGGATTGACTCAAACTTGCGAGTTTCCTTCTGAAACTTTAGGATGTCACAGACTTCCCCAGCTGATTTCATAAATTTGGTGTCACATTGTAAATCAAACAGCTGTGGAGTGGCCTAGACATCTGTTTGGTTCTGTTAGACTCTTTATGCCATAAGGAAACTAATTCTGAAGAGGCCAGTAAAATGTGCACATTGCTAGTGAAGGACCTTACGTACATTCTTCCCAGGCATGGGACAAAAGTATCAGGATCTTTTGCTTTCTAAAAAAACATCCAAATCAAGCGAGCAAGCAAAACTCAACTTCTCCTTGCTTCATGGAACTCTACCTCTACCTACAGAATAAAGTAGTAGGGAAAGCAAATGAGCAATACCCTAAAATACATTGGGATCTTTTTTGTCTGTAGAAATTTAAATGCATGGAAGCAATGACAGAAAATGCATAAAGAAATGCTTTTGGCATGCACATTAAAGGATGCTCCAGGGATTGGAGGGGGAGGCACTGGGGGATGGGGAGGGAGCGGAGAGGGGAGGGGGATCAGGGGCTCAGGGGGAGGGGGAGGGAGGGGACTGGTATACCTGTTAAGTTTGTATGAGCAGAAATAATAATAATAAAATATGTTTAAAAAAAGAAAGAAAAAAATGCAAGACAAGAACTGCCATTGATAATCCTCAGGTTGGGCGTGGTAGGCTGATTTTCTTAAATATATAAGACTTCACTTTTTTTCTCACATATTAGTTCATTCAGTTAGTTAGGATACTCTGTGGTAACATATTACCTTCATCCCCCCTACCCTCTGGCTAAATTTTAGTGAGTTAGTATCTCAGATTTATTTCTGCCTCATGCAGCCTTGACTGGAAGCAGACCACACTCTGTGTAATGAGCATCCATACCTGGAGTTCCTTTTGCCTACTTTCATTGGTCAGAACAAATCACGTGACTCATTCCTCAAAAAGGTGTTTGGAATACAGAACAACATATTGGTTGGGTAAATAGTAAAAGTCCCTGAGCCCATAAGCTATGTCTGAGGCAGACATAACAAACACAGGGGTTTTCCTTGTATTTACACAGTTTTTAATTTTTGACTTACTAGCTCTTCCCTTCACATTTTTCCCTTTCTTTCACTTTTGCTACTAGTACCCATAAAAATACACTAAAATCTAATTCCAAATTAAAGTTAAAAGGAATAATGTAGAAGAATAACTATGAGCAGCATAGAGCTCCATATAAATAAAGTCACTTGCACATGGAATATAGAGTTCTTGCATAAGTGTTCCTGATTAGATAGATTCCCAGACTCTAAACAGTTTTCAGAATGGTTAGTACCTCAAACACGCCCTCATTGTGTTCCCCATGTGATCCACTCAGGAAATGAATAGGGACACTAGTCAAATATCAAAATTCCTGCACCCTCCACCAGAATTAAAGCAGAATTTCATCACGTGATATCAATTTTGAATGAGCACCACAGATAATATCAATAAGCAGGGAAATTTGAGAAAATTATATTAATCTTTTCAGAGAAAATGATTCACACAGAGAACACATTACTAAAGGTCGACATATGAATGTAGGTGAGGTAGTATTAGAGAGAGGACCTTTCCTAGAAACAGAACATGAGCCTGTATTGGAGATATCATAATAGATCTGAGGGGTTTGATGTCTGTGACAGGAATAAAATAAATACATAAACTGATGCTGAGACTCAGAATAGGACTGTGTTAGATTTAAACATAAATACATCCCACAGATCTTATTGTCTCATTCAGCTATGGAAAGTTGGAAAATTAGCAAGACACACATGTGTGTGTATGCATACATTTGGGGTTATCATTTTGTTTTTTAATGCCCCCATAGATATTCCAGAATATTCTGTGGCAACATCTGCTGGGTCTTCATGGTAGATAATTTTCTGTTATGGTTTTTTTTTTGTTGTTGTTTTTGGTTAGGAGCTAAGCTTCTATGTTATTTTGTTTTGTTTTCCTCTGAGAGTTTCTGAACTCCAGATTGGAAAGACCTCTTCAGTTATTTTCACTTAGTTTTTACCAGGTGTCTGGTGGGCTTTACTAGCATGGAACCACTTTTCTGGTGTTGGCATCATAACAGTGTAGAGAAATTCTAGCTTACACTTGATGTAGGTAGCCATCTGTATCCTCTGGTTTTGTATCTGTGGATTCAAATAAATGTGAGTCGAACATGTTTAGAAAGGAAAACATGTATCTGCACTGAACATGTACAGATTTTTTTTCAAATCATTTCTTAAACAATTGCTGTAAACACCTATTTGAATAGGATTTACATTATATTTTGTATTATAAGTAATCTAGGGGTGATTTGAAGTATTTAGAGGACATACGTAAATTATATGCCAGTACTGAGCTGGTTGGTTTAAGAAGTTTGAGTATTAGCAAGTTGTAATATCTGAGTGAACTTGTGGAACCAATCCCTATATTACCAAGGAAGGACTGTAGTTTTATGTTCTGTTTTCCCCATACTATGACATATCATATTTCCTTGTCCACTTGGTAGATCCAATTAAAGTACTTTTCTGATCTCCACTTGAAGCAAATAACTGGCTTTAATTACTTTTCTTATTAGTGTTACAGAATATTTAACAGAAGCAATTTCACTGTTTTTAGTCCATCATGGCAGGGAATGCAGGGTAGTAGGAATTGCTTGCATCTTGGAGATCCAGGAAGTAGAGAACAGGATGAGAAACAAGACTGGGCAATACTCCTAGGGCCTCCCTGCTGTGATTTACATCTGCCAGGTAGGCCCCATCTTCCCTAGATTCTATCACCTCCAAAACAAAGCCACCAGCTGTGGACCAAATGTTCAAAGTTGGTGAGAAGGAAAAGGAATAAAAAAGGATAATGGGGAAACTCTTATCATAGAAAAAAGTGCATGTGTGTTTGCATGTATGAATTAAATTGTGAAAGAATGAATAAAAGTCAATTAGAAATTAGAAAAAAGTAAATAATTACAAGGAAGAATTCCATATTTATAGACCCATTTCTCATTCAGGACAAAACAGAGCCCATCTAGGGATGGCTCAAGACCACATCTTAGCTCCTTGTGGACATCTTAATTTCCAGATCTGATCTGTTATCTTCAATCCCTTTCCTCTGGGATCCATGGCATCATCTCTAAGATCAAATTCTGAATTTTTCATTTTGCCTTTTATTTCCTAGTGTCTACAAATATTCAAGTTTTCATTCTGAATTAAAAAGAACATTCTGAATTTTTTTTTTTAATAGTCAAATTACTCAGGTCCTTTTGCTTTGAGGCAGAATCTTTAAGCTCTGAGGCAACTCCCCTACATAGTATTTTCTTTTATGAATAAAAAAGAAATGAAAAATTATTGTATTAATAGACTAAATTGCTCATTAGTAATTAAGCTAAAAAGATTTTTTTTTAAAAAGTCATGTTTTATCCACTATGCTTTTGGAGTCAAGTAAGAGAAAAATTTGTATTTAAGGCAAGTCTATAAATATGGAATTCTTCTTTGTAATTATTTACTTTTTTCTAATTTCTAATTGACTTTTATTTATTCTTTTACAATTTAATTCATACATGCAAACACACATGCACTTTTTTCTATGATAAGAGTTTCCCCATTATCCTTTTTTATTCCTTTTCCTTCTCACCAAATTCCTACTTTTTTCAAAGTCAATCACCTTCCTTCATGCTGTGTGTGTGTGTGTCCCATATTTCACTGTGGTTGCCTGCTTAAGCATAGATGGGAGGTATCTTCCTGAGTCAGTCAATATACCAGGTGCTTCACTGAGGAAAATGACTCTCCCTGTCCCTGCAACCTTTAAATGTCTATAACTCATCCAGTAAAGTGATGTTTCATGAACCATTATGGAATATCGATGTATATTGTATAGGTCTTGTGCAATTAGCCACCACTGCTGTGAATTTAGAAGCACAACAGTCATGACATATCCTGAAATCAGCATTTTACAGCATTCCTTCTCCATCTTCAACTCTGAAATTCTTTCCTACCTCTCTTCTGCTGTTTCCTGAGACTTGTCATGTTTAGTACTAAACATTCAACAGTCACTTGTTTTCATATATGAACCAATTATGAGTCATGCCTTAACTACTGCCCATTGCAAATAGAAACATCTCTGACCTAGCATGATAGCTGCAGCACTAATCCATGTATATAAATAAAAATACCTAAAGGACAGTTTGGCATTTCTTCCATTTAGCAAAACCACAGTAGTAGTTTTCTTCCCCCTAGAGATTCCTTAGTTATGGACTATGACCAGATTTTCAGTACAAATAGTATACTGAGTAAAAACCCAGACACAGGGTTGTCTCAGGGGTTCAGACTGTGCCTCGCAAGATCCTGAAGTCACCCTTGGTCCTCCATAGGGACACATGGTGCCCTTTATCTCCCTCTCTGTCCCTCTCTCTCTCTCTCCCTCCCTCTCTCTCTCTTTCTCTCTCACACACAAAGTAAATAAATAAAATATTTTGAAGAAAAACACAGCAGGACAAACTCCAAATCCTACAGCTCTGTGTCCAACAGATGAATTTCTTGTTGAAATCATCTCAGTTCTACAAGACTTCTACTGCTTGCATCTCTAACAGCATCAGTATCTTCAAAATTCTCACTAGAATGGTCCCTTAGGCCCCATCTCCAAGATGCAAAGTGCTTCCCAGCACAAAGTCCCAAAGTTCTCCTTAGTTCTCCCAACTAACATTTCCAAAAGCTTATCGGCCTTACCCAGCAATAGCTATACTTTTCTACTCGGTAACAACTCTCTCAGCTTCACAAACACTTCAGTTTCTGGTACTGGATCCTTAGTTTCGCATAGTGATATCCCACGTCCCTGGTACCAATTTCTATACAGTGAGTCTTACCTGTTGCTATGAAAGACTACCCAAAGTTAAACAGCTTAAGGGAGAACGGGAGATTTATTCAGTTCATGGTTCCAAAGGGGCGATAAAGTTCATTATGTTAGAAAAGGTGTGGCTGAAGATGGGCTAAGTCCTTCATGGAGACTGAGAGCTGCTAGAATACCAACTGCAAAAGCAGACCTCTCCCAGAAGTCAGGTGGGACTAATTAACTTTAAGACCCACCCCTGTGACTGCCTTCTTCCAGCAAGTCTCCACCTCTTAAAGGTTTTTTTTTAATGACTTCCAAACAACAAAAGATTCAATCACATGCGCCTATAAGGGAGTACACACATTTCAAACCATAATAGGCTCTTTCCTTGCTTAAGAACTTTTCAATTTCATGAAGCTTCATTTGTCAGTTCTTAACCTTATTTACTGAGTAACTAGAGTTCTACTTAGGAAGTCCTCACCTTTACCTATCTTGTAGAGTACTTCCTATTCCTCCAGATACTTTGACTTCTTTCTTTCCTATTTGTGTCCTATTTCCTTCTCTTGTTTAATTGTTATAATTAAGGCTTCAAGCACTATATTCACTAGGAATAGATAAAGGGGACAGCCTTATCTTGTTCCTGATTTTAGTGGTAATTATTCAAGTTATCTCTATTTAGCATGATGTTTGCCATAGCTTTGTGATATTAAGTGTTTGTCATATTGTGATATGTTTCTCCCACCCTAGTCTCCCTAGAGTTTGGTTTTTTTTTTTTGTCCTAAAGTTATATTGTACTTTATCAAAGATTTGCTTAGCATATGTTGCAATGATCACATGAGTTTTGTCTTGGAGGCCATTTATTTAATGAATTACATTTATTGACCTAAGTGTATTGAACCATCCCTGCATCCTAGAATGATTATTCCATGATTATTTATTACTATTGTTGTTTATATGTGTCTGTAGGTCTGTTTACATGTGTGGAGACCAGAAGAAAGTGTTGGAGCTTCTCCACTCTTGTGCTTTGTTCTGCCTTTGAGAGACAAGTTCTCATCTCATTTCATCTAATCTTGGGGTCAGCAAGTGTCATTGAGCGTCCTGTCAGTCTTCTTTACAGCTGGGTTCATAGGGATGCCTAGCTTGTTATATACACTTGTTAGGATCAAACTCCAGTCTTTTTTTTTTTTAAATTTAATTATACATTTTAAAATTTTTTACCAGTTCCCTCCCTCCCCCTTCCTCCCCCTCCCCTTCCCCCAGTGCCTCCCCCCCAATTCCCAGAGAGTCCTTTATTGTGTACGCCTAACTCTCCATTGGGTCCTCCTCTCCGATGACATATAAGGACCCAGTGGCATTTCCATAAGCCCTTTCTCTTGTTCCCCTTAAGCATAAGATCACTACTATGGCTGTCAATCCCTTGCCTCCAGGGGTCTCGGTGCCCTTAACAGATGCTAGACTTTATGAGGGCAACAGTGTGCTGGACATTGCGCAGGGCATGCAAAGTCCCATTATGATTGCTTTGGCCCCAACTATTGTTGAGAATCTTGCAAATCGTTGCTCCTCCCATCCTTTTGCTCTTACAATCTTACCACCCCCTCTTCCGCAAATGTCCCTGAGCTCCAGGATGGGAAGAGATTAGGCTGTCCTAGTTCTATGTGATTGATATAGAGTCTCTGAAGTTCTGGATTGTGGTTTGTTGATTTTCTTTTGCAGTTTTGCTGCTCCTGCAATTCCCTTCACTCCATTCTGCTGGGCACTGTATGTCACCCCCTGGCCAGAGACAAAAAGCTGTTAAACTGGAGTCTTGTTGTAATAGCACATTCAAGGGTAGATGTAATAAGAGTAGGAAACCTCACTGAGGGAGGGGTCCATCACCCATTTGCAAAATGATTACTTTTTATCTGCTAGACTATATGCCCTCCCCTTCTGGTGAGATCAGGAAAGAACGTCTGTGAACTTAACCAGGTTTCTCATTACTTACTTGCAGACCTTGATGGAGGCCTATTTTCTCTGCTGTAACATGGTCTCCTCTCTCCTTGTTTCTGGTGTGGCCCTCCTAACCCATCTCTCTTGTTCATAATCCTTGCAATTACTGTGTTACATAGGTTTACTTTTGAGTGTCTCAATGTGGGCTGGGTGAGTTTGGTACTAGGAGCCACCTATTAGGGAGTACATACGGCGCTTAATTTTCTGGGTTTGGGATACTTCACTTAATATAATTCTTTCTAATGACATCCATTTCCCAGCGAATTCCAGTAATTCATCATTTTTGATGGCTGAGTAGTACTCCATTGTATAGATGTACCACAGTTTCCTTATCCACTCCTCAACTGTTGGACATTTAGGTTGATTCCATGACTTTGCTATTGTAAACAGTGCTGCTATGAACATGGTCGAGCTTGTGCTATCGAGGCGAACCTCTGCTGCATGGGGGGTTATTCCCAAAAGTGGGATAGCAGGGTCATATGGCATTTCAATCTTTAATTTCTTTAAGAATCTCCAGACGGCTCGCCAGAGTGGCTGTATGAGCCTGCATTCCCACCAACAATGTAGGAGAGTTCCCCTCTCTCCACATCCTCTCCAGCATTTGTCGTTGTTTGTATTGTGGATTTTTGCCATCCTGACCGGGGTGAGATGATATCTCAGGGAAGTTTTGATTTGCATTTCCCTGATGGCGAAGGAAGTGGAGCATTTTTTAAGATATTTGTTAGACATTTTAATTTCATCTCTGGTAAAGTTTCTTTGAAGTTCCAGGGCCCATTTTTTAATTGGACCAGTGTTTTCCTTGGAGTTTAGTTTTCTAAGTTCTTTGTGTACTCTGGACAGTAGAGCTCTGTCAGATATGTGGTTAGTGAAGATTTTCTCCCATTCTGTGGGTTGCCTTTGAGCTCGTGTTACAATCTCTTTATCTGAACAGAAGCTCTTTAATTTCACAAGATCCCAACTGTTGAGAGTTGGTAGCAGTGACTGTGCCATTGGATGTCTGTTTAGGAAGTGTTGGCCTAGCCCAATCAGCTCGAGGGAGTTCCCTATCCTTTCAACTATGGTTTTTAAAGTCTCTGGCCTGATATCAAGGTCCTTGATCCATTTGGAATTAAGTCTTGTACATGGTGACAAGTACGGGTCCAGCTTTAATCTTCTGCATGTGGAGATCCAGTTTTGCCAGCACCATTTGTTGAAGA
Source organism: Typhlomys cinereus (assembly GCA_023101885.1). Classification (NCBI taxonomy): domain Eukaryota; kingdom Metazoa; phylum Chordata; class Mammalia; order Rodentia; family Platacanthomyidae; genus Typhlomys; species Typhlomys cinereus. The sequence goes on along the minus strand of JALPQD010000115.1, from coordinate 1,245,330 downwards.
TGCTGTTCTTTTTCCATTGGATTCTTTGGGCCCCTTTGTCAAAGACCAAATGGCTGTAACTTTGTGGGCTTATATCTGGGTCTTCAATCCTTATCCATTGATCTGTGTGTCTATTTTGGAGCCAGTACCAGGCTGTTTTTATAACTATGGATTTGTAATATAGACTAAGGTTCAGTATGGTAATACCTCCAGCAGCGTTTTTGTTACTCAAGATTGTCTTTGCTATCCTGGGTCTTTTGTGCCTCCATATGAATTTTGAGACTGTTTGGTCAACTTCTTTAAAGAATTGCTTTGGGATTTTAATTGGTATAGCATTGAATTTGTATATTGCCTTTGGTAGGATGGTCATTTTTACGATGTTGATTCTGCCAATCCAGGAACAAGGGAGGTCTTTCTACCTTCTGGTGTCTTCTGCAATTTCTTTCTTCAGGGTTTTAAAGTTTTCATTGTAAAGGTCTTTTACCTCCTTGATTAGGTTTATACCAAGGTATTTCATTTTTTTAGGGGCTATAGTAAACGGGATGGTTTCTCTCAAGACTTTTTCACTTCTTTCATTCTGGGCATACAGGAAGGCCTCTGATTTTTGCACATTTATTTTGTATCCTGCCACCCTGCTGAACTTCTCAATTAGTTCCAGGAGCTTCCTGGTGGAGTTTTTGGGATCACTTAGATATAAGATCATGTCATCTGCAAATAGGGATAGCTTGACTTCTTCCTTGCCGATTTGAATCCCTCTTATGTCCCTTTCTTGTCTTATGGCTTCAGCTAAGACTTCAAGTACAATATTGAATAGAAGTGGTGAGAGTGAACAGCCTTGTCTAGTTCCTGATCGAAGTGGGAATGCTTCCAATTGTTCCCCATTGAGCATAATCCTTGCTGTGGGCTTGTTGTATACAGCTTTTATTATATTGATAAAGGTTCCTTCCATTCCTACTGTCTCTAGCGTTTTGATCATAAAAGGCTGTTGGATCTTGTCAAAAGCTTTTTCTGCATCTATCTAGAGTATCATGTGGTCTTGGACTTTGGACTGGTTTACATGATGAATTACATTTATTGATTTGCGTATGTTGAACCAACCTTGTGTGCCGGGGATGAAGCCTACTTAGTCCCCATGAATAATCTTTTTAATATGTTTTTGAATCCGATTTGCTAAAACTTTGTTGAGAATCTTTGTGTCTGTGTTCATCAGAGAGATCGGCCTATAGTTTTCTTTTTTAAGTGAGTCTTTATTAGGTTTTGGGATTAAAACGATAATAGCTTCATAGAAGGAATTTGGTAGTGTTCCTTCCTTTGCTATTTGATGGAACAGTTTAAGGAGTATTGGTATTATTAACTCCTTAAATGTCTGGTAGAACTCTGTGCTGAATCCATCTGGTCCAAGACATTTTTTGGTGGGAAGATTCAAGATTACTTCCTCAATTTCCTTATATGTTATAGGACTATTTAAATAATTGACAACTTCCTGATTCAATTTAGGTAAGTTGTGTTTACTTAGAAATTCATCCATCTCTTTTGTGTTGTCAAACTTCACAGAGTATAAGTTTTTGAAATATGATGTTATAATTCTCTGGATTTCTTGGGTATCAGTAGTGATAACTCCATGTTCATTTCTAATTTTGTTAATTTGGGTTTTCTCTCTCCTGCTTTTGGTTAATTTAGCTAGGGGTGTATCAATCTTATTGATTTTTTCAAAGAACCAGCTTTTTGACTGGTTGATTTTTTCTATCGTTTTCTTAATCTCGATTTCAGATTTCTCCCCTTATTTTGCTAATCTCCTCTCTTCTACTACTTTTGGGATCAGATTGCTCTAGTTTCTCTAAAGCTTTAAGCTGCATTGTTAAGTTGTTTATTTCTGATGTTTCCATTTTTTTGATGTAGGCATTAAGAGCTATGTATTTACCTCTTAGGATAGCTTTCATTGTGTCCCAGAGATTTTGGTAAGTTGTATTTTCATTATCATTCACTTTCAGGAAATCTTGAATTTCCTTTTTAATTTCTTCCTGAATCCAGTTCTCATTCAGCATCATAGTGTTAAGTTTCCAGGAGTTAGTGTATTTTCTCTTGTTTGATGTGTTGTGGATGTCCAGCTTTAGGCTGTGGTGGTCTGATAGAGCACAGGTAGAATTTCAACGTTTTTGTATATGTGTAGATTCGTTTTGTGCCCAATATGTGATCTATTTTGGAAAACGTTCCGTGTGGTTCTGAGAAAAATGTGTATTTTTTGGTATGTGGGTGAAAAGTTCGATAGATATCTGTAAGGTCCATTTCTTTCAGGGTTTGATTAAGTTCCAAAGTGTCTCTGTTAAGCTTTTGACCTGTTGATCTATCCCATGTTGAGAGGGCAGTGTTGAAGTCCCCAAGAATTATCGTTTGGGGGTTGATTTCTTGCTTTAGGTGCTGTAGGGTTTTCTTAATGAATGTGGAGGGGCCCGTATTGGGTGCATATATGTTCAGTATTGTGAAGTCTTCCTGGTGAATTGTACCTGTGACTAAAATGTAGTATCCATCCTTGTCTCTTATAATTTTCTTTGGTTTGAAGTCCACTTTGTCTGATATCATAATGGCTACCCCTGCCTGTTTTCTGCTCCCATTTGCTTGTAGAATTGTTGACCAGCCTTTTATTTTTAGAGCGTGCCTATCTTTTGTGGTGAGATGGGTTTCCTGCAGGCAGCAGATTGATGGATTGTGATTTTTAATCCAAGTTTGTAATCTGTGTCTCTTGATCGGTGAATTAAGTTCATTAACATTTAGTGTTATAATGGAGAAACTATTTTTAACTCCAGACATTTATTATGTTTAGTAGTTTTTATAAGTATATTGCTTCGCTTTTAATGGTGTTATACTTGCCTTCTGTTCTCCTGGATATGCCTGTTTTTTTCTTCACACTTGAGTATCATTTCTAGCATTTTTTGAAGGCCTGGTTTGGTGGACATGAATCCCTTAAAGTTGTCTTTGTGATGGAAGATTTTGCTTTTTCCCTCGATCATGACTGATAGTTTTGCAGCGTAAATCAGCCTGGGTTGACATTTTTGCTCATTCAATACTTGAAGTATGTCTCTCCAAGCTCTTCTTGCTTTTACTGTTTCGACTGAGAAGTCATTTGTTATTTTAATAGGTTTACCTTTAAAAGTGACTTGTTTTTTCTCCCTTGAAGCTCTCAGCACCAGTTCTTTATCTTGAATGTGGAGTGTTTTAACTATTATTTCCCGTGGCGTGCTTCTGTTTTGGTCGTATCTGTTTGGGGTGCGGAATGCCTCTTGTATATGGATGGGCCTCTCTTTTTTTATATGAAGAAAGTTTTCCTTGATGATCATTTGAAAAATTTCCTCAGGGGTGGTATTTTGAGATTCTTGCTCTGGTATTCCATGAATACGCATGTTAGGCTTCTTCAGGGTGTCCCATATCTCTTGGATATTTCTCTCAAGTATCTTTTTGGCTTTAACAACCTCTTCCATTGAGCTGGTTAGTATTCCCACTTTATCTTCAAGGTCTGAAATTCTGTTTTCTGCTTCGTTAGTTCTGTTGATAAGACTGTGGAGTTCTGGGTTGAAGATAACTTGTCTTGTAGCTCAGTTTTAAACTCTGCTTGAGTATGTTTTAACTGCTCTATGCCAGTTTTTGTTTCTTGCACTATTTTTCTCAACTCCTCCAAATGTCTCTTGTGTTCCTCTTCAAAGCGATTGATTCGATTATGTAATTCCTCCCAGATTTCCTCTTTCATAGTATTGAACATGGTAATGATCATATTTTGAACGTTGTTATCCTGGGTCAGGCTTTCTTGGCCTTTTTCCACGGGTTTGTTCTTGTTGGAGTCTAACATTATGGGATTAATTTCTTCAGTGGAAATTTGTTTACTTGAGTGTTGCTTCTCATGGATTTGCACTTTGACTTTGGCATTGTCATTTTAACTCTTAAGATCTTTCAATTTCACTAAACTGAATTATTTGTCCTGGGGTTCTGGGGGTGGGCAGGGACGGAGCTTACCTAGGTCGTGGATGTAGGCCCGGCTGGACCGAGAGCACGTCCTGGCTGGCAGAGCAGAATGGGGAAGGGAGGATGGAGGCGTGGGCGTGGAGCTATTTAACCAGAGGGGAGCTGGGGCGGGGCCGGGCGCAGGGGCAGGTCCTCCTCGTCCCTGGGCCCTGCGCGCGGCTCCGGCTGGATGGTGGGGTAGGAGCTGGGTCCCTTGGGCTGACCTGGGGTTCTGGTGAGCTGGCGCGGGCGGAGTTTACCTAGGTTGCGGATGAGGCCCGGCTGGACCGCGCGCGTGTGTCCTGACTGGCGGAACGGGGGTGGGGAAGGGAGCTTTATGTTCTTATTTTTATGTACTCATGTTTTTATTGTCTTTTTTCTCTCTTACATTTGCATAATTTTGATTTTGAACTTTTTCATATTGGAAAATCATTTTCTGCTGTATTTGTATTTCTTTTCTCTAATCTCTTGCTCTTTTCTCTTACCTCCACAAGTCTTCTCTCTCCTTCCCTTTCCTTCCCTTCCCTCCCCTCCCTCCCCTTCCCTCCCTTTCCTTTCTTCCCCTCTCCTTCCCTTCCCTTCCCCCTGTTTCTCCTCTATTTTTCGTATTTCTTTCTCTGCCTTTTTTCTTTATATTGTTAATTTATTTCCATACAATCCTAAGTGAATCCACATAGCCACAACCACCTAATATTTTGTACAAAAGTGTAAAAAACATGCATTGGAGAAAAAACAGCCTTTTCATAAATGGTGCTGGGAAAAATGGATTTTCAAATTTCAAAGAATGAAATTAAATCCAAATCTCTCACCATGCACAAAAATCAATTCAAGATGGATCAAAGAGCTTAATGTAACTTTGATACTACTAAAGGAAGATACAAATAAAACATTTCAAGATATAGACATAAGTAAAGGCTTTCTGAAACTGATTCTAACAGCACAGGAAATAACCTCAAAAATTGACTAATGACTTTACCAAAAGGCTTTTGCAGAGCAAAGGACATCATCATCAGAGTAAGGAGACAACCAACAGAAATGTGTGAAATCTTTACCAGCTATAGTCAGACAAAGCATTAATATCTAAAATATATAAAGAAATGTAAAAATTAAACAATGAAAAAAAACCATCTAATGAAAAGTTAGAGCAATGCATCAAATATAAAGTTCTCAAAAGAAGAAACAAAAGTGATCAACGAAAACTTGAAAAAGTACATCATTAGCCATCAGGGTACTGCAAATTAAAACTTATTTGAGACTCCATCTTGCCCAAGTTTAGAATGACTATCATCAAGAAAACAAATGATAACTGTACACTGGTATATAGATCATTGAAATATGCATGCAAGAAGAATATTTCTCAAAAAACATAAAGGTAGAACTGTCATATATCTCAGTTTAACACTGTTGGGTACACACCCAAATGCCTCTCTATGAATACACCAAAGAGATAACTTGCACATTCATATTTATTATGGCCACTATTAACAATCATCAGGAAATGAAGTCATCCTACTTGTCTATCAAAAGATGAATGGATAAAGTATGGTATATATACATAATGGAATTTTATGTAGCTGTAAGTAAAAATGGAATCATGACATTTACATGAAATGGAGAAAACTGGATGTCATTATTTTAAACAAAGTAATCCAGACTCAGAGAGATTAGCATTCCTTGTTTGCACTTAAAAAGGGAATTGAGATTTTAAATTATGTATATATTTACATTTACATATTTTTGTGGTTGTGTGTGGGGGTCATGAAACTAAAAGGGAAATCACAAGAAGAGGTCTCTAATCTTAAATGGGAGAAGAAAGAATAAGGGAACACATGTTACATGAGAGCAGGAGTGGGGCTTTTTGGGAGGGAACCAGCAAAGGGGAGAGGCACAGGGAGTTATGGGGAAGGACGAGGTAAACAAAGTTTGATGACACATACTATAAAAGTAATATAAGGAAACCTATTCCTTTATATGCTAACTTAAAAATTAATTAAAAATTTACAATGTCTTATTTCAAGCATGAAACAGATCATTTTCCACACTGGCCCATGGATAGTGTTCATTTTCCCTACCTGGCAATGTGGTCAGTTACAGACAATTCTGTCTCCTACATACAGGACCAGTTTCTGATCAAGTTGATTGTTTCATCTGTCCTGCTGGATGACCCAGTGCCTACCATCTAGGGTTGAGCAACACATGGTTTGTTGGTGGTTAGAAAGCAGGAAGTCACTGGGGATGAAGATGAGGGCAGTAATGGAGATAATGTGGCAACTATACCCAGGAGAGCCTCCCAGAATTCTGGTTCTGGTTTGCGTAGCTAGAATGTCATCCTTGGCTTAGTGCACTTTTAAGTGCTATTAATGGCTCTTAACTAGTCTGTGTAGATTACCACCTGCTCCCTGCCTAGATGCACATACAGTCATTAGTTACTGAGAATTACCTCCTCAAGGGATTGGGAATGCATAAGAATCGGGGGAGGGACTTATCTTCCTTTCCTCAGTGAGAGTCTTGGATTCCCAAGGACTTCTCACAGGCCATCTGCTACAAACTCTGGCCGACCACCTGCCTCTCCTCTCTTCCCTTTCTTTCCTGCCATAGTTGTTGAAAGTTCTTAATCAAGAAAGAACCATATTAATTTATCAATAAATATTTGTTGAAATAATACTTGTAATTTTCTCTAAAGGGGTGAAAATACTGCCTGGCTCACTTTCTCACAAGGGAAGTCTCCAGCGAGCAAGCAAATGATAATGGGCCCAGTTTCCATTATCTGTTGGGTACTTGTTGCTAAACACTTTGTACTATGGATTCATTTCAGCATAAAACACACACACACACACACACACACACACACACACACACACACACACACACAGAGAATATCTTAACACAGGCTCTAGGTTCTATAAAAGCTCCAGTATTTTGTGTGGATTATATGGAGAATGTTACACATATGTCCAAACATCATGCACCTGAAGCAGCATAACTCGTGCCTAGTAAGTGGTAGAGAGGAACTCTTGAGTCCAGAACTATGAATCCTGTCCTTATAACTATTACATTGTACTTTGCTGGGTTACTATCAGTTCAGCAAGCCCTCTGGTAGGAACGTCTATCAGCTAACGACCTTACTTATGATTCAAGAGGAATTCAGAGGGCTAGAAAAGGCCTTTGGGACCAAAGCAATTAGGGATTGTTTTATTTCTTCTCTTTTTATCGTGTTCTTTGGCAATTTCTTACATAATACATTCTGATTACGCTGATCCTATGTATTCTTATTTCCCTCCAACAATCAGTAGTTTTCCTGCTTCCCTACAGATCTACCTACCATATTCATGTCTTTATGTTTTGTTTTGTGTCCCACTGGATTTAACCAGGACCATCTGTGTGTCCATGGGCTTGGGACTGTCCAGTAGAGCCTAGTGGGCTCACCAGTGGGTACACAACTAGATACTTCACCACATCCCAAAATCTATAGCTGATAGTTGTCCATTAGTAATTAATAGGCTCTAGGGGTTCTTCTTGTCTTTATTCATCCAGCAGTGTGCACAGCCCCTTCCAGCACTATGAAAGCTAGCCGATGGGAAGAAAGTTTCCTGGCCATCAGTTTCGGCTTGATTTCTCTTTATTTTGCATTTAAAGTGTATATTGTTTTCAGCAATAAGGTGCTGTCTGGAGGGAACTCTCAAGCCCATTTCTTGAAGACAGATGCCAAGGGCATCCTTTGTAGTCTCAGTTGCAGTATGCCTCCTATACTAGCATAATTCTGTGCCTATGCCAGCATAGATGCCAACCTATACCAGTATAGTCATGGGCTGACTCCCGTTGACTTTCTCGCAAGGGGCAGGGATGGATCTTGTCCTGTCTGGAATTGGGATCAAGGGTAGATGAGTTTTTTTTTTTACATATTCCTTCCTGTTCTTTGGAAGCCATCTAGACATTGATTACATATCTAAAGGACAGGTGGGCACAGAGCTTTATCATTTTAATTGTATCACCATGTTCCTGACTTATCAGCAGCCTGTTCTTTCCCCAGGATGTATGGGGCAATTAGGGCCTATTTACATATCTAAGGATTGGCAGGGCTGTTTTGGTAGTGGTGGTCCCACCTATTGTTGACCTTGCACCAGCAATTTGTCTGTCACTATTGATATCATCACCCTGCACAGTGTATAGATGTCACCCCCTGTTTCATGGTTCTATAACAAACTTGACTTGGTTTTCGACCTTCCCAAGATCCAACCTTTTTTAATTCTTGCTGATCCCCCTCTGGTACCTATCGGAATTGCAAGGTAAGCATGCTGGTCCTGGATCCGGAAGCTGTCAACAAGTTCTTGTGGGCAACCAAGAATAATGACAAGAGCTTGTATTATTTTGAGCCTCTGAGATCTCCTTGAGTAATAACTCCTTTGAAGTTATTCTATACCTGGAACTGGAGTTTTTGTTTAGTGATTCATTGTTTCCAGGGCAATCATTATCTGGTCCTGTGGGATATTTTAATTGGACTGTAAGACAGTAGATTTCCATATGATTTCACATACTGTGGCAAGCTTATGCACTCCCAAAGGTCCTCCCTTAGACTTTAGGAATGTAACAAGGCCATGAATCTCTTGGACTTTAACCTCTAGAAGACAAACAACATTTCCTCTTCTGTTTAAAAGTCTGATTAAAAGTTAAGAGAAGCCCTAACCCTGCTTATCTCATCTCACAGCCATTATGAAGGGGCCTGAAGAGCCCTTCATCAGGGCTCTCCATCTAGCCCCACTCATCTGTAATTACTTTGTTACATTGCTGTTTTCCTTTCTGACCCCTGTTTGTAACCAACACACTTTAACCAATGAGAGTCTGTAAATCTGTGATCAATCAATGTTACTGAAACACTCTGTAAGCCACCTTGTAATGAAAGAGTATAAAATCCAGACCTAACCAAGCAGGGCACTCAGGTTCTTTTGGACAGGAGTCTCTCTCCCCTACCCCTGGCCCTCAGTCCTTCCCAGGTAAATCAACTTCACTTCTTGCAGTCCTGGTGCTCTGCTTCCTTGGTTTTCCCACATTTCTACAACAATACCACCTTCTTTTTTGTGAATTTTCCCCATCCCATGCCTTCATCCACCCCATCTTTTTCCCACCTTCATCTCTACCCTCATTTTACCTATTTGCTGTTAACCTTCCTTTAGGAAACCTCAATGTTGTCCCTTTTCTAGTTTCCTTGCTTTTGTGTAGGTGATGTCCAGCACCCTAAGAGAGGAAGTTTGTTTGAGGTACCACTCTCAGGGGAGAGGAAACTTACCCTTTCTGTCTGTTCTGGAGAAAAGGCTCTAAAAGCTACTTATGAGTGTGATTTTGTGTAAGGTCCTTTGGACCAAATATCTGTTTGTAACATCCTTTGACTTCTCTGTTGATAAAGAAGGTTAAGTAGAGGACGCAGGCAGTCTCTAAAAAGCTATAAAAATTAAAAAAAATATTTTTGGTTCCTTCTTCTGGCAGATCTCGTTTCTACTGGCTGAAATTTCAATTATGGTTGGAGTCAGCAGCTGTCTTGGATTCTGAGGTGAGCATAAGGGAACAAAAATAACAGAAAGAGTTTGAATCTTAGTCCTGGTGAAGAATAGTACAGGTCTGCCATGGTTTGAATGTGAGTTTTCCCTCATAGGCTCATGTTTTTGAACTCTTCATTGTTGTCAATGCTTGGGAGATCATGGTATCTTTGGGAGATGGGGTTTTGCTGGAAGAAGGTATGTCACAGGGGGTAGGCCTCAAGTTTGGTTAACCTCACCCTTCTGCTAGGAGTCTGCTCTTGAAGTTTTACAGTTTTTCTCTCAGACTCTATGATGGGTGTGACTTAAAGCTGCCTCCAGCTTCTGCCAACCAACCATGTCTTTTCCTCCATAAAGTGTAATGGAGTGTAATGGAGGAAATGAGAAAGACTTTCTTTCTCATGGTGTTTCTACTTCTCACATTTTACCTTTGCTATTCTGGTCAGATAATGCTGGTTCCTGGGTGTGTTCCATCCATGTGGTGTGTGATATGTTGGTTGGGATCCAACCTGTATACAGCAGTGTGTTAGGAGAGCTTGCTGACAAAAGCCAAATAAATATCTCTGAAAAGCCAAATAAATATCTCCTTTTCCCCTTCAAGTTCCTTGAATTTAAATGGTGTCACACAGCAGTAGAAATAGTAACTGAGGCAAGATTCTAGTGTGTTTTTGGTTAGATGAGAAAAAAAATGTTCTTAGCTCATTGGAGTGAGTGTTGGTTGGTATTTTATATGGCTCCTAAATAATTCAGATCATAACTGATCTGTTTCATACCAAATGACTTCCAGTGAACATTTTGCAGTGGAAGTTGGAGTGATACAAGCCTATAACAATTAAACCATTTGTGGCTAGCAGACCAACCCAAAGGAGATCTGTCTGAACAGTGATGGGTATGTTTAGTCCATTTGAAATCTCCCCTAATTTTTTTTGCCTAGCTGACTTCTTTGAGTGTAATGGAGGAAATGAGAAAGACTTTCTTTCTCATGGTGTTTCTACTTCTCACATTTTACCTTTGCTATTCTGGTCAGATAATGCTGTTTTCTGGGTGTTCCATCCATGTGGTGTGTGATATGTTGGTTGGGATCCAACCTGTATACAACAGTGTGTTAGGAGAGCTTGCTGACAAAGCAAGCGCCACAGAGAGCTGTTGTTTAGACAATAGCAACGAGGGTGGTAGAGGCTGAATGGATGTTCTGGAACAGATATCTAACTTAGATAATTATTTTTGTGTGTGTGAGTGCTTATGTGCATGTGCAATGTATATGTATGTTGTATGTGTGTTTTGCATGTATATATGTACATGTGTCCTCTGTGTATGAATTGGAGGACAGAAGTCAATATTGGGTATTTCCCTCCATTGATTACTTTCCATCAGAGTCTCTCTCTGGTGCTGGTGGTTTTTGTTTTAGGTAGACTGACTGGACACTGAGCTCCTGGGATTCATCTCTCTACACTCTCTTCACCTACTGCTGGGATTAAAGTTATGTGTCATCACAGACAGTTTTTTATTTGGGTGCTTGGGAGTAGAACTCAGGTCCTCATGTTTGTACATTAAATACTTTAAACTTTGAGACATCCCCCTACTACTTAGCTTTTTAAAAACAAGTAGAACTCCCGACTAGACAAGTCAGTGTTGCTAAATGTATACTAACGGCACTTCTGTGAGTAAATACAGTTAAAGTCTGTGGACATATTTGGAACAGAACAATTATACAGTGTACCAGAGTGACAGTCACACTGGAGGATTTGCAATTATTCATGCTAATAGCAAAGGATCCTATCATTAGTATAGTATCTGGGCCAGAATACAGCTATTTCCTTCTCTAGACTGTCTTAATGTTTCATGTGATGTGATTTGGAAACAATTCCTGTTTGTAGGCTGAGATAGCATTTGCAAAATATTTCTATTTTTTGTATGTGTCTTTGATGTGTGTTCATGTGTGACTATGATCATAGGTATGCATATAATTATAGATGCATGCATGCCATGATGTGCATGTGGAAGTCAAAGAACAACCTTGGGTGTTGTTGCAGTCTGCCTGCATGGTTGCTGATAAATGACCATTACACAGCTTAAGGGAACAAGGAGTTTACTTTCTTACGACAGTCCGGTTACAGTTCATAGTCCAGCTTGACAGGAGAGCACATAGCAGCACCAGGGCTGAGGGAACTGGCCACCATAACGGCTGAGAGATGGACAATCCTTACTTGCCAGACCAGCATGTCTGGCCAAGTATACAGAAGGATGCCAACTCTCTCAACCAGCTCTCTGTGATTTATCCAGGGCCTAATCCCACCCACCATGGGCTGGGTTTTCCCCATCAGCTAGACAATGTCCTTCAGGATTGCTCTGGGCTTAACTCAACCATTAACTCTCTACAACTGTGCCCAGAGCTCAAACCCTCAACAGTCAAGTTGACACACGTGCTTAACTATGACACTCCACCCCTTGTCAACTTGACACAAAAACAATAGCACTTTTAAACTGTAACCTGTCCTTGTCCCCACAGATGTTAAAAGTTATCTTTTAAAATGTGAATATGTTTCATGGACAAATTTAAAATGTTTTCTCATTAAAAGTTCAGTTCCAACATTTTAAAAGTTCAAACTTGTTAAATTAGAAATAAGTTAAACACTTTAAGACAGATAAAACATTAAAACAAAGATTTTAAACAATAAGAAAACATTAAAAAGATCAAAGTCCAGAAAAAAACCACATCCTTGACTTCAATGTCCATCTTCTGTTGCTCATCACGTAGTCAAGGCAGCTCAAAGATTCTAGGCATTTCCAGTCCCTGTTTGCAGCTCAAAGTTGAATAAGCAGAGTTCCTCTGAACCAAGCTGAATCTTCACTCGCAGTCATCCTCAGCAGCAGTCCCACAGTTCTGGCATCTCAAATGCAACTCTGGGTTCTCCCCTCAGCTTTAAGCTTCACCATCTCTTGCAGGAACTGCTATGTCTGCCACTTGGAGCTAAGCTTTTGCTGCTCTCCATGAATCCCTCAGTAGTTCACCCAAACCAGTATCACCTGAAGGATGCTGCCTAATTCCGAAGCAAGGTTGAAATGTAGCTTAGTCCACTGGAGCTACAGCTATACCAACTTCCACAAGCTGACGCTGAAAAAGCCTCTTTTCTAGGCAGCCAAACATCCAAAGGACAAGAAATGGCTTTAACTTGGGTTTTCGGCCCCTGAAGGAATCTGGGCTTTCAAACCATGAACTCACCATAGGGTGGTTTTCATGTTTTCCACCATCCCAGTACAAGTCACTAGGTTTTCCTTCACTGATACTGATTTCTCCTGCCTGCCCTTTGCACATCCAAATCTTCAAGGCTGCCAACACAGCTCTCCTTTGTCAAGCAAACTAGTCCATCATCTTTAAATTCAGTTTAACAAAGTCCTTGTTCTTCTTCTCACAAATTGGGCCCAAAAAAATCTCTCTCAGCAATTGGCCCACTAAACTATGAAGAATGGCATTTGTAAATCCACAAAGTAAAAATTCTCAAGCATTTTCAACTTTGTCCAGCAGAACTGTTCAAAAGCCACAAAATCCACATAGTCAGATTTATCAGCAACACCCCACTTCCTGGGTACCAAATTCTGTTGCAGTCTGTCTGCATGGTTGCTGATAAATGACCATTACACAGCTTAAGGGAACAAGGAGTTTACTTTCTTATGACAGTCTGGTTACAGTTCATAGTCCAGCTTGACAGGAGAGACCAGGGCTGAGGGAACTGGCTACCATAACGGCTGAGAGATGGACAATCCTTACTTGCCAGACCAGCATGTCTGGCCAAGTATACAGAAAGATGCCAACTCTCTCAACCAGCTCTCCGTGATTTATCCAGGGCCTAATCCCACCCACCATGGGCTGGGTTTTCCCTATCAGCTAGACAATGTCCTTCAGGTTTGCTCTGGGCTTAACTCAACCATCAACTTTCTACAACTGTGCCCAGAGCTCAAACTCTCAACAGTCAAGTTGACACCTGTGCTTAACTATGACAGGTATCAATTCTTACCTTCCATCCTGTTTGAAACAGGGTTTCTTTGTCATTTGCTCCTGCAATGCTAGTTTACTAGTCTACAAGCTTCTGACAGAATTTTCCTGACTCTCCTTCTGTCTTGCTATAGGAACACTGAGATTACTGTGCCTGGATTTACATGAGTTCTGCTTCTCATGTTTGCACACTAAGTACTTTACCCACTGAGCCATCTTTCTAGCCTCATTTCTAATTTCGAACCACAACAATTATGATGAATGTCTTGAAATGGTTTCCCTTGGACTTGGCATGTGAAGACCATGTTGAAGGATTTAATACCTGGTAGGCATGCCCTTCATTATTTAGGGAGTGACTCTGTCTTGGCCATTATCCCTTCTTAAGACCTCTCTAACTGTACCATATCTAACTAAACATGGTGACCAGTGAAACTGTCCTGGATCTGAGAAATAAGAAAGGTAGAAAAGGGAAAGAATCGCACAGAAACAGAAGAGAATGGTCAGGAGAGATAGGGATATCCAGAGTCCTCCTGGAGTCACCCAGCCCCCCCTGGATTTTATTTGTACACGAGGAATAATTATAGAGCTGAGAATAGTATGCAAGTCTGACTGTGGACCTCTGATTGGTTGAAAGAAGTGCCAAGAAATGAGAGGGCTCTCTTTAGCTTCCACAATGCTTGGAATGACCAGCCTGAGAATCCAGAAGAGTCACATTCCTGATGTCTACCATTAGCCAGAAAGAGAGAAACTCTGCACATGAAACATTTCTGATACAAACACAATTTTTAAAACATTTTTTATTATCTCTGCTCATACAAACTTAATAGGTACACCGGTTCCTTCCCTCCCTCCTCTCCCCACCTCTCTGCTTGTCCACCCCCTCACCCCTCCCTCCCCACCCCCCCAGTGCCTCCCCTCCCCCAATCCCTGGAGAATCCTTTAATGTGCATGCCTGACTGTCCTCTGGGTCCTCCTCTCCGATAACATACAGGGACCCAGCGGCATTTCCCTGAACCCCTCCCTGTGTTCCCCTTAAGCATAGGAACACTACTGTGGCTGTCAATCCCTTGCCTCCAAGGATCTTGGTGCTTTTAGCAAATGCTAGACTTTGTGGGGACAATAGTGTGTTGGACATTGTGCAGGACATATAAAGTCCAATTATGATTGCTTCAGCCCTAACTTGTGTGGAGTATCTTGCATATCATTGCTCCTCCCATCCTTGTGCTCTTACACTCTTACTGCCCCCTCTTCCACAAATTTCCCTGAGCTTCAGGATGGGGAGAGATTAGGCTGGCCTAGTTCTAGGTTGTTGATATAGAGTCTCTGAAGTTCTGGATTATTGTTTGTTGATTTTCTTTTGCGGTTTTGTTGCTCCTGCAATGCCCTTCACTCCATCCTGATGGTTATTTGATGTCACCCCCTGGCCAGAGATAAACAACTGTTAAACTAGAGTCTTGTTATAAGAGTATTTCAAAGGTAGATGCAATAAAAGTAGGAAACCATAGTGAGGGAGGAGTCAATCACCCATTTGCAAAATGGTTACTTATTATCTGCCAGACTATATGGCCTCCCCTTCTGGTGAGATCACACCCCCTCAGTTGTAGATGATCAGGAACGAAAAGTCCGTGAACTTAATCAGATGTCTCATTGCTTATTCGCAGTCCTTGATGGAGGCCTATTTTCTCTGCTGCTGTGGCCCTCCAACCCCATCCCATCTGTTCATACTCCTTGCAATTACTGTATTACAGAGATTTATCATCGAGTGTCTCTAGGTGGGCTGGGTGGGTTTGGTACTAGGAGCCACCTATTAGGGAGTACATATGGTGCTTAATTTTCTGGGTCTGGGATACTTCACTCAATATAATTGTCTCTAATGACATCCATTTCCCGGCAAATTCCAGTAATTCATCATTTTTGATGGCTGAGTAGTACTCCATTGTATAGATGTACTACATTTTTCTTATCCATTCGTCAACTGTTGGACATTTGGGTTGATTCCATGACTTTGCTATTGTAAACAGTGCTGCTATGAACATGGTCACACCTGTGCTATCAAGGTGGACCTCTGCTGCATGGGGGGTTATTCCCACAAGTGGAATCGCAGGGTCATATGGCATTTCAATCTTTAATTTCTTTAAGAATCTCCAGACGGCTCGCCAGAGTGGCTGTATGAGCCTGCATTCCCACCAGCAATGTAGGAGAGTTCCCCTCTCTGCACATCCTCTCCAGCATTTGGCAAACACAAATCTTAAGATCTCAGACCATGGCCTGAATTCCAACACCAGTAGATCTACGAAAAGCTCAAGATTTTAACTTCTCTGTCTTCCACACTTTCTATCAAGGAACAAGTTTTCCTTTTCAACAGGCGTCATTCAATATACCACTCTCTGCTAGATAGCACTCTACAATCATGACTTTTAAGGAGCATGAGAAGATAGGGTATAAAAGTAATCCATGTTCATCTAATTTGGGGTATCTTGGCTAGTATCCCATATGCTGGCAACCACAGAAGGACATTCCCTATCTAACATCGCAAGTGTAGCAACTAAGCCAATCCAATAGGTCCTCAAGGAGAATACAACATTGTCTTCCTTCCAGTTTCTAGATAAGGAAACTAAAGCAGAGATATCAATTCATCTATGGTTAAGGGTTAGGTCACACACAATCAACATAGGGTAGAGCCAGGATTTGAAGTAGAGGATGTGATTCAGAGTCCAAGCTTTTAGCCCTTATCCTAGACTTCTTTTGGCACACACACACACTCATACACACACACACACACACACACACACACACACACACACACGTGCACCTCACACTGTTGAAGAAATCTATATAAATCAATTTATCCATCCTCAGATTCATGAAAACCATTCTTTTTTAACAATTTGTAAACAGATTTCGACTAGTCAAAGATGTCAAGAATTATTCACATTTTCTAAAATTAGGGTTGATATAATCAATTGTGATTTGGGATAAATAAACTTACCTTTCAAAGACTTGATTTCTGTGTGTGTATAAGATTTGGGTTGTTAAGACTATTGACTGAGAGGGGGTATATAAAATATATGTATTTGTTGGGATTGAGTTGTAAGTAACTAAAAACCCAACTGAACTTGGCTTAAGTATAAAAGTGGGAGTTATTTGCTTCCATATGTGAAAAGTCTTTAGGCTTCATGCCTGGCCAAAGAGATGATCTGAATTGTTCTTCTGTTTCTCTGTTTTTCAACTAAACACAAAATAACCTAAACCACATTACTTCTCAGATTCAAATTCATCTAGAAAGCAAGGGCTTGAGGCAGGATTAGATCTGATTTGATTGATCTAGATGGTTGTGTGTCTTTTTATAAGTCAATCGCTGTAGTGAGAAATAAATTGCTTACTCTTACTGAATAGGCCTATCCTTCGTTAGACAGGAATGAAATCACTATTTCTTGAGAGGGCAGGAATGAAGAATGACTCTCCTTGATGCAAACTCAGAATGCTTTTTTACTCCTACGAAGACAAAGGCAGGTGGCTACATACCAGAAACAACTCTGGACTTCTGTGGTCAGAACATATGAGGAACTAAACTCCAGGTCTATTTTGCATTCATGCTTGTGGAATTCTATTCCACAACATATTTTTCAGAATTATGCAAGAAATAATGCTAAATAAAATATTCGTTTTAACAAGGTATAGATGTCATCCTTAGGAAAGCAAGAAAGTACATTATACCTTGCTTTTTTATTCATTACACTCTTCTACTTCCACTCATTGTATCCCCCAGTGAGCTTAAAAGCTGTCCACATCTTTTCCTCTAATATGAAGAGCAGAGATGGAATGTGGATAATGCATACTCCATATCTTTTCAGGCAATCTTCCAGCAAGCCATCATCAACTCTACAAAGCATCATCTAATGTGGAATTTGTAGGAGTGTTTATTGCAAGAAGAAATCAACCCAGGAAATTAAGTCCCTCCCCAATTATCCTTAGAATAAGAATCTCGCACTTATTGGCGTTACTTATTTATTACCATTCAAGAATGTATAAAGCATGTATAAAGCACCTACAATGTATCTCCAGGTTCTATTCAGGTACTTTGCTTGCTAGGGATCTGGCAGCTCCTTTTGTCCCCTTAATTTTATTTTTTTTTTCATTTGTGTGTGTGTGTGTGTGTTTGTGTGTGCACACAGGAACACGTGCATATGAGTGCATACGCATGCCAGGGCTGAATTTAACCTCAAGAATCATCCTTGATCATTCTTCTACCTTATTTTTTGAGACTAGGTCTCTTAATTAAATGCAGAGCTCACCTGCAGGGTTAGTCTGACTAGCCAGCTTGTTCAGGAGATTCTCAGACTCCACCTTGCACAAGTTTGAATTACAGGAGGGCTGCCACATCTGCTGGCATTTTTATACATGGGATCTGAGGATCTGAGATCTTTTTCATTAGATGCCAAATGTTTTAACTACTGAGCCATCTCTCCAGTATCTTTTCTGAGTTCATATAGACATTTTCTTTATCTTCTCCCATCACAGAAAGAACTGATATCTAAACTGAGTTCTAATCTGTCCAGAAGCTTTTCCATCAAACCTGTCTGTTTTTTCAAACTGTTCTCTTGCACTTTGACAAGCAAAGGAGGTAGGGGGGCTGGAGAGGTGGCTCAGGAGTTAAGCCTCCGCCTTGCAGGCGGAGGGTCCTGAGTTCGGTTCCCAGATCCCACGTATAGACGCCAGGCGGAAGCGGGGGCGGCCTGCGCTTCTGGTCCTGGTAGGGCGGAGCCTGTGAATCCCGGGGCAGAAGGAGGTGGAGGCGCCCATGGTGGTTCGCGAATTCGTCCGTGGTTCTACGCTCGCGCGCGCACATACACATGCACATGCGCACAGTTGAATAAATAAAAAAAAATAAAAAAATAAAAAAAAAAGGAGGTAGGGTCCCCTTGGAGTTAGAAAGGAGGTGGGTTCATGGCCCAACCACCTTTTCTACATCTTGGAACCTCTTGTGAGATTTTTCAAAGTCAAGACACACACACACACACACACACACAGATATTAGAGTAAGACTTTCAAGTCTAAATTTCAACTCTGTGACTCCCCTTAGAAAGGTGATTTAACTTTAATGTGTTTGTTTTCTCACCGATTAGAATGAAAATGATAACTATTTGATGGAAATACTTCATAGACCTTTATGGACTATGGTAAGGATCAATGAGATAATGTCTGTGAAAGGCACTTGACACCATGCCTGAATCATAGTAGAAACTTTTTCCATCTTGTGATTTTCCTATCTTTCTTCCAGCTTCTCTCCTTCTCTCCTAACACCCATTTTGGGAGTGGCAGAACGTGGTCTTGCAGGTCAGTATTAGATGAGGATGTATATGTGTTTCTTTATCCCTGAGTTTTTTAGTTTTTTGCAAAAGGAAGTGTCTATCAGAGTGTGACAGGGGTCTCTGGGGAAAAGTCAATATTGTCCCGTGGGGTGTGTGTGTGTGTGTGTGTGTGTGTGTGTGTGTGTGTATGCTTGTGCTTTGCCCAATAGGAGAATGAGTTTGGCTGCCCATTTTAGGCTTGAAGCCTACACCTCTGTGAATGTGTGATGCTGGCTTGAAAAATGAGCCCAAGGCTGAAGAAATGTTTCTCTCCAGATCCTTCTAGAATAAGCTCATTGGCAACACAACCTAAATGACACAGGAAACCATCTCATATCCAGTTGAAGGGACATCACTCAAAATGGCTTAGATATAGAGAGGGATATGTTGGTAAACTAGCTAAAATCTAAGTAGCTTAAAGTGATGGCTATATTCTATCCCTCCAGCCCTGGCCTAGTTTCTTCATGCCTCATTCTTGGCTATCTTGCAGGCAGGCCTGTTCTTCTTGCAGACAGAAGTTACTAACGAGTCCAGGAATTTTTCTGCCAGTTTTGTAACCACACCAATTCTTGTGGGCTATTGAGCCCATACAAATTCTAATATTGGGACTTACTAGTCTGATCTGTGTCAACAGTTCATTTATGAACTGGCGACTTTGGGCACTAGGATGTACTTCTGACTAGCTAGGCCTCTCTCCAGGAAGGAGAGTTAAACCAGGAGTAGGGAAGAAGTGGTTCCAAAGGTAAATTTAGGCACTCTTCCAGAAGAAACCCATGATCCACTGGCCATACAATTGCAATTGGTAGGGCTGCCAACCTCAGTTGCGCTGGTGCATCATTACCAGATGTCATTGTTTGCTCTCTTGAAAGTTTGATGAATGGAGGTTTCTGTGCAACAGACGTTCTTCAGGACAACAGAAGCTTCCTTTTTCATTAAAGAGGCAATCAGTACAATGGAATTTTGCAGGCTCATTATTTTCTATGCCTGTCTTACAGAATATCAAGGTCACACAAAGAAAATCTATGTTGCTAAGTATTAAGCCTAGAAAACAGGTATAAAAACACTTCTCAGGCCTATGAAATTTCTAATAATTAGGGAGCTTTCCCTATCAAGTAACACAGTAATAAAAAGAATTGAAATTGAATTCTTTTTTTTTTTGTCAGTAGAACTAGACTGGTTGTTTTTGTTTCTAACCTGATAAATGGCAAGTACCAAAAATACCAGGAAACCCAGAGTGATGGTTATTAGTTCTGTCTGTTGACTTTAGCAGCCTAGTTATTCAAACACTGATCTTGTAGCACAAGCACGACCATGTTCATAGCAGCACTGTCCAACACACTGTTGACCTCACAAAGTCTAGCATCTTGCTAAAGGCACCAAGATCCTTGGAGGCAAAGGATTGGCAGCCACAGCAGTGTTCCTATACTTAAGGGGAACACGGGAAAGGGTTCAGGAAAAGGCCACTGGGTCCTTGTACGTCATCGGAGAGGAGGGCCCAGAGGAGAATCAGGCATGCACAAGAAAGGACTCTCTGGGAATTGGGGCGGAAGGCACTGGGGGATGGGGAGGGAGAGGTGAGGGGAGGGGGAGCAGGGGGTTCGGGGGGAGGAGGAGGGAGGGAGGGAACTGGTGTACCTATTAAGTTTGTATGAGCTGAAATAATAATTAAAAAAAACAAAACAAAAAACACTGATCTTGGTGGTCCTGTCAAGGGATTAAACAGCATTTAAATAGTGTTTTCAGTTAGTCAAATT
This sequence comes from Typhlomys cinereus, assembly GCA_023101885.1. Lineage (NCBI taxonomy): Eukaryota > Metazoa > Chordata > Mammalia > Rodentia > Platacanthomyidae > Typhlomys > Typhlomys cinereus. The sequence goes on along the minus strand of JALPQD010000115.1, from coordinate 1,224,728 downwards.
TAAACAAAAGAAATTGTCCTTGCATGTGGATGGATGCTAAAGTTTCCTTCTTTTGCTGCTATGAGACAACACTCATTTTCAGTCCATTATTGAAAAAAGACAAGACAGGTGGCGAAAGTTGGAGATTTAGCAGCCATCATAGAGGCAGAGGAAGCAAGAGCAAACTGTGGTAGAGGACTGGGCTACTGAAACCTGAAGACCCACACCTTGTTGTGTAGAATAAGGCTCCAACTCCTGAAGTCTCCACTACTTTCCCAACAGTTAACATCAGCTAAGGATTCAAACACGTGAGCCTGTGTGGGACAACTCACATTGAAGCTCTGACAATGGGATTTATCCAATCAGACCAATGGGCTTTAGGAAAACCAAACCAAACCAAAACAAACCAAAAACAAGGTTTCCCTGAAAAAGGATGAATCTTACATATGAGTTTAGAGTGTACTCTTGGCTGTGTCTAGCCTACTCCCTTGCCATCAATCCATGTTTTAGACTTGTCTGGGCAAACACACAACCATAGAAACCAGTTTGTTTTCTTCCTCCACATACACTTACATACATAGATACACATGTATTTCCTACTGGTTCCTACATGGCAAGTCAGAATTTGTCTTATAGTTAAAAAATGGCATTGCTCATGTTGCCAGGGTGACTCTGAGGTAAACTTCAGGTCAAAACCCATTATGCTCATGTCCACAGAGGAGTAGTCAAAAGTCCATTCTCACAACAATGTTGCTGCTTTGCATGGGTCCCTTTAAAACAACCTGTCATGGTAATACTGGAAATAAGTACTTGACAATTCCTGGTGAATATAGTGCCTCTAACTGAGAAAGTGAAGCTGCTTCAGGGACATTCTCTTGATGTTAATGGGGTAGACAGCAAGTATGATCCCCCTACTTTAAGCTTTACTGAAACTATGACACCTCGTGTGTGACTTGGTACAGTGCTAGGCAAAAATTTACTAGCAAATTAGAATGAACAAAAGAAGGTTTACAAGACTTCTGACCAATGTTTGACCAATTCACGGTGTTAGTTACCTGTGTCCTATATGAAAAATCACTTGAGTTTATTAAAATGCAGATTCCTGGGACATGCTCTGTAAGCCAGAATTCCATCATTAGAGCCAAAGTACAAACCATGTTGGTGAGCTCCTTGGGTGAGCCTGGAAGAATCTGAGAACAACCTCATTAGGTGCAATTTTTCAGTTTGTCTGTATCTTAACTATATGGCTCCATGAATGTACTAATTGGAAAATTTAGAAACAGAAGAGCTTTTCTTTGTTCTGAGTTAATTAGAAGAGAAAAAAAATCTCAAAAAAAATGTTGGTTTACTTCTTTTTTTAAAAAAGTAGATTTTCAAATGCTTCTCATTATTTTCAAGGACTGTGAGTCACTGCTGAGTAATTTCTATCAACTTCCTGCCCTCTATTTATGGGTACTTGTAGAATGCTGTGCCTTTTGTCCTCTGTCTTCACCAGAGCCCTCTCCTGCTGACTCTCAGGGGTTAAATGGAATCTACAACCAAAGAAATACACATGACATTTGTAAGCCAAGGACAATTTTTCTAAGTAGCCCTGCAGAAAATTGCAAAGCAGCTCTTAAGTGGCCTCTAAGACCAGGGGAACGTCTGAAAGGGAGAATTCACCTTGGACAAAAATCGTTTGATCCACTGGCCAAAGCAAAGTGAACAGTAGTGACGTCAACATCGATTGAGTTTGAAGCTTTAACGTCCTCCCAGATGTCATAGTTTCTGTCCTAAAAATTTGACGAGAAAAGTTTTCCATGCAACAGAAGTTCATCAAGATAACAAAAGCTTAGTTTTCTAGAAATTAAATATACATTCTCTGTAAGCATCTAGAATATTTCTGCATTGGCTGGTTGTATTCTTCAGAGGTCGTTATAGAAACAAGCCCTCAAGATCTACAAGGGCCAATGACCAGGTTCATACTACAAGGAAGTAGCCTATCAGCCCTTGCTAATTCTTCATTAAGCCCTCTGGCTCCTGTTCCAGTCCAGGGTCACAAGATCAGAGAGGGCAAGAGGATGGAAGGGTATTGGAACTCTTTACCATTATGGACAAAACACCTCTTAGCAGAATGCAATTACAAATCCTTATTGCCAGAAGGTGCAAAATTATAACAGTGGATTGAGTTATTGAAATCCCATTTTTATACCATTCTCCCAAGAGATCAAGGTTGATGCTGTTAATAAATCAAAATGAAATCCAAGTGTATGCTTTAATATGCAAACTCAAACTAAACAGCATGAAAGCTGTGACTAATCTTGGAAAACTGAGTGCTAATGCCTATTTGCACAAAAGTACTTAAATAAATTCTGGACTTTTCATATAAAGAATCTGTCATAGGTAAGCAAATGAACAATGATCTATCTATCTATCTATCTATCTATCTATCTATCTATCTATCTATGATATGTATTCATTGTTGTCAGCTTGATTGGATCTGGAATTAACTAACATTTCAGTCATCAGACCCACTAGAAAGGATTATCTGGATTAAAGGACTACCTGGATTAAAGAATTTGAAATATAGTGGCCCACCTTGAATGTTGGTGCCACTTTTAAGTAACTGACCAGGTGAAAGGAAGTGCAAGAAAGAAAAGCTCTGTCTTGCCGTGTGCCAGCAACCTCATCTTTCCTGCTGTTGCCTTTCTTCACAGATTAATATTCAGCTTCTTTGACCTGCCCTTGTAAACTGAAGATCAATGACATTCTAGGAATCCTCCAGGTTTTTAGCACCAGACTTGTGAAATGAGCAGTTACAAGCAGCAACTGTCAGATTATCTACACTTATCTTGTAAACCAATTCAATAAATTCCCTGTACATATATACATTAATTCTGTTGATTCTGTTTCTTTAAAGAATCTGAATATTCTTTCTTTCTTTCTTTCTTTCTTTCTTTCTTTCTTTCTTTCTTTCTTTCTTTCTTTCTTTCTTTCTTTCCTTCTTTCTTTTCCTTCCTTCCTTTTTCTTTTTCTTTCTCTTTCTCTTTCTTTCCTATCTCTGTATCTATCTTTTATATCTCTCCCTCCTTCCCTCTCTGCCTCCCTCCCTCCTTCTGTCTCTCCTTCCATCCCTCTATCTATCTATCTATCTATCTATCTATCTATCTATCTATAATCTACCTATCACATATGTATTCTTTTTATATATCATTTATCTATCATCTTCCATCTCTATTTCCTCTATCTATCTATCTATCTATCTATGCATCTATCTATCTATCTAATATGTTTCTATTTACTTACCATCCATTATCTTTTTATCAGTCTACCATATCTGTTGATCATATCAATCACATACTTATTCATCTCCTTATCAATCATATCTATTAATCATTTATGTATCATTTATCATATCTATCATCTATCATATCTATATGTCATAGCTAGATATAGGTGACAATTTGGCAATTGAGGGCTCTGACTGAGCTCTGGCACATTTATAAAAATATGGTAGTTAAGTTTCAAGCTATCTTGTAGGAGATTATATCAGGAGATGGTCAGGGCCAGCCCATGGTGGATGGGACTAGTCTCTGGGAAGGTAATTAAGATGGAGGAAACTGGTTAAGGAAGTTGGCATCCTTCTATACTTGGCCAGACATATTGGTCTGGCAATAAAGGTTTGACCGATTCTCCATTCCTATGGATATGGTGTGGCTAGTTCTCTTGGCCCTTTGTGTTGGTGTGGGCTCATCTGCCAAACTGGACAAGGAACTGTAACCATACAATCATAACCCAGAATAAAACAAAATAAGTCCTTTTGTTGTAAATTTGTCAGTAACATGCAAAGTAACTACAACATTAGATATCTATTTGTCTATTTGTCTCTGTGTATCTATGTATCAATCTATCACAGCTATCAATCATCTATCTATCTATGAGCATAGCCAATATTTAGCAAGTACTTGGTAAAAATTTGCAGACAGCTGCATCTTTTTTCTGTTTTTTAGAACAACAAGCAGACAGACATAGTTGCATATGCATGTGAAGAAAAGCTGGTAGCATATGCAGCTCATGGTTCAGAAGTTTGAGATCACAACACTCACTTTCTGCATCATGACTTTCTGTTATGCTTTTACTTCTCATAAACAACACAATGGCTTTTTTAGTGCTTTATTTTTCTGTTTTACTTTGTCAGTTTTATACATGTATACTACCCGTTGTTAAAAGTGTGTTTTAGCAGAGGGATTCCGCTGGTGTAGAGACTCAAACATAACTGGTAAAAGGGTTGAGAAAAGTGACCATGGAGTCCTTGACTTTAAACAGGGAATCTATATTACAATCGATTTCTCGATCAGAATAAGTTTTCAACATTTGTGAAATGAGCTGCTGAAAATTCTTGTGGAAGGACTTTTACTGCACCAGCTAGATTGGTGGAGTTTCTTATGATATGGATCTGAAGACATTAAGATAAAAGCATTGAAGATTTGGCTGTCAGGGAAGGACTGGTATGAGATAAGGAGACAGAAAGCTTATGATCCCAAGTTATGTGTAGAAGAAGGACTAGATGGAAAAAGCTGTCATATGACAAAGGCCTAGCAGTCTCCTAGCTCACTTGGAGGAGCTGAAGCCAAGATGGATGCCAGACAAGACCCGCACTGGGCCCCTGTGCTGAGCCTTTCAACTGTCCTTGCTTGGAGGCCTCCTGGGAGAAGGAGGACCTAGGTTTAGGAAAACTGAAGAGAAACCTTAACACCAACATCTGGAAGCTGCCAGCTTCCCAGCTTCCCAGCTTCCCATAGCTACAGGGAAGCCCTTTCCTGAATGAAGATCTGAGCTGTTCACCCCACTTCTGTCTGCAAAGTCCCTTTCCCACTTCTGCATGGACAGGGGTATAAGCCTTTGGCTATAGCGAAGATGGTTGGGGTGAATTCAAAACTCCCCATCCCAGGCTGCTTTTTCTTCTGTTTTTAACATCTGTCACCATTCCATCTCTACTTTAGTTATGTGATAAAAATAACATTTAGAAAGGGACTTCATTTTTAACATCTGTTACCATTCCATCTCCACTTTTCAATATTTTACTTATTTATTCATGAGATAGAGATAGAGAGAGACAAAGAGAGAGAGACACCAACCTCGAGTGCCATATGATGACTTTTTGGAAGTTAGTTCTCTCCATCCACCATCTGGCCTTCTGGGAGTCAAACTCCGGTCTCCAGGTTACCAGGTTTGTAAGCAGGTGTCTAACCCATTGACCTATCTCACTGGCCCTGGAAGAGATTTCTAAATGCGTTAAAGTTATAAAATAATTCATATTAATCTATATATGCATAAATTTTGTATAGTATATATCTATGTGTAGAGATACAGGCAGATAGACATAGATAGTTGTGAACAATTCCAGTTCTCTGAGAAGGTATTGGGAAATATGAATGGTGAACACTTAAATATATAAACTACTGTACAAGAATTCATATTTCTTCTTACAGGCCTTTGAGGAATTCAGTGTTTTTCTCTCACTTTATAGATAAAAAAGCTATAGCACAGAATGGTTGAGTCACCTTCTCTAAATCAGTCAGTAAGGGACAAAGACAGAGGCCCTAGATACAGAGTTCACATTTAAAAATAACACAGTAAAGTTCCTCTTCAATCTGCCACAAATTGGGTCTGACAGCATAAGAGGAAAAGAAGTTCTTGTAGTATTAGATAAAAGAACATTAATAAAGACAGGAATCTATTGGGTAACCCAGGAATGGGCTGCGAGGTCTTTGTGTTATAGATGTGGTAGGGGTATAACCCAAAACTAGACCTGACCTTTACTTTTTCTTGCAATATTTCTTTATATATTTTTGTGTATAATGGCTCATGAGTTCAGAGGTTTCATCCCATCCAAGTGGAAGACTGAGGTGAGGAGAGCTGCTGCTTCCCTGGCGGGAAGTAGAGAACAAGCAAAGAAAGAGCAGTGGACAACATCAGATGCACGACCCAGTGACCTACTTCTCCAGGGAGGCTCCACTTCCTAAAGTTTCCATGAACTCCCAAAATAGTTCCTCCAGGTGGTGAACACACCCTTATCATATATGCTCCTGAGCAGGGGGGAGTTCAGATTCAAACCATATCATAGTGTCATCGTTATGCTTGAATACTAATGTGTGAGTCAACTCTAAACATATATGGAAGGAAGAAGAGCCAAAGAGTCAAGAAGGAGGAAGATCAAGAAAAGCAGGAGAAGAAAGAGGAGGAAAAAGAAGAGGAGGAGAAGGAGGAAAAGCTATGGAAAGAAAGTATTAATGCCACTGATTTCTAGACTGGAGAGATGCTTCAGTGGATAATTGTGTTGACCTGAATTCAATCTGCAGTATCCATGTACAGATAGAAGACAATTCACTCCACAACGTTGTCATCTGATTTCCGCATGCACATGAATGCCCACATGCACATATGTTATACACACATGTGTGCACAACACATTATGCACACAAATACTAAAGAAATAAGATTTACAAGAGAAATATTAATTTTCTTAGAAAAAAATAACTGTATCATCATAGATTTTGATGACTACAATGGGAACCCTAGTAAAGAAAATGGCTTGTTGAGCTGGTAAGATAAGCACTATAAGATCTCAAGGAGGAAAACACACCTCAAGAAACAGGGAATAAAAAAACAACAAACCATAATTCAGAACATCAGAGACCTTACATTAATCATCTGGAACTAGGCCAGCCTAATCTCTCCCTATCCTAAAGCTCAGGGAAATTTGCGGAAAAGGAGGTGGTAAGATTGTAAGAGCTAAAGATGGGGAGGAGCAACGATATGCAAGATACTCCACACAAGTTAGGGCCGAAGTAATCATAATAGGACTTTGCATGACCTGCACAATGACCAACATATCATTGACCTCCCAAAGTCTAGCATGGATCACAGACACTAAGATCCTTGGAGGCAAGGGATTAACAGCCACAATAGTGTTCCTATACTAAAGGGGAACACAAGCAAGAGCTCAAAGCAATGCTACTGAGTTCTTATACCTCATCAGAGAGGAGGACCCAGAGAGAAGTCTGACATGCACAATAAAGGATCCTCCAGGGATTGGGGGGGAGGGGGCACTGGGAGAAAGGGAGGGGGGGAAAGGAAGGGGAAAAGGGGAGAGGGATCAAGGGGATCCAGGGAGGGGTGGAGGGTGGGAGGGAGCCGGGTATCTATTAAGTCTGTATGAATGGAAAAAATAAACAAACAAACAAATAAATAATTTAAAAAACAAGTTATACCATTATTTGATTCAGTGGGTATGTTTTAAGCAATAATTATTTCTTTAAAAGAATTATCTGTTGTTAAGGTAATGTTTTAATAAGTAAAGTCATTATTTAGTTATTTTGTGAACTAAAATAGAGCAAAAATAAAATCTTTTGTTCAATAGAAAAAAAAAAAAGAAAGTTTGGAAAATAAACAGTGAGGACTTTCACATGAGTTTTTGAACCAGAGTGAACTTTTAAAACTTGTGACTCTGAAAAACTTTAAGTGATTTGCAATTTATTTTTGCAAGAGAATAAAAGAAAGAGAAAAATGAGTCACAAAAGCAGGAACAGAGAGAGGGAAGAAACTGAGTTCTCTTTCCCCTAAAAAAAGATAATTAAAACAAATACTACTGCAACAAATACTACTGAGCAAGAGTGCTAGCTACTACTTTGTTTGCAAATCTTGGGTTAGTGCTGTCCAAGTAAAAGACTGATGATTGCAGAGTCTGTGGGTTGCACCTCACGCCCTTTGAAGAATATTCTTTTTCTGCCCACTGGCCACCCCCACTTCCTGACAGAACAGGTGGTAGTTACATTTGAATAATTCTGAGTGAACTTGCAGCCCAAAAGTTCAAACAACTTTGAAATTAACCCAAGGGTACAGTGAATAAAGAATCTGAAATATAGAAGTTTGATAACTAAAAAACGGAGTTAAGAATGACAATTTAAAATATTTTTTAAAGGAATTAAACAACATATTCATTACAGAAGATATGTGTAAAGGAAGAATTGGCGAGGAAGAACTTTTTTATTAAATAGATGCTATTAATTCTATTTTGGAATATTTTGTTTTCTCTCTTGGGAAGTTTTTATACTTCTTTATTTTTTGTAATATTGATCATTATATATCACAATTTAACCTTTAGTTAATAGGAAAGAGTTGCTGACTGATTGATATCAGAACCATAATCCAAGTTATAATTTACATACCAGAGATGGGGGGACAGGTCAACTGGTAAAAGCATTTGTCACACAAGCTTGTAGGGATGTTATAGTTTGCTTCCATGTTGCTGGTAAATTCATAACCAAATAGGTTAGGAGAAAAAAGGGGATTAATCTTGCATACAATTCTCAATAACAATTCTTAATCCAGTTTTTCAGGAGAATTCATACCAACACTAGGAACCAAGGGAATTTCCCACAATATATTCACAAGTCTGCTGAAAGAAGGATAATCTCACTTGCCAGACTACAAATCTGTCAAGTATGTTGAAATATGCCAGCTACTGAATTTCACATGACTGCATTATAACGTATCTGGTACATAGAGTATGGCATGCTTAGCCATTCTAGAATTTGAACATCTGGGCTGTTGCTGGTTTGTTTTTATTGTGATTAATAATTCCAGGTGTTCCCCATCTGATTATTACTGATATTGAAGGTAAAGCCAGGTTATTGGAATCATTTTCAGAAATCTATCTTAATTTAGCAAAAGTTGACTACAGTTTCTGGGTACTACATTGTTCAATTCCTCAGTAGGCTTAGATATACAAAAATCTAAGAGAATGCATAGGACATGGATGTCTTTACATATACTTAAGCCAATAATGATGAGCTGGGAATAAGAGTAAGAAGCAAGGCATCCTTGAAGAATTAAGAAAAGTGTCTCTCAGCTGGAGAGATAGCTCAGATCTGAGTTCAGAGATCTCACATAAAAAATGTTGGGCGGATATGACTGCAGTCTGCAATTCCTGTCCTGGAAGTCAGAGTAAAGCAACAAGGTGGAAAAGCAATCCAAGATGATTCCTGATGTCACCCTTGAGTCTCCACAGGTACACACACTGAGTGTTCTCTTGTCTACATGCTTACACATTTATGTGCACACAAGTGCAAACACACACATGCCCTTGCAAAAATGAAGCATGTCTGAGGAAGCAGAACACATGAGTACATGCACTAAACGAAGTGAGTTCACAGTGTGGTGGAAGAAGCTGAGGAGATAAAAGATGCATAGAAATCACTTAGTGGTGAATAAAGGCATATAAAATAATGTAAAGAAGCATAAGGTAGATCTCTAAGTAGTGCAACAAACAAAATGCCAGTTAAGGGGAGGAAAAAAATAACTTTCATTTGAATGTCCTGGGGTTTCCAAAGCAGGTCTTCTAAAATATGGCTAGTAGAAGATGGAGGAAAAGATATGGAGAAAAGGAAAGGGGACAAGGGGCTGGGGAGATGGCTCAGTAGGCACAGTGTTTGCCATAAGAGAGTAAGGATCTGAGTTCCAATCTCCAGAAAACACATAAAGCTGGATGCAATAGCGAATGTCTATAATTCCAGTGCTTGTATGGCCAGATGGGAAGTGGAATCAAGAGAAGCCCAGAAAGCTCTCAGACCTGCTAGCTTGGTGTTAGCAGTAGCACACGACAGAGATGCTGTCTCTGACAAGGTAAGTAAGGTCTGATACCTGAAGTTTTTCCTCTGACTTCCATATCTGCTTCATGGCATGTATTCACTCACACACAGGAATGTACACACACACACACACACACACACACACACACACACACACACACACTCACTCAACTCACATATGCATATGTCTGAAGGCAGGTTTAGTTTGGGAATAAGAAATTAAAAATGAGTTTAAAATGAATGGACAGCAAGTACAAACACTGTCAGCAGGTAGTTGGTAAGGAAGAAGGAAGTAAACACATGAAAAAAATTTTTTTAAATAATCTCACTTTAAGTTTACCAAAGCAAATTTTTAAATCAAAGCAATGACCCAGAAATTAAAAGGGAAATTCAAGGATGGGGAAGATGGCTCAAAGGCGAAACTATTTGCTACCCGAACATGAAGATTTGATTTGGCGCCCAGAATCTATGTAAAATCCTTGTGATGTATGCCTGCTAATTCAGTTCCTGTGTGTGTGTGTGTGTGTGTGTGTGTGTGTGTGTGTGTGTGTATGTGTTGGGGGGGATTAAAAAGAGACACATGCAAAGAGAGAAAGCCAAAGCTGTAAAAACACCAATAGGAACAGCAACTATTGAGAAATGGTATAAGAAAGGAGAAACTGTTGAAGACAACATAAAACTTTTAAGCCCAGGTGTCTTGAAAGAACAGAGATAAAATTGGGTAAAAGGACTCCTTATGGAAAAGACAAGATTTGTTTGGTTGTGTTGAATATGAGGTATTGAGAGAGGAACATGAGAGATGATGCATGCTTTCTGTATAGTTCACTGGAAAATTGAAGTCTGGACTTTAGAGGGTCTTGTTAGTGACTTATTAAAATGGTTCTATTTTGTCTACTTCGTGGACTGTCAATTTGGATAAATAAAGATCTAATAAATTACAAAGAGTTACAGATGAGGTAGTCACTTATCAAGATTTTAATTAGCCAGTAAAATATAAAACTTTCAAATAGTACATTTGACAGGGAGTTAATGTGTAAAATATATAAAGAACTCAAGCAACAAAAATGTAATTGACTAATAAAAGTGGGTTACTTGCCTAAATAGACGTTTCTCAAAAGAAGACAAACAAGTGATCTGCATGATTAAATACTGAATATCTCTGTTCACCAGGAAAGGATGACTCAAAACCATAATAAGATGTCACCTGATTCTAGTTATAATGGCTCATACCAGAGAGATAAGTACCAAGAGCTAGTTAGGGATTTGAAGGAAAGGGAATGCTTACTCACTGTTGATGGGAATGGCCATTGTGGAAACGCTCTGGCAGTTTCCCCAAGATGTTGGAAAAAGAATAACCTTATGCTCTAGTGTTCCCAAGACTGGGTATATATCCAAAGGAAATGAAGTTAGACATCTGTATTCCCCATGTTTAGTGTTGCATTACTTGTAACTGCTGAATGTCAATCCACCAAGGAATTGATACAGAGAACGTGGCACAGATATACAATGGAATACTATCCAGTCATACAAATACATGAGATCTGTCAATCCAACAACATGGATGAAACTCGAGGACTTCTGCCAACTAGAATAAATCAGACACAAATATCACATGACCTCAATCATTTGTGAACTCTACAGAAGTCGATCTCACAAAAATTGAGAGTAAGGGCTAAGTATATCTCAATGGAAAAGTGCTTGCCTATCAGGTGCAAGGTCCTGGGTTCAATTCCCAACATCCCCCCCAAAATGTTGAAAGTAGAATGGCGATTACAGAGGTCAGAAAGGGATGCTAAGTTATACTTAGAATGGAAATAGTTGGATATTCTGTTGCAGAGTAGAGTGACTATAAATGTGGATAATGTTCTGTAGATTTCCAAAAAGCTAAAAGAAAAACTTTTGAATTGGAAACTATAAATATTTGAGGGGACAGATGTGTTACTCTGATTTGAACATTACATAATTACTAAAACATCACATTATAACCTATGAGTATGTTCATGTTTTAGTTTATCAGAAACAAATTGAAGAAAGAAGATATTTTAAAAATCTAAAATGTAAGGAATCGAAGATTTCCCCTGTCAAAAAATTGTCAATTTTATTTAAACCTTTCAGTAGTGATTTTTATTTCCCCAATGTATAAAGGTTGTTGAATTTCAGAGAATCAAATTACAGATAACTGTTTTAAAAATCACCTTGGGTACACATTGCACCATCTTGAATCACTGTGTTGTCTTGGATGAAGGAATCAAAACCAGATGGATTTACTGGATTTGCAGATTACTGTCAAAGTGCTCAGTCCTTAGAGCTTTCCGGCTGAACAAACATTTCCTCTAAAAGATGATTTTAATGTTAAATAATTTGCATCTCGGCCTGGTTTTGTTCTGTGTTTAAGTGGGGACGATCAGAGGGCAATCTGCAGGCATCAGAGATGCAAGACATCAAACTCTGTGTTTATGTTCAAGCTCCACAGAGCCCCAGTGTTCTTTCGTTCATGAGTCACATCAAGTATTTTAAAGTGCATTCCAGAAAACCAGAAATGGTTTTCTCTTCATAACAACCCTTTGGAAATGTCATCGTAACTTCAGGTATTTGAATTTTTGTTTGATTTGTTTTTCAGATTGCAGATGGATGTTTCAATGTTCTTTTCTATCCTTTGACTTGGGAGCTCCCCTAAATTAACATGGCAGCTGCACAATGTGTACATCTTACAAAAGAACACCGAATTACTTCTTTTAAGAAAATAATTGCACAGTTTTTGAACATTTTGTAATCTAGAAAATTAAATTTAAATATAGATGTTTTAAATGTGTCCTGGACTGGTTTTCTTGGCACATCCTTAGAAATTTCTAAGACAGGAACTAGTTGCTTGTAAAACATAAAGAAAGTGATAAGACCAGTGTTGGGCATGGGTATATGAGCCATGAAGCTTTGAGTTAATTACAGAAATATAAATGGCAGCTGCTGATGCAGCAGCATAATATTATCTTCTCTGAACAAACAGAAGGCTTGAAATAGGCAAATGGAAGATTCTGGCATGTTCTAGGATATTCTGCACCTATGAGTTCTAAGACTAGGTGTCAGTAAAACATAAATTCATCTTCTTAAAAATTATATGCAATTGATGATCTTTTTCCATGTTAAACATGACAGAAATGTTAATCACAATATTCTCTTTACATATCTCTCTTTGTCTCTCTCTGTATGCACAAACATAAAATTTTTGGAGGTCTTTTGCTTTTAACTTTTTAATATAATCATCATTTCTATTAGTTAAGTTATTACTTCAGATTTGAAATCTGAAATGTTTTCAGACTATGCCAGTGTTGAAGATGGTTCAAACAATCCCTAATTTCAGATATTGAAACTGGTGACACTTACCTTGCAATAGAGAATGGAATTTTGTTAATGTAACTCCGGTGTCACTGGGAAAGCTGATAAACAATCATGTTTCTGACAGTCCTTCTCAACCTTTCTTATAGTAAGGCACAAGAATCAGACTAATATTATCAAGTACCACTGAAAGACAAGGAGACTCTCTATTGTCATAAAATGGTGGGTACATTCATTTAACTTTTCATGGCTTTCTTGAGCAATAGGTTGTCTTTTATAAATCATTTCAACCATATTAGTAACTATATATAATAACTATATATAGTAGCAAACTATATCCCTTCTCTTTACTTCTGGAGTAAGATACAATAAAATATCCATCTTGTTACATATCTCCATTGTTGTAATGAATATATGACACAAGTGATTTAAGGGATCATAACCTGAAAGTAATTTAAATTATTTCATTTATTTTATTATTTTTGAATGGTGTGTATTCATTTATACTGTGTTGTCAGACACAAAGGTAATTTCTTTCAAGTATAGTTTGAACATATCAATTCCATACCCTCCCTTCTTCCCTCTCTCAGCCCCCTCCTCCTACTTCTTTGCTCCTTTCATGCCCTAAATATATATACATGCATTCATGTATTTAGGTAAAATGTAGATCCAAAAATGGAAGAAGATGTGATATTTGTCTTTTGTTTCACCTGTTATGGTTATCTCCAATCATGTCCATTTTTTAGCACATGTCATACTTTTTGTTCTTTATGGCTGAATACAATTCCATCAAGTCTTCATTAATCAGTCATTTGTTACTACACACCTAGACAGATCCCACAGTTTGGCTACTGTGATTATTTCTGCAACAAGCATGGATGTGCAAGTATCTCTGTGCTATGTTGACTTAGAGTCCTTTGGGTATTTACTGAAGGCTGGTATAGCTGGCTCAAATGATACTTCAATTCTTGACTTTTTTGAGTAGCCTCTATGCTTATTTCCATAGTGGCCAGACTACTTTACATTTTCATCAGACTATATTAATATTAGTGTATTAGTAGCAGTGGTACTTCTGTGCTCAGCTAAATTGAGGAGCTTCGATGAACGTGTCACCAGGAGCTATACACAGGATGATGTGAGGCAGTGGGTTTGTGGTGCTAAGAAAGGCGCTCCAAGAGAGAGTTTGGTTTGACAAAACCTCAGAGACAAGACCAACTGAGTGAGCTTTGTTTATGATGAGTTGGAGGACTCAGGGTAGGAAAAAAGTTACTTTGTGTGTAACTAAAGGCAAATGGTTTGTGTGGCAGCTTGCAGAATAAAAAATGGGGCTAGCGACAGTGGTTTTCATGTTAGTATAGTGCTGAGAATGCTGCAATGTAAGGCTGAAATTTGGGTCTCAATCCTCATTTCCTGTGGGACTTTTGAGCAGGTTACTTCCAAGCTCAGTCTGTGAAAACAGCACACAAATATTCATACTGTAGGCAGTGGGTGTGAAGCCAACATTAGCTTACTTCTTGCTATTAATTCATGAGTTTTGCTCAGACTTTTTTCTGGTTGGCCACTGCACCAACCATTGAGTTTCTATCCTTTCTTCACATTTAGATTTACAGTATCATGGGGCCTCAGTACATACATGCCAATGAATCCCCAAGTCTCACAGATTGACCAACATCTCTGCTATATAGCAAAAAGTCTTCATGTCAGCACCACAAGCATCGATCAAGACAACTAGAAGACTGCTTTACTTGATGTTTCTAGAATCTTTGTGATGTGTGTCTTGTTACCTTCCGGGCTGGGTATGGTTGTGCACATCTATAATCCTAGTACTTAGGAGATTGAGGCAGAAGGATGGTGGTTATGAGGCCAGTTGAGTTATACAGTGAGACAAACTAATTAATGAAAAATATCTTTGACTGGAGCCTATATTGATAGAATGTGCATTCCCTGCATATGGACATTGGCATTCACTGGTGTAATTGTGGACAGTGGATATATAGAGCTAAAAGACTTCAGGACATATCTTGGCAGTTGATTTCATGACTAAATCTCTGGCAAGAGCTCAGCTTGCATTATTTCTTTTTCACGTAGATGTGGGATTGCAGAAAATGTCAGTCATTTTGGCTTTTGTCAAACATTTCTGAAGTTTTGGTTGACTTAACATAGCTTCCAAGTAGTTTGACCTAGATTGAAGCAGATTTCTCTCTTAGAGACTAAGACACCTCGGGATACCATTCATAGAAGAGATAACTCTGGGAAGTTTATGCAAGGGATAGAAAGGACACAGTGCTTTTTCTTATGAACATCACTGTGGAACAAATGTAAGAATTTCATGGAGTGGTCTGGGAAACCAAGGCAATTTGGTGTGATAACTGGACACAATGGTAGGTGGAGATAATAATACATATTATAAAATATGTAATAATGTGTATCTAATAACTTGTATTAGAAAAAGATTTATCAGGCTATTGATATAGCTCAGTAGATACAGCACCTGTTCACAAACATGGTGACCTGAACTCAATGTCTGGAAACCACACATAGAAGAAGGTCAGAACTGACTTTCAATAGTTCTCTTCTGACTTTCTTCTACCCTAATACCTTGTCATTTATGTTTTTTCTCTCTCTCTTCTTTTATTTTTCTCTCATAAACAAACAATTTAAGTTTTTTTTATTATTTATTCAATTGTGAATGTGTGTGCACGTGTATGTATGTATGTGTGTGTCTGTGTGTAGAACCACGGACGAATTCGGGAACCACCATGGACGCCTCCACTTCCTCCTTGTTACTCCGCCCCAGGATTCACAGGCTCCGCCCTACCAGGACCGGAAACGCAGGCCGCCCCCACTTCCACCTGGCGTCTATATGTGGGGTCCAGGATCTGAACTCAGGACCTTCCGTCTGCAAGGCAGAGGCTTAACCCCTGAGCCACCTCTCCAGCCCCATAAACAAACAATTTAAAAAGGAAGAAATTTGTCAAGTATTTTGAGAGTTTTGTTTATATTAAGAGCATGATGACTAAGTGTTTTCATAACCCACCTGTGCAACTGAGTGGAATAGCAGAGGGTGTGACCATGGAAAACATGAGAAACTAGGTTCACTTTTTCCCATGATCTATTTGAATTTCTTGCCTATAATTTTTGCCAGCTTCCTGTGCTGTTTGAAAAGATGACTAGAAAATACAATGTTCTGGGAGTTACAGACACTCTACACTCTAATTCAGAGGGCAGTGAAAGAGTTTTATTCCTTTTTTATGTTCTCTTTGGTGAATTAGTTCACCTTTTAGAAATGGAAGGGGCAAATTTAGGTCTGAATAATTTACAGTGAATAACTATTTCTTACAGTGAATAATTATCAGGAAAATATCCACAAGAAAAATAACTGACAAAACATATGGAGTGATACTCCAGCAGCTGTGTGAGCAATTTTCAATCTTCTGCAAATTTCAGGATCCTTCTGGGCACCAAAAAGTTAGTTTTCTAGTAGGTCCTAAAAATGGAGTTTCCAGACAGAACTTTCTGGACTCCATAGTCAGTAAGTCCAGGCCCATGGTGTCTGCCCAGGCTCTTGCTCAGTCACGTCAAGGACAGAGTCCACGTTAATGAAGACTGCGTCTAGAGGTTAACAGGGTATCTAATCCATTTCATCTTCCTGATGTTCAACCTGACAACCTATTTTTTCCACTTTGAACTGCAGCAGAGTGACCAGGACTAGAGGAAAGGACATAGGACACTCCAAGGATAACTGCGAAGACATCTTTCTACATTCCATATACTCCTTCTCAACTTTGCTCAGAAGTTGGGCTATGCTAGATTCAACTTGTATTGAAGGTGG